>JBAIZL010000008.1:43466910-43764410 GCA_036971475.1 Prosapia bicincta
GTATTTGAGATTATGGACTATATTCCTTTTTATATCTTTTTGCTAAACTCATTTCAGTGTCTGTACATCCCATATATCTAAGTTTCTAGAAAGAGTAATATGAATGACTTCTAGCCCTACATACGTTTCCCCATTTTAGCCTCCTACCAGGGCCGAACAGTTGAAGTCTCTGAGCATGAGTGTTAAGTAAGCATTCTATACAACTGGTAGAGAGAACATTTTAATATTATTTAAATCATGAACTCAAATACTGTCGTTTACTCACTCACGCGTTTGTGTTACAAGTTTTTTTTGAAACAGTTCAAAAGCAGATCATATGTTCCAATAATCTTAACTTTAAGTTTAATAGAAAAAATATTTCTTAGATTCTGATTTTTATTGTCATATGCCATATTCAAAAACCTCATAAAATCCTTAAAATGTTTATGAAAATTTAGGATATTTTCATCCCTGTGCAAAGTAGGACGTCCCTTTGAGTATGTATACGCATGCAACAGTCTAACTAAAAATCAGACATAATTTCTATTACCTGGAGCTGGGAATTTCATTCATGATAAATCAGAAGATAGGAAATAACGTAGAAGGGAAAAAGTAGCACATATAATTGTACTGGCTTACACTTTAATACACTTGAACAGTAATTGTACCTGGTGTATTTGCAAGTCAACATTTGATAGCTTATTATCAACAGTTCTCTCAGTTTTGAGCTCTAGAAGACTCTCCAATGTGTCTTTAAAGCTCGTAAATGAGAGCACTATAGCTAATAAACTTTCTACAGTCGACTCGCATATATACCAAGTAAGTATTTTGTTCAAGAACAATAAAGTGTAAGTGATAAGTGACACAAGAAAACAGTGTTGTAAGGTTGAAAATATTTAATTGGGTATAAATACTTTCATAAAAAAGATGTAAATTTGATATAAGAAATTTACGAATCGTCTTATCGATTATTCCTTATCTCCACTATGTAAATAAATATATAAAAAAGTAATACAAACAAATGTTTTAAAAAGTATCAAGTACATTCCTACTGGGGTCAAAGAAATTATTTTTTAATTGTTTGTTTATTTCCAGTTTGTTTTTTGTTTTATTCTTTTCATTCATTTTTACCCTAGAGTACTATTTATGATATTGTGTAATAACCATGGCAACAGTTCAAGGTTGTACAATAGAGGTTTCGACCGGAGAAAAGAATTCGTATACATCTTTCATACTAATTTCTAAGTATTGGAAAATTGGTGCAGTGCCAAAGCGCGTTAGACTTCGAACTGGAACATTCTCACTCAGTTCGAATCCAACCTAGACCCTATCTTTTTATGATATAATTATTGAAAAAATATTTGAATAAAACACTTTTAACATCAATTTTCATCCACTGTAGGTTAAAAAAATATATTTTAACTTGATTGGAGAAATGAAAACCTATTTTATAAATGAATGAAAATTTGTACAAGATGTATATATCAGGAGAGTGTAAGCTAATGGAATGGAAATTTAAAAAATAACTAAAAAAGTACTCATTTATATTGTACAATAACAACTACGTTTGATTGCATGACTAAATTCGTATTGTTAGAAGTGGTAAGAGTCAGATGACTATCATCGTCTACGAAGCTTAAGGAATGTCTGACGTAACAAAGTTTAAGATAAGGACTGAATTCTCTTTGTAGAGAATAGGGTCTCCACAGGAGAGTATTTCTAAATAGTCCTTCTCTGTAACGGCTTGTTAAAGTTGTGTCTTCCCATTACATCTCTCCCTAATGAGAAACATAAGGAAGGCTGGATGAAATTATCCCCTGGTACTAGGAGAAGGAATAAAAATTATGACAATGCATTTCTCCCTAGGTAGACGTACTCTAAATGGGATAGACATAGGAGTATACCAGTTGCCCGGCATAACGTTTCCTCTCAAATCTATAATATTATATAAAAATCTAGTCGTGCGTGTGTGTGTGTTGTGTGTCTGTCTGTGTTACTCAATAACGTAAAACTACTAGACCCATTGAACTAAAATTTTACATGGTAATTTTTTTAGTCCCTGGTTATCGCAATTGCCTATTTTTATTTAGAAATTTCATCAGGGCACTCCACTGGCCTTGAAAACACCCTTAACACTCAATTATCTATACTCCATTCTATACTTGGCTTAATCAGTTGATAGTAAATATGTTTGTAATCACCTGCAAAAAGTCACTTTTAAACACAATTAAACAGGTGATAGTAAATGTTTGTTGTTATTCATCTTTTAAGGTTAGTTATACTTTACAACTGTGATGTTACAAGCAGAAACCTTTCAAGGCAATAATCGGTAAGTTTATAAACTATATCTTGATATATGTATAGGGATTTAATTTCAGTAAATTAAATTCACCCCAAGCACAAATACAAATAAAAACAATATAAATGTACGTCAACCCCGTGCGAAGGGCGGGCACTCTGCTAGTGCTTTATAAATAAAACACTTAAAATAATTTGATAAAAAGAATGTTTTAATAACGTAAAAGATTTATTGGAAGAATTATTTGAAAACGTTTTATTACTTTAATTTAAACTTAATATTTTTTTAAAAACTAAAATTACAAAATTTTATAGAAATTGAGACTTTTAGCTTGGTGTGAAATACTAGATATAAAATATAGATGCAACGTTTGAAGTGATGGTTGTAGGTTCCACGTATTGGAATTGAACAGAACAAAACAGTAATATCTATGTAAAGAGATATAGGATCGGATTTTCAGTATAGGTGGAGCAGTAACCTTATAAAGACTGTGTTTCCACGTTTCGATTTCCAGCAAATATTTTTACGAGCAACAAAAATTGTGTCGTTTCTTTAAAGAAATATTTAACATTACACAGAATAAATATGTAAAAATTTAATTCGTTGTTGCTTAGGGTGTGGGGATAATCAAGTATTAAGTGAACTAATGAAGTAAAAATATTTACAAATTGTGTTCAGTTTTTTTAGTTTGTAGATACAGGTTTTCGTTTTCGTATATTTAAATTCTCAACACCCTAGTTGGATTTCTAAAATGTTTGCGTTTATTATCTTTTCGTAAAACACTATAAACTTCGTTTTCAATAATTTTTATTCTAAATAAATCGCACCTTTCCAGTTAAGAGGCATTTTCGGTGTCTTGATACTAATTCCGGTTTGTAAATATAGAAATGTGACGTCATATTTCAGAAACATATTTAATCACATTTCCGTTCATAACGAAGTACCACAAAGATTTTCGAAAAGCGAAACATGGTGACGGTTATTCCTAATAAGAAGTTAATTTAAGAGCCTATGTTAAAATACACTTAAATACAATTCCATTATAGGTTAAAAAAGTCATATATAAAATGTCTAAAAGAAAGGTCTGAGCTGTAAAACATTTTAATCAACGGACAGGTGTTCAAGAGAAACAGACGTACAGTAGGATGTCATTGGCGACGTAGCGCGTCAATGGTTTGTACGAGTCGTGCATGTTGCAGTATTGCCTGAAGCACGGCGCTGCCATCATCGTTAAGCATCAGAAGATTAGCACATACAAGCACGTGACGAAATGTGTGGAGTAACAATCACATTCAGTTCACGTAACTCCAGCGTAAGATTTATTGCCGCTGCGGTGGATGGAAAGAATACGAAAACAAACACGGTTTCTCTTAATTATATTTAAGCCACAGATGAAACTTAATTAACAAGAAATCTAATCAAACACGCACATTTTGGCACAGAAAACATGCCCAACTTTGCAACGTAACACTCAATTCCAACAGAATAACATGATGCGTAATGCTATCAGCTGTTTTGGTATTGTCTTAGAGATTATTTCAAGGGTTTTTTAAAAACCATTTTCAAATGGAGTTGCCTATATATTTAATTTGGTTAAATTATACGGTGGCATATGACTCTATATGACAGCTTTTTATATTACTAGTTGAGCATATTGTTTTCTGCACTTTACACTACATATAGACATATATGCATATAACCTACCACCAATGTTTTAAAATTCCTTCTATTAATTAGCTCACACCCTTTCTATATATATCTTGTACAAATTTTCAATCGCTCATAAAATTCGTTTTTATTCATCCGATTAAGTTCAAATACGTTTTTTTCAACATATAGTGGATAAGAATAATTGTTGTTAACATAGTTTTTCAAATACTTTTTCAATATTTAAATGATAGGAAATGCGTGTGTTTAGGTAGGAGTCGAACAAATTATCTTTATATTCGAAGTACAGCTCGCTTTGCCACTGCACCAACTTTCCATAGGTAGAAATATGTTTTTTCAAATATGTATATGAACTTTTCATTTGCCCCCATATGGTTGTCGTCGAAACCATCATTGCCCAACCCTAAATTGTTGCCATCGTTACCACACAATATCATAAATAATGCTCTAGGATTAAAAATGAATGAAAAGAATAAAATAAACCAACAAACGGGATTAACGGTATCGAACTTTGGTTAACAAACAGACAATGTGAACGGAAAGCGAAAAGAAACTACAACACAATGCAAGCGACGAAAAAAGCGTATAAATAGTATAAAATAAAAATAATAATCCAACTCCAACATACAAAGGAAAATGGAAAACTGCAAGAAAATTCGCTTTCTATTTTGCCACTTAATATTGTTATTCAGACATATGTATATACATATTTATAATAATTGTACTTATAAAATAAAAGAAACTAAAATAAAAGTTTTCTTTGTTGATTCAGGTAGGAATTAACTTACATTTTTTTATACTGTTTGTTTTTCAGTGCAGTGGTTTGTCCATATTCATCCATCCATTAAACGTAATGCAACTATTTAGTGGGAATGTCCAGTCTAATATGCATTATTAGGACACCATTGAATTATTACCATAAATTACTTATTAATATACATATTTAATATTCGAATACCAATAATAATTTGTGCTTATACGCTAATAGCTCACTGATTATGGACAACTTGCAGTAAATGTCGAGAGAAAATTTGCATAATAGTGAATAATTACTTAACCTTAAAAATAAATTTTTAATTCGGTGATCACACCTTATTCATTTCATTCTCTTAGATAACACTTTCACTAAATATATATTGTTCAAATATTTAATTGTTTATAAAATGCATTTTATTCATTAACTCAAGTTCAAATATTTTTTTAACTGGATGACACATGATGTTAATTCAGTTTCTTCTAATATTAATTATTTTTTAAATTTATTGAACTGTTTTAGTGTTATATGGGAGAAAAACTTTTCACAAAAGGCCTAGATTTGAATTAGAGTAGAGTCTCTATAATTTGAGGTAAGAGGGAGCGAAATCCCCTCGGGTTACACGAAAATACGTTCCTGTACATTAGAAAAAATTGGAGTTTTAATGAACCTTAATAATATAATTAAGAATTCACACAATAAGTTAATATAACTCTATATGGGCATTTCTTGGATGGGCTATAACCATATATTGGAAGAAAGAATTATCATGTCCTTTCAAATAGATAAAATAGGCTCATTTAGAAATAGGCTCGAATTTAACGGAAGCTCGAAAAATCGGGACTAGGATTATCGATACTCTACTGTACAGCTATTGCATTCCATTTGGCTTACAATAAGTAAAAAAATATGATTTCATAAAACAGGTGATTTTATGTTATAGACTATGTGGTAGAACAGCTGTTCTAACGCATAGGTTATGCTATTTTATTTATAATAATTGTTATTATTTGTTAAAAATTAACTGAAATAAAACTTTTCTGACTAAGTAGGAATTGATTTTAAAAAAATGTTTGTTCCTATTACTCGTTTTATATGATCTTCCAGTTACCACAGATTTTTACAATAGTCTTATAAAATATAGTATTTTAAAAACCTGACTGGCTTTTTAATTTTAGAATAAAGAAATTGGTTTTTAATAATTTGTTTTCTAAATATTTGATCAATTACTGTAAAATAGCAAACAAAGTTTCCTTTCGTGTCTGGAGTTAGTGGATCTGACTCATCTCTTCCCGTCCAATGTATTATTCATTTCAATCATATAAGACAGAAAATACTATCTTTCTTACGTTGTCTCGAACAACGGTTATATCTTTTTATTCAAGCATTTAGCTTAATCAGCTGTTTATTAACTGTGCAAACATCCAGACGTGTGTAGCCTACAATACCAGGGATGTACATGCGTAGCGGGTGGACTATCCCTTAGAGCGGTTGCCACCAACTTTCCCGTTGGTCGTCCAGTGTTTACTTCCTAATGGACAAAATGAGACATAACGCTACAATGACTATTATTTCTCGTAGCACTTACAAAGACACGTTCACCCTTTACTGTGCCAGGTTTAGTCTCTCCTTCAATCAGCAGTGAAAGAGTTTTTAAATAACTTGGTTACATTTTCGAATTTAACTTCCTAATTTTAATAACTTGTATGAAATCTACAACAAATTAATTTAAACTTAATTGAATTTTTTTGTTTTTAATTTATATTTTATTGAAAAAATATTGTATTGATTATTCTCTTTTATTTTGTTTGTATATACTTGTGTATTTTCGTTGTAGCTTGTTAGATTTTATTTTAAATATTTTTATTAGATTTTATTTTAAATGATTTATTAGATTTTATTTTAAACGATTTATTAGATTTTATTTAAAATTTTTCAGTACTACTTTCATATCAGCTTTAGTTCTATCCAATAAATAAAACTATATTAAATTGTTGGAATATAGCAAATTGGCTACAGAGTAATAACCTAAAATTTGCATAGCAATGAGGAATATTAGCGATAGAGTTTAATAGAAGTTGCCACGTCCAACTCTGTGCACTTAACTAAACCAACCGAGAAGTCCACTCCACCGCAAACCACTTTGGCAAGGCCGATTAGATCGGTCCATACGTTAAGTGCACGGTTACATTCAATAGAGAGAATAATTTGTACTAGGAAATCATAATTTTATACGTTATTATAAACAACTTTAATTTATTTTCAGTTAAACCTAAAAATCTCCAAAAGTTTTACCAAATTTTAACAACTCCTGGTAAAATGGTTCTCGGTTTGCTGGAAAATAAGATGTTTGGAGAGCAATAAGGAGGAATTAAATTCGAAAGGAGGAAATTTGCTTACACTATTTGACAATTGCGATACGGCTAAGCCATCTAAAAGAATCCTGCTCAATATGTTTAAATCTCAAACGAATGTTCATTGAAAAATTCAGAAATCCTCTCTTCTGCATCTGCCATTATAAAAAACGTAAACAGTAAAAATAAACTGTATAAGTGACCGCCAATTTATCAGGTGCTAGAAATAATATTACCAAATGTGTCCGCCGGTGGGAACTTGCACCACGTGCCTACAAGACTTCCTAGCTCTATTTTCTTGCTGTTATTTTATCCAACTGATTTTTTTAATTAAATGTAAATTTCTCGTATTAGCAAACAACGTTATTGCTTAGTAACGTGTAGTCTTAGTTATGAAGTTATGAACTTCCTAGTTAATACGCGTCTTTACAGCCTAGATGAGCCGAATGGTGGTGTTTCATTACAAACATTCAATCAACTTGTTTGGAAGTTACATCTAAACAAGGCTCACCTGTGCAGTGTATTTCGACGCCACACAATTCCAGGCATATTTCTATACGTTTCTATCTAGTAATTGTTTGGAAGTTACATCTAAACAAGGCTCACCTGTGCAGTGTATTTCGACGCCACACAATTTCAGGCATATTTTGATACGTTTCTATCTAGTAATTGTTTGGAAGTTACATCTAAACAAGGCTCACCTGTGCAGTGTATTTCGACGCCACACAATTCCAGGCATATTTCTATACGTTTCTATCTAGTAATTGTTTGGAAGTTACATCTAAACAAGTCGCACCTGTGGAGTGTATATCGACGCCACACAATTCCAGGCATATTTCGATACGTTTCTATCTAGTAATTGTTTGGAAGTTACATCTAAACAAGGCTCACCTGTGCAGTGTATTTCGACGCCACACAATTTCAGGCATATTTCGATACGTTTCTATCTAGTAATTGTTTGGAAGTTACATCTAAACAAGGCTCACCTGTGCAGTGTATTTCGACGCCACACAATTTCAGGCATATTTCGATACGTTTCTATCTAGTAATTGTTTGGAAGTTACATCTAAACAAGGCTCACCTGTGCAGTGTATTTCGACGCCACACAATTTCAGGCATATTTCGATACGTTTCTATCTAGTATTTGTTTGGAAGTTACATCTAAACAAGGCTCACCTGTGCAGTGTATTTCGACGGCACACAATTTCAGGCATATTTCGATACGTTTCTATCTAGTAATTGTTTGGAAGTTACATCTATACAAGTCTCACCTGTGGAGTGTATTTCGACGCCACACAATTCCAGGCATATTTCGATACGTTTCTATCTAGTAATTGTTTGGAAGTTACATCTAAACAAGGCTCACCTGTGCAGTGTATTTCGACGCCACACAATTTCAGGCATATTTCGATACGTTTCTATCTAGTAATTGTTTGGAAGTTACATCTAAACAAGGCTCACCTGTGCAGTGTATTTCGACGCCACACAATTCCAGGCATATTTCTATACGTTTCTATCTAGTAATTGTTTGAAAGTTATATCTAAACAAGGCTCACCTGTGGAGTGTATTTCGACGCCACACAATTCCAGGCATATTTCTATACGTTTCTATCTAGTAATTGTTTGAAAGTTATATCTAAACAAGGCTCACCTGTGCAGTGTATTTCGACGCCACACAATTCCAGGCATATTTCTATACGTTTCTATCTAGTAATTGTTTGGAAGTTACATCTAAACAAGTCTCACCTGTGGAGTGTATTTCGACGCCACACAATTCCAGGCATATTTCTATGCGTTTCTATCTAGTAATTGTTTGGAAGTTACATCTAAACAAGTCTCACCTGTGCAGTGTATTTCGACGCCACACAATTCCAGGCATATTTCTATACGTTTCTATCTAGTCATTGATTGGAAGTTACATCTAAACAAGTCTCACCTGTGGAGTGTATTTCGACGCCACACAATTCCAGGCATATTTCTATACGTTTCTATCTAGTAATTGTTTGAAAGTTATATCTAAACAAGGCTCACCTGTGCAGTGTATTTCGATGCCACACAATTCCAGGCATATTTCTATACGTTTCTATCTAGTAATTGTTTGAAAGTTATATCTAAACAAGGCTCACCTGTGGAGTGTATTTCGACGCCACACAATTCCAGGCATATTTCTATGCGTTTCTATCTAGTAATTGTTTGGAAGTTACATCTAAACAAGTCTCACCTGTGCAGTGTATTTCGACGCCACACAATTCCAGGCATATTTCTATACGTTTCTATCTAGTAATTGTTTGGAAGTTACATCTAAACAAGTCTCACCTGTGGAGTGTATTTCGACGCCAAACAATTCCAGGCATATTTCTATACGTTTCTATCTAGTCATTGATTGGAAGTTACATCTAAACAAGTCTCACCTGTGGAGTGTATTTCGACGCCACACAATTCCAGGCATATTTCTATACGTTTCTATCTAGTAATTGTTTGAAAGTTATATCTAAACAAGGCTCACCTGTGCAGTGTATTTCGACGCCACACAATTCCAGGCATATTTCTATACGTTTCTATCTAGTAATTGTTTGAAAGTTATATCTAAACAAGGCTCACCTGTGGAGTGTATTTCGACGCCACACAATTCCAGGCATATTTCTATACGTTTCTATCTAGTAATTGTTTGGAAGTTACATCTAAACAAGTCTCACCTGTGGAGTGTATTTCGACGCCACACAATTCCAGGCATATTTCTATGCGTTTCTATCTAGTAATTGTTTGGAAGTTACATCTAAACAAGTCTCACCTGTGGAGTGTATTTCGACGCCACACAATTCCAGGCATATTTCTATACGTTTCTATCTAGTAATTGTTTGGAAGTTACATCTAAACAAGTCTCACCTGTGGAGTGTATTTCGACGCCACACAATTCCAGGCATATTTCTATGCGTTTCTATCTAGTAATTGTTTGGAAGTTACATCTAAACAAGTCTCACCTGTGGAGTGTATTTCGACGCCACACAATTCCAGGCATATTTCTATGCGTTTCTATCTAGTAATTGTTTGGAAGTTACATCTAAACAAGTCTCACCTGTGCAGTGTATTTCGACGCCACACAATTCCAGGCATATTTCTATACGTTTCTATCTAGTCATTGATTGGAAGTTACATCTAAACAAGTCTCACCTGTGGAGTGTATTTCGACGCCACACAATTCCAGGCATATTTCTATACGTTTCTATCTAGTAATTGTTTGAAAGTTATATCTAAACAAGGCTCACCTGTGCAGTGTATTTCGATGCCACACAATTCCAGGCATATTTCTATACGTTTCTATCTAGTAATTGTTTGAAAGTTATATCTAAACAAGGCTCACCTGTGGAGTGTATTTCGACGCCACACAATTCCAGGCATATTTCTATGCGTTTCTATCTAGTAATTGTTTGGAAGTTACATCTAAACAAGTCTCACCTGTGCAGTGTATTTCGACGCCACACAATTCCAGGCATATTTCTATACGTTTCTATCTAGTAATTGTTTGGAAGTTACATCTAAACAAGTCTCACCTGTGGAGTGTATTTCGACGCCAAACAATTCCAGGCATATTTCTATACGTTTCTATCTAGTCATTGATTGGAAGTTACATCTAAACAAGTCT
Source organism: Prosapia bicincta (assembly GCA_036971475.1). Taxonomy (NCBI): domain Eukaryota; kingdom Metazoa; phylum Arthropoda; class Insecta; order Hemiptera; family Cercopidae; genus Prosapia; species Prosapia bicincta. The sequence goes on from JBAIZL010000008.1 coordinate 43,477,608, forward strand.
CACCTGTGGAGTGTATTTCGACGCCACACAATTCCAGGCATATTTCTATACGTTTCTATCTAGTAATTGTTTGAAAGTTATATCTAAACAAGGCTCACCTGTGCAGTGTATTTCGACGCCACACAATTCCAGGCATATTTCTATACGTTTCTATCTAGTAATTGTTTGAAAGTTATATCTAAACAAGGCTCACCTGTGGAGTGTATTTCGACGCCACACAATTCCAGGCATATTTCTATACGTTTCTATCTAGTAATTGTTTGGAAGTTACATCTAAACCAGGCTCACCTGTGGAGTGTATTTCGACGCCACACAATTCCAGGCATATTTCTATACGTTTCTATCTAGTAGTTGTTTGAAATTTATATCTAAACAAGGCTCACCTGTGCAGTGTATTTCGACGCCACACAATTCCAGGCATATTTCTATACGTTTCTATCTAGTAATTGTTTGAAAGTTACATCTAAACAAGGCTCACCTGTGGAGTGTATTTCGACGCCACACAATTCCAGGCATATTTCTATACGTTTCTATCTAGTAATTGTTTGAAAGTTATATCTAAACAAGGCTCACCTGTGCAGTGTATTTCGTTGCCACACAATTCCAGGCATATTTCTATACGTTTCTATCTAGTAATTGTTTGAAAGTTATATCTAAACAAGGCTCACCTGTGCAGTGTATTTCGATGCCACACAATTCCAGGCATATTTCTATACGTTTCTATCTAGTAATTGTTTGAAAGTTATATCTAAACAAGGCTCACCTGTGGAGTGTATTTCGACGCCACACAATTCCAGGCATATTTCTATACGTTTCTATCTAGTAATTGTTTGAAAGTTATATCTAAACAAGGCTCACCTGTGGAGTGTATTTCGACGCCACACAATTCCAGGCATATTTCTATACGTTTCTATCTAGTAATTGTTTGAAAGTTATATCTAAACAAGGCTCACCTGTGGAGTGTATTTCGACGCCACACAATTCCAGGCATATTTCTATACGTTTCTATCTAGTAATTGTTTGGAAGTTACATCTAAACAAGGCTCACCTGTGCAGTGTATTTCGACGCCACACAATTCCAGGCATATTTCTATACGTTTCTATCTAGTAATTGTTTGAAAGTTACATCTAAACAAGGCTCACCTGTGGAGTGTATTTCGACGCCACACAATTCCAGGCATATTTCTATACGTTTCTATCTAGTAATTGTTTGGAAGTTACATCTAAACAAGTCTCACCTGTGCAGTGTATTTCGACGCCACACAATTCCAGGCATATTTCTATACGTTTCTATCTAGTAATTGTTTGAAAGTTATATCTAAACAAGGCTCACCTGTGCAGTGTATTTCGACGCCACACAATTCCAGGCATATTTCTATACGTTTCTATCTAGTAATTGTTTGGAAGTTACATCTAAACAAGGCTCACCTGTGCAGTGTATTTCGACGCCACACAATTCCAGGCATATTTCTATACGTTTCTATCTAGTAATTGTTTGAAAGTTATATCTAAACAAGGCTCACCTGTGCAGTGTATTTCGACGCCACACAATTCCAGGCATATTTCGATACGTTTCTATCTAGTAATTGTTTGGAAGTTATATCTAAACAAGGCTCACCTGTGCAGTGTATTTCGACGCCACACAATTCCAGGCATATTTCTATACGTTTCTATCTAGTAATTGTTTGAAAGTTATATCTAAACAAGGCTCACCTGTGCAGTGTATTTCGACGTCACACAATTCCAGGCATATTTCTATACGTTTCTATCTAGTAATTGTTTGGAAGTTACATTTAAACAAGGCTCACCTGTGCAGTGTATTTCGACGCCACACAATGCCAGGCATATTTCTATACGTTTCTATCTAGTAATTGTTTGGAAGTTATATCTAAACAAGGCTCACCTGTGAAGTGTATTTCGACGCCACACAATTTCAGGCATATTTCTATACGTTTCTATCTAGTAATTGTTTGGAAGTTACATCTAAACAAGGCTCACCTGTGCAGTGTATTTCGACGCCACACAATTTCAGGCATATTTCGATACGTTTCTATCTAGTAATTGTTTGGAAGTTACATCTAAACAAGGCTCACCTGTGCAGTGTATTTCGACGCCACACAATTCCCGGCATATTTCTATACGTTTCTATCTAGTAATTGTTTGAAAGTTATATCTAAACAAGGCTCACCTGTGCAGTGTATTTCGACGCCACACAATTCCAGGCATATTTCTATACGTTTCTATCTAGTAATTGTTTGGAAGTTACATCTAAACAAGGCTCACCTGTGCAGTGTATTTCGACGCCACACAATTCCAGGCATATTTCTATACGTTTCTATCTAGTAATTGTTTGGAAGTTACATCTAAACAAGTCTCACCTGTGGAGTGTATTTCGACGCCACACAATTCCAGGCATATTTCTATACGTTTCTATCTAGTAATTGTTTGGAATTTACATCTAAACAAGTCTCACCTGTGGAGTGTATTTCGACGCCACAAAATTCCAGGCATATTTCTATACGTTTCTATCTAGTAATTGTTTGGAAGTTACATCTAAACAATGCTCACCTGTGCAGTGTATTTCGACGCCACACAATTTCAGGCATATTTCTATACGTTTCTATCTAGTAATTGTTTGGAAGTTACATCTAAACAAGGCTCACCTGTGCAGTGTATTTCGACGCCACACAATATCAGGCATATTTCGATACGTTTCTATCTAGTAATTGTTTGGAAATTACATCTAAACAATGCTCACCTGTGCAGTGTATTTCGACGCCACACAATTCCAGGCATATTTCTATACGTTTCTATCTAGTAATTGTTTGGAAGTTACATCTAAACAAGTCTCACCTGTGCAGTGTATTTCGACGCCACACAATTCCAGGCATATTTCTATACGTTTCTATCTAGTAATTGTTTGGAAGTTACATCTAAACAATGCTCACCTGTGCAGTGTATTTCGACGCCACACAATTCCAGGCATATTTCTATACGTTTCTACCTAGTAATTGTTTGGAACTTACATCTAAACAAGTCTCACCTGTGGAGTGTATTTCGACGCCACACAATTCCAGGCATATTTCTATACGTTTCTATCTAGTAATTGTTTGGAAGTTACATCTAAACAAGTCTCACCTGTGCAGTGTATTTCGACGCCACACAATTCCAGGCATATTTCTATACGTTTCTATCTAGTAATTGTTTGGAATTTACATCTAAACAAGTCTCACCTGTGGAGTGTATTTCGACGCCACACAATTCCAGGCATATTTCTATACGTTTCTATCTAGTAATTGTTTGGAAGTTACATCTAAACAATGCTCACCTGTGCAGTGTATTTCGACGCCACACAATTTCAGGCATATTTCTATACGTTTCTATCTAGTAATTGTTTGGAAGTTACATCTAAACAAGGCTCACCTGTGCAGTGTATTTCGACGCCACACAATATCAGGCATATTTCGATACGTTTCTATCTAGTAATTGTTTGGAAATTACATCTAAACAATGCTCACCTGTGCAGTGTATTTCGACGCCACACAATTCCAGGCATATTTCTATACGTTTCTATCTAGTAATTGTTTGGAAGTTACATCTAAACAAGTCTCACCTGTGCAGTGTATTTCGACGCCACACAATTCCAGGCATATTTCTATACGTTTCTATCTAGTAATTGTTTGGAAGTTACATCTAAACAATGCTCACCTGTGCAGTGTATTTCGACGCCACACAATTCCAGGCATATTTCTATACGTTTCTATCTAGTAATTGTTTGGAAGTTACATCTAAACAAGTCTCACCTGTGGAGTGTATTTCGACGCCACACAATTCCAGGCATATTTCTATACGTTTCTATCTAGTAATTGTTTGGAAGTTACATCTAAACAAGTCTCACCTGTGCAGTGTATTTCGACGCCACACAATTCCAGGCATATTTCTATACGTTTCTATCTAGTAATTGTTTGGAAGTTACATCTAAACAATGCTCACCTGTGCAGTGTATTTCGACGCCACACAATTCCAGGCATATTTCTATACGTTTCTATCTAGTAATTGTTTGGAAGTTACATCTAAACAAGTCTCACCTGTGGAGTGTATTTCGACGCCACACAATTCCAGGCATATTTCTATACGTTTCTATCTAGTAATTGTTTGGAAGTTATATCTAAACAAGGCTCACCTGTGGAGTGTATTTCGACGCCACACAATTCCAGGCATATTTCTATACGTTTCTATCTAGTAATTGTTTGGAAGTTACATCTAAACAAGTCTCACCTGTGGAGTGTATTTCGACGCCACACAATTCCAGGCATATTTCTATACGTTTCTATCTAGTAATTGTTTGGAAGTTACATCTAAACAAGTCTCACCTGTGGAGTGTATTTCGACGCCACACAATTCCAGGCATATTTCTATACGTTTCTATCTAGTAATTGTTTGGAAGTTACATCTAAACAAGTCTCACCTGTGCAGTGTATTTCGACGCTACACAATTCCAGGCATATTTCTATACGTTTCTATCTAGTAATTGTTTGGAAGTTACATCTAAACAAGTCTCACCTGTGGAGTGTATTTCGACGCCACACAATTCCAGGCATATTTCTATACGTTTCTATCTAGTAATTGTTTGGAAGTTACATCTAAACAAGTCTCACCTGTGGAGTGTATTTCGACGCCACACAATTCCAGGCATATTTCTATGCGTTTCTATCTAGTAATTGTTTGGAAGTTACATCTAAACAAGGCTCACCTGTGCAGTGTATTTCGACGCCAAACAATTCCAGGCATATTTCTATACGTTTCTATCTAGTAATTGTTTGGAAGTTACATCTAAACAAGTCTCACCTGTGGAGTGTATTTCGACGCCACACAATTCCAGGCATATTTCTATACGTTTCTATCTAGTAATTGTTTGGAAGTTACATCTAAACAAGTCTCACCTGTGGAGTGTATTTCGACGCCACACAATTCCAGGCATATTTCTATACGTTTCTATCTAGTAATTGTTTGGAAGTTACATTTAAACAAGGCTCACCTGTGCAGTGTATTTCGACGCCACACAATTCCAGGCATATTTCTATACGTTTCTATCTAGTAATTGTTTGGAAGTTACATCTAAACAAGTCTCACCTGTGGAGTGTATTTCGACGCCACACAATTCCAGGCATATTTCTATACGTTTCTATCTAGTAATTGTTTGGAAGTTACATCTAAACAAGTCTCACCTGTGGAGTGTATTTCGACGCCACACAATTCCAGGCATATTTCTATACGTTTCTATCTAGTAATTGTTTGGAAGTTACATCTAAACAAGTCTCACCTGTGGAGTGTATTTCGACGCCACACAATTCCAGGCATATTTCTATACGTTTCTATCTAGTAATTGTTTGGAAGTTACATCTAAACAAGTCTCACCTGTGGAGTGTATTTCGACGCCACACAATTCCAGGCATATTTCTATACGTTTCTATCTAGTAATTGTTTGGAAGTTACATCTAAACAAGTCTCACCTGTGGAGTGTATTTCGACGCCACACAATTCCAGGCATATTTCTATACGTTTCTATCTAGTAATTGTTTGGAAGTTACAACTAAACAAGTCTCACCTGTGGAGTGTATTTCGACGCCACACAATTCCAGGCATATTTCTATACGTTTCTATCTAGTAATTGTTTGGAAGTTACATCTAAACAAGTCTCACCTGTGCAGTGTATTTCGACGCCACACAATTCCAGGCATAATTCTATACGTTTCTATCTAGTAATTGTTTGGAAGTTACATCTAAACAAATCTCACCTGTGCAGTGTATTTCGACGCCACACAATTTCAGGCATATTTCTATACGTTTCTATCTAGTAATTGTTTGGAAGTTACATCTAAACAAGTCTCACCTGTGGAGTGTATTTCGACGCCACACAATTCCAGGCATATTTCTATAAGTTTCTATCTAGTAATTGTTTGGAAGTTACATCTAAACAAGTCTCACCTGTGGAGTGTATTTCGACGCCACACAATTCCAGGCATATTTCTATACGTTTCTATCTAGTAATTGTTTGGAAGTTACATCTAAACAAGTCTCACCTGTGCAGTGTATTTCGACGCCACACAATTTCAGGCATATTTATATACGTTTCTATCTAATAATTGTTTGGAAGTTACATCTAAACAAGTCTCACCTGTGCAGTGTATTTCGACGCCACACAATTCCAGGCATATTTCTATACGTTTCTATCTAGTAATTGTTTGGAAGTTACATCTAAAGAAATCTCACCTGTGCAGTGTATTTCGACGCCACACAATTTCAGGCATATTTCTATACGTTTCTATCTAGTAATTGTTTGGAAGTTACATCTAAACAAGTCTCACCTGTGGAGTGTATTTCGACGCCACACAATTCAGGCATATTTCTATACGTTTCTATCTAGTAATTGTTTGGAAGTTACATCTAAACAAGTCTCACCTGTGCAGTGTATTTCGACGCCACACAATTCCAGGCATATTTCTATACGTTTCTATCTAGTAATTGTTTGGAAGTTATATCTAAACAAGTCTCACCTGTGCAGTGTATTTCGACGCCACACAATTCCAGGCATATTTCTATACGTTTCTATCTAGTAATTGTTTGAAAGTTATATCTAAACAAGTCTCACCTGTGGAGTGTATTTCGACGCCACACAATTCCAGGCATATTTCTATGCGTTTCTATCTAGTAATTGTTTGGAAGTTACATCTAAACAAGGCTCACCTGTGCAGTGTATTTCGACGCCACACAATTCCAGGCATATTTCTATGCGTTTCTATCTAGTAATTGTTTGAAAGTTATATCTAAACAAGGCTCAACTGTGGAGTGTATTTCGACGCCACACAATTCCAGGCATATTTCTATGCGTTTCTATCTAGTAATTGTTTGGAAGTTACATCTAAACAAGGCTCACCTGTGCAGTGTATTTCGACGCCACACAATTCCAGGCATATTTCTATGCGTTTCTATCTAGTAATTGTTTGGAAGTTACATCTAAACAAGGCTCACCTGTGCAGTGTATTTCGACGCCACACAATTCCAGGCATATTTCTATACGTTTCTATCTAGTAATTGTTTGGAAGTTATATCTAAACAAGTCTCACCTGTGCAGTGTATTTCGACGCCACACAATTCCAGGCATATTTCTATGCGTTTCTATCTAGTAATTGTTTGAAAGTTATATCTAAACAAGTCTCACCTGTGGAGTGTATTTCGACGCCACACAATTCCAGGCATATTTCTATGCGTTTCTATCTAGTAATTGTTTGGAAGTTACATCTAAACAAGTCTCACCTGTGGAGTGTATTTCGACGCCACACAATTCCAGGCATATTTCTATGCGTTTCTATCTAGTAATTGTTTGGAAGTTACATCTAAACAAGTCTCACCTGTGGAGTGTATTTCGACGCCACACAATTCCAGGCATATTTCTATGCGTTTCTATCTAGTAATTGTTTGAAAGTTATATCTAAACAAGTCTCACCTGTGGAGTGTATTTCGACGCCACACAATTCCAGGCATATTTCTATGCGTTTCTATCTAGTAATTGTTTGGAAGTTACATCTAAACAAGGCTCACCTGTGCAGTGTATTTCGACGCCACACAATTCCAGGCATATTTCTATGCGTTTCTATCTAGTAATTGTTTGGAAGTTACATCTAAACAAGGCTCACCTGTACAGTGTATTTCGACGCCACACAATTCCAGGCATATTTCTATACGTTTCTATCTAGTAATTGTTTGGAAGTTATATCTAAACAAGTCTCACCTGTGCAGTGTATTTCGACGCCACACAATTCCAGGCATATTTCTATGCGTTTCTATCTAGTAATTGTTTGAAAGTTATATCTAAACAAGTCTCACCTGTGGAGTGTATTTCGACGCCACACAATTCCAGGCATATTTCTATGCGTTTCTATCTAGTAATTGTTTGGAAGTTACATCTAAACAAGTCTCACCTGTGGAGTGTATTTCGACGCCACACAATTCCAGGCATATTTCTATGCGTTTCTATCTAGTAATTGTTTGGAAGTTACATCTAAACAAGTCTCACCTGTGGAGTGTATTTCGACGCCACACAATTCCAGGCATATTTCTATACGTTTCTATCTAGTAATTGTTTGGAAGTTACATCTAAACAAGTCTCACCTGTGCAGTGTATTTCGACGCCACACAATTCCAGGCATATTTCTATGCGTTTCTATCTAGTAATTGTTTGGAAGTTACATCTAAACAAGTCTCACCTGTGGAGTGTATTTCGACGCCACACAATTCCAGGCATATTTCTATACGTTTCTATGTAGTAATTGTTTGGAAGTTACATCTAAACAAGTCTCACCTGTGCAGTGTATTTCGACGCCACACAATTCCAGGCATATTTCTATACGTTTCTATCTAGTAATTGTTTGAAAGTTATATCTAAACAAGTCTCACCTGTGGAGTGTATTTCGACGCCACACAATTCCAGGCATATTTCTATGCGTTTCTATCTAGTAATTGTTTGGAAGTTACATCTAAACGAGGCTCACCTGTGCAGTGTATTTCGACGCCACACAATTCCAGGCATATTTCTATACGTTTCTATCTAGTAATTGTTTGGAAGTTATATCTAAACAAGTCTCACCTGTGCAGTGTATTTCGACGCCACACAATTCCAGGCATATTTCTATGCGTTTCTATCTAGTAATTGTTTGAAAGTTATATCTAAACAAGTCTCACCTGTGGAGTGTATTTCGACGCCACACAATTCCAGGCATATTTCTATGCGTTTCTATCTAGTAATTGTTTGGAAGTTACATCTAAACAAGTCTCACCTGTGGAGTGTATTTCGACGCCACACAATTCCAGGCATATTTCTATGCGTTTCTATCTAGTAATTGTTTGGAAGTTACATCTAAACAAGTCTCACCTGTGGAGTGTATTTCGACGCCACACAATTCCAGGCATATTTCTATACGTTTCTATCTAGTAATTGTTTGGAAGTTACATCTAAACAAGTCTCACCTGTGCAGTGTATTTCGACGCCACACAATTCCAGGCATATTTCTATGCGTTTCTATCTAGTAATTGTTTGGAAGTTACATCTAAACAAGTCTCACCTGTGGAGTGTATTTCGACGCCACACAATTCCAGGCATATTTCTATACGTTTCTATGTAGTAATTGTTTGGAAGTTACATCTAAACAAGTCTCACCTGTGCAGTGTATTTCGACGCCACACAATTCCAGGCATATTTCTATACGTTTCTATCTAGTAATTGTTTGAAAGTTATATCTAAACAAGTCTCACCTGTGGAGTGTATTTCGACGCCACACAATTCCAGGCATATTTCTATGCGTTTCTATCTAGTAATTGTTTGAAAGTTATATCTAAACAAGTCTCACCTGTGGAGTGTATTTCGACGCCACACAATTCCAGGCATATTTCTATGCGTTTCTATCTAGTAATTGTTTGGAAGTTACATCTAAACAAGTCTCACCTGTGGAGTGTATTTCGACGCCACACAATTCCAGGCATATTTCTATGCGTTTCTATCTAGTAATTGTTTGGAAGTTACACATAAACAAGTCTCACCTGTGGAGTGTATTTCGACGCCACACAATTCCAGGCATATTTCTATGCGTTTCTATCTAGTAATTGTTTGGAAGTTACATCTAAACAAGTCTCACCTGTGCAGTGTATTTCGACGCCACACAATTCCAGGCATATTTCTATGCGTTTCTATCTAGTAATTGTTTGGAAGTTACATCTAAACAAGTCTCACCTGTGGAGTGTATTTCGACGCCACACAATTCCAGGCATATTTCTATGCGTTTCTATCTAGTAATTGTTTGGAAGTTACATCTAAACAAGTCTCACCTGTGGAGTGTATTTCGACGCCACACAATTCCAGGCATATTTCTATACGTTTCTATCTAGTAATTGTTTGGAAGTTACATCTAAACAAGTCTCACCTGTGCAGTGTATTTCGACGCTACACAATTCCAGGCATATTTCTATACGTTTCTATCTAGTAATTGTTTGAAAGTTATATCTAAACAAGTCTCACCTGTGGAGTGTATTTCGACGCCACACAATTCCAGGCATATTTCTATACGTTTCTATCTAGTAATTGTTTGGAAGTTACATCTAAACAAGTCTCACCTGTGGAGTGTATTTCGACGCCACACAATTCCAGGCATATTTCTATGCGTTTCTATCTAGTAATTGTTTGAAAGTTATATCTAAACAAGTCTCACCTGTGGAGTGTATTTCGACGCCACACAATTCCAGGCATATTTCTATGCGTTTCTATCTAGTAATTGTTTGGAAGTTACATCTAAACAAGTCTCACCTGTGGAGTGTATTTCGACGCCACACAATTCCAGGCATATTTCTATGCGTTTCTATCTAGTAATTGTTTGGAAGTTACATCTAAACAAGTCTCACCTGTGGAGTGTATTTCGACGCCACACAATTCCAGGCATATTTCTATACGTTTCTATCTAGTAATTGTTTGGAAGTTACATCTAAACAAGTCTCACCTGTGCAGTGTATTTCGACGCTACACAATTCCAGGCATATTTCTATACGTTTCTATCTAGTAATTGTTTGAAAGTTATATCTAAACAAGTCTCACCTGTGGAGTGTATTTCGACGCCACACAATTCCAGGCATATTTCTATACGTTTCTATCTAGTAATTGTTTGGAAGTTACATCTAAACAAGTCTCACCTGTGGAGTGTATTTCGACGCCACACAATTCCAGGCATATTTCTATGCGTTTCTATCTAGTAATTGTTTGAAAGTTATATCTAAACAAGTCTCACCTGTGGAGTGTATTTCGACGCCACACAATTCCAGGCATATTTCTATGCGTTTCTATCTAGTAATTGTTTGGAAGTTACATCTAAACAAGTCTCACCTGTGGAGTGTATTTCGACGCCACACAATTCCAGGCATATTTCTATGCGTTTCTATCTAGTAATTGTTTGGAAGTTACATCTAAACAAGTCTCACCTGTGGAGTGTATTTCGACGCCACACAATTCCAGGCATATTTCTATACGTTTCTATCTAGTAATTGTTTGGAAGTTACATCTAAACAAGTCTCACCTGTGCAGTGTATTTCGACGCCACACAATTCCAGGCATATTTCTATGCGTTTCTATCTAGTAATTGTTTGGAAGTTACATCTAAACAAGTCTCACCTGTGGAGTGTATTTCGACGCCACACAATTCCAGGCATATTTCTATACGTTTCTATCTAGTAATTGTTTGGAAGTTACATCTAAACAAGTCTCACCTGTGCAGTGTATTTCGACGCCACACAATTCCAGGCATATTTCTATACGTTTCTATCTAGTAATTGTTTGAAAGTTATATCTAAACAAGTCTCACCTGTGGAGTGTATTTCGACGCCACACAATTCCAGGCATATTTCTATGCGTTTCTATCTAGTAATTGTTTGAAAGTTATATCTAAACAAGTCTCACCTGTGGAGTGTATTTCGACGCCACACAATTCCAGGCATATTTCTATGCGTTTCTATCTAGTAATTGTTTGGAAGTTACATCTAAACAAGTCTCACCTGTGGAGTGTATTTCGACGCCACACAATTCCAGGCATATTTCTATGCGTTTCTATCTAGTAATTGTTTGGAAGTTACACATAAACAAGTCTCACCTGTGGAGTGTATTTCGACGCCACACAATTCCAGGCATATTTCTATGCGTTTCTATCTAGTAATTGTTTGGAAGTTACATCTAAACAAGTCTCACCTGTGCAGTGTATTTCGACGCCACACAATTCCAGGCATATTTCTATGCGTTTCTATCTAGTAATTGTTTGGAAGTTACATCTAAACAAGTCTCACCTGTGGAGTGTATTTCGACGCCACACAATTCCAGGCATATTTCTATGCGTTTCTATCTAGTAATTGTTTGGAAGTTACATCTAAACAAGTCTCACCTGTGGAGTGTATTTCGACGCCACACAATTCCAGGCATATTTCTATACGTTTCTATCTAGTAATTGTTTGGAAGTTACATCTAAACAAGTCTCACCTGTGCAGTGTATTTCGACGCTACACAATTCCAGGCATATTTCTATACGTTTCTATCTAGTAATTGTTTGAAAGTTATATCTAAACAAGTCTCACCTGTGGAGTGTATTTCGACGCCACACAATTCCAGGCATATTTCTATACGTTTCTATCTAGTAATTGTTTGGAAGTTACATCTAAACAAGTCTCACCTGTGGAGTGTATTTCGACGCCACACAATTCCAGGCATATTTCTATGCGTTTCTATCTAGTAATTGTTTGAAAGTTATATCTAAACAAGTCTCACCTGTGGAGTGTATTTCGACGCCACACAATTCCAGGCATATTTCTATGCGTTTCTATCTAGTAATTGTTTGGAAGTTACATCTAAACAAGTCTCACCTGTGGAGTGTATTTCGACGCCACACAATTCCAGGCATATTTCTATGCGTTTCTATCTAGTAATTGTTTGGAAGTTACATCTAAACAAGTCTCACCTGTGGAGTGTATTTCGACGCCACACAATTCCAGGCATATTTCTATACGTTTCTATCTAGTAATTGTTTGGAAGTTACATCTAAACAAGTCTCACCTGTGCAGTGTATTTCGACGCCACACAATTCCAGGCATATTTCTATGCGTTTCTATCTAGTAATTGTTTGGAAGTTACATCTAAACAAGTCTCACCTGTGGAGTGTATTTCGACGCCACACAATTCCAGGCATATTTCTATACGTTTCTATCTAGTAATTGTTTGGAAGTTACATCTAAACAAGTCTCACCTGTGCAGTGTATTTCGACGCCACACAATTCCAGGCATATTTCTATACGTTTCTATCTAGTAATTGTTTGGAAGTTACATCTAAACAAGTCTCACCTGTGCAGTGTATTTCGACGCCACACAATTCCAGGCATATTTCTATACGTTTCTATCTAGTAATTGTTTGGAAGTTACATCTAAACAAGTCTCACCTGTGGAGTGTATTTCGACGCCACACAATTCCAGGCATATTTCTATACGTTTCTATCTAGTAATTGTTTGGAAGTTACATCTAAACAAGTCTCACCTGTGCAGTGTATTTCGACGCCACACAATTTCAGGCATATTTATATACGTTTCTATCTAGTAATTGTTTGGAAGTTACATCTAAACAAGTCTCACCTGTGGAGTGTATTTCGACGCCACACAATTCCAGGCATATTTCTATGCGTTTCTATCTAGTAATTGTTTGAAAGTTATATCTAAACAAGTCTCACCTGTGGAGTGTATTTCGACGCCACACAATTCCAGGCATATTTCTATGCGTTTCTATCTAGTAATTGTTTGGAAGTTACATCTAAACAAGTCTCACCTGTGGAGTGTATTTCGACGCCACACAATTCCAGGCATATTTCTATGCGTTTCTATCTAGTAATTGTTTGGAAGTTACATCTAAACAAGTCTCACCTGTGGAGTGTATTTCGACGCCACACAATTCCAGGCATATTTCTATACGTTTCTATCTAGTAATTGTTTGGAAGTTACATCTAAACAAGTCTCACCTGTGCAGTGTATTTCGACGCCACACAATTCCAGGCATATTTCTATGCGTTTCTATCTAGTAATTGTTTGGAAGTTACATCTAAACAAGTCTCACCTGTGGAGTGTATTTCGACGCCACACAATTCCAGGCATATTTCTATACGTTTCTATCTAGTAATTGTTTGGAAGTTACATCTAAACAAGTCTCACCTGTGCAGTGTATTTCGACGCCACACAATTCCAGGCATATTTCTATACGTTTCTATCTAGTAATTGTTTGAAAGTTATATCTAAACAAGTCTCACCTGTGGAGTGTATTTCGACGCCACACAATTCCAGGCATATTTCTATGCGTTTCTATCTAGTAATTGTTTGGAAGTTACATCTAAACAAGTCTCACCTGTGGAGTGTATTTCGACGCCACACAATTCCAGGCATATTTCTATGCGTTTCTATCTAGTAATTGTTTGAAAGTTATATCTAAACATGTCTCACCTGTGGAGTGTATTTCGACGCCACACAATTCCAGGCATATTTCTATGCGTTTCTATCTAGTAATTGTTTGCAAGTTACATCTAAACAAGTCTCACCTGTGGAGTGTATTTCGACGCTACACAATTCCAGGCATATTTCTATGCGTTTCTATCTAGTAATTGTTTGGAAGTTACATCTAAACAAGTCTCACCTGTGGAGTGTATTTCGACGCCACACAATTCCAGGCATATTTCTATACGTTTCTATCTAGTAATTGTTTGGAAGTTACATCTAAACAAGTCTCACCTGTGCAGTGTATTTCGACGCCACACAATTCCAGGCATATTTCTATACGTTTCTATCTAGTAATTGTTTGGAAGTTACATCTAAACAAGTCTCACCTGTGCAGTGTATTTCGACGCCACACAATTCCAGGCATATTTCTATACGTTTCTATCTAGTAATTGTTTGGAAGTTACATCTAAACAAGTCTCACCTGTGGAGTGTATTTCGACGCCACACAATTCCAGGCATATTTCTATACGTTTCTATCTAGTAATTGTTTGGAAGTTACATCTAAACAAGTCTCACCTGTGCAGTGTATTTCGACGCCACACAATTTCAGGCATATTTATATACGTTTCTATCTAATAATTGTTTGGAAGTTACATCTAAACAAGTCTCACCTGTGCAGTGTATTTCGACGCCACACAATTCCAGGCATATTTCTATACGTTTCTATCTAGTAATTGTTTGGAAGTTACATCTAAAGAAATCTCACCTGTGCAGTGTATTTCGACGCCACACAATTTCAGGCATATTTCTATACGTTTCTATCTAGTAATTGTTTGGAAGTTACATCTAAACAAGTCTCACCTGTGGAGTGTATTTCGACGCCACACAATTCCAAGCATATTTCTATACGTTTCTATCTAGTAATTGTTTGGAAGTTACATCTAAACAAGTCTCACCTGTGCAGTGTATTTCGACGCCACACAATTCCAGGCATATTTCTATACGTTTCTATCTAGTAATTGTTTGAAAGTTATATCTAAACAAGTCTCACCTGTGGAGTGTATTTCGACGCCACACAATTCCAGGCATATTTCTATGCGTTTCTATCTAGTAATTGTTTGGAAGTTACATCTAAACAAGTCTCACCTGTGGAGTGTATTTCGACGCCACACAATTCCAGGCATATTTCTATGCGTTTCTATCTAGTAATTGTTTGGAAGTTACATCTAAACAAGTCTCACCTGTGGAGTGTATTTCGACGCCACACAATTCCAGGCATATTTCTATACGTTTCTATCTAGTAATTGTTTGGAAGTTACATCTAAACAAGTCTCACCTGTGCAGTTTATTTCGACGCCACACAATTCCAGGCATATTTCTATGCGTTTCTATCTAGTAATTGTTTGGAAGTTACATCTAAACAAGTCTCACCTGTGGAGTGTATTTCGACGCCACACAATTCCAGGCATATTTCTATACGTTTCTATGTAGTAATTGTTTGGAAGTTACATCTAAACAAGTCTCACCTGTGCAGTGTATTTCGACGCCACACAATTCCAGGCATATTTCTATACGTTTCTATCTAGTAATTGTTTGGAAGTTACATCTAAACAAGTCTCACCTGTGCAGTGTATTTCGACGCCACACAATTCCAGGCATATTTCTATACGTTTCTATCTAGTAATTGTTTGGAAGTTACATCTAAACAAGTCTCACCTGTGCAGTGTATTTCGACGCCACACAATTCCAGGCATATTTCTATACGTTTCTATCTAGTAATTGTTTGGAAGTTACATCTAAACAAGTCTCACCTGTGCAGTGTATTTCGACGCCACACAATTCCAGGCATATTTATATACGTCGATGTACTGAGGAAATAAACAGCTAAAAAGAACGAGTTTGTACTCACCAGCGTTTTATAATCTGTAATACGGGAAAATAAAACATAATCTTCTCCAAAGATTGCTAGTTTGAGGTCGTTTCAGTACTAACTCTGCAGTCTTTTGCAGCAGTTACTGTAAGATCAAGTTATGGATTCTTTTCTTTCTAGTAATTGTTAAATTGAAATATAACTTAGACACCGGAATGTTTCAAGTAGACTCAACACATACCATCTGTTTTTGCTATTAAAAATTATATACTCTCCCTTAACTTGTGTATTTTATATTAATATTAATAATTTAACTTGTACACCAAATCTAAACCTAAAGCTTAGAATTACCTAATCTCTAAGTACATATAGACAGTTGAAATACGTAATTTATGAATGTATAAACGTAATAAAGGCTTGTGAACCTTTATTCGGGCTTTCTTCTGTAGAGACCGAAATATTCAGCTTGACCGAAACTCTGTTATGTTCTTTTAAGGTTTTAATTAATTGTAAGGTAATTTTATACTAAACAACTATTTATTCCTTCACGCACTTTTATGTATACTATTATTTACACAATTACCAACTATAAAAGCGTCCAAACGCTGTTTTAATAATGGATTGTCAGAGGAAGATAGGTTTGGTGAGAGACT
Source organism: Prosapia bicincta (assembly GCA_036971475.1). Taxonomy (NCBI): domain Eukaryota; kingdom Metazoa; phylum Arthropoda; class Insecta; order Hemiptera; family Cercopidae; genus Prosapia; species Prosapia bicincta. The sequence continues at coordinate 43,494,187 of JBAIZL010000008.1, forward strand.
GATTCGGAAGAGGCATGATCAATAACTGACCCAGTATTCAGTGATCAGGACTCAGGAATGAATCCATGAGTGGTTTTACCTTAGACTTTCCAAGGAAGAAGTTTATTCGAAGATTGATTCGGTAGAAGAGGCCTGAACAAGACATAATCCAGGAGAATAGTTCAAAATAAATTCAGAAGTAGTTCGTTCGTGGATTGTCCCAGGAGATAGGTTTATTTAAAAATTGATTCGGCAGAAGAGAGATGATTAATAATTGACCAAGGAATATAGGTTAATCAAAAATAAATCCTGAAGAAGGAGTTTGATCATGGATTGTCCCAGAAAGGTAGGCTTAATCAAAGATTGATTCAGAAAAAGAGGCCTGATGTGATAGGTTTAGTCTGGAATCGATACAGAAGGTGTGGTTTATTCATAGACGTTCTCAACAAAATAGGTTTAATCATAGATTGATTCAGCAGAAGAGGGATGGTCAATAATTGTGCAAGGAAGATAAGTTTAAACACAGTTTTAATCACAAGAAGAGGTCTGATCTAGATTTATTCCAGGAAACTAGGTTCAATCAAGGTTCGATACAGAAGAATAAGTTCAATCAAGGATTACTTTAGGAGGCGCAATTCGAAGGACGATATAATCAAGAAGAATTGTGACTTATAGAAGACCTTACAGCCACGACGTACATAAATATTTGGGGGTTCAGGACAATCTTTAGATGATCCAATTTCTTGGAGGAATCTCCAGCATCCGAGGCAATGGCTGAACTTTATAGTAGTTGAATTAATTCACTTTATAAATAGTTTATTACGTAGGCGTCTTACATATTATAAATTATAATCTTATTACTAGAGCTTAATGTCTGATCTGGCTATGTACTCTGATGCTCAGATTCACTAAATGTTTTAAGTAAAATTTATATATATATATATATATATATATATATATTTTAAAACAACTATATATACAACATATATATATATATATATATATATATATATATATATATATATATAAGTACTGTACCATGAAAGAAGAACGGGATTAATATAAGAAAAGTATAAACACAATAAATATTTACAACACAATTATAAAAACTTTATTCTCAACGCGTTTCAATGACACTATATCATCATCTTCAGTAATGGTATCACAAACAAAACTTTAATTAAAAGGATAAAACATAACCTATAATATATTTTAGGTTAAAGTTTTGTTTGTGATAGCGTTACTGAAGATGACGACTTAGAGCCATTGAAACTTGTTTGAGATTAAAGTTTTTATAATTGTGAGTTGTAAATATTTATTGTGTTTATAACCTAAACTCAAAAGCCAGCTTGAATAATATTTATAGGAAAAGTAATTCGAAAAGGGTAGAAAAGGCCTAAAATAGGGAAAACATTACAAATTAGTCAGTAGAGTTTAAGGAAATACAAAGTCTGTAAATGTTCAAAAAGAACTAGAATAATATGTAGTAGGAAACAGTTGAATTAATTATAGTAACGTGCGTAAAACATAAACGTATAGATTTTCGGAAAGTGAAAAACAATTAACGTTGAAAAGAAGAAAGATTAAAAAAGAAAATGAATGTAATATATTTTGCTGGCATGTTTTCCTTTATAAAAATGACGCTTTTATCATCCATAAATTTCTTTGTTTTTAAAAACAGAAGCAAACGTGCCAACGGGAAACTAATTTCCTTTAATTTTATTTATTTATTCAGATAGAACTGGAAAATGTGTTTCCGCTTTTACTTGTGTGGCACAAGAGGGGTTTTCTCTGTTTTTATTTTATATGAAGGCGTGTTTAGCCAACAGAACTAAATTGAACAAAACTCACTAATAAATTTTTTGGTCAGTAAATTTAAACAAAAGAAATACTCTCACTAGAACGTTATTGCCGTAGTTTGTGTATTATTTTTCACTGCGAGAATAAAAGTAAAAGAATAACATTAATTGTTTCCGTATTCAAAATGATATACTAGTATATAGAAATTTTTTACACACACACACACGCGCGCGCGCACGCGCGCACACGCACACACATGTATACATATATATATATTTGCAAAGGCTTGTTCCAAGTAGTCAAAAAAATAAATTTTCCGAAAATTCCACTTACCGTTAATGCTAGTCTACGCACTGGCGTTATGTGTCGTCACTAAATATCGGCGATAAATGTCATCACAGTGAATAAGTGCTAAATCTAGGGGAAATGCTTCTGGTTTAAAGGTCTAGACAATGACTCGGGACTAAATTTTGGGACTTTTGGTACTGTTAAATTTCGGGGCTTTTCGACGGTACTAATTGTTTGGACGATGTATCAAAGCCGAATGTTGGGGAAATGAGTCAACTATAAATGTTGGAACTATTTATTGGTGCTAAATGTCAGGTCAGTGGTTTATGCGTTCACTCTAAATATAGCGACAGGTCTGAATATTGGGACAATGGGTCGACTCTAAATGTAGAGACATAGATGATAAATGTTTAACAAATAAATCAGCCCTAAATGGGTCGAATCTAAATGTAGATATTTGGTAAATGTTTGGAAAGTAGGTCAACTCTAAATGTTTTTTTTTCTTGACTTGGGAGCGGGTTTTAAACTGCCCAAAGCACTGCTACCTTAAGGTATATTGTACTTACCTCCCTAATCTAGTCAAATGGCCCCTTCCCTCTTACCAGGTTTAGGAGTTTCCTGACTAGTGTTTTACCTTCAGCATCCTCTTCCAGAGCTGTGCTATCTCCAAAGAGGTTGAAGCGCCTCTCGGCAAGTGCTTCACATTTATAAATGATGTGTGTGGCGGTCTCCAGTTCTTGTCCGCATAATCTGCACACTGGTTCATCTTTGTAGATACCCATTTTATGCAGATGTTTCCTCAGTCCACCGTGTCCCGTGAGTAGACCTGTGGCTATCCTCAGTTCCTGCCTAGACAGATAGATGAGACTCTTCTGCAGCCCCAAGGAAGGTTTCCTAATGGTTAGCTTACTGTATCTCATCCCTTCAGCCCTGATCCAGTGCTCACAGTGTCTTTCAGCCATCCACCTTCGCACTGTCATCTTGACCATGGATTTGGAAATACCTACCGCAGGCTCCGGTCCAATCAGGGGAGTCGAAGACCCCCTCTGGCCAGCGCATCTGCGGTTTCATTTCCAAGTATTCCCCTATGCCCTGGCACCCAACCTATCTTGATTTGATTGTGCCTTGCCAGGGCTTGTAGGTTATTTAGGCACTCCATGACTATGGCCGAGGTGACCACATGTCCGTTTAGTGCCTTAATTGCTGCCTGACTGTCGGAGAAAATAGCAATCCGGGTCCCGTGTGTTCCCCTTCTCGCTATCTCTCCCAGACAGGCATTTATAGCATATATTTCGGCCTGAAAGACAGAGGTATGCCTCCCCAAGGAAAAAACTGGTTTTACCCTTGGGTTTTTACAATACACCCCCGCTCCAGTGCCAAAGTCCATCTCGGAGCCATCTGTGTACCAGATCTGTGCTCTCGATGTTAATGTCCCTGACCATTCCATCATAGTATGGTGGGCCTGGTCAGGTGCAAACGTTCGAGTAATGTGGTCGCTGCCCATTTCCAAGACGGGTTCTTTGACCACGCACTCGATACTCATATGTCCCGAAACATCTGGGAGGTTAGCCCAGTTGTTCGAGTTGCGCAATCTCCATGCCGCCAGCCTCGCCTCTCCCCTAAGGACAAGCTCAAGGGGGGGGGGGGGCGGAGGTTAAGCATTACTTCCATTGCTGCACCAGGTGTAGCTGACATCGCTCCCAGTGTGCACAGACAAGCCAATCTCTGGATAGAGCTCAGTTGAGCTCTTGTCTGTGCCTGGTTGGCCTTTGTCCACCACACCAGAGCACCATAGGTAATCATAGGTCTTATCACCCTCAGATACATCCAGTGCATCATTGATGGCTTCAGTCCCCATTTCATCAGTGCCCTTTTGGCCCTGTTAACTGTCCCCTCAAGATGTGGGTTCCAGGTGAGTTTCCTGTCCAGAGTAACTCCCAGGTACTTCACCTCCCCCACAAACTCAAGGTATTCACCAAACAAGCGAGGCATCCTGGTCGTCAGATCTTTTCGCTGTCTGGTGAAGTTAATAAGAGCAGTCTTTTTCGGATTTACCCTAAGGTTCTCCTTATTACACCACTCTTCAATCAGTCGTAGAGGATTTCTGATTACCTCAAGGACTGTATCAGGGAATCTGCCCAGGATCAGAACAACTATATCGTCCGCATATCCCAGGCAGAAGTACCCCTGTTCATTCAGGAGTTCAATAAGGTTGTCAACCACAACTAGGCACCACAACAGAGGAGAGAGAACCCCCCCCCCTGTGCACAGCCCAGACTTGTCTCCGCCCTTCTGACCTCCCCTGCCACCTCTACAGAAATGCTTCTGTTTGTTAACATGGAATTTATCCAACCACAAGTGGTCGCATCCACTCCATGACGTCTTGCACTACTTACCATCGTCTCCACTGAGGGGTTATTGAAAGCCCCTTCAATGTCGAGGAAGGCACCTATGGCACAACCTTTCTTAGCGATCATATGCTCAATCCTACCAACCACTTGATGGAGAGCTCCCTCGCAGGATTTCTCCGGTTGATAAGCATACTGGTTCCAATGCAGTGGTTTTATGGCCAAAGCACCCCCCCCCCTAATATGCCTATTAACCAGTTTTTCAAGTCCCTTAAGAACAAAGGACATGAGTGTAATAGGTCTGTATCCTTTCCCTTCCGATTGGTTACCGGTGGGCTTAGGTATAAAGACCACCTTACTAGATTTCCAGGCTGCCGGCACATGCCCTATAGCAATGCTTAGCCTGTATAATTTAGTAAGTATCAGCACCAGCATATCCATTCCCTCCTGCAGCAGCACAGGATAGATCCCATCTGGACCTGGAGATTTGTAGGGTTTAAATGTGCCAATAGCCCATCTTACCCTTTGTGGAGTTACTATCCTCCTTGCCACTTCCCAGTCCTCCCTCTTACCACGTCTTGTGGAGAGTTTGGCAACTGGTTCAGTGTCTGCTCCTCCAAGTTTCCTCAGAGTACTGGAAGGGAAATGTGTTCTGATTAATTCTTCCACAGTTTCCCCTGCAGTTTTTGTTATATTGTAACGGACTAGGTTACTTGGGAAATGAAAATATAAAGTTTTAAATTACATAGTTATACAATTTATTAATCAGTGACAAATTACAGTAGAACAAAAGACAGCAATGTGTCGAGTAATTATCTTTTAATTACTGCTAGTTATTCCATACATTTGAATTACTTATTGAACTTTAAAATTTATATATATCGACAAGATAGTAACTTAATATTTTCAATTGAATTTTTAGAAATGAATATTCAAAGGACAATTTCTACCGTTCATGTGTTAACCGTTTATCATTTAAAATTCAACTTAGTTAACATTAAAATACATTTTCTTTATTATTATCTAAAACGTACCTGATTGTGCACTAATAAAACACTTTAAAACATATTAAAGATTGCCCATGGCTTTTGGAATCACTAAACACTTAACACATCGCTCTTGCAAATCCGCGCACTTAAACAAAAATTATATAAACATTTACTCGTTTGAAAAAGATAAATTATCGCTTCTGACTTCTTCTTTGGTTGCGTTAATAAAATTCGGTACCGGCCTTGACATCTTAAATTTTGAATACTGGAAGCCTCTAAATTTCTAAGTTATGTCCGAAGTGCCATCACGTGCGTCTCGTTCGGAGACCTTTTGAGAAGTGGGCCTACTGAAGGTACAAGCCACCGGAACTTTCCCACCCTTGGTTATTATTTTGAATATTTTGATTGGTCCGTCAGATCATGCGATATCAAACCATGTTACGTCACATGAGGTGATGCGAGTTTTTTTTAAGTTAAGCTACCAACTCGTACGATATTTTACATTTTTACCCGCTAGGGGTGCTACCATCTATGCTAACTTCACAATGAATTACAATCGTACAAAGAGAACAAAAATTTTCTTTTATATTCGGACGATACAATTATTAAATAAAAATCAAATATATAAATGAATTTATATGTAACACCTTATTTTTAAGAGTGTTACAATATTTCCCAGTGGGGTTCTTAGCATCCCCACCGGGTTAACTGGGTCCTTAGAGAGCACTTTATGCAGTCGTGCCCCTTCTCGAGTTTTGTCAATCTCTTGACAAAACTCCTTCCAGGACCTCCTGCGTGCTTCTCTAATTGCCCTGTTGTATTCGGTTAGTGTTTTCCTATACTGGTCCCACTCCCCGTTCTTTTTTGCTCTATTAAAGAGTCTCCTGGTGGTCTTCCGACGTTTGGCTAGCTTCTTGTTCCACCATGACGGATCGCCTACTTTTCTCCCCTCACTGAGAGGGCAGTTATCAGTAAAGGATTCTACTATAGCCTCGCCAACCAATGTGGCAGAGTCTTCTAGCTTTCTCCTCCCACCATACTCCAATCCAGCCTCCTCAATCCGAACACCCAGGTCCCTCCTGTAGGAGTCCCAGTCTGTTCTTCTTGGATCCCTGGTTGGCCGAAGCATGGCTGGATTTAGGGAGATATCATACCTAATATGTCTGTGGTCAGAAGAAGATGGTTCATCCGACACATGCCAGTTTAGTACATACCTAGCCATCTGTTTCGATGCCACCGTAATGTCCAGGACCTCCTGTCTGGCCATAGTTACAAACGTCGGCTCTTCCCCCTGATTTAAGACTAGTAAATTCTTAGAGCTAAAATAAGCTAAAAGTTCCTCACCTCTAGTGTTGGTACCTGTACTTCCCCACGAAGTGTGATGGGAGTTAGCATCCATCCCCACCAGCAGCTCCTCATCCACAGCCCCGCAGTGCTCGACCAGCCTCCTCAGCTCTTGTGTTGGTAGAGCCCCCGCGTAGTCAAAGGGGAGATATGCCGTGGCCAGGTTCAGCCTCCTCATCCCCCCTCCGCCCGCAGCTCCACCTTCACTGCTATCAAGTCCCTGCAGCAGAAGTCCGTTAGTACAAAAGCACTCAACCCCCTCCTAACCAGGATACACGTCCTGGGAACACCGGAGTCCTTATCGTACAACAACTTACCTCCAGATGTCGCCAGCCCGCATATTCGTCCTCCAGAAATCCATGCTCCTGGATGAGAACCAAGTCCACCTCTCCCCTGTCCAGCATCCTACACACGACAGCACTAGCCGCCCTGCTATGCTGTAGGTTCACTTGGAGGATCTTGATCATTGTTCTGCTTACTTCGCAGTTGCCTGGGTCCGCAGAGCAGCCCCAGGACTAGACATCGTGTTCAACTCTACAGCCACTTCACTGGTTTCTGCAGTCGGCAGCTTGACAGCCGCCCCCGCACCCCCAGTGATGGTTGCCGTTGACACATCTGCTACAGACTCACGGTCTGCCGTCTCATTAGCTCCCGCTGTCTGTGCAATCTCAAAATCAATTCTTTTACTTACTTGGTCCATTAACGTCCCACGAGTAAAGGGGAAATAACGGTCGACCAGAACAGAGCCCCCACTGCCCTGGCAAGACAACATACAATGAGGTTTTGTCTGGTTCCTCAAGGGGATCGTGTGCGACTGCATTTTATACCCTGCAGCCATTCATCCTTCGGCACGATGCCTTCCACCTTGGATTGGGTATTCAGTCACTGACCTTGAAGCACACCCCAAGTTCAGGACATTATTAACTGTTGCTTTTGGAGCGAACGACTGTCTGCTTTACTCTCTTTTTTACAACTGTGTCGTTAGGGTAGTTTCCCGCCCATACTTCACCGTCGCTTTGCCCTTGGTTCACCTGGGAGGTGAGAGTAGCATTGTGAGGACTTAATTCCCAACTACCCCAGTCTCCCCAGTCAGAGCAGTTATTTCTACCACACCCAACCGGTTGACTGACGAGGAGGGATAATTCCTCACCTTTGAACCATTGCATTGGTCCAGGCCTGCTTATTCAGAAACCTTATTCACAGGTAACCTACATTTCTGTAGGCCGTCCCTGTGGACCCGCCCGGTTGCTCAGGCCAGCTAGCCGGGAAACTCTAAATGTTGGAACAATGGGAAAATCTAAATGTAGAGACAGCGTTGATAAATGTTTGGCAAATAAATCAGTCCTCTAGCTGTTGGAGCAATGGGTCGAATATAAATGTAGAGACAGCGTTGATAAATGTTTGGCAAATAAATCAGTCCTCTAGCTGTTGGAGCAATGGGTCGAATATAAATGTAGAGACATCGTTGGTAAATGTTTGGCAAATAAATCAGTCCTCTAACTGTTGGAGCAATGGATCGAATATAAATGTAGAGACATCGTTGGTAAATGTTTGGCAAATAAATCAGCTCTAAATGTTGGTGCAATGGGTGTCGAATCTAAATGTAAAGACATCGTTGATAAACTTTTGGCAAATTAATTAGCTTTAAATGTTGGGGCGATTAGTACGTAACTAAATTAATAATTTTAATTAAATTTAATTCAATTTATAATTAATTAATCGTCGAAGCTACATGAAGATATATAATCCGTATTAGTTTGTGAGCAAGCTCAGACGTTTGGTAGAACTAATCACAGTTTCATACAAATTGTAATTGAAAGAAATAAAATGTACAATTTTACTAAATGAATATTCATAAAGTAATGAATGCAAGTAATGTTCTTTGAATAAAAGGGTGAAAAGAAATTGAATTAGAAAAGAAGACCCTAATTTGTCATGCGTTTTGTGGATTTAAAACGATCTTAATTTTGTAAAGGTTTCAATACGACGTAAAAATATCATTTCAATAGATTTCAGGTTAATTAGGGTAGACAGTATTTGATGAAAGATGTAAATACTGTCCCTGGTTAGGGGATATTGAAGATTTATCTGCCCATTATTTATATATCTTTAAGTAGAGTGAAGGTAACGTTATGCAGAGTGAAGAAAAAACATTGGCAAATAAAAACTGATAAAGAAATATATCTACTGGAACTGGGGAGGAATGGTAGGGGTGTAGCGCAAAAAAAGGGACAAGGAAAGGATGAGGTGAAGTACTGTGGAGGAATGGTAGGAGTGTAGTGCAAAGAAAAGGACAAGGAAAGGATGAGGTGAGGTACTGTGGAGAAATGGTAGGAGTGTAGCGCAAAGAAAGGGACAAGGAAAGGATGAGGTGAAGTACTGTGGAGGAATGGTAGGAGTGTAGTGCAAAGAAAGGGACAAGGAAAGGATGAAGTGAAGTACTGTGGAGGAATGGTAGGAGTGTAGTGCAAAGAAAGGGACCAGGAAAGGATGAGGTGAAGTACTGTGGAGGAATGGTAGGAGTGTAGTGCAAAGAAAGGGACAAGGAAAGGATGAGGTGAAGTACTGTGGAGGAATGGTAGGAGTGTAGTGCAAAGAAAGGGACAAGGAAAGGATGAGGTGAAGTACTGTGGAGGAATGGTAGGAGTGTAGCGCAAAGAAAAGGACAAGGAAAGGATGAGGTGAAGTACTGTGGAGGAATGGTAGGAGTGTAGTGCAAAGAAAAGGACAAGGAAAGGATGAGGTGAAGTACTGTGGAGGAATGGTAGGAGTGTAGGGCAAAGAAAAGGACAAGGAAAGGATGAGGTGAGGTACTGTGGAGGAATGGTAGGAGTGTAGTGCAAAGAAAAGGACAAGGAAAGGATGAGGTGAAGTACTGTGGAGGAATGGTAGGAGTGTAGTGCAAAGAAAAGGACAAGGAAAGGATGAGGTGAAGTACTGTGGAGGAATGGTAGGAGTGTAGTGCAAAGAAAAGGACAAGGAAAGGATGAGGTGAGGTACTGTGGAGGAATGGTAGGAGTGTAGCGCAAAGAAAAGGACAAGGAAAGGATGAGGTGAAGTACTGTGGAGGAATGGTAGGAGTGTAGTGCAAAGAAAAGGACAAGGAAAGGATGAGGTGAAGTACTGTGGAGGAATGGTAGGAGTGTAGGGGAAAGAAAAGGACAAGGAAAGGATGAGGTGAGGTACTGTGGAGAAATGGTAGGAGTGTAGCGCAAAGAAAAGGACAAGGAAAAGATGAGGTGAAGTACTGTGGAGGAATGGTAGGAGTGTAGGGCAAAGAAAAGGACAAGGAAAGGATGAGGTGAGGTACTGTGGAGAAATGGTAGGAGTGTAGTGCAAAGAAAAGGACAAGGAAAGGATGAGGTGAGGTACTGTGGAGAAATGGTAGGAGTGTAGTGCAAAGAAAAGGACAAGGAAAGGATGAGGTGAAGTACTGTGGAGGAATGGTAGTAGTGTAGGGCAAAGCAATGGGCAAGGAAAGGATGAGGTGAGGCACTGTGGAGGAATGGTAGTAGTGTAGGGCAAAGCAATGGGCAAGGAAAGGATGAGGTGAGGTACTGTGGAGAAGTGGTAGGAGTGTAATGCAAAGAAAAGGACAAGGAAAGGATGAGGTGAAGTACTGTGGAGGAATGGTAGTAGTGTAGGGCAAAGCAATGGGCAAGGAAAGGATGAGGTGAGGCACTGTGGAGGAATGGTAGGGGTGTAGGGTAAGGAAACAACTATGTGTTAACAACTATGTTTTTTCCTTGCCAATTTAGCAGTTTTTAATTTATCTACTTAAATATATTACCAAAATGTTACTAAAAATGTAAGTCATATTTATAAAAATGTCTGTTATTTTATTTTACATGCCTTTCGATGTCCTATGTTTTATTACATAGAAGAAAAAATTAGTTTAAAAATACCAATAAGTAGCCTAAATTTTCGTCAATTATGAATATTAGATTTCAAAAATCGAAAAGACTTTAAAACGTAATTAATTTATTATACATGTTAACAATGTTATTTGAATTTATTGACTGAAAAAAATATTTCCTAATATAATATTTAAAATTTCGGACTCAATCGGAGTATGACCTGATCGTAGATAGGCTCCCTGATATTGAATTGTTATTTGAAAAAACTGTATTAACATCAATTGTCATTTACTACACTTTAAAAAAATGTATTTGAACTAGATTGAATGAAAACGTATTTTATTAACGATTGAAAATTTGTACAAGTTAAATATAAGGAGAGTGAGATAATATAAGGAATTGAATAACGCAAATGTTTAAAATCTGTATAAAAAGAGTAAGACTAAAATAGTTGGCAAAAACTGTTTTCTGATTTCATATATATTAAATAAAGAATTTATTTATAGTTTGTACTTTTATTTATTATTTGGTATATCATGTAGCTTAATACATCTCATATCGTACCATTTGTCAAATCCGTGACTTACATAAATCTCACTCCGTCCTCAGGCCCCCCCCCACACCTACACAAAGGATAGTTTTCGATCGACGACTTTAGTCCAGATAGCTCGTCTATCTGGGTGTGACAATTATAAACAGTGGGTCCCGCTTCACGTATAAGCGTGATTTACCACTCCGTTACAACTTAGTTAAGCAAGAACCTGTTGCTTCGTCTTGCTACAAAACAGGTCGAGCTATAATTTATGAATAACATTGACAAAATCACAGGTTTGCAAATTACTTTCTATCACTGCTGAGTTCAGGTCCCGCTTGAGTGTAGGCGTGATTTGCTACTCCGTCACAGCTTAGTTAAGCAAGAACCTGTTACTTCGTCTCACTGCGAAACAGATTGGAACTGTATCTACGAAAACCAGTGACAAAAACACAGGTTTGCAAATTACTTCCCATCACTGACGGCAGTGTAGCTCGTATAATATTGTGGCGGTATCGCTTGTGTGATTTGTATCGCTGTTTGTGATGGTGTAGCGCATGTAGGGGTGAAGCGCATGTGGGTAGCGTAGCGCCTGTGATAGTGTAGAACGTATACTGGTGTAGCGCGTGTTTCGGTGTAGTACGTGTGGTGGCGAGGTGGTTGTGGTGGTGTAGCGCGTGCATTAGTGTGGCGCGTGTGGTGGTGTATGCGTGATGGTGTAACGTGTGAGTAGAAGTAGGTTTACGGAATAACATATCTACTACGTAGGATTCTGAAGAGATGGTCAGTGAGCAAAAAGCCCTCTAGAAAGGTCTGATTACGTAATAAGTAGAAAGGCTATATAGAGTGAAAGTGTCAGAGGTAGGTTTAGAGCTCTGAGGAAAATAGAGTCTTCTTATCTAGCCCATGGCTTTACCAGGTTAGTGGCTCCAGGCTCTTACTCAGTGTAACTTCAAGATAATATCTTGGTACTATGACCCTGAATGCCTGGCAATTGGTTTAATAATTGCCATATAATTATACATATTCAATACTATAGTTTTTGTGCTTTCTGATAGAATAATGAAGTATTTATTAGTACTATCAGCCCTTCCTATCTTCGCCAGCATCATACTTGACGAATTTCGGGGTGATTCCATCTGCTTGAAGTATTTTCAGTATAATTTTTCCAGCAAAGAAGAAGCACAGAATGGCTGATATTGATACTAATAAATGTATTTCATTTATATATATTTTCAACCCAAACTTTACGTAACAACTGGAATTTCACTTGATCCTTTAAAGGATTAATTCAGGTTACACAGCAGCATCATCACATTATTAAGAACTTCGCCGCTTATATTGAGTCCAGCTTCAATATTTGCAAAGGATATTAGAATGCAGTATATTTCATATAGGATAAACAGTAAAGAGGCGCAGTAAAAATCTCTGAAGAGTTTTGACAAGAGTCTTATAGGTAATATAAACATACTTACGTTAATTTTCCAAATATATATTCCTTGAATTTTACAAACTGTTTTTTTTTTTTTAGTGATTGAAAGTTGATGTAACAGTGATGGTATTCCAGTTTATTTAAATTTTATAAATAAAAAAATCAGCTTTTAATATTAAAAATATGAGTTATTAAAAAATGAGGCACGTTTAGCATATAATATTAAGACTAAACTATTGTAACATAGATACATTGAATGTATAATGCTTCTAAATGTGCAATGACAGCAAAAGTTTTTACTGTAGACAGATTCATAAGTACTGAAAATAAGATAATATTGCAAACATTAAAGCTAAGCTTTCGGTTAAAGGTACAAGTAAAGAATAACCGACATCAACTCACAATTTATATTTATTTTCTCATCCGTCTTTCAGTAAGAATGTCATAATTATCAGCGAATACAAGTACACACATTCTAATAAGTAAGGCAAAGTTTTAGCTATTTTAAACAATTGCAGTATTTAGGCTGAACGAGCACTTGCGATTTATAATTGGTAAATCGTAAAAATAGTATATAGTATTTTAAGTTGAAATACACGCATACATTTCAGAAAAATCGCAGCGGTTAAAAAAACGCAACCAATATTTAAGGTGACGGGATTATCGCTCTACTGCAATGAGTTGCCTGTTTAGCATTGAATCTACACATATTTGTCTATTCAGTCGCGCGTCAAACTTGCCAGAGCGATCTTAACCTCTCATATATTATCGTGTCTGTTCAAATTTTCAACTCCTTCTATTAGTTCACACTCTCCTTACACATCCTGTATATATCTTGTTAAAATTTTCAATCGTATTTAAATACGTTTTACTAATTCACTAAAGTTCACAAATATTTTCCTACAGTTGTAGTGTATGACGCTTAATGTTAATAATCGTACAGTTTATTTAAATATTAATTAGTGAATTAAATTTAATGAATTAATTTTAGTATTATATGGGAGAAAACGTTTCTCAAAAGCGGCAAAGTATGCAATATAGTTATTTCGTCACACTTGGCTTAAAATAACCGATAACATATATTTCATAAAACAGCTGATTTTACGAGTGTTTTACTACAAATACTCAAGTGTCTCTGATACACTCACAACTAAAAAATGTCAGGCATAATAAACAGACGATCAAATGTAGCCCTAGACGTTTCCAGACTAACTGTTACTCAGAACATTTCATTTTGTTACGGGGTCACTCAGCAAATAGGGTTGCCGAAATCGTTATGTTCACGTGAACAGTTCACCACTCGCTGCTGCAAACACATTCTGAACAGACAGTAATATGTTGTGTGTTATCTGGTATAACAGCTGTTTTAACACATAGGGTGTGTTATTTTATTTATAATAATTGTAATTATTTAATAAAAAGTAACTAAAATAAAACTTTTCTTTGTAGACCCAAGTTGGAATTAACTTTTGAACTGTCCCTTCGTTGACCGTTGGCTGTAAAGAGGATGAACCCAGCTTAGCTTGACTTTCGCGCGAGATAAAATAGCTGTAACAAGTGGTTTAAACGAAACCCACTGTGGAACTACATTACAGCAAACAATTGATTAGTGGCAGTGCGTGCACCGCATAAACTCTTATCAACAGGGATTTTCTGTCACGCGTTTACAAATTGCAAGCGCGCGCTTAGCTTTGTACTCACCGATGACGTTGAAACTGGTTTAGGAAAATTGATTTTTGATTATGAGTTTGTTTGTTATTTAAAAATTACTAACGTACTATTTATTCATGTAGTAATATTTTTAAATATAAATAATGAATGTGTAGTTTTTAAAATATTGGGAATTAAGATGAAAGAATTATATCTAACAATAGATTAGAATGCATTGCTTACAATCCAAATAAATAATGTTTGTAATTGTAATATTAAGTTTCTGTCTTTAACGCTCATTCGGTTAAAAGAGAGATTAAGACTGGATGAGTGAATTAGTAAATAACACGAGAGTTCGTTTGTCTTGGAAAGATCTTAAGTAGGAATATCTCCGCGTTCATGAATTTCCGGCATTTACCCCAAGATTTGCTTGAATCCCAAGGGTTTAAATCAGTTAATGAAGTAATAATTCCTTGTTAACCGGCCAAATAAGCGTTACAGGCATTGCTGGCGGCTGTTGTTTTTGTGATTTCGTAAAGGAATGTTTCCCTGATCCATCTACAATGCAAAAAGAAACTGCTTTATGAAAGAAATACAATGTGAAAAGTGTTATTTGATTCTTTTGGTTTTAATTAATTTATAATTTACGTTCAATTCCAGCTTGTATACTCTCCTAATAAAACAAGCAATATAAAAAAAAATTAAAGTTGATTCCTACTTAAGTAAAAACAAAATTTCTATTCGAGTTACTTTTAGTAAGTAATTACAATTAATATAAATAAAGTAACATAACCTATGCGTTTAAACAGTTGGTCTACCACATAACCTATAACATAAAATCAGCTATTTTATGAAATCGTATGTTGTCACTTATTTTAAACCAAATGGGATGAAATAACTATATGTCTATTACACACCTTCCCACTTTTGTGAAAAGCTTTTCTCCCATATAAAACTAGAATAAATTTATTAAATTTTAATAGGGAATTGATATTTGAATAACTTGATATTAACATCAAGAATTATCCCCTACAAGTTTAAAAAATGTATTTGAACTTGAGTTGATGAGTAAAACGTATGTTATTAACAATGGAAGATTTGAATACGTTATATATATATATATATATATATATATATATATATATATATATATATATCAGTTGATGCTCGGTAATGAAGATACTACCAATCTTTTAAAATTAACTCGCATAGATACAAAGTAAGATTCTTGTTTAAATACATATAGTGAATATGATGAGTGAATACAAGAAAACTGTTTTGCAAAGTTAAACATATATATAGATATATATATATATATATATATATATATATATATATATATATATATATATATATATATGTTTTCTTGTGTATTAATAAAGAACAAAAGTCAAAATACAAATACAAGAATTCTTGTATTTGTATTTTGACTTTTGTTCTTTATATATATATATATATATATATATATATATATATATATATATATATATATATATATAATTTTCCCACATGTTCGGTTTTAGTGATAAAATTTATACCGGGAGACGCAGAAAGTAATTAGGGTATACGAAAAAATATAAAAACTCTTGCTAACGTTCCACAAATTAAAAATTTTGGAAAATAGAAACCCCCTCCCCCAGCACACGTAAAACGTTACTAATTCAACGGCCAACTTTATTTTTTTTTTGACCTAATATCCATCCTCGCAAAGTTCCTCTAAATGTAATTAAATTTATTTCTAAAAAAATACAAAAAATAAAAAAATAATAAATAAGAAACTTTAACAAGGTACTATTACCACCACGGCACCACTTTTTACCCAACACATAAACCTTATAGAATTATAAATCTCACACACACATCATATTTTTCGGCAATAATAGGTCGTAAAATTACTCTAAAGGACAAAAAACACTTACAGACCCTACTCCACACACAAAACAGAAACTATTACATTGAACATTTACACCCATTTTTTAACACAAAAAAACGATAGAACTTACGCCGGACAAAGTGTGTTGATTTGATGAGTTAAAGTTGATTCCTTTCAAATTTGTAATTTTTTGGGAGTCACCAACAAGTTTAATTACATTTCGAGACATTTTGTGAGTTACTACATCAAAAACATAAAGCAAAAACGTTGAATTTGTTACATTTTAGGTGTGCCGTGGAGCAGGGTAGAGATGCTATTTTCTAAAATTTTAATTGTTGTGTGCGTGAGTGAAAGTTTTTATAATTTTTTTCGTATCTCTAATGACTTTCTGCATCGCCCGGTATAAATATTTTTATTAAAAACGAACTTGTGGGGACGAAAAATAATTACCATATATATGGAATTGAAAAATAGCGGTCAATGTATGAAGGAGTCCAGTTTTCCGATGGGTCCACGAGTGATTCAGCAAATGCAATTGCAGCATTTTACAGAAAAAGGTGTATTACTGCGTGTCTATGAGTGTAACGAACAACAGCTTTATAGTTTAAATTTGTTAGATAATGCAAACACGGAGAACTAGCCAATTAAACTTTAACTAATTCTAAGTTTAAGAATTAACTTCGAAAAATTCTTTATTCGAATAATTCATAATTGTAAATATTGCACTTGAATATTATGTTTAACAAACTTACAAACACCTACCTTAACCCTAATGTCCACTGTTGAGAACAAATCTTAACATATTGTTGCGTATATATGATTCAGACAGTAAAAATCTAGAAAACAATAAAGCTAACTGTAGAATATGCTTTAGGATTTTATTTAAAAGAAATACTGTTTTAAAATGTATTTAAACTTTAGAGAAATAAATATTATGGCACACATAAAATGTTTTTATCTTGGTTGTATACAAACTTTGGCCTCCTAACACTTTGTACTAAATGAAGCAGACACAGAATGCCAGCGATTATAATGACAAATCGAAATCACTAATTGTTGCAATTTACTGAATATAACAAAAAATAACAGCAATTACAAGATGAGGAAACAAGTAGGGCCAGAGTAATATGGATTTTCTAAATTTCTCAACAAAACGTTTCCCCTGCAATTAGTTAGATAAATTATTGTATTTATTTATTCCGATTCACGTAGAAATATTAACTTGAAACACAGTTTAAGAGGCAACATAAACAGGCCCAGTTCAAATTTTAAATACATTTCGAAAACCAAACGTTCCTAAACAATTAAAACGATAAAAATACTAACTAGATGCGTTCTCAACACACAGGCATGTAAACAAAAGCAATGCAAACGACCACTTTAAAGAGTTTATATTAAAGGATATATTTATTTACCATTTTCAAAATAATAATTCAAATCCAAAATTGTTGATAATATTTCAAAATATTAAAAAGCATTGGGTCTATATACAATTGAAAAAAACTACTGAAAATGTTTGAAAGGTTTGAAATTGTTTTACATTGCGAAGAATGGTTGACCTTAATAGAAGAAAAAGCCGTACAACAGTATTGCTGCAGTGGTATTAACGGCATTAAATACCCACATCCAGGGGGCTTTACACTTCATATGTTTATCGATCCTGTGGGCACGACTTTATTTTACTGACATAATCAGAGCGCTTACAAAATGTTAACAACGGGATCTTACATCGTTCTTTGATACGTTTTTTTTTTGGTTGTATATGACAGAAAATTATCCTTTCTCTGTTTGGAAGTTATTTGTAATATATTTCTTTGCCTGACGTTGAAATGGGCTACTCTAAGTAGAGTATATGTAAACCTTTTATAAAAAGTATTTATGACAAATAATTTTTGTGGTAAACAATCCGCACACACACACACACACACACACACACACACACACACACACACACACACACACACACACACACACACACACACACACACACACACACACACACACACACACACACACACACACACACACACACACACACACACACACACACACACACACACACACACACACACACACACACACACACATACACAGACACTCACACACACACACACACACACACACACACACACACACACACACACACACACACACACACACACACACACACACACACACACACACACACACACACACACACACGCACACACACACACACATACACACGCGCGCACGCACACACATGAATTCGGTAAAGTGTTGAACCATTGAGTTTTCAATTTACTATAGTGATAGCATGTTATATTGCTATTAGAGTTTATCTCATATTTCTATCTTCATATTCTCTTATTGAGTTACATATTTCAATAATATTTCGAAGTTCAATTATTTTTCTGTACCTTTACTGGCCATCTACTGACTAGTTTTAATGTAAATCACATTTTATTTTAAGCTTCTTGTAACCGCTTACAAACTTACTGTTTACAAAATGATCTATAAGGCAGAACGGTTAAAGAGCTTTCTAACTTGAGCCACGTGGTATTCCCTAAACGTGTATAGAGCTAAGCTTCAACCGGCCATTAGGCATAAAGTTTAACAGGATTCTGAATCTGGGGGCTAAAAAATACCTGGATATTCTGGAAATATGCTATCGGGAAGGTAAACTGCACTTAGTGAAGTCCTCTACTCCTTAGACCACTCAGTCAATGAGCAGTCTTCTAGGTCACTCGTGAAGCTTGAGAGTCTAATGAATAGAGGGATTACAACAGAGAGAATGACACAACTATTGTAGAATAATGAGGTTTTTTCTTTTAAAGGTAAAGATGTTAACTTTATTATATTTACCGTTTCTATTCGTTTACTTGCTTTAAGCAATCGTTAACTTTGCCTAAAGGAAGTGCAAGCCGCCACAAACAGTAATGCAGCACTACAAGCCTTTTGTTGTTTAATTTGCGTGACCTTAAACAGTGAAGTTTAACTTATATTATGTGTGACCTTAAAGGTTGAAGTCTAACCCTATATTATGCGTGACCTTAATTGGTAAAATCTAACCTTACATTATGCGTAACCTCAAGTAACCGGTGACCTCAGTCTAACAAAATATGTGTGACCTCAAATGTTGAAGTCTAACTTATATTGTGTGTGATCTTAAAGGTTGAAGTCTAACCCTATATTATGCGTGACCTCAAATGTTGATGTCGAACTTACATTATGTGTGACCTTAAAAGTTAAAATTTATCTTATGTGTGACCTTGAAGGTTGAAGTCTAACCTTATATTTTGTAACCTTAAATGTTGAATTCTAACTTAATAATATGTGTGACCTTAATGACTGAAGTCTAACTTTATATTATGTATGACCTTAAAGGTTGAAGTCTAACTTTATATTATGTGTAACCTTAAAGGTTGAAGTTTAACCTTATATTATGTGTAACCTTAAAGGTTGAAGTCTAACCTTATATTATGTGTAACTTTAAAGGTTGAAGTTTAACCTTATATTATGTGTAACCTTAAAGGTTGAAGTCTAACTTTATATTATGTGTAACCTTAAAGGTTGAAGTCTAACTTTATATTATATATGACCTTAAAGGTTGAAGTCTAACTTCATATTATGTACACATAACCTTGAAGGTTGAATCTAACAAAACTCTAACTTGAGCATCTGATGGAAGTTAAAATATTTTCTACAATTATACAATCCAACAACGTCAAACTCTATGTTGGTTTTAGGACGGAAGGAGTTTCTGTTTCAATCAGGTAAAGTATTACATGGCTTTGAGAATATTAAATAATTAAACAATAAAACTAATTACAGCAACTGGAATCATACAAGCCGTTTCTTAAACACTGGGCAAAATAAATATGAAAAAAAAATTATGTATGAAAATTGCTGAAAATACATAACAATATTAATACTATAGATGAAAGATTATTCCTACGCAGACTTTATTTTAAAACATGAACATAATAGTTTTGCTCGTTATAATTTGTTTCCAAGGGAAATACGTCATCAAACTGAAGAAGTTCAAAGTAAATTAAAATGCTTGATTTTCATTGTTATTGTTTGTTGTAGCTTGGAGCGATATTTTTACAGCTATAAAATTGTGTTTAGTTTAAATTTTATGTAACATTTACGCAGATCATATTACACAAAGAACTTGTTTTGACATAAAATTTACACAGTTGAAAGAATAAATTATTTTATCTCGATTTTACGTGGTAGTGTTTTTTAAGTATTTCATGTTAAAATTTGAAAGGTTTATTAAAACAACGTGTTGCCAACAATGTTGTGAAGGGATTTAGACATTAATGTTTAACACTTTGTATTGTATTTTACGTTCTAAGCTGCGTTACTCGGTGCTAAAAACATCATGTTTTTATGTTGAATTAAACAGTTGTGAACTTAAAATATGAGTCAACCATGAAATGTTTAAAATCTCATTGCTAACAAATCTTTCATAACTAAAAACATATAGTTTAGAAAAAAACAAATGCAAATAATATGAAACGTAAATCGATGTTGCTATTCAAAAAATAAGTTGCAAAAGAGCAAGTACAAAATACGAGAATACATGGTCCTTATTTAATGAAAAAAAATAATAAGAATAAGGGTAGATATAGAAAAATAGAGAAATAAAAAGGTACGTCCTTTGTTTAACGTCTACTTGCACAGAATGTTCAGTATTCACGGTTAAATATTGTCCTAGAACAAAAAGAATAAAATATGTCAGTATGTGCTTCCTGTCAACTAGAGTTCAGTATGCGTTGGATTTGGACACAGATATTTTAAATCACATAATATCTCTTCTACCTCACTCTCTTCACCCCCCCCTACCTAAATCCTCACCATCAGCACACCGTCCCTTCCTCACTAACATCACCCCTATATCTCTTTCGATCTCACATATAGTAGTACAGTAGCTGTAATGTCCATTGCACGAAATCGGACAAAAATGCAGCGTTACCATATGGGCGAGAGACGAGTCACGGACTAACAGTCCAACTAGGCAACACTGTTCTCCCAGTTTTGCCAATTAGTGCTCAGGGGTAAGCGATTTTCGATCATAACTTGCGAGGCCGCTTTCTTACATGGCAACAGCGCTAAACAACCCACCCGCCAGATTTCATGCAGTAATTTATTGTACATTATATGTATAAGAATAATAATATAACTCAAGCAAACACTTGTAATAATTTCAGTATTAGTATGCACAATATTTACCCAATTAAAACCAAACCAATTAGGAAAATGAGCCACATGTAACAACAGAGTCATTAGTAAATTACACACGCACGTGGTGCAGTGAGAGATAGACAGTAGGAACTGAGTGAATACACAGGATTCAGTCACTTGTGTTTATTGCAATCTGATGTGTCCAGAGAGCTTCAGGCTAGAGATTTTCACCTATAACTGTTGTAGTAGCATGGCAGTTGTTATCAATTTTATCCTGCGCTTTTGTACAATAACTTCGTTCGTTTGAGTTGTTCTACCCTATCAGAACGTTTCTTTTCAAGCTTTCACTTTTAATTTTGGCGGTAATTTCTGGAAATTTCCCACGCTACAGGTGTTAGGTGGTCGTGCTATTTCTGCTTTTTAGTGATTTTCCTCCATAAAACTACAAAGTTCTCTCGATGTCTAACTAACGCTTGCTCCAGTGAACGGGTCAATGTAGCCTTTCCAGGTATTTTATAGTTTATGGTAGACCCGGTGGTGTGCAGTAACCCTTCTTGTCAAAACGTTTACAATTAACTGCCCTCTGATATTTAGCGACAGCTTGGTAAGTTCTCCTGGAATCTTAAGATTTTATAATTATTCTAACATAAGGAACCACGGTATATATATATATATATATATATATATATATATATATATATATATATAATTAATAAAATAAAATATTTCAAAAACAAGAATACTTTTAATGAATATATTTATTCAAAGCTTTTCGCCGATAAATATTGTTTTTGAAATATTTTATTTTATTAACTATATTACAAGAAAATATATCACCATATTTAATATATTTAATATATATATATATATATATATATATATATATATATATATATATATATATATATATATATATATTGTAATCCTAGGATGAATTTCTTTCATTAGATAAATTCATATTCACCGGATACGAAATTAAACAGATTATAAAATTATTTAAAAACACTAATATTAAACTAGTTTATTATACAAACAATAAAATAAATAATTTAAAAAATACAAATATTAAATAAGTTGGATGTATCCGGTATTTATAATATAACATGTACAATGTGTCTAAAAAGAAAATAAAGGAAAGGTATAAAAAACATTTAAAAGCATATGAAAAACCTAATATATATAAATCAAATTTATTAACACATTGTCAAAATAATAAACATGATTTTCCAGAGATACATAATATGAAGTTAATTAAACATGCTCAAAAAGGTTTAAGAATGAATATCGTTGAGAATTTAGAAATATATAAAATTAATGTTGAATATTTATTGAGGAGCAAGTACAATTACAGTCTAAACATAATGCTATTTTTAGTGTATTCAATGAAATATTAGGAATAAAAGACTAAAATAATTACAGATTATTGATGATTGTTTAATCAAGCAGATAAGATAAGAATAATTAATAATTTAAGCATAGTACGATTATATGAACAATCCAGATGTATTCATAAAACTATAAGGTACTTTGAAAATTGTGATACTGCCAATCAACGAAAAGCTTCAATGTATGAAGAAAACTAAAATAAAAATTCTTGTTTATGAAACTGTCATTTAGTTGTATATATATATATATAGAGTTCGTCTCGCTCGGGGCTAAGAGATGTTCACTCATTACTCGAAAAACCTGAAAAAGAACAATTGAACGTTCTACATAGCTGAGTATATAGGAAGGACTTATTTATTTCTGAACAGCATTATCTATGCGCAAACTGGAATATCGAATGTATTTTTTCAATCTGTATTTATTTGATCTGTGCACCGGATATATCTACAGAGTATTTGATTAAATTACACTAGTAGGCTGGTTTGTATCGAGGAGAAGAAATCTTACCCCGCTCTGATCCGGTAAGTGACGCATAACCTCGACGACATGTAAAATACACAGTGGCGTTAAACACAGAGAAGAAGAACCAGCCTATTGTTATTCACGGGACTTACACTCACAACACGTCACGGGGAACCAGGACGTGCTCAGACCTAGGAGACAGACATACACTGCCTAGCTTGGTTAAGGAATAAATTCACTGTGATTTCTCGCTTGAAAAGTAAAGGTGTACACAAGTAGAATTAGTACCGTTGGAGGAAACAACTTATATATTCTGTATTATCTAGATCTATGTACATAGTATATAATCCAAACCAAAAATGTATTCTATATTATATTATATATTGTACTTTATTCAGAACTAGGTAACCCTTATCTATTATCCAGATTTAAACAAGTACAATATAAAAAAAATTAAACTAAATTCTTACTGAGGCCAAGAAAGAAATATTTTTCATTTTTTGCTTATTTCCAGTTTGTTTGTCTATTTTATTCGTTTCATTCATTTTTAACCTTACAGCACTATTTATGATATTTCGTGGTAACCATGGCAACAGTTTAAAGTTTTACATTAGAGGTTTCGATGAGAACCAAATGAGTGGAAAAAAATAATTTGAGAAATTCATTTCTTTGTATTGGAAAGTTGACGCAGTACCAAAGCGCGCTAGACTTTGAACGTTTACATTCATAGTTCGAATCCGGATAGACGCCCAAATTTTTATAATTCAATTATTGGAATAATATTTAAATTAAATATTTAAATAATTAAAGTCATCCACTGTAGATTTAAATAAATGTATTTGAACTCTATTGGATGAATAAAACGTATTATATTAACGATTGAAAATTTGTACAAGATATATTTCAGGAGTGTGTGGGCTAATAGACGGAATTTAATAACTTTTGCATTGTATTTTACCCACAGATAATATACATTATAGATTGTATATTGTACTAGGTAACCTATATATTTTCTGTTGTCCAGAACTAAATATGCATAGTATATTATATCAATTATATATCCTAGTATACAACTAAGTATGTATTCTGCATTATTCAGGAATAAGTATATTATCCGGAGCTACGTATATATATATATATATATATATATATATATATATATATATATATATATGTTTATCATCCAGAACCTTTTGAAGTGTAAAATGTCTGGGATGTGTCTGTTCTTCCACAGCTAAATGAGTACTTACGGGTGAATATTGTTCTGCAACAGAATCTTCCTCCGTCTTTGTTCCAACAGGGTCTCTCCCCGTGCTCTTTCCAATCTCCAATAGGTTATTTAAGTGATTATTTGAAGTTAGTTTTCAAGTAGGCCTACAGGTTGTATAATAGTTGGGGTAATCAGAACATAAAAATCAGATAGTTCAGCTCCGTTATTATATTTCAAAAAGGTTGGAAATTTAGTGCTTAGCACAGCTTTTTCTAAAGTTAATGTTTTTGTATTTTCTAAGCATATCAACGAGGTTACTAATAAAACCCATTGCGGATTAAATTATTCACGATCCGAGGGACCTAGCGCGGACTGATTAATTGAGTCGAACATCACCAGGAAAATATACTCATAAAAAACTAAATACAATGTATTATTTACGGGTGAAATTTTTATTCATTATTTTGTAAATTAGTTACTTTATTGGTTATTTAATTATTATTTCTAACCATGATTAGAAAAAAACAAATTACTACGTTATAGAATAAGCGTTAGATTATAGACTCATTCTATTACTCTTCACTTTGGATATACACAAAAATACACCAATTATAAAAATATTTACATGTATTTACACTGCTCACTTTAGTGTGATAATAACTGACGCACCCTTTTTACAAATGTAATAAAACTACAATTATCTCACTCAAATCGACTCTGAATAACCGTAGATTTCCTTGTTGACACAGTTCATCACACAAGAAATATCACCTATGCTGTAAGTTTTGCGAAGCGATAAATATCCTTCAGAAATCACAGTCTCTGTAACACATAAAAGAATAAACTCTCTTGAAGCAATCAAACTACGATGAAATTCATGACGAATATCTAACGCCTGTTTGACATAGATCATTGGTTTCAAACCTTTCTCAGCTGGCGACCCACCTATCCTCACTGGAATATCTCCACGGTCTAGGGTGGGGTAAGAAACAATATTTGTATCGTATCCCGTCTCATATGTATATATATATATATATATATTATTTGTTGATTTTGTGCGTTTTATTTTGTATTGCTGTACAGAACTATGTTTGAAGAATACGCCTAAAATAATACTTGATGGTAAAATTTCACTTGATGGTTTCTTTTGGTTTCTGATAGTTCTAGGATAGATTTGCAACCCATCTTAAACCCTTTTGCTACCCATTAATGATATGTATGATTAATGGGTCGCGACGAATGATTCTAGTTGACAGGAAGCAATGGGTTAATTCGATCACCTTACTGGAGACGTAATTTTACTTTAAGAAAAATTGTTTGATTAGGATCTTGTGATAATGTTTTCTTACTTTCAGATTAAATATATTTTGTTGTTGTTATGTTTATTATACATTGTCTCCAAGGCGAATTCTTATTTGTATTTTGTTTTTATTATTTTATATATATATGTAGAATATCAAATGTGTTTTCCTGTTAGAATATGTTTAAGGTTAAATAATATACACTAATACAGGAATATTTAATTTATTGAATAATATACTCAAAGCTTTTCGTTGGTTTACATTACCAACATCCTCAGGAGTTACAATACTAAGAATGATAAAAGAACTGTCTAACAAACATGAAGCTACTAGATCTAAACATGATCTAGTAGCTTCATGTTTGTTAGACAGTTCTTTTATCATTCTTAGTATTGTAACTCCTGAGGATGTTGGTAATGTAAACCAACGAAAAGCTTTGAGTATATTATTCAATAAATTAAGTATTCCTGTATTAGTATATATTATTTAATCTTAAATATATATATATATAATATTTTTTTTTTTAAATACCTAGGGCAAGAATATAGTCCAACCTTGGCGGTGAATGTAGAATATACATTCCCCTGCACGTTGTACACGATATAAACATTTATTTAGGCGTTGCATGTGTATTCAGCAAATCCTTTACCGAATTTTTATATCCAGTGTTCACGCAAGCATAAAACCAGCCAGGCGTAATCACTTTGAAATACATTTCACTGACTCGTAACGCAACAACCCGCTTCAAAATGGAGTTTCAGACATACGTTTCAAATGAAATTATTTACAAACAACACTTTCTGAAGTTGGAAATTCGTAAATTAATTTAACAAAGAGGCACAAATTATCAAAAAAGGATATAAAAGAGAAATTATAGCTTTATTGTCTCTGATCAAGTGATTTTAAGTTACAGAACAAAATAATTTCAACTTTTATTATGTGCATCGGTAGTCTCAAAGTCCAAGAGCCAAGAGCGTGTAACTGGTAGACACCTTGTTATGGCTCCGGTAGAGAGTAGGTCACGTCCATGATCAGCTACGTTTTCTCAACTTGTGGGTTCTTATTCCCCATCACATTCAGGCCCATATTTAATAACCTTGCTAAAAAATAAGCACAACGAGATTTCCTAATTTTGGGGTTAGGGTGTGAAGAACGATTATTAATGAGATTGTTACAAAGTGAAAAATGAAGTCGCTTTGAATATTGTGTATTACACAACTGTTTACCTATGTACAAAGGAGTAAGAGTGCCAGGAGAGGCGTTAAATAACAAAAGACACTAAGATAAGAAGATGGCAACACGTAAAAGCAGAAGCAGATAAATATCGTAAAAGTTGTCATTAGAAAGTATGATGAAAGTTTGGAGGGAAGAAAATGTTCAAGGCTGATGACTCTGAATGTAAACAAGAAATGCCTAGATTTGTTTCATGTATATTTATTGCATTTTTACTGCTTTAGTCCTGTTAGATATTTTTAAGCTACTTATCATCTTATTTAATACAATACTTATACCACGAGAAAGAAACAAAACAACAATACAAACCTGCAGTTCTAATTCATTAGTAAGAGAGTAGTTCGAAATTCCCGGTAGGTTTTAAGAGGAAGAATGTCATCTTTCCTAAAGGCCTGTGTGCCCATACAGAAGCGCCGTTACCATGTCAATCATGACCTAAAACACTAACTGTTGCCACATCCGCCTTATTTGGTTTCATCAGACTTTTACCTCATTGTCAAGCAAAATATTTAAATAGGCAAACGGGCATTCTCTTGAAACGAAATAAAGCTGAATTTGACGGTCATTTTGCAGACTTGGAGAATTAAGTTTCTAGATGGCATCAGACTACTAAAACATCGCTGGAAAAAGTACATAAGTGCTTCTAGAATCATCTCCGATTGAAGGTTCTATAAACTATTAGGGATGTTCGATATTTTCTGTCAATGTGACTTGTCACGGATATTCGTTTGTCGCTGGTGGTACCAGTGACAAAATATGGAAAGTGCCAGTTCCAGTGACAATGAATAGATCGGAAGTTGTCTGTTGTGATTGGGCAAGAAGTCATTGATGAAACGGCTGTCATTGGTTGATTTGTCACTGTCACTGGTTCTCCTCTCACCGCTTAGCTCACGGCGTCGATTATCGTGCAGTGTCGTTGACTGAAGGGGGAGTGGTTGTCTCTGTTGTGATTGGGCAAAATATCACTGTCACGACTGAAAAGCTACTGACATTTTACCACGGCTGTCATTGGTGAATTTGTCGCTGATACTGGTTCTACTGATTTACGTCGTGTGTGGGTGGTTGATTTGTGTCAGGTTTCAAAATAGTGACAGTATTGTGTACAGTAGACGCCATTTCGAACTAGGTAGTTTGTTTTTAATGTCGTGGGAGTACATTTTCGAATAAAATGAGCCTTTCAAAAAAAGCAAGGTGTGAAATCATTAAACCAGTGGTATGCCTGCCTGTTATTGGCACATACAGAGCAGTCGCAGTATCTCTGGTCACAGGTACTAAAGTCACCGGTAAAAGTCACTGATCCAAACCTGGCGCTGTCACTAAAATCAGCGATCCGTTAAAGTCACTGGATCGATCATCCCTATACGTATGCTTGTAAAAGTAATTATTTACTTATAGAAAACATTAGACAACACATACAGGAGTGGAAATAAAACTTAAAAAGTAGTAGTAATGGATAAGCGAATGAAATGGTTGCCGTATAATATTAACGGTAAGTAAGATATTGTCATAGATTAACAAGTTGTATAGACTTTATTGATTGCATATTCCGGGAAGATATTCAGGAGTCTAGTGAGAGAATCAAAGTAAACATAAGGTAGTTGCAGGCAATATTGATGGACCAACACACTTCATGAGTTATGTAGAATGACCTTAACGCAACTGAGACAAAACCGATTTGTTAAGCGTTCAGTAACAAACAACTGTTTTTGAACAACCAAGAAATTGAAATTGTGGCTCATACCTCTGTACGGTGGTCAGCTCTAAGTGAAGCCTTGTTATTCAAGAGACAGTCAGTAGGAATAATATAGACATGAAGGCGAGGAAAGTGCTGTGAAAATGTAGGAACAATGTAAGGACAAAAGCCCTTGGTAAAGGAGATAGAAGTAGCGTAGCATATTGTGTATAGCCTACTTAAAGTATAGCTACTCTATCGGGATAGGAAGGAACTATCTGCTCGTCAAACTTTCTTGTAAGAAGTATAAGGTAGAGTATGTAGGAACAATGTAAGGACAAAAGCCCTTGGTAAAGGAGATAGAAGTAGCGTAGCGTAGTGTGTATAGCCTACTTAAAGTATAGCTACTCTATAGGGGTAGGAAGGAACTATCTACTCGTCAAACTTTCTTGTAAGAAGTATAAGGTAGAGTATGTAGGAACAATGTAAGGACAAAAGCCCTTGGTAAAGGAGATAGAAGTAGCGTAGCGTAGTGTGTATAGCCTACTTAAAGTATAGCTACTCTATCGGGATAGGAAGGAACTATCTACTCGTCAAACTTTCTTGTAAGACGTATAAGGTAGAGTATGTAGGAACAATGTAAGGACAAAAGCCCTTGGTAAAGGAGATAGAAGTAGCGTAGCGTAGTGTGTATAGCCTACTTAAAGTATAGCTACTCTATAGGGGTAGGAAGGAACTATCTACTCGTCAAACTTTCTTGTAAGAAGTATAAGGTAGAGTATGTAGGAACAATGTAAGGACAAAAGCCCTTGGTAAAGGAGATAGAAGTAGCGTAGCGTAGTGTGTATAGCCTACTTAAAGTATAGCTACTCTATAGGGGTAGGAAGGAACTATCTACTCGTCAAATTTTCTTGTAAGAAGTATAAGGTAGAGTATGTAGGAACAATGTAAGGACAAAAGCCCTTGGTAAAGGAGATAGAAGTAGCGTAGCGTAGTGTGTATAGCCTACTTAAAGTATAGCTACTCTATCGGGATAGGAAGGAACTATCTACTCGTCAAACTTTCTTGTAAGAAGTATAAGGTAGAGTATGTAGGAACAATGTAAGGACAAAAGCCCTTGGTAAAGGAGATAGAAGTAGCGTAGCGTAGTGTGTATAGTCTACTTAAAGTATAGCTACTCTATAGGGGTAGGAAGGAACTATCTACTCGTCAAACTTTCTTGTAAGAAGTATAAGGTAGAGTATGTAGGAACAATGTAAGGACAAAAGCCCTTGGTAAAGGAGATAGAAGTAGCGTAGCGTAGTGTGTATAGTCTACTTAAAGTATAGCTACTCTATAGGGGTAGGAAGGAACTATCTACTCGTCAAACTTTCTTGTAAGAAGTATAAGGTAGAGTATGTAGGAACAATGTAAGGACAAAAGCCCTTGGTAAAGGAGATAGAAGTAGCGTGGCGTAGTGTGTATAGCCTACTTAAAGTATAGCTACTCTATAGGGGTAGGAAGGAACTATCTACTCGTCAAACTTTCTTGTAAGAAGTATAAGGTAGAGTATGTAGGAACAATGTAAGGACAAAAGCCCTTGGTAAAGGAGATAGAAGTAGCGTAGCGTAGTGTGTATAGCCTACTAAAAGTATAGCTACTCTATCGGGATAGGAAGGAACTATCTACTCGTCAAACTTTCTTGTAAGAAGTATAAGGTAGAGTATGTAGGAACAATGTAAGGACAAAAGCCCTTGGTAAAGGAGATAGAAGTAGCGTAGCGTAGTGTGTATAGCCTACATAAAGTATAGCTACTCTATCGGGATAGGAAGGAACTATCTACTCGTCAAACTTTCTTGTAAGAAGTATAAGGTAGAGTATGTAGGAACAATGTAAGGACAAAAGCCCTTGGTAAAGGAGATAGAAGTAGCGTAGCGTAGTGTGTATAGCCTACATAAAGTATAGCTACTCTATCGGGATAGGAAGGAACTATCTACTCGTCAAACTTTCTTGTAAGAAGTATAAGGTAGAGTATGTAGGAACAATGTAAGGACAAAAGCCCTTGGTAAAGGAGATAGAAGTAGCGTAGCGTAGTGTGTATAGCCTACTTAAAGTATAGCTACTCTATCGGGATAGGAAGGAACTATCTGCTCGTCAAACTTTCTTGTAAGAAGTATAAGGTAGAGTATGTAGGAACAATGTAAGGACAAAAGCCCTTGGTAAAGGAGATAGAAGTAGCGTAGCGTAGTGTGTATAGCCTACTTAAAGTATAGCTACTCTATAGGGGTAGGAAGGAACTATCTGCTCGTCAAACTTTCTTGTAAGAAGTATAAGGTAGAGTATGTAGGAACAATGTAAGGACAAAAGCCCTTGGTAAAGGAGATAGAAGTAGCGTAGCGTAGTGTGTATAGCCTACTTAAAGTATAGCTACTCTATCGGGATAGGAAGGAACTATCTGCTCGTCAAACTTTCTTGTAAGAAGTATAAGGTAGAGTATGTAGGAACAATGTAAGGACAAAAGCCCTTGGTAAAGGAGATAGAAGTAGCGTAGCGTAGTGTGTATAGCCTACTTAAAGTATAGCTACTCTATCGGGATAGGAAGGAACTATCTACTCGTCAAACTTTCTTGTAAGAAGTATAAGGTAGAGTATGTAGGAACAATGTAAGGACAAAAGCCCTTGGTAAAGGAGATAGAAGTAGCGTAGCGTAGTGTGTATAGCCTACTTAAAGTATAGCTACTCTATCGGGATAGGAAGGAACTATCTACTCGTCAAACTTTCTTGTAAGAAGTATAAGGTAGAGTATGTAGGACTACGGAAAGAGTGCGATAATTCCCTGGTATTTATAGCATCGCATGAGTATGATATCTTACCTGAACTCTAGACAAACGTTCAAACGGGCTGATTAGATATACTTTGCTCTCAGGGCCTCAGCACAACCTTGCAGAAACGTGGAAAATTCTATGTTTATCTTTTTTATAGTTCGCTGTTCTGAAATACAACATTTCCTCCATTGTTATTATGTAAGGTGTTACGATGCCCTACTTCTGTTATGGCTGTAGAACTTTTATTCTAGAGATAGTACAAAATGGACACTAGATAGGAACAGAGAACTGGTTTAAATGTAAATTTAATGTTGCTAAAAAAAATATAGAAGAGGATTTTTTTCAAAATAAAAAAACCTAATTTGTAATTTATAGTATGTGAATGAGGATATAAATTCCGTTGAAGTACAACAGCAGAGCAAAATATGAGACACATATTATGGCAATGAAAACATTGGAAACAAGCCCAATACCACAAAAATAATAAAAAAATAACAAATAATACAAGTCACTTAAGGTTAAACCCTTATGTATATTTCGATGACCATGTCGTTACCATCGGAGAGTATTAATACAAAATTACAATCTAGCAAACAAGAAGTTACAAACTATAGTGCCATCAACCGTTCTCTGCAGGGGTGGAGCTTACCTAACGCTTATATTTCTCTTTTGTTTGCTAGATTGTAATTTGTTTAATGTACATAAGATAGTAATGTACATACGGGCTTAATCTTACTGCCCGTAACAAAAGTTTTGAAACCTTGCTATCAAAGTTCAGTTTGGAAACAAGTTTGGCTGCTCACAAAATCTAAACTATGCTATCAATCTTTACAAAAAAAACAAAAAAATTCACCATTTTCTTCTGCATTGATTGCTGTTATTAAAAAAAAAATCAATTCGATTTTTATTTTTATATCATAGCATAACCGAAAACAACAGGGTTTTTGTAGTCTTTAAAAAGATACTTCCACTTTAAAAATTTAAAACAAATAAATCTGCGATCCGAATTGTCTAAACTTTTATTATGATATTCGAAAAGGTCTTGTAAACATAATGTATTACTTTCAGAATTTTCATTTAATTACAAACATTTTTATAGCACTTTTTGTTAAACAACATTTTTTAGAGAACCATTCATCGGATAGCATTAGCCAATATACCGTTGGAATTGTTTAATTTTGTTTATTCCGTTACACGTAGTAGTAATTTGTATTATCTGTTATTTGTTTATTATTTTTTGTGGTATTGGGGTTGTTTCCAATAGCTTTATTGTAATATATTTTACCACTGTGCTCTTGATATTGTATACATATTATAGCATTCAGTGGCCATGAGAAACAGATTTGAAAAGTCTATTTCGACTGAGCCAATTCCGAGGGGTAGGCATCCGCTCTGCATTGGTTAGAAGCGGAGTGAGAAGGAAATTCCAAAAGATTAGAGTGAAGCTGTCTTAAGCCTATTTAAAGTATAATCCACGGATAAACACAACTAAGCGCCGGAGGGCTGAATAAAATCTGCAATAAATTATGCAACCGAAGGGATGCGAGAGATTTGCCGTTATTTCAGCTAATTTACTACTCTGGATTTAGGTAGGTTCATTTCTGCAGTATTCTTGGGAGTTTAACAGTCATAAAATAAATGAACTGTTTAAATACATAAAAGAATAATTGTACCACAGAAGTGCAGTTTTGAGGTAGTTTTTTAGGTTAGCAAGCAAATATGTCTCTGTGTTTTTAATAGGCTGACAAAAAAAAATTAATTACATACGTATCTACAAGTTTATATTATTTACAAACGCGTTTCGGAAATACAGCATCACAGGGATAGATAAGAGATACTATACTAAATAAGATACTCGATACTTTGCTTAGTCGATGCTAACTAATCGCGAGTGTAAAATTTTCACAACAATTATGACTAATATCAACTAGAAAGTAGAGAAAAGAATTAATAATAAGAGATAGGCCTATGGAAATAGAACCCTCTGGTGTCGGATGTAGGAGTCATGGTAGCACGTGTGCCTTAAGCAGCCTTAGGCCTACTCCTATCGTTACAAAAATCTGTCATTAGTTATGCTTCAATATGGCAAGTAAGGAAGGAGAAAGAAATTAAAGTAGGAAAAGGGAGCAATTACAATATAAAGAATATACTGGTACAATATATCACAATAACATTATTAGGAAGAACCGCAACCTCAAAGGTAATAAAAAAAACTGATAATACAAGTCACTTAAGATTAAACCTTAATGTACATTTCGTTGACCATGTCATCATCATCAGAGAGTTTTACAGTCTAGCAATCTAGTTACAAAATTACAATCTAGCAAACAAGAAGATTCAGACTAGAGTGACCCTCTGTTGGAGGAAAATAATATTAATTTAACAGCAAATACTGTGTTTGGATAAAACCAGCTGAGTCAGGGTTTACGTGTAATGATGATGATGTCGTGCCCGTAACGGATCTTCTTCAGATAATGCAATTAGCGTTGATAACCGCTCTAGCTATCTTTCCTGTATCGTCACCATAAAGTTTCACTTCCAAACATAGCCTCCAAATCTGAATAAGTTTGGAGGGATTGCGTGACAGAGGTAAATGTATGTTGGGTTAGTTCTGTGTCCGGACAGTCTATGGCTGTTTCTTTGGGTTTTCTACATTTAGATTTATTAACTTTAAATAGTAAATACAATTTCTACAGATAATTTCCTTTGACTAATAAATCATAGGTCATGAACCTACTCACAACTTCACAACAAAAGTTGTTTAATAAAATATAATTGTTTCTTTGATGTTTGAAGTCGAATAATTTTTTTTTACTATATTCTGCAAATGATAACGAATGTACAATACAACTCAAAAATAAAATATATTTTCAAATTTATAAAGAAAAATAATCAAACGAATCCTAATTTGTTTTTGATGTGAGCAAAGCAATATGAAATCGAGTGACAACTGCCCTCCCTTTTTTGAATTATTACAACCCTTTGTATCTACTAACTCCGTAATGGGGGAAGTTAATAAACTTGCCGTCTCAGTCCTACCTCTTTTTACGCTCTCAGTTCCGAATTTTATCTTTGAAACTTTTTTCACAAAGTAATTAACTCGAAGTAGAAAAGTTATCACATCTTGGTTGATTTATTAGGCCCACGTTAGGATAAAAGTTTTTAATGAAATGATTCAATCGTGGCTGCTGGAACTGGAAATAATTTGAATTAATGTAGCTAAGAAAGTGTAATACGGATGTTCCGATTATAGTTATGTTTAACCTCATATCACTGAATTTTAATTTTTACAAACTATTTTTAATATAGATATTTTTGGTTGTTGATTGTCGGCATTTTACTTTTTCTGTTTATAATTTCTTTCCACTTCCTCTCTCTCTTTCACACATACATTTAGCCACACATGCGTACGCACACGAACCCACCATATATTTATTGAAAACCAAATCCTTAAAACATACGCTTGATATATATTTGAAAGTTGTTTTGAAACGAAATGAAGTGATGACTTATAATTTTACAAAACCGGTATTAAAGAAGCGATTTCTAGTGAAGAAGATAAAAATCTATTTTGTATCCCAAGATAAGTTGAACATAAATATCGTTTCAACTATAACATTTCCCAGGTTTACGAATTGTGTACGGGGTAAGTATAAGTTGAAAATGTATATAGTATATGATATTTATGTCAGCGTCTATGCAGTTTATGTTTAGAGCTGGCCACTCGTAAGCTGCCGCACGATCGATCTATAGTAAACAAAATGTAGTCCTATTAAAAACATTGGTTTTTGTAGTGCGCGTTGCATCAAAAGCCATTGCTAAGAAATTACAGGCGTTGCGGTCGTTTAAAAATCTGATATAAGTAAATGTATTCAAAGTCTTATATAAATGATCTGGTTAATATGACAAATCAAACCAAATAATATTTATAGCGGCCTTTCGGTCTTGTCAAATATTCATTATTGCAATATAAATACTATAACTAATATTATAATGTCTGTGGAACGGTCTTTTTCCCCCTACCTGTGGTCGCCCTTCGAGGTCGCGCGCCAGCTTACATGTGACAGCTATACTTATCATCGAGAATGATAAGCTGGTAAAAAAGCTAATTTTAATTTGTTTATACTAATTTTTGAAGGCGTAACTTGCACCGTTTAGAAATATCAGTAATTGTTATTTTTAAATAAATTAATATTAAAAATTAAAAAAATACGTTTGTTAATATTTTTAAAACAATACAGACCCGTACATATCGGTTTTTATAAATAAAAACATCAGGATTTAACTGAAACGGATCTTGAATTGTTAAAAGCCATTTTAAAATAAAGTAAAATTATCTATAAGTGAGAGTTCAGCTAGTGAAAACATTTCCCAATGGTAAATATTAACAAGTTTAACCATCAGTGTTATTAACATGGTGAATGTTAAAATTCAGTCACGCACTGATGAAGGCGACATCATCATCGAAACTAGTATGTTATAATAGACTAGTGCATAGTGCGATATTGAGTAACCTCTTTTAATATATAACCTTTGTAAAATTATCTACTTTTAGAAAAACAAAATTACATAGAATGAACATTTTCGGGAATATTGTGCAAACATTTACACAAGGTTTAGATACTAAAGAGAAATCAGAGACACGTGCAAGTTGCGTGTATGTGGTCGCTCCGGCATTTGCTTACGCCTAGCATTCCTTCCTAGATGGATCTGTGGTTGGCTTTACCAACATACCGTCTGGCTTATTGCTCAGAATTACATGAAGGTGCGGTTGTACTGGAATCTCGACCACATTGCAGCTGTGTCTTAAGTTTTCTGCAGGAATTCCCTTTTCGACGAGAAATTTCCTTATAACAACATAGTGAGGTATTGACCTCCTGCAAATATTAGTATACTGTTGTCAAGCATTCTATTCTTGTTTCGACAACGTTTTTACTTTTAAACATAATCATTTTATTCGATCTGTTCGCATTTCTTCGTCAGTCTTTCTTTTAGATCTCAACTACCGATCCTCAAATAGCAAAAGGTTATAATTATATTACTTATATTTCCTAAAATTTCTTCTATATTTCTATTACTTTCAACTATATTTAACGAATCGTTTACATATCTTATATATATATATATATATATATATATATATATATATATATATATATATATATATATATATATATATATAAAGCAATCGTACTTTTGCTGTGTTATTTAAATATACTTTCTTTATATATTTTGTGAACTTTCACTTCCCCACTTAATTCATCTTTCTGGTTGTTTAACTTATTCTAAACTCTAAATTAATTTTGTTTTGCTATAATATTGAATGAAGTAGTTATTAATTTGTTTAATCTTTCATTGTTTATAGTTTCCTTTACATTTCCGTTGAAATATAAGTTTGTAACTAATACTTGTTTGATTATGCGCCTGGTTATTTGAAAACAAATGTGATTGGAACACTACGTAGAATTCTGTGAACACGTGACACGATTTAATAGTTAATTTAGAGTTTTAATTACATTTGTAATTTCGTGATTAGGGTAATTTAATATTGCCCACCATTGTTCACTAATTAAAGTCAAATTAAATCAGTTTGTTAAAAATTAAAAAAAGAAAGCTTATTATTTCCAATTGCAACCAGTACTCTACAGTCCTGTCCTTTGTTTGTTTTGTACTTCACTAATAAGGATATGTCATGTAAAACGTTTACAATGACCGTTGTAATGTAAATTTGGTTTCCAAATACAGCAAAAATTCTCAAAAGTGGTTTATTCCTTTTTAATTATTCATTTTGTTTTGTGTTCGGCTTTAATGGATTACTAATATACATTTTAGTGAAGTATGTATCTCTGTCCATCTGATTGTCTCCCTCTCTCTTTATATCTGTCTCTCTCTCGATTTATTCTCTCACAATTTTTCAATGTCTCCCGTAATATGTATGTTCCTAATATGTAAACACATTGTTTATGCTGTATTTATAACAGCGTGTCCATGCATTGAAATGTCATAGAGCTGAAATTTACAGAGATGTAGATAAATTTATGCAATAATTCTCATCCATTACATAATTTATATATCTCTTCAAAGGACTAAATATCCCCTTTGTGTTTAATTTAAATTATCCTTGCTCTACCTATTAAATGTTTCATATAATTACAAGTAAGGCCTCCATTCTTAAATATTGACAAACACGTTAATAATGATGTCGCAGTGCCCCATCTAATTTATACACTTTAACGTACATGACCTCAATTTTGAATTAGAACATGATGGTTCCTTCAAAGGTTTTATTTCTTCCTTGAATTGTTAAATGGCTCACCATAGCACCATTTATGGAGAAAGTAGAATAATGAATTTATCTGACACGAGAAAGAGAAAACGCACTTTACTAGTCATAGAGACACATTTGTACAATAATAAGTGGCGAGTTATAGCAAGAGACCGATGCGCAGAGACCTATTTGACATCTAGAGGGGCTGGTGATACCGCTAACTCAGCGTCAGTGAATCACAGCTATACGTATCGGTCAGTTATAACCACTGTGTCTTGTTTCCCATTGTGCTTAGATGGGAGAGAATGGTGTACAGCTGTCTAGCCTTTCACCTTTACTGGTCGCATACCTCCTACACACAAATCAAGTCTCTCGCTATGTCTCGCGATGTATGACAGTGGTGTCCTGATTTGCGGCAAATGGTTTTTTTATTAACGAATTAATACTAATTACCTACTCACAACCTGCAAAATAACATTATAAATAACTTTATAAAAAATAACTTGACGTATTTCTAAAACGCGTTTCATTGACAAATTCACTATCATCAGTGAGGATGATTACCCAAGTTCTAACAATCTATAATATTACGCATATGCTAGGTTTTTTACATATTTACACTGACTAGTGATGGATTATTTTGCATTGAATCGCATATGAGAAAGTAAGTTATTGATTGCGGTTTGTTGCCATTATTGTTAAATTACTTTGTTTACTCACAAGCTGAGCTTCACGTTTAGCATAGATGTTTATCTAATAAAAAATAATAATGCCAGCAAAATTCAATAAATTATAACTAATGTACATAAAATAGGATTATTTAAAATGTATAATTTTGTTTATAATTAACCATCACCGAAATAAAAGATTGATTAATACATACATTTTTCGACACTTTTGTTGTAAAATATAACATTTTGGCTTTATATTATATAATACTGGATGGCCGGGTCATAAATTGAAACCTGATGTATTTCAGCCACTGGCTCTGATAGAATTGAAGCTTAGGATCAATGCTCTGCTCATAAAGACGGGCCTTTTGAAAGGGTGCGTCCTTATACTAATATAGGAGAGACGAAAATATTTTGAAGTTATTTTATTAACTTTATTAAAAGTGGGTTTTGGTTATTAAAAAAAAATGTAATAATTGCGTACAAAGTTTATAAAAGTTTACTTTATATTACGTTATAATATTACTTTAAATTCTTAATATAGGCCTACTCATCTTTACGTCTGTTAGGAGTAATAGTAGTCTGTATATTAGAGTAACATTGTCTGCCTTAATAACATTAAAATATTTTCATTTGATGACGCGTTTCGGAACTACTCCTTTTTCAAAAGTTAAATAGTACTCTTTTAAATAGTGTACAACAAAGAAAATATTGTAATATTAGGGAAGGCAGAAAAATGTACTTGAATATATAGGCTACAAATATTACTCTATTTTACGTTCTAATATTACTTTATATTTAATTTTTATATTACTTTAAATTACGGAATTATGTTTCTTATATTACGTTATTATTTTACTTCGTGTCACGTTTTATATTACGCTAATATGAAGCTATATTATGAGTTTAGTTTAAGGTATAATTACGTTACATTATGTTCTTATATTACTTTATAATTCGTTTTATTAACACTTGTTTTCGTTTTAGTATTACATTACGATACGTTATGTCAGTACTTTATAATACGTTTTAATACTACTTTATATTACGTTTCATTGTTACTTTATACTACGTTACAACATTACTTTACATTACGTTATATTATTACTTCATATTTTGTTTTATTAACATTTTTTGTCGTTTTAGTATTACATTACGATACGTTATGTCAGTACTTTATAATACGTTTTAATACTACTTTATATTACGTTTCATTGTTACTTTATACTACGTTACAACATTACTTTACATTACGTTATATTATTACTTCATATTTTGTTTTATTAACATTTTTTGTCGTTTTAGTATTACATTACGATACGTTATGTCAGTACTTTATAATACGTTTTAATACTACTTTATATTACGTTTCATTGTTACTTTATACTACGTTACAACATTACTTTACATTACGTTATATTATTACTTCATATTTTGTCATTATTAACATTTTTTGTCGTTTTAGTATTACATTACGATACGTTATGTCAGTACTTTATAATACGTTTTAATACTACTTTATATTACGTTCAATTGTTACTCTATACTACGTTACAACATTACTTTACATTACGTTATATTATCACTTCATATTTTGTTTTATTAACATTTTTTGTCGTTTTAGTATTACATTACGATACGTTATGTCAGTACTTTATAATACGTTTTAATACTACTTTATATTACGTTTCATTGTTACTCTATACTACGTTACAACATTACTTTACAATACGTTATATTATCACTTCATTTTTTGTTTTATTAACATTTTTTGTCGTTTTAGTATTACATTACGATACGTTATATCATTACTTTTAACACGTTTTAATACTACTTTACATTACGTTATAATATTACTTGTTACAATAACTAAATGCATATTCTACCTAAAAGCAGTTTCTATAGAGTACCTTTGCTTTTTTTGCCGAGAAGTTTCGTAAATTAATTGAAGTTACGTTTTTAAATACTTCTCCTTTTGCTTGAAATATATGAATGTAAGCAGCATTTGTTCTGTTCTATTTAGATATTTTGAATACCTATTAGAAATATCTTTATGTATAAATGCAAAGCTTAGGTATATTATATACCCACGAATGTAATGGTATTCTGAAACTCCTCACTATCAGAGAGATTAACTTGATTAATCGTTATAATTACTTTGCTACTTAAATCGTCTGTCTTAAAACGTATCATTTTACTTTCATACAAATGTCTTGAATTGAAATCCACGTAACCGCATTATGTTCTTCCTAAAACTTTGGTTTGTTTTAATTTTAGTTTCCTTTTTGGCGTAATTTAAAGTTAGTTTGAAATAAATGTTATGTTTCAGGAAATAATTCAAATCTATGTATAATGAATCCCTTCAATACTTCGCCATTATTAAGTTGGCCAGTTAAATAATTACATTATAGCAAATTATTAATATTTTAAAGTGAATTTCAAGGAATGTTCAATATTGTATTGTTGTATGTTCATGGAATGGTCAATATTATGATTTTATATTTACAAGGAATGCTAAATTTTGTAGTTATATTTCCAAGAGATGGTCAATATTACGTTGTTATATTTTGAAGGAATGCTCAAAATCATGATCCTATATGTTCAAGGAATAGTGTATATCTTGTTTCTATATGTTGAAGGAATGTTCAGTGTTAGGTTGTTATATTTTCAAGGAATGCTCAATGTTTTGTTGTTATATTTTCAAGGAATAGTGTATATCTTGTTTCTATAGGTTGAAGGAATGTTCAGTGTTAGGTTGGTATATTTTCAAGGAATGCTCCATGGTGTGTTGTTATATGTCCAAGGAGTGCTCAGTGTTTTGTTGTTATATTTTCAAGGAATAGTGTATATCTTGTTTCTATATGTTGAAGGAATGTTCAGTGTTAGGTTGTTATATTTTCAAGGAATGCTCAATGTTTTGTTGTTATATTTTCAAGGAATAGTGTATATCTTGTTTCTATATGTTGAAGGAATGTTCAGTGTTAGGTTGTTATATTTTCAAGGAATGCTCCATGGTGTGTTGTTATATATCCAAGGAGTGCTCAGTGTTTTGTTGTTATATTTTCAAGGAATAGTGTATATCTTGTTTCTATAGGTTGAAGGAATGTTCAGTGTTAGGTTGGTATATTTTCAAGGAATGCTCCATGGTGTGTTGTTATATGTCCAAGGAGTGCTCAGTGTTTTGTTGTTATATTTTCAAGGAATAGTGTATATCTTGTTTCTATATGTTGAAGGAATTTTCAGTGTTAGGTTGTTATATTTTCAAGGAATGCTCAGTGTTTTGTTGTTATATTTTCAAGGAATAGTGTATATCTTGTTTCTATATGTTGAAGGAATGTTCAGTGTTAGGTTGTTATATTTTCAAGGAATGCTCAATGTTTTGTTGTTATATATCCAAGGAGTGCTCAGTGTTGTATTGTTGTATGTTCATTGAATGGTCAATATTATGATTTTATATTTACAAGGAATGCTAAATATTGTAGTTATATTTCCAAGAGATGGTCAATATTACGTTGTTATATTTTGAAGGAATGCTCAAAATCATGATCCTATATGTTCAAGGAATAGTGTATATCTTGTTTCTATATGTTGAAGGAATGTTCAGTGTTAGGTTGTTATATTTTCAAGGAATGCTCCATGGTGTGTTGTTATATGTCCAAGGAGTGCTCAGTGTTTGTTGTATTGTTGTATGTTCATGGAATGGTCAATATTATGATTTTATATTTACAAGGAATGCTAAATATTGTAGTTATATTTCCAAAAGATGGTCAATATTACGTTGTTATATTTTGAAGGAATGCTCAAAATCATGATCCCATATGTTCAAGGAATAGTGTATATCTTGTTTCTATATGTTGAAGGAATGTTCAGTGT
This sequence comes from Prosapia bicincta, assembly GCA_036971475.1. Classification (NCBI taxonomy): domain Eukaryota; kingdom Metazoa; phylum Arthropoda; class Insecta; order Hemiptera; family Cercopidae; genus Prosapia; species Prosapia bicincta. The sequence continues at coordinate 43,536,330 of JBAIZL010000008.1, forward strand.
TAGGTTGTTATATTTTCAAGGAATGCTCCATGGTGTGTTGTTATATGTCCAATGAGTGCTCAGTGTTTGTTGTATTGTTGTATGTTCATGGAATGGTCAATATTATGATTTTATATTTACAAGGAATGCTAAATATTGTAGTTATATTTCCAAGAGATGGTCAATATTACGTTGTTATATTTTGAAGGAATGCTCAAAATCATGATCCCATATGTTCAAGGCATAGTGTATATCTTGTTTCTATATGTTGAAGGAATGTTCAGTGTTAGGTTGTTATATTTTCAAGGAATCCTCCATGGTGTGTTGTTATATGTCCAATGAGTGCTCAGTGTTTGTTGTATTGTTGTATGTTCATGGAATGGTCAATATTATGATTTTATATTTACAAGGAATGCTAAATATTGTAGTTATATTTCCAAGAGATGGTCAATATTACGTTGTTATATTTTGAAGGAATGCTCAAAATCATGATCCCATATGTTCAAGGAATAGTGTATATCTTGTTTCTATATGTTGAAGGAATGTTCAGTGTTAGGTTGTTATATTTTCAAGGAATCCTCCACCGTGTGTTGTTGTATGTCCAATGAGTGCTCAGTGTTTGTTGTATTGTTGTATGTTCATGGAATGGTCAATATTATGATTTTATATTTACAAGGAATGCTAAATATTGTAGTTATATTTCCAAGAGATGGTCAATATTACGTTGTTATATTTTGAAGGAATGTTCAAAATCATGATCCTATGTGTTCAAGGAATAGTGTATATCTTGTTTCTATATGTTGAAGGAATGTTCAGTGTTAGGTTGTTATATTTTCAAGGAATGCTCCATGGTGTGTTGTTATATGTACAAGGAGTGCTCAGTGTTGTGTTGTTATATGTTCAAGAAATTCTAAATATTTGTTGTTATATTTTCAAGGAATGCTCAATGTTTTGTTGTTATATTTTCAAGGAATAGTGTATATCTTGTTTCTATATGTTGAAGGAATGTTCAGTGTTAGGTTGTTATATTTTCAAGGAATCCTCCATGGTGTGTTGTTGTATGTCCAATGAGTGCTCAGTGTTTGTTGTATTGTTGTATGTTCATGGAATGGTCAATATTATGATTTTATATTTACAAGGAATGCTAAATATTGTAGTTATATTTCCAAGAGATGGTCAATATTACGTTGTTATATTTTGAAGGAATGCTCAAAATCATGATCCTATATGTTCAAGGAATAGTGTATATCTTGTTTCTATATGTTGAAGGAATGTTCAGTGTTAGGTTGTTATATTTTCAAGGAATGCTCAATGTTTTGTTGTTATATTTTCAAGGAATAGTGTATATCTTGTTTCTATATGTTGAAGGAATGTTCAATGTTAGGTTGGTATATTTTCAAGGAATGCTCAATGTTTTGTTGTTATATTTTCAAGGAATAGTGTATATCTTGTTTCTATATGTTGAAGGAATGTTCAGTGTTAGGTTGTTATATTTTCAAGGAATAGTGTATATCTTGTTTCTATATGTTGAAGGAATGTTCAGTGTTAGGTTGGTATATTTTCAAGGAATGCTCAATGTTTTGTTGTTATATTTTCAAGGAATAGTGTATATCTTGTTTCTATATGTTGAAGGAATGTTCAGTGTTAGGTTGGTATATTTTCAAGGAATGCTCAATGTTTTGTTGTTATATTTTCAAGGAATAGTGTATATCTTGTTTCTATATGTTGAAGGAATGTTCAGTGTTAGGTTGTTATATTTTCAAGGAATAGTGTATATCTTGTTTCTATATGTTGAAGGAATGTTCAGTGTTAGGTTGGTATATTTTCAAGGAATGCTCAATGTTTTGTTGTTATATTTTCAAGGAATAGTGTATATCTTGTTTCTATATGTTGAAGGAATGTTCAGTGTTAGGTTGTTATATTTTCAAGGAATGCTCCATGGTGTGTTGTTATATATCCAAGGAGTGCTCAGTGTTGTATTGTTGTATGTTCATTGAATGGTCAATATTATGATTTTATATTTACAAGGAATGCTAAATATTGTAGTTATATTTCCAAGAGATGGTCAATATTACGTTGTTATATTTTGAAGGAATGCTCAAAATCATGATCCTATATGTTCAAGGAATAGTGTATATCTTGTTTCTATATGTTGAAGGTATGTTCAGTGTTAGGTTGTTATATTTTCAAGGAATGCTCCATGGTGTGTTGTTATATGTCCAAGGAGTGCTCAGTGTTGTGTTGTTATATGTTCAAGAAATTCTAAATATTTGTTGTTATATTTTCAAGGAATGCTCAATGTTTTGTTGTTATATGTTCAAGGAATAGTGTATATCTTGTTTCTATATGTTGAAGGTATGTTCAGTGTTAGGTTGTTATATTTTCAAGGAATGCTCCATGGTGTGTTGTTATATGTCCAAGGAGTGCTCAGTGTTGTGTTGTTATATGTTCAAGAAATTCTAAATATTTGTTGTTATATTTTCAAGGAATGCTCAATGTTTTGTTGTTATATTTTCAAGGAATAGTGTATATCTTGTTTCTATATGTTGAAGGAATGTTCAGTGTTAGGTTGTTATATTTTCAAGGAATCCTCCATGGTGTGTTGTTATATGTCCAAGGAGTGCTCAGTGTTGTGTTGTTATATGTTCAAGAAATTCTAAATATTTGTTGTTATATTTTCAAGGAATGCTCAATGTTTTGTTGTTATATTTTCAAGGAATAGTGTATATCTTGTTTCTATATGTTGAAGGAATGTTCAGTGTTAGGTGGTTATATTTTCAAGGAATCCTCCATGGTGTGTTGTTATATGTCCAAGGAGTGCTCTGTGTTGTGTTGTTATATGTTCAAGAAACGCCCAATGTTTTGTTGTTATATGTCCAAGGAATGCTCTGTGTTGGGTTGTTATATGTTCAAGAAACTCTAAATGTTTGTTGTTGTATTTTCAAATAATGCTCAATGTTTTGTTGTTATATTTTTAATAAATACTCAGTGTTTTTCTGTTATTTTTTTAAGAAATGCTCAATTTTTTATTGTTTTAACGTAATTGAAATATATGGAATTTTGAAACCTTTGAAGCCGAAAAGCTGAAGGTTTTGTAAACATCGTATTCAAATTCACTTGGGTTTTGCACTAAAATCTTACACCATTTATTATTCCATTGAGTACATAATTCTATTGAATTACAGTTTTCATAATTTAATATATATTATGTCTAAGAAGTTTTATTACCGGCAGACATTTCAGTGTTAGGGAATACTTTCAGCTATTGAATCAAGTAAAATAAGATACCTGAAGACGGATTTACAAACATAGAGTACGTTAGAGAAATATTAAAATAGGTTTATAAAGAAACCACAGCCACGCTGGCTTTCTTTAAATACAAACTTTTTCCATTTCGTGAGCAATTACTTTTCTGCAAACATTCAAGAGTAGTTTTACCGACGTATAGAGGCTATATTGCCTGTTATCTCTAGTTTTACTTTTTGTAAGGCGAAGCATCGAAGCATCCTTTATTTCTTGAGAGGCTAAAATATGAAGGGTTTTAAACAAAAAAAAACCTAATTTTGATTTGGTTTGTATGTATCTAGTAATAAATTTACTCTAGTCATGTTTTAGCAGTTTAAATAAAAATATTATTAAATAATTTATTTTTATTTGTTATTTAAATTTATTACAGCTAATCTAGTTTTATAATTAACTGAGACTAGATAGTTTGTGTAGTTCTAAATGGTATATTATTAATAAAGTTTGTATAACCTATAATATTGTATACTATAAATAATATATAGTAATAATATTTTCTAGTATAAAATGTGATAATATATTATAATGTATGTTTTATATAATATAATATAATATTATATATATATATATATATATATATATATATATATATATATATTTCTAGGTTTTGCAACACTGTTTTCTTGTATTCACTTATCACTTTCACTATATGTACTTAAACAAGAATCTTACTTGGTATTTATGCGAGTTAACATTCAAAGTTTGGTAGTATATCCATCATCGGACATCTGATAAATTATTCAACCTAATAGACAAAATTAGCCCCAAGACAAACTTAAAAGTCTCGCACAGTGCAGTGAATCCGAAAATAGAACATAACGGTACACCACACCTTGTGACAACGGAAATTCCACACAGTCTAATACAACCCCCGGTCAGTGATGCTTGATGATGGAGATACCACCAATCTTTGAAAATTAACTCGCATAAATACCAAGTAAGATTGTTGTTTAAGTACATATAGTGAAAGTGATATATATAATACCTTCCTATAATGTAACAGTTTAATCTCTCTCTCTCTCTCTCTTTCTCTCTCTCTGTTTCTCTCTCTCTCTCTCTCTCTCTCTCTCTCTCTCTCTCTCTATATATATATATATATATATATATATAATAAATTCCTATAACGTAACAGTTTAATATGCTGTTAATAAGCTGTGATATCTTATACCAATTTAAAACTGGTAAAGGCACCTTGTCATAATTGTCACATACCTAATCTTTATATATGAACTTGTCATAATTATAATATGGTTATGTCTCATCGTCACAATTCTAATCGGGTTATGTGACCTTGAATTATCATCTTGTCAAATATATAATCATGTTTTGTCAACTTGACACAATTCTTTATCAGGTTATGTCACATTTTCATAGTATTGATCTGGTTATGTCACCCTATCATGATTGTAATGTGGTTATGTCACTTTGTCACAATTCTAATCCGGTTGTTTTACTTTGTTACGTATCTAATCTAGTTATGTCACCTTGTCACAATTCTAATTTGGTTATATCACCTTGAATTTTCACACTGTCAAATAACTGATCTAGTTATGTCACATGACACAATTCTTTTGCGGTTATGTCACATTACCACAGTTTTCAACTGGTTATATCCCCTTGTCATAATTATAATCAGGTTATGTCACTTTGAATTGTCACATTGTCAAATATCTGATCTGGCTATGTAACATTGTCACAATTCTAATATGGTTATATCGCAATGTCTTATATATAATCTGATTATATTACATATCTAACCTGGTTATGTCACCTTGTCGTAAATATTATCTGGTTTTGTTATCGTCTCATAATTCTAATGAGGTTATGGCACCTTTTAACAATTCTGATCTAGTTATATCACCTTCTCATATCATATTTGTAATATGGTTATGTCATATATATATATATATATATATATATATATATATATATATATATATATATATATATATATATATATATATATATATATATATGTATGTATATAATCTGGTTATAACAGCCTGTCATATTTATAATATGGTTACGTCATATATAAATATATAAATGGTTACGATATATATAATCTGGTTATGTCACCTTTTCATATTTATAATAGGGTTAAGTCACATATTTAATCTGGTTACGTCACCTTCTTACAATTCTAATCTGGTCATGACACCGTCGCTACTGTTATAGATGGAGACAGAATTGGCGCCTTCGTACTTGTGCGAAATGTGTCCCTTGAGTGACGTCACGCGGTAACGGGTAAATTGCGCCTTTCTCTTCGTCGTGTCAGAGAAATTCATCACCCTGCTTTCCCTTGGTGCTGCGGTGAGCCATTTAACAATACGAATTGGAAGTAAACGCACTCAGACTGCTATTGTCAAACTGAAATACTGAGCTTAAAACTTTCTAAAGTAGGTCGAGAATTAGTGAGCAACAAACACGGCCTTCATCTAGAAACTTAGGCAGTGGCTGAAATTTGAAAGGCCCAACCTTCATTCATTTTAGAGAAAATTCTTCTATTTATTATTATGATAATAATTAATAGCTGTTAATAATTGTTGATTATTAAACACACCATTAGTGTTGTTTAGGTGTTTATTATTTCATTATATTTCTTTACTTTTGTTTTATTTAATTGATTATTTATTTATTAATGTCTGCAATAAAACGTTTCATTGCAGAAAGCACAATAAACACAAATAAAAAGTAAAGTTAAATTAAGAAATTACACTTGTTTTTCTGTGTGTGAAATTTTGTTTGTACATTGAATTTGTGTGCCTAAGCTAGAGCACTCCACTAAAACACCTAGATGCTGTACTCTCTCATGAGGATGGTATGTATCGATTTTATGCAGGCAGAATAACCCAGACTGTGTATTTATGAAAGATTTCCTAAAATTAATAATTGCATAAAAAATTTATCACCTAGGTAATAGTGAGTAGTGACATTTCAGTGTAATTTATTTTGATTTTTAGATATTATGTTTTTAAGAAGATGCAAATCTCCCCAAGGCTCTGGCGTTGCTCAAGGCAAGACTGTGTTTACTGTTTGATCTATCTGAAAAGCAACCTTCGAAATAAACAAAGATCCTAATTTTATTTTGTGTCTATATATATATATATATATATATATATATATATATATATATATATATATATATATATATCCACAATTTTTGATTTGGTCAACATATTTTTCATGTATAGTTGACTCTCTTCCTTATGATAAAGTTGCATAATCCCTCTAGTTTTTGTATTTATACATAACTAATGATGAATAAAACTCGAAGAACACTACTCGTACTTTGTTATGGAAACATACAAAAATATGTTCTCTTTGTTGATCTTATAAAATGTAAACATAAACTATCAATAATTAGTCACAATAACAGCCCAATATCTAAAACAGATTGATTTATTTATAAATGTAATTTCCAATTACACAGTAACCATCCTCAAATTAATTTACAGATGTTAAAAGACTTTACACAAAACCTCACTACATATCAATTTGTTGATACATACTAGTTTTGGTGACGATGCCGCATCCTTCAGTGATTGGCTAACACTATTTTGGCTTAACACAATTTTGTTAGCCAGTAACTGAGGAAAGCGATATAGCCGAGACTAGTGTGTAATAATAAACTAGTGTGTAATAATAAACTAGTGTGTAATAATAAACTAGTGTGTGATAAGAAACTAGTGTGTAATAATAAACTAGTGTGTGATAAGAGACTAGTGTGTAACAAGAAAGTATTGTGTAATAATAAACTAGTGTGTAATAATAAACTAGTGTGTAATAATAAACTAGTGTGTGATAATAAACTAGTGTGTAACAAGAAACTAGTGTGTTATAATAAACTAGTGTGTGATAAGAGACTAGTGTGTAATAATAAACTAGTGTGCAATAATAAACTAGTTTACAATAATAAACTAGTATATAATAATAAACTAGTGTGTAATAATAAACTAGTGTGTGATAATAAACTAGTGTGTGATAAGAAACTAGTGTGTAACAAGAAACTAGTGTGTAATAATAAACTAGTGTGTGATAATAAACTAGTTTACAATAATAAACTAGTATATAATAATAAACTAGTGTGTAATAATAAACTAGTGTGTAAAAATAAACTCGTGTGTGATAAGAAACTAGTGTGTAACAAGAAACTCGTGTGTAATAATAAACTAGTGTGTGATAAGAGACTAGTGTGTAATAATAAAATAGTGTGCAATAATAAACTAGTTTACAATAATAAACTAGTGTGCAATAATAAACTAGTTTACAATAATAAACTAGTATATAATAATAAACTAGTGTGTAATAATAAACTAGTGTGTAATAATAAACTAGTGTCTGATAATAAACTAGTGTGTGATAAGAAACTAGTGTGTAACAAGAAACTAGTGTGTAATAATAAACTAGTGTGTGATAAGAGACTAGTGTGTAATAATAAACTAGTGTGCAATAATAAACTAGTTTACAATAATAAACTAGTATATAATAATAAACTAGTGTGTAATAATAAACTAGTGTGTAATAATAAACTAGTGTGTGATAATAAACTAGTGTGTGATAAGAAACTAGTGTGTAACAAGAAACTAGTGTGTAATAATAAACTAGTGTGTGATAAGAGACTAGTGTGAAATAATAAACTAGTGTGCAATAATAAACTAGTTTACAATAATAAACTAGTGTGTAATAATAAACTAGTGTGTAATAATAAACTAGTGTGTAATAATAAACTAGTGTGTGATAAGAAACTAGTGTGTAACAAGAAACTAGTGTGTAATAATAAACTAGTGTGTGATAAGAGGCTAGTGTGTAATAATAAACTAGTGTGCAATAATAAACTAGTATATAATAATAAACTAGTGTGTAATAATAAACTAGTGTGTAATAATAAACTAGTGTGTAATAATAAACTAGTGTGTGATAAGAAACTAGTGTGTAACAAGAAACTAGTGTGTAATAATAAATAGTGTGTGATAAGAGACTAGTGTGTAATAATAAACTAGTATGCAATAATAAACTAGTTTACAATAATAAACTAGTATATAATAATAAACTAGTGTGTAATAATAAACTAGTGTGTAATAATAAACTAGTGTGTTATAATAAACTCGTGTGTAATATGAAACTAGTGTGTAATAAGAAACTAGTGTGTGACAGAGATTAGTGTGTAATATTAAACTAGTGTGTAATAATAACATGGTATACAATAATAAAATAGTATATAATAATAAACTAGTGTGTAATAATAAACTAGTGTGTAATTATAAACTAGTGTGTGGTGAGGTTTTTAATAAACCTTTAACATTTACGATTGTAAATTATTCTCGCTAGCTAAGCTCCAATTTTACTATATGATTTACTGATGTTTTTAAAATAACACAGACCAAGTAGGAAAAAACCAAATCTTTACACCCTATATAATAAACTTGTCTATAAAATATAGCAATTTACTCAAAAATAAACGTAAAATTAAAATAACGAATAACTATACATTTTAATTGAAGTATTAAATTCTGGTAGCAGAAAATTTCAAATTATTGATGAAAATGCCTTCTGCTTTGTAGTTGCAGAATATCTCAAAGTGAATTCTTAAAATATGTTGTGACAACGGTTTATACCATTAGCAAGTATGTGAATATTTATTTTTCACAGTGTGATCGCAAATTTGTCACGTTCGTAAACTTTGTTAGGTCGTTACAAAAAGGCTTTACTTATAATGGTAAACTAGTGTAGAAATTGAATATAGTTAGTAATCACAAATAACACTGTGTTGTTTATATAAAGTGTTTTACAGTACATAAAAATTTATGTCAGGATGAACACTCGTTTAAATAAGTTAAAAAATTAAATAGAATAAAAGAATAGAAGTGAAAAGGGTAACACATTTATAGAGGAAAACGTTCGTCCTAGGCATTTGAAATGAAAAAGAAGGGAAACAAACAAATAACGAAGAGGCTGTGTCTAGAGCAGCGGTTCCCAACCGGTGGGTCGTGGAAGGGTTTCCGGTGGGTCGCTGAAGGGTTTCAGGTGGGTCGCTACTCGATTCTAAAACTATCAAGAAGAAAAATATTAATCTGAAAAGATCAGAAAAATCGAAGCAAATCGAATTTCATTTCAACCGTATTCTTTTAGCCATATTCATGTGTCCTATTTCTGTAAAGCAGTACAAAATAAAACGCAGAAACAAACATTGTCACGTGACAAGAATTAGTTTATATTTATATATTTTTGCAATATTTGGACTGCGGAGTTATAGGAGAGGTGAGTAATCAGCTGAAAAGGGTTGGGAACAACCTTACTGTGTGCAGTATTACATTAACGGTTAATTTTACCCGGAAACTAAATGGCAACGATTAATGAAATAATTCACTAATTGTGTTTATAACAAGTGGGTATAATTTTACTTTAATTAGTGAACAATGCAGACAATATTTAAACAGTGCCTAACGATGCCAATTAAAACTATAAGCCAACAATCACACAATGCAATGTGCGTAGATTGCGCCAATACATAGAATCCATTTGACGAGGTTAATTAAAACAGTTTACTAACCTCCAATCAATAGGTTAAACATGTTTTGTTTGTAAATACCTGCGTTGGATGTAAAAACCATTTGCACATGTTGAAGGAAGAAAATAAACAAGAAATAAATCGAAAGAAACTTTTCAGAGAACATTAGATAAGTCGTTAAGTAATTATAGCGACTTTTGATTAGTTTATTTTTAAACAAATAAAGTTTCCCTGGGTACAAACTGCAACTGGATATCTGGGCAGAGTGATTCAACAATTCAGCGCCCGCAAGTGTCAACATAAATAATATAAAAGTCATACGTTTGTGAATACAGTAGCTAGTGAAGCAGATCTGGAAATTATTAGCGTATCTGTGGTCTTTGACTTGTAATGTTCAATATTTCAATACAGATTCGTCATTGGTATTCTGTTGCTTTAATGTCGCTTGGAACATGTTTGCTTCGTCTTGACACCAAGGCGGGGGATTCGACACGTGAGCACATTCACTCTCGTCAAAGCTCTGATTCACGACCGCATATATTTTCCCTTTGCGTGAATTTTAAAGCTATGTGTGATATTCTGTTTGCATGGCTTTATTCAATTTCGGGTTCTGTATTTGCATCATTCAAAACTTACTAATTACAGGTGTAAAGAGCTCTAGATCACAGATCCAAGAAAGGACGAAAGTTCGCTTTACAAGTTAACAGGAAAGAAAGCTGGAATGCTAAAACAAGTTTCGAATTTAAAGCGGAAATATTAACTTGACTAACTGTTGGTGTGACGTTGCTACTGAGTCTTTTATTTTAAACTTTTCTTCCTCTTTTTATCGAAATTTACATAACTTAACTTGTTCTGGGCAAAACTTTATTCTGTCTTAATTTTAACTTCCTTCCTTAATAATTTTATATGTTCGCAGCTCGTAGTAATAATAATAGTTTACTCAGAAATAAAGTTGTTTCGGAAAACCATTAAAGTAAAAAGTAAATCAAAGTCTATCGTTATTAATTTGTATTTTTATTGTGCTACTAGTATTAGAATAATTATTTTAAATAAATTTAAAATTTATATTTTTAAAACGCTGTTCGCATCCTTTGACTAACTTACACATTCTGAGATAAGGTGTTAAGAATGGGTATTCGTAATTTCATGGTATGTTGAAATATGAAAAATACAACAGGATTAAATTTACAATGTTCATGTTGTAGCGGTGCCATAGCTTTTCGCTTCTCGTCAACCAAGGGGTCGCGGGAGACTGAAAACGAGGATGCAATAGGAAGGCTTTTTCTTTTGGTCGCCTGATATCCAGCAACTAAGGATGGACATTAGATAGCCAGTATTGAAGCATATAACGAAAACAAATAACACCGAAGCACGACAAATTAAGCGAAAACGTGGGAAAACACGAGAACAAGACTTTTGAAGTGAGAGGGGCTTATTAAATAAGGCGAAAGTTTTATTTAAGTAATTGCAATCTGCGTACATGTGAATACAGTACGTGAAAGTGATAAGTTGATCTATACTCTCTATCTTTGATTTAAAGCAATTAGCAGCCATAGGTGGTGCCCAAATTCACACTTGGAAGAAATACGTCAACCCATAAACCCCTCTTGGAAGTCATAGTTCTAATCAAACATAAGTCACTTTGAAGCCATAACTCATGCCATTAAACACAATAAGAAGTAATATGTCGAACCATAATCTACACTCGGAAGCCATAGGTCTAGTCATGAACATACAATTAAAAATCATAAGTTTAGACATTAACAATAGGAAGCCAAAAATAATGTCAGAAAACATTTTTAAGCTATGAGTTCATTTATAGAAATACTTATAAGCTAATAATCTATAAATAATAAAATTGGAGGCAATATTACGTGTCATGAAAACACTGAGAAGTCCTTGGTCAATACATAAACCCACTTAGAAGAGTTAAATAGAGACATAGACATACTGAGAAGTGGTAAGTAGAGGCATAGACATGCTTAAAAGTGTTAAGTAGAGACATAGACCTACTTAGAATGGTTAAGTAGATGCATAGATATACTTAGAAGTGTTAAGTAGAAACATATACATACTTAGAAGTGTTAAGTAGGGGCATAGACATACTGAGAAGTGGTAAGTAGAGGCATAGACATACTTAAAAGTGTTAAGTAGAGACATAGACATACGTTGAAGTGTTAAATAGAGACATAGACATACTTAGAAGTGTTAAGTAGAGGCATAGACATACTTAGAAGTGTTAAGTAGAGACATAAACAGACTTAGAAATTACTAATAGAGGGATAGATATACTTAGAAGTGTTAAGTAGAGGCATAAACCCACTTATAAGTGTTAAGTAGAGGCATGAACATACTTAGAAGTGTTAATTAAAGGCATAGACGTACTTAGAAGTGTTAAGTAGAGGCATAGACATACTTCAAAGTGTTACTTAGAGGCATACAGCCATTTAGAAGTGTTAAGTAGAGGCATATACATACTTCGAATTGTTAATTAGAGGCATAAACACGCTTAGAAATGTTAAGTAGAGGCATAGTTATACTTAGAAGTGTTAAGTAGAGGCATACACACACGTAGAAATGTTAAGGAGAGGTATAAAGCACACATGAAGGATCACCATAGGGCAAGCTATAAACCACGCCTGGAATCAATAAGGAAAGCCATAAAGTAGACGTGAAAGAAATAAGAAACTTGAACACAATCGGTAGTCCTACGTAGAGGTATAGAATCATCACTCTGAAGCTACAAGTCTAGCCATGAAATTTAATTAGAAGCAAAAACAATTATTTGAAAATCATACAACCTTTTTAGGTCTAATTGAAGACGCATTCAGTTGACTTGAAAGGATATAACTGTATGAAGCAACTGTGGCGTAATGTTTATTTTTAAATAAATAAAACCTCTAAACCACAAATAACATTTATTTAAACCTTATGTACATTTCGATTGCCCAGCAATCATCTTCAGAGGTATTTAAAAAATACAACTCAAGTTGTATTTTTTAAATACCTTTGAAGATGATTGCTGGGCAATCGAAATGTACATAAGGTTTAAATAAATGTTATTTGTGGTTTAGAGGTTTTATTTATTTAAAAATTGAAAGGATATATTCAGTAATCCTTTCAAGTTTATTCAGTATAATCCCTACATGTTTTATAATTTAAGTGTAGTTATCAAAAATTCAATTAATAAATAAAATAAAATTAAAATAAAACTTTGTCGAATTACCAGCAATAATACATAATACGTTAAGTAGAAACCGTTTGAAAGTGAGCGCTAAGTACGTGTATTAATATCCTAACTGTAGTTTGCAAGAAATGTGTTACAAACAAAGATATGCCAAGGTTGTTACTTTTCACCGAGTGAAGTTATGCAAAGTGCTTCGTACTCAGTGATAGAAAGTTTAATATCTTCTGACGGCTGCAATAAGTTGAACTCGTCTCAACGCGACAGTTAATACTTTAATCGTTGTCACACACACTTTTGCTTCGATCTCTTTATTTTTCTTGTTGTTTTGAAACTGTCTACGTTTTATTAAAAAAAGAGAATTCCATTAGTTTCTATCTGTCCATTTCAATTAACCGCTTGCCAGATTGTAACTTGCGATACTTTAGACCAGATGTTTGGCGGCAATTTTGTTCTATGAACAGATGTTTGGCGGCGATTTCGATTCTATGAAATTGAACTTAACTTTAATCCATCGTCACTAGTAGTGTTATTTTGGAACTCAATAACAATAAATATGATTTTTTATAAGTGTTATTTATTTACTGATTGGGATTAGGAAGTAGGGGGTCTACTGGTATTAGGAGGGAAGATAGAAGTGCCCTATTCGTACGGTGCAGTGTGACCAGCGCAACGCTGCAGTGGCTATTAATACCTTATGTTTCACTCTAGATAATAATTGCCACAAGGGATTACATTAGGGTATTGAAAAAGAACAGAAAAAACCTTTAGAGCCAACAGGAATCGAACACAACAGGATTGCTCTACTTACTAGAACACAAATGTAGTAGCAACACTCACTGATGATGCTGACTTTTACACTGAAAAGTGTCTGAGTAAATACATAAATAATTTGTGAGTTTTGTGTATGTATTTTATTTGTTATTAACATAACCTCACAAGCTAAGCTCAAATAATAGTTGATTATAACTTGTATTTCCAAAATAAAAGTCTTACTACGATGGTCCGCTAGTTTTGCATACGTCATGCACGATTTTGTTGTTAAGGAATTTGTCTTTTTTTGTATGAAAATTAAGAGGATGTTTATATTAATAAAATAAGAATATATAGTGGGGATTAAAAGTATAACAGGTATTAAAAGAATTTCAGGTACACGTTTCTGTAACCAAGTTTTTATCTTCAGAGGTTGATAAATTTAGAGATTTTATATGGTTAGTAATATTAACACCTGGTCCGATACGTTTTTTATGTTATTGTATTACAAAAAATATTCTTTTATTGTTGTCATGATTGGCTTCAGTAATTCATTATCTGACTCCTTTCACATATTCACATTGCAATATCAGTAGTAAAATATAACAAAGTAAAGTGTATCAAGAAATTCAACACAAAGTAATGTAATCTACGCTAATATATAAAAATCTAATTGTGTCTGTCTGTGTTACTCAATCACGTAAAAATTACTCTCCCCATTGAGCTGAAATTTAACGTAGACATTCATAGGGCCCCTGGTTAACACATAGGCCTATGTTTATTTAGAATTTCCGTCAGGGCATTGCCTTACGGGACTTGCCTAACACTCAATTTTCTATACTCCATTTAATCCTTAACTTGACTTAATCAGCTGATCATCACTTTTAAAGACATTTAAACAGCTGATAGTAATTGTTGTGATTGCTTGTTATTCATCTTTCGAGGTTAGTTATAAGTTACTTTACAAATGTTGTGTAACATCGTTTTTCCTTATCTTGGTTTTCAAGACAATAATCAGTAAGTTTGTAGTTAAATACATTTATTTGGAACCAATCTTTACTATTATATAAGAATCTATGGTGTCGGTCTGTTTGTGTATTACTCAATCACGTAAAAAACACTGGACCCATTGATATGAAATTTGGTATTTATTTCCTGTGCCCAAGTGTTCGATTTTAGCGAAAACGTCTTCACGGAATTAAAAAGGTCGCACGTCTGTTATAGCTCAGAAGGGGTCGACATTTTTACCCTGTGACTAAAGTCCATGCATCGTTGTTGTAGTTCGTAACATATAGTTGAAATACGAGATATAGCAAAAGACTTCAAGAGGTGATCGCTGAATAGGGCTAATGGGAGGCCAAGCAGCTGACTACACCTCTCACCAATCTTGGAAGAGTGGCGGACCAATACGGCCATCGGTTGGCCACGTCTCTTGCTACATCTCGCGATTTATACGGGGAAACGGAATATGTTTTTATATAAATATGCTGAATACAGAAATATTACCCCTTTCTAGTGACATCACCTCGTCTGTAGTTATAACGTTTCGGATGACTTTCATCTATCAAAACTACCTGTATACTAATTGTTATATATATTTCACTTCATAGCTAAAACTAGTTTCGGGTCTAACGATTATAAGAAATGTATTTAATTCGTAGATATGCCAAGCTTAGTGAAACTTTGTAAAGTTTTGTAAGTGCTCTGGAATCTCTGATAGAAAGTTTTAATCTTCTGACGGCTGCAATAAGTTGCTCGGTTGGGACTTGTCTTGTCTCAAGACAACATTTAATACTTTAATCGTTGTCACGCACACTTTTGCTTCGATCGCTTCATATTTGTTGTTGTCTTGAAAGTGTCTAAAATATTAACACTTTATTAAACAACAGACTGCAAGTATTTGCTACTAGCTTCACTAAATGTAACCTCTCTGCTGATTGTACCTCGCAATATTGTGGCGGGGAAATTTCAAACAAACGCATACAGTTTATGATAATATTAATATTTTTTAAGCCAAAAGCAAGATTAGAATATCTTTATAACTTACAAGTTGTATATGATATATACAACTATTTATACAACTATATATGATATATACAACTATTTATACAACTATATATGATATATACAACTATTTATTGCAGGTTTTGAAGGATAATGGTAAAGTAGTTGAGAGAGAGAGAATGACAGACAGAAAGAATAAGAGAGAGAAGGACTACAGTTATTAAACTGTTCACATATTACCATTTTACAGTTTCCTTATGACAATTGTCAAGAACAAAGCTCAGTTAAGTAGAATATTATTGCCTAATACTGCAAATTATAAGTTTAAGGCAGGAAAAACTTGAGCGGGACGTACGGAAGAATTATGGCCCTGAGTGAAATCGATCGCTTACCCAAAGTAAACATGTTCTCCAAAAAGGCTGAAAAAAACATAATTATCAACTACCCTTTTATCTTGGAGAATACGTAAGAGACGAACGGTATAATTTTTTATTTGGTGTTTTTGTTGTTGGATGTGTTTTTTTCTTTTTTGTACTGCGAGGGAACCCAAGTGACAACAAGAAGATGCGAATAATCTGCCCCTGACATTAATAGTAGGTTTATGAAATTAAATGCTATTTGAATCTAAGTTTGAAAGTCATAAGATTTCATTGTAAAGAAATTTTACTCTTAAACAGTATAGACCAGTAACTGTTTAGCTACTAAAAGATTTCCAGTAATGTATGTATAATGAATAATGAAAATAAACTGGAGTCATAAAAATATAAATGTCCTTTACAATATACTTATGTTCACATTTCTGTAACAAGGTTGTCATACTCAGATAGTGTCATAATCAGAAATTGACATACTCAGAGGTTGACATACTCAACGGTTGTTACACTCAGAAGTCGTCATACTCAGAGGTTGTCATACACAGAGGTTATCATACTCAGAGGGTCTTATACTCAGAGGTTGACATACTCAGAGGTTGACATACTCAACGATTCTCACACACACAAGTCGTCATACTCAGAGGTTGTCATACTCAGAGTTTGTCATACTCAAATATTGTCATACTCAGTGGTTGTCATTCTCAGAGGTTGTTTTACTAAGAGGGTGTTATACTCAGAGGTTGATATACTCAGAGGTTGACATACTCAACGGTTGTCACACTAGAAGTCGTCATACTCAGAGGTTGTCATACTCAAAGAGTGTCATACTCAAATATTTTCATACTCAGTGGTTGTCATACTTAGAGGTTTTCATACTCAGAGGTTGACATACTTAGAGTTTGTCATACTCAGATGTTTTTCTAACAAACTTAGAACTATATGTAAACGTTTAGGAATTAATATGTTTTAGCTACATGTGATATTGTAGTGAAATTTAGGAGGTATTGCATTTTGCATTCTCTCATTGAACATTTGTTCTTAAATGGAAGAGCTTATTTGTTTATAGTTAAACCGTTTCATGTTTGATAAGGGCAACAAACAAGCTACCGAAACGTTGCTGTAGTTAAAATAAATATTTCACTGACTCGTTTATCAACCGACATTTTTTAAAAAAATAAAGCTGGTTATTGGGATGAGATATAAAATTACACTTATGTGTAATACACATTTTTAACAAAGCAGTTAATCTTTACAGAATTCCTTCTGTTAGTTCAATCTCTCCTTATATATATCTTGTTAAAATTTTCAATCGTTAATAAAATACTGTTTCTCATCCACTCAAGTTCAAATACATTTTAAACTTGTACGAGTATTTTATGACCCGTGATGTTGAAATAGTTTTTTCAAATATAAATTAAGGAATTAAATTTAATTAGTTCATTTTAGCTTTAGAGTAAGAAACATTTCTCACAAAAGGGGCAAGGTATGCAATATAGCTACTCCGTTACATGTGGACAATAGTTACATAATGATTTCATAAAACAGCTGATTTTATGATATTGGGTATTCTGTAAAGCAGCCGTTTAAATGCATAGGTTGTGTAACTTAAGTTGAACTGTATTTAACTGTATTTAAAAGTAACTAAAACAAGTATTTGTTACTGACCCAAGTAGGAATTTACTTTTTGTTCATTAATTTAGTTTAAATGTTCACTATTTTTTTGGTTCATATTACTTGTTTTTGAGCAATTATCTGTGTAGCTTCTGTTGATCATTGTTTGGTGATGAAGTTAATGAAAATCTTTGTGTTTAGAGTATATTTAGTATTTTTAAAGAATTAATTATTTATAATAATTGAAAATAATGAAACAGAAGGATGAAATAAACACTAACCACTAAATAAATAATATCCAACAGAAAAAAGGTAAATATAAAAAAAATACAAACGATTTTACCATGAAAAACCTGTTTCAATCATACATTACTGCATATCATGTTACCTTATATTATTGCGATTTACGATTTGACTAGTTTGAACATTCGCTCTCTCCATTAATAAAACACTATCGTAATTGAGCAGTGACACGTGGGTTTATTGTTGATAGACAGGTTCAAACAAAATATAACGAACCATTATTCATAATTTTCTACGGCATTGTTTATTGGATGGAGGGAAGTGGTGAATGTATGTGAAAGTCATTAATACCTATTACAGTCTGTTGCAACAAAAATAGAATGATAAAGCTTACGTAGCGGTGGTGTAAGAAGAGTATGCAGGTTTAGCACAAGGTATTTATGTGTTGTATGTACACTCAAATTAGATAGAGAGATGTCTGTCTGTAACGCCGTCTTGTAAGCACAAGGAGATGGATTAGGGAGGACTGAGGCAAAGGCGATAATGATCCTGTATACTTAAGGAGAAAGGAATAAGGGCTTGCCATCCTGTCCTCCGTTAATAAGGAAAAAGTTTTGATCGTGTTTGCAAAGTCACTTACGTAAAGTATATCCAAATTGAAACCCGGGTCGGAAAGAAGTTTTTACTTGTCCGGTTAAATAAAGTTTAATACAAACATTGTTTTCAAAAAGGTAAAAGAGTAATACAAAATAGATTGCATTATATACTTTTTAATTTAAACATCCTGACTTATTAGTTAATAAAAAAGCTATTCATTTAAGTAAATAAAACCTCTTACAAACAAAACATTATATTTAAAAACAAATAAATGCAAAGCAATCAACTTCAAAGGAAATTGTTTTAAGAATTGTTTTAATAACGTTTCTTTAGTAAATATTCATGTAATAAATACCTCTGTAAATGTTTACTTTGCAGTCGAAATGTACATTAGAATTTAAGTAATATGTTTTGTGATTAAGAGGTTTTATTCACTTATGCAGTAATAAAAAACCACTTAAAATATTTTAAAGTCAATTCTTACTTAGGTCAACAAATAAAATTTTTTTAAAATTACGTTTTATTAAATAATTACAAATAATATAAATGTGTATATACATATGAGAGAATAACAATATTAAGTAAGGAAATAAGGAGCGAAATTAATTAATTAAATTAAATTAATAAATTATACTGTAAATAACTCTAATAACATCAAGTGTCATCCACTACAAATTTAAAAATATATTTGTACTTGAGTGGTTGAATAAAAAAAAGATTGAAAATTCGAACAAGATATATAAATATGCATAGGGAGAGTGTGAAATAATGGTAAAAAGTGGAAAAAAATCTACACTGCAGTTGTTCCCAGTTATTAAAACTCATTTAGTTAAGTAATATGACGTATAAACCGTGATCCTCTTAAACAGAAATAGGAAAAGTGATTTGCTGAGAGAATTTAAAAAAAATTAAAGTTTGAATTACGTAAACCATTCCATTCCGGTTTCTGTAATGTTCAACAAGCATTGAACTCTGTATTTTCCCTTTATTACAAATTAATAAAGGTTTTTAACGCGTGGACGTAATCCTCTTTAAATAATCTTTAATTGGAATTCCCTCTTTTATCTCTCAGCTCGTCGTTGTGTAAGCCGATCGTTTAGATTGGATTGCCATTGTTTAAAAGGGTTCCATGGTTTGCTATTCGACAAGTTCCACTTTGCGCCCTGTGGGGAAACATTTTACAGTACATAAACAGTTTATTGTTTCAGATTTATTTTTAAGATAATTCTTTTGAATATATTAGAACAAACGTTTCAGAAGTGTGCGGGAACCTCAGGATACCAGCAGATTGATCTTTGTAACTCTGCGTCACTCATTCTGGCAACGCCTGACCCGGCAATTAGTCACTCATCGTGAACTTCAAAATAATTCATTGTTTATATATTCGCAGTAAAATGTAGTCTCATTGAAAGAGGATACAAAAATTTTAAACTGTTTAGAGATATATCCTACCCAGGTCAGCAAAGACAAATTTTATTATATTTACTTTTTAATAAATAACTACAAAATAATATAAATAAAGTAACATAGCCTATGCATTAAAACCGCTGTTCTACTATGTAACCTATAGTATAAAATCAGCTGTTATATGAAATCATATGTGATCTCTTAATTTAGGTAAATGAGACACAATAATTACATTCAGGGGCGTAACCAGAGTAGGGCACAGGGGGCACGTGACCCTTCAAGCCAATTAATTTCTGGAGAAATATATTTTCCCTAGAAAACAGCGCTAGGTTTTTAGTGAAACAGATTCCCTACGACTGAACAATAGTGTAATTTCAAGTGCCAAATTAGCAAAAAATATGATTTATAGAGATAAAAATGTTCAAAATTTCACCGGGAGGGTTCCAATTTCTGACCCCTCCTCGGGACGTGACCCCCCACAAACTTTCTGGCTACGCCACTGACTACATTGCCATACTTTCCCCCTTTTTGAAAAGTTTTTCTCTTACATAAAACTAAAATTAATTCATTGAATTTAATTAATGAGTTATTATTTGAAAAAAAAACTAATAACATCAAGTACTATCCACTACATAAGTTTATAAAAATGTGTTTAAATTTGAGTGGATGAATAAAAAGTAATTATTTAACAATTGAAAATACGAACAAGATATATATATATATATATATATATATATATATATATATATATATATATATATATATATAAGGAGAGAGTGAACTAATAGAAGGATTTGAAAAAAGATAAAGGGACTGATTACCAAATAATTTTGTTAACAATTAAACTGTATAAGGTTTAGTATAATGTTATTAAACTATTATTTACATAAATAAAACTATAGGGCCTATAGTTAATTTCATAATAACATTATTTCGTGTTTGTTAACATTTTTCTTTAATTTTATTATTATTTTGACGAGACTACAATTTAATAATATTTATGGTAATAAACAATAAAAGATTTCATTATCAAGTACACAATAGGTAGGTAATATCCAGACCAAGTGGTGTTGCCTAGAGATTATTATTGTCTATCGGCCATTAGCCTGAGGGAACAGTGTTTATCCGAAACTTAACAGACTGTAAAGGACACAAAATCTGCCCGATAACATTACTTATTTTCACCTTTAGGTTTTAAGCTATTTCGTCCGATATAAATAAAGAATTGACTCCTCTTTTGGTGGTAGGAGATTAAACTATTGACTAATAACTTGAGAGAAGTTTCATCTTTAAAGTAACATAGAGATTTGGGTATTCGTTACATCACCAGGAACTATTATGGAAAGAACGCGGTACTAACGTCTGTAGAACGTGCACGACGAAAGAAAATCTGAAATAGTGAAAGCTCTCGTGTCTATACAAATAATTTTTATTTTTATTTTTGTCCGCTCTGTCTCAATGGTATTATGAATGGGTACCACATTTCTACCTGTCCTGAACTGGACGACCATCTGTCCAGAACCGGTCGCTACTGGGAGGTTCCACGCCGAATGGTTCAACAGCCAAGGGCGGGCATTGGATAAAGTAAAGTAAATTTTTATTTTTTTCAACGCACCGTGAATTTTATGACGGCATTTGAAGTGATAAGCATTTAAAACCGGAAATGCCCTATTAATCATTCCGTTATTGGAATATTGTCAATTGAAAATATGTTTTAAATTATTATCTCTGCTATTTTAACCATAAATCAATTTAATGTTTCGTCTGAAATGAGTTATTACTTTTGTATAACAATATTATGTTTATAAGCTGAGTTTTTATTTAATAAAAGTGTAATCTGTGTTGACACTGACGGCTTAACACTTCCACAGCCAGCTGGATATTAAAATCACGAGACGCTCGTAAATCACTCGGACGAAACCACATATTTCATTTCTCTCATTATAAAAACTGCTAAAAGTTTTCAAGTTATAAATTTAATATCGTTATGGTTTTAGGATATTTAATCACGGCTTGCCAAATGTGGCCGGTTGTCTGTCTCATATTTTGGAATTTTCCCAACTCAAAACAAAATGAGCTAGGTTAGTAATGGGTCAAAAATTATTTTACGTTTAGATATTTATTTTGTAATATATATTTTTCTAAAAATTATATTGTCTAACAGTATATTTACTAAAAGTTATCGCAGGAAATGGAATCTAGAGTAAATAACATATGTTAGATTGAACCTAACACGGGACCCATGGCGGGATTTTTTATACCGTGACTGGCGCGCTAAAGTGTCATTGTAACTAATGTGTAACTAAGTATTACAATGAAAATATTGGAAAGAGCCCCAATACTACAAAAAATAATAAAAAATAACAAATAAAACAAGTTACTTAAGAAAAAACCCTTATGTACATTTCAATGACCATGTCATCATCATCAGAGGGTCTTATTACAAAATTACAATATAGCAAACAAGAAGTTACCAACTAGAGTGATCGTAAGTAACTTAATCTTGAGTAACTTGTTTTATTTGTTATTTTTGATTATTTTTTGTGGTATTTTTTGTGTTCTTTCCAATATTTTTATTGTAATATATTGTACCACTGTGCTCTTGGTATTGTGTATTCAAAATTTAGTTTATAACTTTGGAAAAATATAGGCTAATAGTTACAGTATGTAAATATTTTACGATTTCATTTCGATTGTGAATAAGAGGTGATATTGAAATGGTTCAGGTTTCACGTTGTGTCTGACCAATATTAATGCTCGTCAGTCACTGTTTTATTCAAGATCGAATAATATCCATGACAATTTATATTGAAATAGGTGTGATATTTAATTTTTTTCCAATCACTTGGTTGCTAGAACATTGTATAGTGTGGTCTCGTGGTATAACACCGTTGCAATCCGTATTAACGAATTCTTCGTCATGCAGATGCCACCTAACTGTTATAATCATCACCACCCCACGAAATAACCTCGTCATCAAGAAGAGATCTTGTCCGTTTCGTTCATAGTCAAGCAAGAAGATGAGATCTGAAAGGAGTAAAGAAGTGTAGGAGTAAAACAAAACTATTCTAATAATCTTACAGATTTCTGTTTCTGTGTGGGTGACTAAAGAGGAAAATTAAATACAGGTTTAATGACATGTGACAGATAAGTACAGAACCAGCTGATGTTTGAGGCTTATTCCAATATATTATTCACGGCTGACCTCAACTCGTTTAAAGAATTTAAACATTAGGAATGTGTTACCGGTGTCAATTTATGGTCAAATGTTTAAGTACATTCTCTTCGGAACAGCGGAGTAATATTTCCTTTCGGTTTTAGGTTGAGTTTCAAGAACATTCAATAGTAAGTTTCGAATAACAAAACCAAATTTTGAAATAGAAATTTAAAAAAATTGATTCTGGCCCTACAAAACTTTAGAGCTACTAGTTTTTCAAATGTTTCAACGAAAATAGCCGTAAATATGAATTTATAAAGTTTTTAAACAATTTTTACATCTTTGTTTGAGGGATTAATTTAATAAAGTATAATATTTATTGTCGGTAAATATAAATTAATGTGCATAACAAAAACATTTATTAGATGTTTACTAATAATAGGTGTAACTCGATCATTTTGGAACCATCACAACTCAAACCATAATGGGCTAGGTTTCTAATTAACCAAACATAGTTTTACGTTGTGATCTACGAATTATAAATTCTTATACTCCTTCCTGTATCAATATGGTGGAAATATAAAAATGTAGTAGTTTATTTTACGATTTATTTTCAATTGTGAATAAAGTTAATATTGGCATGGTGGTCTCAGGTTATGTCAGGTCAATATTAATGTTCGTCAGTCACTATTTTATTTCAGACTGAGTGACATCCATGGAAACTTATGATGAATTAATTATGATGTTTAATTTTTTTGTTATCCCTTGGTTACACGGACATAGTGGGGTGGTCACGTGGTATAACACCGTTGCAATCGAGTTCAACGTTTTGTCATTGCAGTTGCCACCTCAGCGATATAATCGCATCAAGACGAGAACTTGTCCTTTTTCTACACGGCCAAGCAAAAAGATAAGATCCGAAAGGCGTAAAAAAATACAGGATATATTGTAACACAAAACGTTCGCAAACATTTTAATAATTTCTGTTTCCGTTAGACAAGTGTTGGTTAAAAAGAAAAATTAATGACTTGTGACAGATAACTACAGAACCAGCTGATGTTTTAGGCTTATTCCAATATAATATTCAAGGTCAACCTTAACTCGTTAAAAGAAATTAAACATGAGGCAGGAATGCGTTACCGGTGTCAATTTATATTCAAATGTTTAAGTAACTTTTCTACGGAATAGCGGAGTATTATTTCCTTTCGGGTTAAGGTTGTTTCAAGAACATTTAACAGTAAATTTCAAATAACAATACCAAATTTTGAAGTAGAAATTAAAAAAAATTGATTATGAAACTCGGGATAGTCCAGACAAAATTGACAATTTAGAGCTACTAGTTTGCAAATGTTTCAACGAAATCGCCGTTAATATGAATTTATAAATTTATCATTAGATTTTTACATCTTTATTTGAAGTATGTATAAACACTATAGTTTATTGTAGTTAATGATAAAACAATGTGGGTAACAAAAAATTATTATATGTTTACTAATAATAGATGTAATTAGGTAATTTTGGAATCATAGTTTATTATGGCGTTCATAGATACAAATCATTTCAGCTAAAACATTCACGTAAACTTCGTTACATTGTTCATAAATATGACATGTTCTATTGACGACCAATGAACTGTTATTAGAGAAAATTCGTTTATATTCAAATATGCAATTATTTTAACGGGATCTCATAGTATTTCCATTCTAATTTAAACTCAAATGAACTCCATATAACCGCTCATAAAGGCGTGATTGGGATGTGTGTGTGTTTGGATTTTATTGTTTTGTAAATGACATTTTAATTGATTTAATTCATCGGTTTTACGTACGAACCAATTATGTTAAAGGGTTGATTTAGTGATTGAACAAACCCCTCTATAAATAAAACCACACACAGATAATGTTTTGTACTGTAACCATATTTAGAAATATGGTTTTGTAATACAATGGGTTTAAAATGGGAAATAGTTCTGTTATGAAGTGTTGATGAATATTGATTATTACTGAAATTAATTTAGAGTTACATTGTTTGCTGAATAATATACAAAAGATACGTGAACGGAAGAAAAGTTGAAAGTAAGAGATACTGGATGTTAAATGTCTTAAATGGATTCTATTCTGAAAAAAGGTGAATGATTGACTAAAATGGAGATTAATACACTAAAAGATGAAATGAATAGAAGACGAGTTGAAAGCAGAAGTATCAAATGTTAAATGATTTAAATGGATCTATTCTGAAAAAAAGATGGAAGATAGACTTTGGAAGAATGATTTTTCTAACTAACATACAAAAAAAAGTACGTGAACGGAAGAAACGTAAAAGGCAGAAGATGTCAGATGTAAAATGTAATAAATGGGTCATATCCTGAAAGAAAGTGGAAGATCGACTACAGAGGAAGAATTTTGGAATATACTAAAAGATGAAATTAGTGGAAGAATAGTTGAAAGCAGAAGTATCAAATGTTTAATCATTTAAATGGATAGTAAGCTGAAAATAGATGAAAGAAAGAATTTTGGTGATAATAGCCTATACTAAAAAGTATATGAAAGGTAGAAAAATTAAAATCAGAAGATAGCTAACGTTAACTGAATCATAAGCTGAATAAAAGTGAAAAGTTGACTAAAGAGTATTTGGTGGATAATTTACAAAAGATACGCGAAAGAAAGAAAAATTGAAGACAGAAGATATTAGATTTTAAGTGAATCGTAAGAAGATAAAAGGTGGAAAGTTGACAAAAGAGGACGAATTTTGGTGGATAATATACAAAAAAAAGTGAAAGGCAGTAAAGTTGGAGTTCGAAGATATCAGATGTTAGCTGACTTGGATCGTATGCTGTTAGAAAGTAGAGGGTCAACTAAAGATGAAGAATTGAATATTGTTTAAGTGAAATGTAATAACTAATTTTAGCACTTATTTTATATCCTTATTGACCTTGAATATTCACGGTAGATCTGACAACCTAGTTTATGCTTGAAACAGCTGAGTAAGAATGAAGATGTATTTAGTTAAAAGTACGTCGAAGATATTAGCATAAGGATGACTATTAAACTTAGGGTTTATATTTGAATAACTGATATTGTTATAATACATACTGTTATGGTCTCTGTTACTTATAATAAAATTAAATAATAATAATTACCATAATTGCTATCGCAATCATCGTTGACGTCATTAACCTAAGCAGCTTGTGCTAAATTTTATGATCCTTTGCAGGCCCTGATCCAATGTCGTTAAGAGCAAACTGCTTTTCCCGTACAACTGCAGCTAGTTTCGAAAGTTTAAAAATTAGTAAACATAAACCTGAGAATTTATTAAATTCTGATAGAGGTCCTATTCCTCATTAAATTTTATATTAATTTGTTAAATAGGATTATGATTTTTATATTAAATTTTGTGTTGGTTATAATTTCAAAAAACAATTTTAATTATGTATTTATTGTATTTTTAATTAATATTTTAGTAAGTTGACGTAAGAGATCTTGCTTTCACTCGATGGGCGTGGCTACGCCTTGTTTAACAGGTGGTGCCGCGGTGGTCGGAGTGGGAGTGACTAGTTCTGTAGATTATAAATAAGGTTTTTCTTCTAGCGTTAATCAGTCTTTGTACGTTATCCCTCTGAGGATGGTTACTTTGTAACTGAAATGTACATAAGGGTAAATTAAAGAAAGTTTGTGGTTAAGAGGTTTTTGTGTATTTATTATCGTTTCTTTTTGTTACATCATTGATAATAAAGTTTTAAAGAAACCATAAAACCAACGATGGTTAATACTGTCTGAGAAGAATTTCCAAAGGATTATTAATTAAAGAAGGATTAAATTAGAGCTTAATAGTTTAAAAATACAAAGGAGACGTCGGTAAAGGATAACAAAGAAACGGGTAGAACGAGGAAAGAATATGACCTACTTACCGCAATCATTACCCGAGACTACATTACTGTTAAATCTGAGTTGAAGCGTATAACCAAAGCCTCGTTTTGTACTGAGCGATGAGTAACGTATTGTACTTCAGAGTATTCTAAAATGAACCTCCGAGTTAAATCTAGGCATGGGCCGATACCTCAAATTTTTATTCAGATTCCTACCTCGACTCTAAAATTTTTCTTCCGATTCTTGATTCTTAGGTCGATTCTTTTAACTTATATAAGCCCCATATGATATTCTTTAATAATGAATTTAGTCAACATCTTGGTCATAAAAGTGAACTTTTAAAAGTTCTCTTTTAATGTAATAGGCTACACAAAACGTTCAACTTTATGAGTAGGAATTTCTAAAAGCAAGACAAACATATCAGATAAAAGTAATGGTTTTTCTAAAATATTTCTTCATTTCACAATTACAATATAACTTCAGTAATAGGCATCACAGTTTGTATAGCAGGAGAAATTAGAATTACATTTTATTTCTTTTTTACTTTGACATCTATGGAGTGGTGGAGGAGTAGTAGCTTGAGACGGAGAGGGAGACAGACAGAGAGAGAGAGAGAGAGAGAGACCCCAACAGAGTGAAAGTGAGACAGCGGAACGAGACGATCGTTGAAAAAACGACCAGAAATGCTTCAGATTGTCTTTGTTCTTGCGTCATAAATAATAATAATATTTCATTATGAAATCGGTTTTTGCTTTAATTGTTTAATTCATTCAAAGTAACTATTATTTTAATAAGACATAGACGATAAATAATTATTTTTCCTATAAATTATACAGCACACGTATTAATAAACAAGAATCGGAATGAACACTTAAATCAATGGAGAATCGAGTATCAACGATTACTCGATACCATTAGAATCGATAATTCCTGGAATCGAGAATAGGTATCAGCCCATCCCTAATTAAATCACTATAAGATTAGCTGCTACAGTTACCACAGACTTTGCCGCGGACTATTACCACACAACACAGAGTATTCCCAAAGGTGAAGCCAAGAAAGAAACATATTGCGAGACAAATAACAAAGCGTAATGGCTTTATGACATGGCCGACTCATCACGCGCCTCCCAGGCGTGCAGTTTCCCTGAAAGATGGCGTTTGCCACACTAAAGGGACCGTCTTTGTACAGTGTTGTCCTTTACAACTGAATATAGTCGTGTGACATTATAATGCAGAGTAACAGATCAAGTCGGCAAAAGGAACTTATTACTCTTTATTGTGTTTAACCAATGAATCAATGTTTAGAATCATCAATGGTAACTCTTATATATCGATGTAGAATGTTTAGAATATTTTTTTATATATTCTAAACAAGAATTAACAATTATTACACATTAAACATCACTGCCTATACCTTTAAGTTTATCTTGATTATCTTGCCTTGATATTCGTCGAGATTGGATCAATTTATCGTTTATTCCAACTACTTTTGTAAGTTTTTAAATATCGATTAGCAAACAACATTAAAATCTAAATCTCAAAGCGAATATATCCATGTAATTCCTAATAAATAAAAAAAATATGCGTTTCAGAAATATAATTTTTTAAATTATTTAAATGATTTTCTTGTCTTGTTTTGCATTAAAAGCCTGGAAACACACATTTTCACATCACCATATTGTCGGGAAAAAACTATGGTTATTGCACTAAACAAAAAGCAGAAAATAAATACAAATTATTTAAGACTTTTACACAGAGCAAACATTATTGAAATTCATAACCTAAAATTCCAAAACATGAGCTTTAACAACGTTAAAGGTGCTTTTGAAGGGAGGGTGTAAAAAAACTAATGATGTGGCACACAAAATGTTATTTTGGATAAAAATCACTTGGCACAAAACATTACATGAATAAGAAACTCAACGGCATAATATAGTACATTTAAAATTAGAAAAGTATATTTATTCGCAAAAAGACGGATTGAGTCGCAGAATTAGCAGTTGGATTTTCATGAAGAGTAAACCTTCGGTCCCATTCCGCTGACTGGCACCCGTAAAGGTCCATTCTCCCGTAAAGGTCAAAGCCAAACAGACTTTGTCACAACGCAAGATCATGGCGTCCGTGTTTTGGGATAGGCACTGACTGGTTGCCTCTAGTGTAGCTTTTATAGCGTGGTCACCTCTGAATACGGACTATTTGGTAGACGTCGTGAATTCCATCGTCCAACAGTGTGGTGCTCTGAGCCTCAGAGAGTAACATACATAGAAAACAATTGTATCTAATGCGCATAGAAATAAAGGCCCTTTATGTGAATTATACCATTGATAATATTCTTAAAAACCACTGACATATTAAAACTATGAGAATAGATTAGGTTACTGTAAACGAGATCTTTTGAGAAAATTTCATCGTCTGTAGACACAAAAGCGTACTAATAAGTGTATACAAAAACAAGGTTATAGTGCTGTATTCACATTGTTTCGTTTAGATTGAAGGATTTCGTTTAAATACGAATTTTACAGTATTACTTGAATTAACCTTTTTCAAATTTCTGTTTGCATTTACATTTGAGTAAATTTCAATTACATTTCAATTTCAAGTTTTTCTGCAACTAGATTAAACTTTTAATAATTTTCTGTTTAATAATATTGGAACGATTCACGTTTCAGTGAACCAGATACAAATAGGAGTTATTGATTCAAACTATTGTTCACGGAACTGGGTCGGATTAGTAACCTGTTAATAAATAACATCGCACTTTATGAGAACAAAACCCTTATACATCTGTTACATTTGGTTCGTTTCGAAATAAATTAGAATTATGGATGGGAAATCCAGAGGAGAGTTTAAAAAACAGGTTTAGTAGCGTCTCAGTTGGAAGATCAAATATGTATGCACTTACCTACCTCTGTATCTTATAGTGTATGTATATATATATATATATATATATATATATATATATATATATATATATATATATATATATATATGTGTGTGTGTGTGTGTGTGTGTGTGTGTGTGTGTGTGTGTGTGTGTGTGTATGTGTGTGTGTGTTTGTGTGTGTGTGAGTGTGTGTGTTTGTGGGAGTGTGTGTGTGTGTGTGTGCGCGCGCGCGCGCGCGCGCGTGTGTGTATGTGTGCATGCGCAAACGAGCGTGTGTGTGTGTGTGTGTGTGTGTGAGCATCATGGATGCTCTGACTATAAAGCAGCTCTGCATATGTAAAGGGATGGAAAGGAACATGTCTATGGGATACGAAGAGAGGTAAGGGAGAATACGGATACAAAGATGTCCTGGAATAAGGAAAATGAGGGAACAGGGCGGAACATTTGCACATTAGATTCTAATTGTAGTAGAGAAAGTTATGACTAGTTTAGTCTGACCTTTAATGCATTTATCTTTCTTGAAATGAAAAGAAGCAAACATTCTTTCTACATAATTTTTTTTACACAAAGGTAAGAGAAATCACATTACGTACCTGCGAATAAGAGATTATTGAACTACTTACAATTTTGTTTCTACATAGGTCGAGACAGATATTTAAGTACCGGTACATTTTTGATTTTTTTGTTACATAAATAGTTTAACACGTTTAATAAAAGTAATTGCTAAATAAATTTTTTTTAAAATATCTTTTGTGTGAGATACATAATAAAAACAAAAACATCTTATTCAAAAAATACTTACAGTGAATTTAAATTTTAGGAAAAAACTTAATTCACATTTTTTTTAGGTATTTACACGTAGGTTGGCACTTGGACCTGGCACGGCACTATAGGCAGGGGTGGGTGGAGATTACGC
The DNA here is from genome assembly GCA_036971475.1 of Prosapia bicincta. Classification (NCBI taxonomy): domain Eukaryota; kingdom Metazoa; phylum Arthropoda; class Insecta; order Hemiptera; family Cercopidae; genus Prosapia; species Prosapia bicincta. The sequence goes on from JBAIZL010000008.1 coordinate 43,567,120, forward strand.
AAAGACCGTTTGGCGAACATTTCCGCAAATGCAGTTTACAACACTTATAGGATTTCGTATTTAATCTACTGGAGCGCCTTCACGAGGGCAGCGGTGGCACTCGATGCAACCCGCATGACGGCAGACAATATTTTTTTTCATCTAGGCATCTAGGCTATGCAGAATTTCTATCTATTGGTCAAGTACCAGTTTACGTGTAAACGCCTAATATATAGGTTACTCATATTATTCCTACCATATTATTTATTATTTACATCAAGTCTTTTTGTCGTTTCTACAAAGTGGGACGCCACATGAATGTCTACAAATGTTATCACGAAATTCCTATATGTATCACTTTTATTGTAGGACAAAATGAATACGGCCTTTGTTTAGGGATTTGGGTTAAACTGACTTGTAAACAAGTTTTGTAGATCCTTGTTCTGAAGCCGAATTGCAAACCATATTCTCAGTCCCGTTTCGGGCAGTTATTCTCTGGAAATAATTCCGTTTCTCTCTTGTATGAAAATCCCATTCTTTCAGTTTCACAACATAATAACGATTGTGTTATCGTTAATTTCTGGTCTGGTTGCTTTCTTTACAGTAGTGGAAAGACAGTAGTACGTAGAAAGAAAAATGTCAATCAAGATACTACCAAGGCAATTAGCCATATAAAAAAACATAAACGCTCACGCACACACAGACACATACATGCTCGCGCACAAATGAACGCAAACAAACACGTACGCCGCACACATGAACGCACATACACACAGTTTAAAAGGCTATTAAAATATGAGAGGTTTTTTTACAAGAAAAATTATTTGAAGGATTAAAGAAAATTTGTAGAACAGTACATTAAATCCGGCTACGATTTCCTTATGCTCATATTATCATCCGTAGTAATTTTACAGTTTTATCTCATGTCAGTGACACGATATAAGTGTGTCTCTTCAAGTTTTGTAGCAAATCCGAGATTTCATATTCCGGACACAAGAAGTGATATATTTTTGAAGTGTATTATGTTTTGCAGAGTGTTTTGTATTTCATCCACGCTATCACACTCTTGTCCCTTGAGCACTGTATCCAGACTCATACTCGTTCGTAAGCCACTTGAATACGAACTGTGCTTCGTGTCACCCCTCCCCCCTCTCTCGCTCTCTCTTGTTCTATACTGGCATTGTTGCGAGAACAAAATGACAAGTGAATGTTATCCAGTTAAAACTACAAATAAACAGTATATTTATTTCTCAGTAAAAGAAAATCTCAGTATTTTAAAAGTTGACAAGTACTTTTACCATTTCGAAAATGTATTAAAACTTAAACGATAAACATTATCAACTTATAGTAACACCTAACTCAGAGCTAAATAGGAATTTTAAAAAAAGCTCGACCTTTCTGAGTATAAAATTTCTCTTAGTTTATTTATATAAAATTTGTAGTTTCAGTCAATTATTGTATTGTGTTTATAGTTCATCTCTTCAGGCAATTTAAAAAATATTATATCTATAATTCTTTGAAAGATAAAATTAATATATAGATGTAAAATGTGATAAAACTTCAATTTAATTATTTCAAAAGTTGTTATAAATTATTAATATACTTAATATACTTATCTTCATTTCTGTTAGGATTATTTCTATGTGTTTGAGTACAGTTTTCTGCCATTCTTAACGTTTCAATATACTCCTTTGTTGACGCGTTTCGGAGTAACTCCATTTTCAAAACTTCAATCGTACTTAAAGAGTACTATTAGAGTACGATTGAAGTTTTGAAAATAAAGTTACTCCGAAACGCGTCAACAGAGAAGAATATTGAAACGTTAAAAATGGCAGAAAACTGTACTCAAACATATATAAACTTGTTATAAATTCATCCTTCGGTGAGAAATACGTAAAGTTAATTAGAATGAGGTAAGGATTTCTAAGAAGTAATAATTTAACTGAAAAAAACCCGAGTACAGTAAAATACAAACGCCTTCGGTTTTCCTAGAGAAATGTTGTTTGTGAATAAAAATAATACTATTTACTAACACACATAAAAACATTAAGTGAAAACACAGAGCTAAGTCGAATCTTCAATTAGTCGTTTCTGTTGGTTTTGTGTACGTTTGTTCATGTTCAACAGTAAATACCTGTTTTGTGTTTGTAACTCATCTCTTCAGTTGACTTTTCAGTTGAATCTAATATCCTAAAAAAAGTCAAATTAAATAAAAGTGGAAAAATCCCAAAAAATTGATAAAAATTCAATGATTTCATAAGGTGATGGCTGTAAATCCAGCGGAAATAATGGCAGAAATATGTTGAAGAGACGTGATATGATTATAAGAAACATTATTTGACTTTGAGTAAAACAATCCTTGAGTCAACACAGAAGGCCAATGGTGACCAAGGACAAAACGTTTGTGAATGAATCCAGACTATATATAATCTAAAAAAAACTCTTTAATTTTGAAGATACTGATGAACATCGCCATATAGCGATCGAAAACGTTCTGTCACAGTAGGTTTTCACAAATTTACAAAATTTAAAATTCGGATAGTCATAAACTAATGTTTAAGTGATTAACTAAAAAAAAAAAACATTGAGTGAAAACCGGAAGACGAGAGAAAACGAAATTGAAAAGTGAAGTCTTGTACTCACGTGACTCCATTGCTTTAAAGAGTGAAAAGATAAGTAAAATTAACAAAGACCAGAACATCTTAGAATTTTCCAGCGGTAAATATATTTTTTTAAAGAAAATTCTAGCAAAGGTGATTTTAATGACGACTTGTTATAAATAAAAACAAAACTTCGATTTTCGCATAATTAAAAGAAGCTCCTTCGAAAACTCGACATTTTAACTATCAGCTGTTGAATTCCCTAGGTATAAAGTAAATACAACTGCTTAACGCTGAGGCAGGTAAAGTGCATTACCAGCCCCGAACTGTAAAAATTCCATAAATGGCTCTATCTATGTAAAAACGTTGGAAAAATACGATTTTTTACCAACGTCATATCTGTAATTTTTTGTTTGTTGAGAGGAAAGCTTATTAAAAGTTTAATTGGTCAGATTAATTAGCACTTAATGGGCTTAGGTTAGAAAGATATTTAGACAATTTAAGTTACAGATATAAAAGACCCTTCCTCAACGCACTCAACATATCCGCTTTGATTAAACTTTCAAACGGATTTCCACAGGTTTAATATATCTTGCTTTTACGTCAGCGTAACGTAGAGTAAAAGCGGCACCGTTTAGTCAATATTGTTAGGTGGACTTAAACGTAAAATTTATTTTTATCATTATATTATTTGTATTTATCTTTAGGTAAAATAATCTCTCTTCATTACCTTTATAACATATTATTGTATTATTATTATTATTATTATAATATATTATTATATTATTTTAACATTCCCTGAAGGCGAAACATTTTTCAACATTCTACTTTGCTCACTAAATTGTATAATAATTTTAGCTAGAATTCTGAATTTAAAAAATAATTATTTTTATAGATATATATCATTAGAAATAACTAGAAACATTTTATTATAAAAATAAAATTTACAAAATTACTTTAGCAATAGTTAGTACATACAAATGTATTTTATATTTAGGTTTTGTATTGTGTTTTAACGTGTTGGACTTTGCATTATTACTAGTAAATATTATCTTCTTATTCGCTGACGTTAAATTATCTATTTTGTTATGTTTTACCTGAAATGCCCATTAATAACTATAATTAATTATTGGTTAACCCTCGGGTAGGCGCGCGGGCTACAGGTGTAACCCATAGTTTTTGTATAGGCTGCAACACATCTCCTAAAACTAGTGGAGGGAAGCGTACATCATTAGCTGTTGTTTGTCATCTTCCCTACTCACTGACTCTGTGATTGTCGCTCAAAGTGTGTGCGTTTTGTAATTGTTTACGATTAAAGTTGTTTGGGCTACTCCTGAAGCCCATGCGACCTTTTGTGTTATGAGGGAAGGTATTATCATGTGCAGGTATTTTGCATGATTGCTTGTCAGACACAGAGAAAATCTTCGTATGTTATTGCACTATACCTAAGAAGTCAGTAGTACTTCTGTCCACGATGCATGAAGACCACAAGATTGACGAAGATTCAGAGGGTTTACAGAAACCCGAAATAATTACTTTTTATAACAAGACAAAAATTGCAGTTGACGTATTAGACCAAATGTGAGGCAAATACTATGTAGCAAGAGATACGAAACAATGGCCTACGCTTTTCTTTTTGTATCTTCTAAATATAGTGCCCATCAATGCGTCCAGAATTTACATTGCTAACACACCTTTAGGGCCACCATTGTCAAGAAGCGAGTTTATTACAAACATTGCTTGGGATCTAATTGTTCCTAGAGTAAGAGAAAGCGTAATTGTTACTATGCTATCTGTAGAACTAGAGGCGAGCAAGAAACCTTCTTGGAAATTATTGCTTAAACTACAGTAGACGGTTAGCTTCCTAAATGAAACGATTGTTTCGAAACACATCAGCACTTAAGTTCTAGAGTATTCAATCAGCTATGCAATAATTACTTATATAATTAGTATTTATTTCTTTACTTTACAAAGGTCTAATTAAAGGGAGTTGATTGTCTTCTTCAAGATAACAAAAGTTATTTGCTCATTTCGCTAACCATATTTTAAGGCAAAAAAGCTTTAAAAATATAATAATTAAAAAAATGTAAAAATCAATTCCTTTACATTTAAACCCACAGAGAAGCACAACACTTTCTTAAACACAGTAAATAACTTACAATATTTTTGTAGTTATTGCGTATACACAGTAATTTAGCCACCCTATCACGATATATTTTTACAATTAACTTATTTTTGAATTTATAAGCAATTTTCATATTCTAATCTATTTATTTCGAACAATTATTTTATTTATATAATTTAAAGCAATTTTTTACAAAAAATACTTATTTTTTAACTTTGTATATTCTAACAAAAACACTTAAATTTAATTACAGATATTATTATCGAGCAATCCCATTTTGAAGTTGTTTAATTACGTAAAGAACGACATTACGGCGCACATAAGAACAACTTTGTAAACTTTTATTAGGAATTTCTGGTCTAACCTGCCTCTGTACACGTCACCAATTGGAAGTCTTCTCTCTCCGTTGATATATCGGCCTCTTAGGTCTTATACAGGTTGATCTCTGCATCCGTCCTTCAGGATCGATGCTCTGCATCCTGGTTGGTTCCCAGCTTGGCGTAGCGAGTGTTAATCCCCAGAAGTTTCGCGTTTATTTCCTATAACTGGGTCGTTTAGAAAATACTGTTACAATTTTATTAAAACATCTCAGGAGTCCTGTAGCTCTCCTCTTCGGTGAGCTGTGGTTAAGAATCTGTCCAGCATCGACTGTGGCAGGAAATCTAGCCTCCATGGACGGTTACGTCTGTCTTCTCTCCGGGTTCTGACTGAGAAAAAGCACACATGGAAGAGGGCGGTTTTATATTGTTTCAAGTGGAGTGTCTCAAGTTTCTTTCTTGACCAATCGTAAACGGTTTTGGACTTTATACTTGGTTCGATGATTTTGCACTCGATGTTCCCAAAGGTGAGAGCTGCACTTGAAAGGTTTAACTTGCAATTTTTATCAAACTAATAATTTTCTAAATAATCTAAGTAAAAATTACTTGATTAAAATAATGATCACATACTATACTTTTTAATGAGTTCTTTACCTTTAATATTGAAATGTCATTCGAAGTTTTTACGGATTTACACATCTTATAAACCTTCAAGTTGTTTAATCGAAGTTCACAATTTTACTATTTCGTGCTATCCCACACCCTCTTTTCCTATTTTATCGGCTTTACTTTACATTTTTCCGCATTACAACATTTATTTTTCATAGATTATGATTTGATATTACTTTAGGCCTATGACGTAAAAATTATGTTTTATTTAATTATAATGCTTTCTTTTAATTTAATTTTTTCTTTCGAGATCGACTTTTTTAAATGTGTTTTTAAACACATATTATATATGTTACATTATATAAACACATGGCTTGACTTGAACTTCGTATTTTATTCAAGTTACGAGTTGGTTTGGAATCAGACTCAATATTAGCGTAAACTATGTCTTAACCATTTAAAACTAATTTAAACGTCTAATTTTAAGCGTTAATTATTTTACAATGTCTATATAATAAAATACAAGGTTGTTGTTATCCATTAAAGTCTTACATAACTAGTGACAAACTTTGTACACGCGGTCGCATTATCGTTGTACGATAGTTGTATCAGCTTGGTTAACTGAAAGTGCTTCACAAAAGTTTGGCAAACCGCCCTTTGGGTTTTAATGAATTCCGGTTCGTCTTTACCACAGCGCCGCCAACTCTACCCCACCGGTCACATCTGGCTCAATCAATTATTCAAAAACCTAACAAGAACTCAGTCCAAGGGTACGTCGTCCAATATTTTAATTAAGTCCCGTTTGTTCGCAAATGTTTTATTTTAGGTTGACCCTGTTAATTACGATATTTTCACAATCGATGAACAAGTATCATTTAGAGAAGTTGTGTTTCGATATTGAGTCAAGCAAGAAATGAATAATAGTACTAAAGATATCAAGTACTAATATTATGTAATGAATACACAAAAACCTGTTAACCACAAACCTTCTTTATTTTACTCTTATGTACATTTCAGTTACCAAGTAACCATCCTCAGAGGTATAACATACAAAGACTCCTTTTAATGTTAGCCCTCTGAGGATAATTACTTGGTAACTGAAATGTACATAAGAGTAAAATATAAAAATGTTTGTGTGTAAGAGGTTTTTGTGTATTTATTATTAAATTCAACCACAGTATATTCACAATAAATAGTAACTAATACTACGTATTACGTATTATTAATAGTACTAAATATTACGGTAAGTAAAATCAAAGTTATTTCGATCAGTGTATAAGCTAGTATTGCCTATGGCTTTGGCTCGACTTGCAGATATTTATCGCGCTAAAAAGTGTGGTTGGTAAGTCTGCGGGATGGGAAGACACTGAACAAACGGAGGTGGCTCCACTAGCGACACTATGCAGCGACAACCTTTTACTGAGAGCTGCAGGGTAAAGTGTCGCTTGAAAATGGAACATGTTCTATTTTCGCGCTACACTCTACCTTGTAACAGGTTGCTCCACTGTAGATTGTAGTGTCGCGTCTGCAGCCATGGCGATTCCGTCTCACCGCAACAATAAACAATAGTGAAGTCAGGCAGCGTGCTATGGCACTGTAGATTATGGTTGGTATTCTGTTGCCTGAGTATCCGCGTAACTGTCGTGTGTATCGCACGAAACTTAAGGGGCGATAGACTACCGCAAGTAGAGCGCCTGCCTATGAAGGTTATGGAAAAGACTAACAGAAAAGTATGGCACTAATAAAAAGTACAGCTTTTGGCAACATTATGGTACATTACTAAGACTTAATTTGCATTATAAAATACGTTTATTATGAAATTATATCTAGCAGTAGGAATACCTAAAACAGTATAATAACTATAATAAGCAGATTAATAACATACAGGAGAGATGGATATATTATCATCTCTACACAGGGAGGGAACTGTAAATGAATCTCTATACATGGTAGAACAGATTTACGTGAAATAAGCAACCTGGCAAACGCAATACGGTAATTCATCCTATTCCCAGGACCAAAGGATCATCTTGTGTTCTCCTTAGTCCTGCGTAATTCCACCTACCCATCCGTCTTTATTGAAGTGGGTGCAATTGGTAGACGCCTGTGTAAGTCTTAAGTAGGCCTACTTCCCAGACATGGGATAACTTGATTTTCCTTTATAAAATAATAGTTTTTATCCCAAATCAAAGGCATACACAATAAACAAATATAGAATTTTGAATTTACGTACCCATGTAAAAGTATAGGCGCGACAGCGCGATTTGGTATAAACAAAGGTTTATCTGTCAAATTCTGGACATTATCTAGGTAAAACTCCAGCTGCTCTGGTCAATCTGTGCCATGTTTTGCTCTTTTCTGCTTACCACCATAAAACCTAATTAAACAATATATAACTACAACCACTATATTTTACATGAGAGCATTATTTATAAAAATTAACATATGCCTTTAAAAATAACATCCAATTTTTAATTTCGTTAAATAATTGCATATTGTTACAGTTCTTTATTTTCTCGTGAAACTTATAAAATTAATTTTACACAATACATTCGTAGGAATGTGTTAAACGCAGGAGCTCAAAAAACTTTAAGACTTAAATTCCTAGTATTGTAAGCTAATAGATATTCCTGTGTTGTCACTTCTACTGTAAAAAATTAGTAAAGAATATTCTAAAAAATAACATATTATAAAACATGTTTTCTCTATCAGGCGTTTTTTGACCTTACTCTAAGGATTTAGAGTACCTACAATCTTTTTTGTATGTCTATGTTTGTAGGTCAGAAATACACCGACAGCGCATGCGCAGAACGGTGACTCATTTCTACGCCAGGGCTCTTCTCGTGCGTCGGTGACTATACATGTATTCACGATCCTTTTCTCTGCTTCTTATGCATTAGGAACCATATTTGATAACACCCTTAACATTAAAAAGAAGGCGTGTGAATTGTGTGGTAAGGACCGCTCTCATTATAAAGCGTTCCATTCGGACTTATACGTGTCCAAATATAAAAAATAGAATTGATTTTCTCGTTTATTTTCGTCAAGATCAATTGAACCACCGCCAATAAGATTTTAAATTTACATTTAAAGATATCATTTTATTACATATAAGACTAAATTCTTGTACAGTTTTCTATAATAACTTATCATTACTTTGTTGCAGGTAATTCTAGAGCTGTGGCTTCCTCCTTGTACATGTGACGATTAAGGTAAAATTATTGATGCACTTATATAACGAATAATAATTGTGTAGAGTATGGTTAACATTTTACGGGAGCTTAATAAATTATAAGGCAGTTTTAGACTACTCAATAATTTTAAATTGACACATTTTTATTGCTACTATATTTTAAACCCCTAACATTTTTGAAAGCGTTCAAACACTTTTTTAATTAAGTCTAGTAATAACTACTGAGTTCTCTAGGAGTCTACACATTACATACACTAAATATCTGTCATTAAACGCTTTTACCTTTTTCGCTACATTGTAAAACGCAGATCTCCCTTCACGCCTAATAAATCTTTTATATCGACTTGCCGCTTCTAGTAATTTCTATCAACTTTATTTCTAGAAGATTCCAGGCCTTTCTTAGGAAAATGTCAGGCTGTTGTGTTAGCTCAGGTGTGAAAGGACTTATGAAATTGTCAAGCCATGTTCCATAATTTGTAGGTAGATCCTTACTCGTTCCAGAATAAATTAACCCCTTTTTTGCTACCTTAAATGTCTAGTATGTACGGGGTAACATGAACTCATTGTAAATGTTTAACTGAGAGACATCAACATAATTAATAATAATATTAAGCATATTATTAAGTAAAATATGTACATTATTTGGCGTGTACAATAATAAGGCAAAATAACATTTCTATTTTGCCGGTTTACTGCTTTTAAAAGAAACTATACTAATAGCAAAATGCGAGTGCCCCTGAACACCATTTAGTCTGACTCAGACAAAGACAGAGGATCAGGACGGGCCGTATTCCTTCCGGTGTTCTGTTTATTACTCACCTAGTGGCGTTTCCTTGATCAAACTCTATTTTTTAAAATTTGATAACACTCCTTACAAAGTTTAATATAAATTAATTTTGCACATCATTGCGAGAAAATTGATACCAAACAATGTACAATTTATTGTCACTGTTCATGAGGGGATAACGTGAAATAAAAACACTGTAAAACGCTAAAGTAAAACACTGTACTTAATACGTTAAAGTGACTCATAACTACTAAAGTAAATCATGGGTTGTTTGGTATCATTTTTCTAGCAATTTTTGTAGAATCAATATTTATTAACTATTTTAGTTGAAATTACAACTTAAAGAAGTTCGAGATTCTTTATATGATATCACTAAATGACCAATGGAGCGGTAATACGGCCGGTCTCGGGTCTGTCCTAAGCTGAGGCGCTCGTAAGGTAAACGTGCCTGCGAGCCAGAGAAACTGACCTGCCGTCCAGGGGTATTCGAATTTTGATATTGCCATAAACGTAATTGAGTAGCCTAGCTTGATGTAATCTATATTTATAACACCAGATTATAGTGCCTCTTTAAAATTTTGAAATATGCCCTTACCCTGATAGATGTTACCTTTCTTATCTTGCCCTTGCCCTTATATGATTGGATATTACCTTGCCTTTAGTGATTTTACATCCCTTATCTTGCCCTTGCCCTTATATGATTGAATATGCCCTTGCCTTACTTCCCTCTGTTTGCAGTTTTGTACTATAGTAATGCTATTTGTCTTCTAGGTCTGCTTAAGCTTTTCCCTCCATAAATTCCGGATTCTCGCTATAAGTACAGTCCCAATCTATCGGCCTTCTTTCCATTGATGACAATTGTCTATTCAACTTGTAGTATTTGTGTCTTATTGTTTTACTCGTGAGAAATTCTAGTGGCTTAAAATTGAACTAAGATAGCATCAATCAGGTTTGGAAACAACATAGCCTACGTTTTCAACAAAGTATTTTGGAACTATTGCCAGATATTATTAGTAACATTTAATTAGAAATAAATAAATTTGTTAGAATTTATCAATTTTGTTAGAATTTTTTAATTTTGTTAGAGATTATCAATTATGTTTAGACGTTAGAAGCAAGATAGTGATTGCATGAGCAATTGCCATGTTTACATTTATTTGTAACGAAAACACATTATCAAATTAAAAACGATATTAAAATCCAAATTGAAGCGAATGTTGTCGTACTGTTAATGACTTTTATTGTTCGACATTGGGAGAGTAATGATATTCAGTGTTGATAATTGCATCGTACATCATCGTTAAGGGATAGGGTGGATTCACCCCTTCATAGAAAGTCTCCATCACAGGAAGTTCCATCAAAGGGTCCAATCGCTTTCGGAACGTTTCCTTTCCATTTCCTTCCCACGATCAGGACCGTTTCTGTTGCAATTACGCGCGCGTTTTCCCTCTTTATCGAAGATTAATTACGTCTGATGTCATCACTGACGCTGTGCAAAATGAACGATTAATAACTGTAGACGGCCTCCATTCAAGGGTCACAACTGGCTCAACGCGTTGTAGTGTTCACTTGTTTAATTTGTTTTATTTCCTGTTCGATATTTTCGTATGACGACTGCTATATAGGTTTTGAAAAGTAATTTCTTTAACCTTCTGATGCCCTGTTCTTGTGTTTAGGAAAGTCATAAATAGGATTTTTTTAAATAGGCAATAACTTTATTAATTTAAAGTTATTCAGAATGAAACATGAAAAAATTTTAAAAATGGTATACTTTAAAATTAATATTATTTTAAAATTAAAAAGTTTGTGTTCGTACAATATGGAATGCAAGAATTTTCTATTCTGAAAAATTACTAAAGCAAAGCAGTTTTTACCAAAGCATAGTTCTTGTTTTTTAAATTCATTCTATTAGATTACTCTCCTGATATATATCTTGTACAAATTATCAATCGTTATTAAAATACGTTTTTATTCATCCAATAAAGTTAAAATACATTTTTTCAACTATAGTCGATGACCATTAATGTTAAAAAGTTTTTTCAAATATGTATTTAACAATTAAATTATAAACATTTTGGGGTTCATCCGGATTCGAACTATGAATCTTCATGTTCAAAGTCTAACGCACTTTGGCACTGCACCAACTTTCAAATACCAAGAAATGAATTTCTCAAAGATGCAAATGAATTCCCCCCCCCCCATCTGGTTCTCGTCGAAACCGCTATTGTACAAGCTTAACTGTTGCCATGGTTACTACTAGACATCATAAATAATGGTGTAAGGTTAAAAATGAATGAAACGAATAAAACAAACAAACTGGAAATAAGCAAACAGTGATAAAATGTTTCTTGTTTAACCTCAGTAGGAATTTATTTTAAACAATATTTATTTTATATTACTTGTTGAAATTCACAACCGGGTGTAAAGACATTTACACTTCAAAACCAGATAATAGATAATATATACAACTGTAAATATTAAAATGGTTCACTCAAAATCTTACTACAAACTAGATTAATAATGCATACTGACTAGTTTCGACGACGATGTCGCCTCCATCAGTGATTATTTACTACTTAATATAAACCAACTAATCACTGATGAAGGTGACATCGTCGTAGAAATTAGTCAGTGCATTAATAAACTAGTTTGTAGTAAGATTTTGAGTGAACCATTTTAACACTCACTGCTATGAATTTTTCTCACTAGCTAAGCTCAAATTAACTTTAGATAACATATAAACAGTGGGGGAATTCCCATTAGGCACACTAAGCACGTGCCTATAGGCGCAGCCTCGAGGGGGTGGCAGGCGGCAGCCGTTTTTTTTGTACCGATCAGTTTTAGTGACAATAGTAATAGTACCTAGTTAAATTTGGTGAATGTCCTAATATGAACGTCAGTTAAAACAGTGGCGGATCCAGCAAGGGGGCGCCCCCCCTGAGAATAGAAAACTTCCTTTTATTTTATGTATTTAAAATTTTATCGATGAAACCAAAATACATTTTCTAATTTATTTTTATATAAAGTCTTTAAATAATACCTTATCTATATTTCTTTGAACAGGCATGAAAACGGATTTGTATGGTGAAAATTAAAAGCATTATATTACATTGGGTCGTTTTTAATAAATTCGCGAAGGGGCGGCAGGCCGAATTGTGCCTAGGGGCGGTACCATGGCAAAGTCCGCCACTGCGTATAAAAACAGGTATTTATGTCAAAATGATCATATTTATATTTCACTGAGTGTAGATGAGTTTGAGAAAGAATAAAACCTTAATTTAATTTCTTTTATTTCAAATTATTTAACCGTGTCGAGCTATTACTTATGCAGGTGTTTGTATATGGAAGTATATTCGACCACGTAGGGACGGGATGAAACGTGGGCGCGTGCATCTATTTACTTTATCTTCATCCATTCATCTTCATTTACCTTTTGTTATCACACCTTTCCATTTTGCGCAAGGATGATAAATGGCTCGCAAAGTGAATTCTGAAACGAGAGTGAAATATTCCCTTCTTAGGCTAAGCACTTTCATTCGAATTAAAATAGCGCTCCGTGTCAAACATAAACTTTAGTGGGCGGTGGAGAGTTTGTAAAAACGCTCCAATGCAAACGTTCTTAAAGAGCCTCTAGTTTTTCCTAATTAAATTGAAGTTATTATTTTTTTAAAGGAGAATTAATATATTTTGGTTCACTTTTGAACTAATATTTTAATAAAGTCCGATTTTTAATTTTATTGTTCTTCAATAGTATCTTACACTTTCGTAAATATGTTGACCTTTGTTAAAGCTAATTGTTAGTAATGTTACATAAATTTATGCTATTCTTTAATAATTTTTACTTTACTCTCTTACCCTTCTTGCGTAAGTAATACAAATACAGGCATTTTGTTTTGTCTTGCATCATTATCGACTTACTTAGTAATAATTCTAGTAAGTCAGGGATTTAAAATAAAGAAAGGTTAAATTTATAAGTTGTAAATAATAATACATGAAGTTTGTGATTTAAAAAATCAGTCGTTTTTTTCTTACACAATACAGACTCAAGGAATATTTTTCAAGATCAAACTCTATGTCCAAGAAACAATTATTATTTATTTGGCTGGTTACAACCAATAAAATTTCCATCAACATTTCTCTAGCTTGAAAAGCTTCTAGTTCGTCATTTAATTAGTTTTCGTATTTATCCTGAGCAGTGTTAGTTCGAAAAGTATAACAATGTTTAAAATAATGATTGTTTAAAACTGCATTGTCTATAAATGGCCGCAGTCAACCAAACATATAAATTTACACGATGAACGTAAAATTATAAAATCATTTGTTACTTACATCTTGTTGGTGTAAAGTGAATAAACACGTATTGGCTATCATTGCTTGAAATTAAATTTGTCTAAAACTTTGCCAAGTATTACGAAAGTAAAATTGAACAGGTGTCTAAAACGTAAAGGGAGAAGTGTGAGTTTAAAATCTTTAGAACATATCGTAAGTAACAAATTTATGTAAGAAGGAAAGAAAATTTACTTTAGCATACGTTTCTTATGTTTTATTTAGTATCTTGAATGCAAATTTCTGAATTTTTCATCTGATTTAGTTATTATTGATAGTAGTATAGGTTTTTTAAAATATTGTATTTTCATCTTTACTTTGAATAATTTTGTCGTAAGAATATTATATGCTTTTGTCGTATTATATATTATATTTGTAGCCACGCTTAGAAAGCTTTGTTTAACAAGTGCCTTTATTCGTAAAGAGAAAGTTTGCCCACACAATAGATTCAGCCCTGTAATCTTCCCTTACCTGTAGCACTTAAGGACCGCTAAATTATACATTCCCTGTGTGAAGTACTTTTGGGTCTGAATAAAACTTCAAAAACACGTGAGGCAATATATATTAGGCGGTAATTTAACATTACATCGAAATTGTGTTTAAGTAAGAGATTAAGTTAATTTATATTCATGAATTAATAACAAGCAATGATGCAATTTGACAAGATAACAACTCTAAACATAATGTCGCTTTCACGTCATTACGTTTCAAAACATAAAAACCACTCATTAAATTGAGTTAGTTGGACTCAGTTAATTAAGTTAATTGTAATTAAGGACTTTTTAACAACGTTGTTAAGGGCATTGATTTTAATCATATTGTCAAATAAGTTATTTAAAATTTTTCTCCAGACCAAAATTAAATGTTACTAGTTTAAAAGTGTAAAATTATATTTATAAAACATTTTTTTAAAATTCTATTCATCTGCATTTTGAATCCCAATTTAATACTCGGCTTTAGTAAGCATAAAGAAATTTCAAATCTTTGTATTGTCTAGGAATGTTTTAAAAGTTTTATGACTATTATTTTTTTAATCCGAAGTTACGGTAAATGACGTATGGTATACATATAGTGTGTTGTATTCAATTATATAAATATCATTCATCAAGGATAACTGTCTTTTTCTAAACAAAAAAAAACGTATCAATTAATTCCTTCTACACTCTGATATATATATATATATATATATATATATATATATATATATATATATATATATATATATATATGTATATATATATATATATATATATATATATATATATATATATATATATATATAAAGAACGAAAGACAAAATACAAATACAAGAATTATATTTGAATTTATAATTCAAAGCTTTTCGTTGGCTAACAGTACCAACATCATCAGGAATATTAAACAATTAAAATTAACATATGTGCAAATTAGATCAAATAAATAGTTATGCCAAATCAATTACAATGTTGTTAAATTTTTTTTTTTTTTTAATTTTTTTTTTTTTTTATTTTTTTATTTTTTTTATTTTGCTGCCTTAACATTACAAACACTGAATATATTATCGAATTTAGATTTTACTTGTATTTGTTCATTTATCAACTCATTATTAGTATTATATTTATGTATTTCTAAAGCTTCATAAATATTCATTCTCAGGCCTTTGTTAATTTCTTTTATAAGTATCATCTTTATATATATAATTCTTCTGTGAGTGTGTATGTCACTGAACTTCTCTTAAACGACTGGACCGATTTTGATGAAATTTTTTGTGTGTGTTCAAGGGGATCTGAGAATGGTTTAGATTTACAATTTTGTCCGCTGGACAATGTTTTTTTAATTAATTTTTAATTTATTAGTAGTTGTTGATTTTGGAATGTTTTACATTGGATCCGACAGACGGCGCTACCATCGCAGTGTCAAATATTAAATATTCAATTTTAATTTTAGTCTGTCCCGACAGTTAGCGCTGCGATCAAATTAAAAAAATGTTTTGTTATCATTGTGTTATTGTAGACCATGTGCTGGATCAAATATTAAATTAAAAGGTACTGAGTGTTTTGAGAAGAGTTTTGAAGTGTGCCTAAAAAACTATACATTTTGCGAATTTAGTGCAGAATCGAAGTGAGTATATTTCTTATAATTTTTTTTATCAAATTTACACGTGCGTTAGTTAATAACTAACCTAACCTACAAATTTATTTGTGTACTATCGGGGTCATTAATTTATGACTGTTTCGAGATTTAAGGGAAAATAAAATAGTATGCAAATAAAATTTAAATAATTGAATATAAATGAATATATATTAATAAAGTAAAAAAGCATAGAATGAAATATTCGATATTTTGAAATCTGTGTCGATAAAAAATCCATCCAAATAAAACTCAGTGTTAATAAAGAGGCAAATATAAAACGTGAATAAATAAAAAAGTAAAATAAAAGTAAAATAAAATTAAACAATACATGGAAATTCTATATAGGTTATCTACATAATTATACTTTTATTTAATTGTTTATTTATTTATTTATTTAATTTTCATCTTTAATAAATCACTCATTTTCGTTATGTATTATTTTACAGTATTTTCCTTATACAGAAAAATGCCACGTCTTCGTGGAAGAGCAAAAAACATTGGTCGGCATACTCGGAACGCCCAATTAGTCCATGATCGTCGGTTAAATAGATCAATTGAAGAACACTCAACGGATAATGCAAATTTAAGAGATCAAGTTGCATGTTCACGAGCAAATGAGAATTCAGAGCAACGCGTTCAACGTCTTCATGCTAATGCATTGAGACAACGAGAGGCACGTCAACGAGCTACCGACGCACATAGAGACCATCACCATCAACAAGT
This sequence comes from Prosapia bicincta, assembly GCA_036971475.1. Taxonomy (NCBI): domain Eukaryota; kingdom Metazoa; phylum Arthropoda; class Insecta; order Hemiptera; family Cercopidae; genus Prosapia; species Prosapia bicincta. The sequence continues at coordinate 43,583,891 of JBAIZL010000008.1, forward strand.
GCAACATAATCGAGCATTGTCACGAGCATCATTTAATCGTCTCGCGTTCGAATATGTTCCTGAAATAGATTATTCGTCACATGCACTAATCACGATAGGTAGTATGGACAAAGAGTGTCAATATTGTCATGCTTTCAAGTATAAAGGTGAATCAACTGGTTTATGTTGCGCATCTGGAAAAATTTCACTGCCATCGCTAAATCCACCACCGGAACCTTTAAAAACACTTTTAGCCGGAACCACATCTCAATCGAAATTGTTTTTGCGAAAAATTCGTAAATTCAATTCATGCTTCCAAATGACATCATTTGGAGCAACAAAAATTGTTCATAATGAAGATGGTCGTAATTTTGAATCTACATTCAAGATTCAAGGTCAGGTGTACCACCAAATTGGTTCACTGCTTCCAATGCCTGATGCCGATCCAAAATTTCTACAAATTTATTTTATGGGCGATGAGGAGCAACAATCACATACACGCTGCCTTTACAACCATATAGAGCGTATGGAAGAACGAGAAATTGTGGATAATTTGCAAACGTTTTTGCAAAACAATAACCAATTGATACGATTGTTTAAGACTCTTTCTAACAGACTGCAAAACGACAACTACGTCATTGTCATTAAAGCAGACAAAGTGCCCTATGGAGAGCACGCAGGCACATATAATGTTCCAACTATTAATGAAGTTGCAGTGACCCATGTGACGTCGAGATATTCGCATACAACGCAGAGATAATACGATGCAAATAATTCAAGACAATCATCGTTCTTACGATGCTTTGCAGTATCCGTTGATATTTTGGGAAGGAGAAGATGGATATCATATCAATATTAAACAAAGAAATCCAACTACAGGTAAACTTATAAATTATCTTAAAATTATTTTATTTTAATCAATAATTTCTGTTAATCTCATAATTATATTTATTTGCAGGTGAAGAACGGGACAAGAAAGTTAGTGCTATGAACTACTATGCATATCGACTAATGATTCGTGCCAATGAAGGTAATGGTATTCTCCGATGCAGACAGCTATTCCATCAGTACATTGTCGATATGTATGTAAAAATCGAAAGTGAGAGATTACGATACATAAAATTTAATCAAGCAAAACTTCGTGTTGAGGAGTACATTCATTTACGTGACGCCGTAATCGGCAACGTAGATGCAACGAATGACATCAACAATATTGGTACCGCATATATTCTCCCATCATCATACACTGGTAGCCCGCGTCATATGCAGGAATATATTCAAGATGCCATGACTTACGTACGTGCATACGGCCGACCTGATCTTTTTATCACATTTACGTGTAATCCAAACTGGGATGAAATCAAAAGTTTACTGTTGCCAGGTCAAACATCGATGCACCGTCATGATGTCACTGCACGTGTCTTTAAACAAATATTAAAATCTTTGATGAATTTGATTACACATTACTCGGTATTTGGTGAAACGCGTTGTTGGCTTTACTCTGTTGAATGGCAAAAACGAGGTTTACCTCATGCGCATATTTTAATTTGGTTGGTGGATAAAATACGCGCAGAAGAAATTGACAAAATTATTTCAGCGGAAATTCCAGATCCGAATGTTGATCCAGAATTGTTTAACATTGTTACTACAAATATGATCCATGGTCCATGTGGCACTCTAAACATGATGTCGCCATGTATGGATAATGGAAAATGTACAAAACGTTTTCCAAAACCATGTGAAACTGATACTATCACCAATATGGACGGTTATCCATCTTATCGACGTAGAGACGTAGACAATGGTGGTCAATCATATGAATTGCGTCTGTCAAATGGTGTGAGAGTAGATATTGATAATCGCTGGGTAGTTCCATATTCGCCATTGCTGTGCAAAACCTACAAAGCGCACATAAACGTTGAACTATGCAGTTCGGTAAAGTCTATCAAATACATTTGTAAGTATGTTCACAAGGGTAGTGATAAAGCTATATTTGCTGTTCAAAATGTAAACGACAATGACGAAATAACACGTTATCAAATGGGCCGATACATAAGTAGCAACGAAGCTATTTGGCGCATTTTTACGTTCCCTATACATGAAAGGGATCCTGCTGTTATACATTTGGCTGTGCATCTTGAAAACGGACAGCGTGTTTACTTTACAGAAGAAACTGCACTACAACAGGCTTTGACGGCTCCAAAAACAACTCTTACTGAATTTTTTAAACTTTGTAGTCGACAAGATGCTGTTGGTCAATTCGCAAGGACGTTGATGTACACTGATGTCCCTAAATTTTTTACATGGAATAAACAATCAAAGAATTGGGAACCGCGGAAACGAGGCATTCCAGTCCCAGGATTCGCTGATATATTTATGACAAATACTTTAGGTCGATTATATACAGTTCATCCTAAGCAACGCGAATGTTTTTTTTTGCGTTTATTACTGGTTAACGTCCCTGGACCGACGTGCTTCCAATATTTGCGAAAAGTCGATGGTACTTCATACGACTCTTTCTTCGATGCGTGTCGTGAGTTACATTTATTGGAGGATGGTAACCATTGGGATCTCACACTTGCAGATGCACTGAGCTCATCTCCACAACAAATTCGTCAATTATTTTCAATAATATTGACAACGTGTTTTCCGTCTGATGCATCTGCTCTGTGGAACAAATATAAAGACTCAATGAGTGAGGATATTTTGCATCGGACTAGAATTACTAATCAAAATCTTAATATTGAATTCTCCGCCGAAATATACAACGAGTCATTAATAATGATTGAGGATATTTGTATTCTTATTTCAAACATGCCGCTCATCCATTTTGGAATGCCAGCGCCGAATCGCCCAGCAGTAGACATCATCAACAGCGATGTTCAACGTGAACACCAGTTCGATAAGACTTCTTTGGCTACTTTTGTTGCGGAAAATGAACAATTGCTTACTGCTGAACAACGAAATGTGTATGATCAAATTAACGTTTCAATTGCAGCACAACAAGGTGGATTCTTTTTTTTAGACGCTCCAGGTGGCACTGGTAAAACATTTCTTATCGCACTGATACTTGCGCGGATTCGATCTCAAAATCATATTGCATTGGCCATTGCTTCATCAGGCATTGCAGCAACGTTACTTGATGGTGGACGGACTGCGCATTCAGCACTTAAATTACCTTTGAACGTTCATACAAATCCCGAAGCAATGTGTAACATAAAGAAGCATTCGGGCATGGCTGAAGTTTTGAGAAAATGTAAAATTATTATCTGGGATGAATGTACAATGGCCCACAAGCATTCGCTTGAAGCTCTCGACAGGTCCCTGAAAGATATCAAAAATAATGCTCGGCTTTTCGGTGGTGCTCTACTGCTGCTGTCTGGTGATTTCAGACAAACATTACCAGTCATTCCACGCGCGACATATGCAGACGAAATAAACGCATGTTTGAAAGAATCTTATCTATGGCCAAGTGTCACTAAATTATGCCTTACTATTAATATGCGCGTTCGACTTCAAAATGATCCATTAGCGTCAGGATTCTCTGAACAATTGTTAGACATTGGCAACGGTAAAATTCAATTGTATGAAGATACACAATATATTCGACTTCCAGAGAATTTTTGCAACATGGTGGCTACCAAAGATGAGTTAATAACAAGTATCTTTCCAGATTTAAGACATAATTATACTAATCATGAATGGCTGCGAGAGCGAGCTATTTTAGCCGCAAAAAATTTAGATGTTGACACCATCAATTTTAAAATACAACAGTCATTGCCTGGTGATGAAATTACATTTAAATCGATTGACACTGTTGTTAATCCTGACGAAGTTGTCAACTATCCTGTAGAGTTTCTAAATTCACTAGATTTACCTGGAATGCCACCACATAATTTGCGACTGAAAATTGGCTCACCTATAATTTTGCTTCGAAATTTAAATGCCCCAAAATTGTGTAATGGCACGCGATTAGTTGTAAAAAAAATCATGGGCAACATTCTTGAAGCCAATATTTTGAGTGGAAAATTTCAAGGTGAAGCTGTACTTTTACCACGGATCCCAATGATTCCTACAGATTCGCCTATACCATTCAAACGTTTACAATTTCCAATCCGCTTGGCATATGCTATGACTATAAATAAGTCACAAGGCCAAACAATGACAATTTGTGGCTTGGATTTAGAAAACCCATGTTTTTCTCACGGCCAATTATATGTTGCGTGTTCCAGAGTTGGAAAACCATCGAATTTATTTATTTATACAACTCAGGGTTTAACCAAAAATATTGTACATCCAATGGCATTACGATAAATTAAGTTTTTGTAAATAATAAAATATATTTTTTAAATAAAAAAGTTTGAGTATAAGCTTTTTTACCTTTAATTAAAACAAGTTGAAGATTTCATTACACATACTCACACGCTATCGATTAGTCTAATTGTAATAAATTTACATGTAATGACGTTAGATATTGTCATAACATTTGAATAATAATTTTCATCAAAATGGTCCAGAATGTTTTACCTTATTAAAAAAAGTTTGAAATTTTCAAATTAAAGACGTGTAGACTTTCTATCTATCTTTTCTATCTTATCTTATCCTAAGACATTTCATTCAAAATGTTTGTTGCCAAGCAACACTCAACAATTAAAAATTATTTTCCAACACATTTCAAACAATATACAAAAAACATTTTACATCCGAATGGACTTCAATTAGTAGTATTCAATCAAGAGATTTTATTGCCACGCTTTTCTCGATGGACTACTATAAGTTCAGATATTATTATGTTAATAAAATACTGATTTAAGTTTAGTTAATGTTAACACAACATTAATTGACTTTTAGGCGATACGAAGTTCGGCGGGTCAGCTAGTATTATCTATATTAGGAAATAAGTGATTATTATTAATACAATGACTAGCAAAATTTGATTTATAAATTTCTGGCTTTTTATAAGCATTAAAATGTTCTTTATATCTATCTTTAAGTTTTTTCTTAGTTTGTCCTATATAAACTTTATTACAATAATCACATTCTAATTTATATACACCGTTTTTTTCATGCATATTAATAATATTATTATTATTCATTATATTTATTAATTTATTATTAGTATTATAAGCGAAATTTATGTTGCTACCTTTAAACAATTTTGTGATATTTTTTACTTCATTACCAAAAAATGTAAATGAAGTCCATATGACATTTTCATCATTATTTTTGTAAATTAGATTATTATTTTGTTTCTTTAAAATATTATAATTAAGTTTATCAACAGTTTTCTTTTTATAACCATTCTCAATTGCAATTTGATAGATAATGTTTTTCTCTCTTATCTTGTTTTCATTATTCATAGGTATTTTATGTAATCTATATAATAAATTGTATATTGCAGCCATTTTTTGATTATACGGATGGTTAGAATTATTAGGTATAATTTGGTTAGTTTGTGTCGGTTTACGATAAGCTTAACTTAATAACTATTTTAGATAAAATAAATATGATAAATAAAAATATTAAATTTACTTATGAAATGGAGGAAAATAATAAGATCAACTTTCTAGATATAACAATTATAAGACATATTAATGAATTTGAATTTAACATATATCGTAAACCGACACAAACTAACCAAATTATACCTAATAATTCTAACCATCCGTATAATCAAAAAATGGCTGCAATATACAATTTATTATATAGATTACATAAAATACCTATGAATAATGAAAACAAGATAAGAGAGAAAAACATTATCTATCAAATTGCAATTGAGAATGGTTATAAAAAGAAAACTGTTGATAAACTTAATTATAATATTTTAAAGAAACAAAATAATAATCTAATTTACAAAAATAATGATGAAAATGTCATATGGACTTCATTTACATTTTTTGGTAATGAAGTAAAAAATATCACAAAATTGTTTAAAGGTAGCAACATAAAATTCGCTTATAATACTAATAATAAATTAATAAATATAATGAATAATAATAATATTATTAATATGCATGAAAAAAACGGTGTATATAAATTAGAATGTGATTATTGTAATAAAGTTTATATAGGACAAACTAAGAAAAAACTTAAAGATAGATATAAAGAACATTTTAATGCTTATAAAAAGCCAGAAATTTATAAATCAAATTTTGCTAGTCATTGTATTAATAATAATCACTTATTTCCTAATATAGATAATATGATACTTATAAAAGAAATTAACAAAGGCCTGAGAATAAATATTTATGAAGCTTTAGAAATACATAAATATAATACTAATAATGAGTTGATAAATGAACAAATACAAGTAAAATCTAAATTCGATAATATATTCAGTGTTTGTAATGTTAGGGCAGCAAAATAAATTAAAAAAAAAAAAAAAAAAATTAACAACATTGTAATTGATTTGGCATAACTATTTATTTGATCTAATTTGCACATATGTTAATTTTAATTGTTTAATATTCCTGATGATGTTGGTACTGTTAGCCAACGAAAAGCTTTGAATTATAAATTCAAATATAATTCTTGTATTTGTATTTTGTCTTTCGTTCTTTATTAATACACAAGAAAACATATTGCGATATATATATATATATATATATATATATATATATATATATATATATATATATCTTGTACAAACTATCAATCGCTAATAAAATACGTTTTTATTCATCTAAATAAGTTTAAACACATTTCTTTTAACATATAGTGAGTGAAAATTGATTTTAATAAAGTTTTTTAAAATATTTATTCAATAATTCAATTATAAAAATTTGGGGGATTTAGGTCGGATTCGAACTAGGTATCTTCATGTACGAAGTCTAGAGCTTTGGCATTGAGCCAACCTTCCCATAGTTAGAAATCTATTTCTTAAAGATGTATATGAATTTTTCTTTTGCCGCCATCTGGTTGTCGTCCATTGCAAAACGTTAAATTGTTGCCATGGTTACCACACAATATCACAAATAATGCTCAAAGATTAAAAATGAATGAAAGAATAAAATACAGATTGGATTAACGATATCAAACCTTTGTTTACAAACGGACAATGCGAAAGAAAAATGAAAAGAAAATTCAAGACAAAGCAAGCGACGAAAAAAAGAAGCCTTATAAATAGAAACAAACAAAAATAATGGCTCAAGACCTTACATAGAATGGAAAATTGCAAAGAAATTAGCTTTCTATTTGGCCACTTTGTTATTCTGACATATGTATATACATATTTATATTTATTGTAATTATAAAATAAAAAGAAACTAAAATAAAATTTTTGTTTGTTGATTTAAGTAGAAAATTATTTTTAAAAAAAGTTTTATATTCCTTGTTTTTAGAAATAATATTAAATATAGAAAAACGCGTTTTTGAGGATCTATAGTAATATATGAGTTAGGATAGATGAGTTCCAATAGATTGCTTACACTTTGTATGAGTTTTTTAGGGGATCAAGCAATAGAAATAATATCCCCTAAATTGGTGATATAATATCGTCTATGTCAGAAGAGAAGAAATACGTCGTTGCATTACAAGCACAGGGTCTCTTATGTAAAATACAATTAGTCTTTATCTGCGTCATAAAGAATTATATAGGCTACTAGTTACACCTTTTGTAAAATAATAGAATATGTTAAGAGAGGTGGATTTAAGAAGGCCTTTGGAAAGGACATAATGATTTCCTAGAAGTGAGCGCAGAAAAAAGTTAGGCATTGCTTAGACAGGTTCAAATAATCACAGAGACAATCGCTTGAGTAGTCAAGCTTCTGTGAAACATGAAATCACGAATGTGGAGGGAAAATGGGTCTCTGAGCAGGAGGGTTATGATGTTCCTATAGTTAAAGAATTTGTTAAATAATATTTAACGAATATTTGTTAAACAATTAGAGCATTAAATATGACCCTCCTTCTCTGTTTCTCATAGGTTGGGAAAATATTTTAAAGCCATTTTGTATCCTAGCATAACTTAATTTGTAAGGCGCCTTAAGTTACTTCCAATTAGTTTTACATTTGAGTAGTTCGCTAATAATTCACGTTGTTTTCAAGTATATTTCTTGTTCACTAAAACAAACAACAAAATAAAATAAAAACGAAAAAAGTCAGACAGCCACTTCCCTTTGGGCTTAAATCAAAACCGTCCTCACCATTATAGGTCAAGTTTTATAATCTGGCACTTGGGTCTTAGGTAGAAATTGTGTATTAGGCGTCTAGAAAACATCGTCGTCAACCCCAACGTATATTAGTCGTCATCCCTCATCTGAGCCATAAATCGCGGCCTGCCTTTAGACAATCCTCTTAGCACGCTACCGTGAATGCTTTATTTACATTTCTTGCTATTTTTACTACATTAAAAGGTAATAATAAGTAACAAAATAATGAGTCATCAGTATGAGTCAGCGGAATTGTAAAGGCCGATGTTTTTGAAAACGTCCTCGGCCTCTTTCTATGATTTTGTTTTCCATTCGTATTGATTTTTATCGTTTTTAAGAAAAAAATTAAAATCGTCAGTTGTCATAAGATGTTTCTAAAAAGTTTTAAATTAATATTTCTGAGTAACTGATAGCTTACATACACAAAATATTGCCCCTCAATACTAAATGTCTTGTTTATACAGATTTGTTTCTTATGACAAGTTCTTCAGGGAATAAAAAACTTAATGAATAATTTGGAACTTGCCCTTTACATCTTTCTTAACGCGCATAGAGTCCGTTCTTACAAGTGGTAATGGTGTCGCTACTACAAACGGTTCCTGGCTAATGTCCTAGAATATCGTAAAATTTTACACTTTAACAAGGAGGAAAGTGTCCCGGCTGGGATATTTTAAAAGAAGAGTAACAACTATTTGGAATAGAAGAGCTTGCGGGACTAATAAAACCCATGCAACGTGTGACGATTATATAAATAAAAGCAGAATCACCGTGCTCAAACATAGTTCAATATTTGTACTAGAGGCGTTGGCTCAATCAAACAATTTCAAGCCGGGATATTTTTTTGTTCGTAGCTGTGACGGTCTGAACTATCATTAAAACTAAATAAATAAATCGAAAAACTACATCAGTTTAAATAGAAGAACTACATCAGTTTAAATAGAAGAACTACATCGGTTTAAATAGAAGAACTACAGCAGTTTAAATTTATATTTTTGTCGTTAACACTTCCTTGAATTGTTACGAAAGCAGTTCAGTATATGTTCAGCACATCATGTTTACACTTTAGGTATTGATTGTCTACACCAGCGGTTCTCAACCTGGGGAGCGTAGAAGAATTCCAGGGGAGGCGTCAACAAATTTAAAAAACATTGAATTTGATGTTGGACACAAACACACAATCATTGAAATTTTTTTATAGCTTAATAGAGCTATAAAGCTCTATTTCTTTACTCAACGAACTTTTCTTCCTTTCCAAAATCTCGTCGATGATACCCAAAGTCTTCCAAAAGACCTAGTAAATGAAATGAAGGACCTAATATCTGAGCATTTGTTGTCTCTGAAGAACAAAATCGGAGCCTATTTCGCAGATATAAGCTCGGAAAACTGGGAATTCAAGTTAACAAGAGACCCCTTTCAAATCAACATTGATATACCTCCTGATCACATTCAAGAACAAACAATTGACTTGCAATGTGATTCCAAAGCTAAATTGGATTTCCCAAACATGGATCTCGAAGATTTCGGGCTACTATATCTTCCTGTTTACCCAGAAGTAGCAATGGAGGCAGTCAAGTTGCTTGTACAATTTTCATCAACTTATCTATGCGAGACAGGATTTTCAGCCCTGGCTAATATAAAATCTAAATATCGAGCCAGACTAGATGTGGAAAGTTACCTGCGGTGTTCTTTGTCAAAATTTCATCCAAACATACAAAAAATAGTTAACGAGAAACAGTGCCAGCCCTCACACTAGCACTACAAAAGTAGCGAACATTTTTCTGGTTATTACTTAAACATATTGTAAGTAAATTTATCATATATAAGTCTAAATTAACTTAATTCGTGAAGGGAGGTGTGACCTCACACCAAAGTGTGAAGGGGGGCTCAGAGCCTAAAAGGTTGAGAACCCCTGGTCTACACGAAGTTCTGTTGACAAAATGTATTGACAAAAATAAATATAGAAGAAATTAAGAATATATTTTCAAAATAGCAAATGTTTTAATTTCCTCTTCTACCTGTCTCACATTTTTTTTAGAATATTTACCTCAATTGAATATATTTTGTAGAATGATGTAAACCATTTTTACTTAGTTTTAAGGAATAAATTATATTTTGAGGGATCGACTAACAACTATCCTTCAACTTGAGCTGTACTAAAAGTGAATCGAGTCTCTTATTAAGTATAAAGAATTTTTAATTTATTTGATAACTCTTTTTATTTATACATTTTTTGTATGACACTTATTCATAGTAGCACTTAGTTGTTGTTCAATGCCGACCTTGGTCTTTCGAATGACAATAATAAAACTACAAATCACTGAAATTTCTACAATAATTATAAATTTAATTAAATAACTAGTCTTATATTGTCTTGTACTGTTTCCCTGATTATTTAATTAGGCTTTTATAACCTCGTACTTTCTGTTAAGTGCTGTGTTTGGGTCTTAACAGTATAATATTTGAAGAAAAGTACAGTAGGTAAATAAAAAATAAACCTTTAATCTCACAGTGAAACAATGATCAGTCATATTTATTTTGGTATCAAATTTATTTTAATCTGTGACTCACAGGTTGTAACTTCAGGAGACTGTTATGGCGTTCATAGTTTTGGGAATGTTTGGGACATATTGATATCTATCAATCACTAGGCAGAAGATAAAAAAACAGAAGACACTGAGGCAGTTACTAAGAGGCGCCTAGTAGAAATGGAATTGGATGTTTAATCGCTACAACAGTTGCAATCAGATTTTTTTTAACATAGACCTTGTTTTCCACAATAAACCGTCGGGGTTGTTAGTCTCGTTTATTAGTGACACGCTACCCTCGCGGTTGCAGTAAATAAACATCCAAACTGAAAAGCTTTATTCGTTATTGGTTTCATAACAAAGTGGATTTAATCTGACCCTAATTAGTTGAACAATGTCGTGACAATATTAAATAGAAGCGCAATCACTGCATTACAAATCTAATTAAAAGTCTAAATCAACAATTAAACATGTGTTGATTGTATTTTATATGAATTACTGGTCTCGCTTATTGTGCCACATGGGTGGAGTCCGGGTGTAATTAGTTTACAAATGTCAACCGTTCACAGTGTGCACTATTCTTGCAACCGTGGCAGCTCTTTTGTCCAGTTCGTTCCATTGAATCGCCTTAGGTAACTGCGAGCTCTCGAACGATTGTGATTATTTGAGTAATAATAAATAGAATCCAACACACAAAATTTCTTTTGATAATTGTTCGTTATTCAGTTATATATAAGTTATGTGAACAATTTATGTGAACCTTTCATAATAAAATGCGTGCCAGGAAGTTTCCTGCTTACGCAGCTTTTGTATTATATAGGTGGTGAGAACAGAGCCCCGGCAGTGTGTAAGTCGCCTCTGTATCGCACAGACGTTTTCCGCTCCAGCTGTATGTACATCAGTTGTATTTTGAATTTATGTTTTAATTAAGCTAAATTATTGTAACCATTTCAAAATTAAATGTTTCTTAATTAACAAAGGTTTGTAAAAATAAAATCATTTTTAAAAACCTTTCGAGCTTAATATAACACGTAACTTATATATATATATATATATATATATATATATCATGATGTAGAATTGTAGAACATTCTTACGAACACAGAAAAATTACTAAAACTTGGCGTTGACGCCCCAAAAATTAAAAATAAAAAAAACCAAATATAAGCTTACCAACAATACATAAAAGTATGTAAGTGTACGATCTCCCCATAATCCAGTATATTATGTGACACTAATATACAATATACAAGGTATCTGGTATATATATATATATATATATATATATATATATATATATATATATATAATTATTTTAAAAAAACAAACAAAATAAAGTTTGTTAACATAAGCTATAGTTTTGACAAGTGAAGTGGCCTCCAAGCATCCAAGAAGTAGACCTTGTTTTACTTCACGTAAGAACTGTTTACTGCGCGTGCGTTAGTAAACTTTATTATTAATATTATTAGTTGTTGTTAGAATCAAATCTACTCTAATCGGTTACTTTATAGCTGTATTATAACATAACTATATTATGTAGCATTACTTGAGCGTTTTGTTTTCAATTCCTTCCATTAGTTTACACTCTTCCTAAGGGATCTTGTTCAAATTTTCAATCGTTAATTAAATACTTTTTATTCATTCACTCAATTTAAAACACATTTTTATAAACCTATAGTGGATGACAATTATTATTAATATATTTTTTTCCAAATATAAGCTCATTAATTAAATTTAAGGAATTAATTTTCTCTTATAAGGGATAAGTACTTTTCACAAAAGGGACAAAGTATGCAATATAGTTATTTCCTATTGCCTTAACATAAGTGGTAACATATGATTTCATAGAACAGCTGATTTTATGTTGTAGGTTATGTGGTAGAACAGCTGTTATAACGCATAGGTTATGCTACTTTATTTAAACTTTTTGTAGGAATTAACTATAAACATTTTTTGTTTATATTACTTATTTATAACGAAACCTTAATTTTATAAGGTCTCATGTATGTAGAAAAGTGAAGTTATTTGTGCCTTTTTACATTTTCAATTATTGGGACTTGAATGCCAGGTTTTTTATATATTCTGGCAATCCTTTAAATTCTGTGTGTTTTTATAATATAAATTATAATATAAATGACATCTGGACTAACAACTACCTCTATTTTGTATTCACACTTCATCGATACAGTTATTTTCCTCAGTGTGTAAAAATACAAACAATGAAAATTTACATCACAGTGTCTAAGTTGTCAATGTGTTATTAAAAAATATCTCATTTAGCAAAATTATCAAGTAAATGTTATAATTATAAAACTTTTCATATTTAATAAATCAAATTATTTTTATTTGAGTCGAGCATGTCAGTTGGTTAGAGTGGTCATAGAGCGGGGAAAGTCGTTTTGCGGTCTTGGTCGTAGAAATACAACGAATTTCTACAATTAAAAATCCCCGTTCCTTCAAATAACAAAATGTGAAACACTGAGGATCTAAAGGTCAGGGCTCATGCTTCATCTACTGTGTCGTTTTCTGTACATGTTTAATTTTCCCAATTGATATCTATTCCAATTGATACATAGTTCATTAACATTTATATTCACCCTTTTTTTCAGATTACATATTTAAACACCACCTACTGCTATCATTTCTTGCCTCGGGAAACTTTTTATATATAATAATTTCCTTCACTAATGTTGATGTAAAATATAGAATTACAACCTAATTTGGTTCAAAATTTTCAAATCGACTCGATCTGTAACACATATAGTTTATTTTAACAAAATTACACTAACTTTATTAGGAAGAGAAATCGTTTCTCATTGTTATGAGTTTGGTTTTCCAAAACAGCTGTAGGATTGATTCAATCAGCAGTTAAATAGGTTGTAACATCTAAATAGCTAAAGTGATACATAATATTCAGTAAAGACTATTATCCATTAATATCCGGTAAAGGCAACCAGATAAACCGGTAATATCCGGTTTAGTATCCATTTATCCATTTTTTTAATTAACTGGATATAGTTTTTTTTATGTATTTGATTATAGTTTCTACAAAACTGTTAGATCTTCTCAGATGTTCGCGATGAAAATATGGGCGCGGGAAGCCAGAGGTATGCTTATTCGATCTATAGTTTGATTCAAAACTGAATAGGACTGTACGAAACTGAAATCGTCCAGAAGGGGGGGGGGCTATCGCCGCCGAATAGGAAATCCACATCCTGCCGGGTCGGTGAGCCTTGTTGCCAATTCTTTGATAATCTTCCGTTTGTCGCAAACTGACAACAACGCATCCCTGCTCCGCCTCAGGCGAGTTTCTATTCTGCTTCAAACCAAACTATAGTTAAAGTAATAACCAAAAAAATGTGGCTTACTTGAAATTTAATTTCGCCACATATAGTTTATTAACACGTCAAGTTGAGTTGACAGACAAATAACAGTTAAGTGTTAATCAGTGACGAAGTTATTTGAGACGTGAGCAGCAAATAACTTTTGGAAGGAAGACTGATGCTATTGTTAACTTCTCAACAAACAATACATTTCCAGCTCGCCCTCTGACCGCTGAACATTATTTACGCTGCCTTTGCTTCGTTGCTTTTAAAACACTGGGTGGTTTCTGGATGCGATATATCAATGGCGTCTGTATCTCATCGCACGTTTCTGCGGAAGTAATTAATCTCAAGTAATCGGGAGTCTTGTTGGAATGTGTGGAAGGCGGTGTTCTACCTAAGTGCTGTAATGGCTTTGATTTAAATAGAAGCTACAGTGATTTTGTTGTTTTTTAATCCGATCATCCAATTTGACTAATATATCCTGTGCAGTATAACGTAAAGCATAATGTAGGCAGTAAATGTAAGGACAAGACCCTCTGACACAGGATACAGGAGTTTTGATATGACTGGTACAAAATCGCAAACTTGAAGAACACTTGTACGAAGAATGACAGGGATAGGTAGATGGAATGTAGTAGTACTGATGAAAGGGATAAAGGTATCCTAGTACTAGGAATAGGAGAAAATTATGACATCACTTGAGCAGGATCACCTAGTGAAGTGGTCGTACTCTCTGTAGGGATCATGAAGAAGGGTACATCCTTTAAAACCCTTCAAAAGAAGTAGGATAGGCTTGAGTAGATAGAATTAGTAACGATTAATGAAAGGGATGATTTTATGGTAGTGGGAATAGGGAGCAAATATAGCGTCGAATGGGAAGGGTTGATTACATAAGTAGAACTGCTCTTAGTCGGGATGAAGGGAGAAGGTGTCTATGGGACAGAGTGTTGTTTTAACAATCGACGATGAATGAAGCTCATGAAAATACCAATATGTTAAATTTACTAAAATCTTCGAGCATATAGTTTTAGACTATAAATATTTTTATTATTGAAATGTATGTATAGCACGGACCACGTAACCGTGCACTTGGCCTTGCGTGTACTACCACTTCTGAAAACATGTTACATATTAAAAATGTTCGATACATCAACAGCTATGTTTACACATATTTCAAGATTGTTTGTTATTTCATACCGAGCCTAATTTACCATCGAATTTATCTAATATCGACCATCTAGAGCAAGTCAGTGTTTTGACAGTCCTTGTCATGTTTGTAGGAAAGTATTTGTACTGACCCTCTACCTTCCGTCTCGCATACTGCGATCTTTCAAGGCCAAGTGCACTGTAACTTAGTCCGCGGTATACATTAATGAATAAATAATAAACATGAATTATGATTAGAGGCTTTCTACTTGCTACTCACTTGTTTAATAACAGGGAAGTGCTCAACACGTTCATAATTGTAGTTATAATGTTTCATAAAATTAGCATTGAAACAAATGTATTTTATAATATAATTTACGATGTTGCTATAGCTTAGAATGACCGAGTAGAGTTTCCACAGTATATTCGGGGAAGGTAGGTTGGCTAAAATTACGTTTCAAAGACCCGTTTCATAGGCCTGGGCTCAATTTTTATAGGGTAATTTAACACGGAGACCGAAAACGCCCCTGCGTTCTTTAACTCTACCCGGAGCTGTAGCTAGTATTAGGAATAGTCGATCACTATACTCACCATTCCAGTTATCCACTCGACAAATAGCCCCTTTTGTTTACTACAAATAGTGTTCGAGCTTAACTTAGCAAAAACTGCAGTCGCATCATAATAACAAAACATTTTATTTTTCTGTTTAAAATTACTCACTTATTACATTTTTTATTTTACTTGCGACCAGATTTTTTGTTAACTTGTTAACAAAAAGTCTGGTCGCAAGTAATATAGAAAGTGTAATAAGTAATTAACAACCAGCACGCCATGAACAGCAATAAGATTTCGATATAAAATTACTTGTTAATGATGTATTTTTTCAGTACATTTTATTAATTTAAGTGTATTTAATACTCTGAAACCATTGAGTTTTTTTTGGAAACAAAAAATTTTGTAAAAATAAATACACAAACAAATACACTTCATATTAAAATAAGACTGTGGGATTTCAGGTGTACCAACATTGATAGATTATTTTCAACATGTTTTGTATTTTTTAAATAATTTCTAATACAATATTTTCAACTAAATGTTTCTTGGATTTGCCCTTCAGCAAAGTAACATTTTTTGAATAAATGTTTTTGTTATAAATTAATATGTATTGGGGCAGCTTTTATATTTGTAATGGACTTTATTTTTACTTTCGTAAGTTTTAAAACTGTATAATAAATGTTTTTTTTTTGTTACGGTGAGTAAACACTCTTGCGCTATTTAATTATGTCAGAGTACTGCGCCCCTTTTAAATTGGCTGACAGAACCAGTGAAAATAATTATAATTGAAAGCTTTTCGTAGTTTTTTCAGTTTAAATACTGAACCTTTGATAATTTTCAAAATATAAAAACTTTACTATTTTAAAACATTTCGATTAGAACTACAGCAGTGTTCCAATTATCAGATATCCGACTATATGAATCTAAGATTATCCGAATCGCTTTTAGATTTTCAGAAACAAAATAATTCGGAAACGTACAGTGCGAACTACGTAACCGTGCACTTGGCCTTGATAGGTCGCAGTAGGTGAGACGGGAGTAGAGGGTCAGTATAAATACTTTCCTACAATCATGATAAGGACTGTTGAAATGCTTACTAGCATGAGACGGTCAATATTGGATAAATTCGACGATTTATTAGCTTCGGTATGAAATAAAAAATATTTTTGAAATATGTGTAGACATACTGGATGCAGAAGTTGTTGATGTATCGAACATTTTCAATATGTTTCGTTTTAAGAAGTGATACTAAACGAGAAACCGCAAGGCCAAGTGCACGGTTACGTAGTCCTCTATACAGAGATTTCCAAAATGATTCTGTTTACGTTATTTAGATGCTGAGTCATCGTCTCAGTGCAGTTCTATATATGGTTTGCCTGACGACCGTCGCCAGGTGCCTGACCCGGCCCAACGGTCACATTTGGTTTTGATTAGTCAGTCAGTGAGTCTTTGACCTAATACTTTGATAGTAGTCTTGCACATCAGTCCTTTTTTTGTTTTGTTTCAAGTAGGTTTCGTCCATCGCATGGCTTCTAAAAATAAACTAGTTGTCTTATCGTTGTCTTATCGATAAAATAATTATAGATCAGTCAGATGAAGTAGTTAGTTGACTGACATGTACAGTGATGGACAACCAAAGATATCAGATATTACAAGAGGCAAACCTATTCAGTACTTTCAAACTTAATGTCAGTGGAAAATAAACATGAACGTTATCAAGAAAACCAATGGAGGTAGCAAAAAACAGAAATAGAAAATGCAGTTTACAAGTTGTTTTTGCAACAACGTGCTATTGGAAACCCAATTTCGGTTCCGATTCTTCGTAAAAAAGTAAAGGTCTTAGCTCAAAAGGTCAGAAAAGATACATAAAACTATAAAAAATTGGTTATTTCTCCTATTTGCAATATACATTCAGTAGTTATTAAAAATTTACCCTTTACGAAAACAATCCATTATCAGAATGGTGCCGGTCTCCATTGATTCTGGCTTTAGAGTTCTACTGTGTATGTTTTAGAGCTTGATCTCTAGCATTAAGGCTAAAGAGATTAATAATTGTCCACATTGAAGTAAATAATTAAAGAAAACCGCATCGCACACAGGAATAATAAATAATCGAGACAATGTTTATTTGCTACAGGTTTATTAATGTTAACAAACGCTCATGTCAGGGCCTAAGTAATGTCTTAACTTATCTTTAGTTATTTGATATAACGTTGTAAAAATATCAAAACATTATTTGTAAATAAATATATAATTTACTAGAGCCCCGTGGCGGCTTCCCCCGCAATCGTTTAAAACTGTCACTTTATAGGTTAATTTAATAAGTTTTAAAACAACTAATAATTGATAATGAATATGGAATAGCTGTTTTTCTTTGTAAGAAGTTATATTAAGTATAGAACATGTATAGTCTCTGAAATTATACTTTTTCTGTGCATTTAATATGAAACTTTTATACTTTCCACGGAATTTTGCAGTTTTTAGCCTTTAAAATTAACATTTGACAAAATTGTTTCTTATTGTGCTGAACGAAATTGTACGCTGAAAATTTTCAAGGCTCTACCTTTCATAGTTTGTACACTACATTGATTCCCAGTCAGTCACTCAGGACAACGATTCATATATATATATATATATATATATATATATATATATATATATATATATATATATATATATATTTATGCTATAGTAATAAACCACGCACGAAATCAATATACACTAATTTAACGTAATATACTATTGTGTGTGTGTGTGTGTGTGTGTGTGTGTGTGTGTTTGTGTGTGTGTGTGTGTGTGTGTTTGTGTGTGTGTGTGTGTTTGTGTGTGTGTGTTTGTGTGTGTGTGTGTGTGTTTGCGCGCGCTGTGACTGTATTTATAGTGTTTTTGGCTGAAAAAGAATTTGACGCTTTTCTAGAAGGATACATAGGTCAAAAAAGCAATAAGATAAAAAAAAAGATTTCTCCCCTGTGAAAGGATGACTAATGATGTTTTTCAGTTGCCGACAACAAATTCGCACTCTGACCAGCTCGCATTATTTACATCGCCAAAGTTTGCGAGGGTTGGACTGACCTGTAACTTTGCTCTATCTCAATGGAAGCGGTATTTTTCTTACGGGCGCCCTTGTTTTGCAAAACAACTTTTCCGTATCGCACACGTTTAAATGTAACTTAATGCCAATTCGCATTACAATTAATGCGAAGATGTCAATATTTATTACGTTTATTTAGATAAATTGTTTAAAAAATATTAGCATAGTAAGGTAAATTATTTATTTATGTAATTAAAAAAACAATTGTAAACCCTAGCTACAAATATTTACATAACCTTTATGTGCATTTAGGTAACACAAATGGTATCCTACTGATGGTGCAAACTGTGTTAGAAAATTGTTCATAAAGGTTGTGTAAATATTTGTAGCTAGAGTTTATTATTATTTATTTATTATAATTACGCTACTGCGCTCTGCATTGTGGGTTTGTATTTGTGGAATTTTAGTTATAAAATTTAATAAAAAATTTATAACTGACGCTTACATAGAATCGACATCCTCTACTTAGGGACTTTGTTTACAATTATAATAAATTGGGAAATAAATTTCCAAATGTTTGCACAGACAACTCATTGAAGTGGACTTGGAAGTAGGCGTTTCACACAACTATTAATCCGTTATAGCTTAATATACCCCCGCAGAGACAGTCACTCCGCTAGTGATGTTCATATGGTTGGATATTATTGCAAAATATATTTTGATCTATGACAGAAATATTTAATTCATATCTTTGAATATTATAAACAGTTAATATGATCTACTACTAAAGATGTAGTAAAGGTAGAAACGAGATCGGTTCTAATCTATGGAACGGGGAACAATGTCTGCATTAGTTGAATGGAAACGTACTATCCACTTTGTCTCGTGTAGAGAGCATATTATGGAATAATATGTTCTTTAATTATATGTTCATATCCAGGACAAAGGTAGAGACATGAGCTCTCAATGCAAGGGGATGAAACGGTGAGATTATAAAGCACCCTGCAAGGCTTTGTGGTGCTTCTGTGTAAGTCACTTAGAGCCCAATGATTTCAGGACTCTTTATCTTTAATAATGATAGCAATGACTGCCTTGTATACCATCAGCCACAGAGTAGGAGAGACTGGGTAGAGTTATCTCACTAGGGATATACGGTATTCGAGATATGTAGTGTTACTTCAACCCCCAAACTCTGATCCTAAGTACTCATTTACAGGACGAGTCAACCTGGGGGCTGAAAACAAAAACAAAAATGTTTTGGCGCTACTAGGAATCGAACCCATAGTATTAAGCTTTATAGTCAATTACTTTACCCGACTGGCACGGATCTACCTAGTTTTTTATTTATTTTACTATAATTTGAACTGACTTTGGATTTTAAATATAGTTTAATACAAGCTATTGGGTAAAAATTGAGTATTATATTTTATTTATAACCATTATCTGGAGATTACCGAAAGATTAGAGTTTTTGCAACTCTGTGTCCGACCACTGTCGAGTCAATGAGTATGGTTGTCGTTTCTAACCTCGGGGAGTTAGTAAATGTTCAGTGATCGGTTATGGAAAGAGTGCACTTGTTTGGTCTGAAGAGTGAGTACCACCTGGGTGTTGCATTGGTTAATATTGGTCGCATGTTCAATACAGGTCGCCAGATTTAGCCTGTGTGTTTGCGCTTGCTTGTTTGTGTGCGTGCGTTCGTGAGAGAGAGGAAGAGTGTAAGTGGGCGTATTCAAGGTTATAATCATAAGCTGTTCATATTATTATTTGTTTTATGTGTAATATTAACATTTTTATACGCATTTATATATAATGTTACTATTTATATTTGTAAAGATACTGTTCATATCTTAAAACCAAAAAAATTTCCACAATTTTTTCAACAATATAAACACTCATTAAAACTTGTATTACATTCAATAGAATAATTTTCTCTGCAACGCTATTAAGGAACTGTCAAAAGTACAAATAAAATCCGCTAGATGTAGTTGGTTGTACTTCACGGATACAAAACCTCTCACGTATGAGAGGTATCGTGGAAAACTGTTTCCTATGATTATTTTTAATGGCAATACGTGTAAGTTCTCTAATAGTAATGTTATTGGTCAAAAACAAACATCTGTTAGTTAAAATTGTTAATATGTTTTGTCGCATCAAAACAATGTATTCTAATATGAGGACTTCAAATCAGTAACTACCCCTCTGATATATTTTCAATTATGATAAAATACATGCATGTGAAAAAAGTACTTAAAATTGGTGCGAAGTCATATATTTTTATTTATTCACATAATTTGATTAGAAGAGGTATACATTTTTTCACCATGAAACAAAAATGACGACCCCTGATAAATACGGCTTAACGTTAGTTTATTGAAATTTTTAAAGGTATAATGAAAAGTTGTTTAGTTTACCAAACTTTTGTCTTTGCTGGTGCGTTGTAACTTTTGTTGTTAAGCAACAATATTAAAAAAATAACACAATATGTTTAGAAACAGCTGTTTCTCGAAAAACCTGTAAGGTCTGATTTTCTGGAAGTTATAGTTTTTTAAAAAACTTGTTAGTTATGCATTAAGGAAACATATTAGTATAAACCACTTTTCCTTCTATCTATTGTGATATCAGTTTAATAAAATAGTTAAAAAATTTGCCCTTTAAGCAGTCAATCAGTTCCACGGTATATTTTGTACATGAGTCTGTTGGAATCTTTGGCAAAAAACAATCCTTGGAATATTTGCCGACGGTTTCTTGCATTACTGACCGAAACGGTTCTTATAACTATTGGTCGAAATGATCGTTTGGTCGAAACGATCCTTGCCCGACCGGTTTCTAGTGTATTTGTCCTCAATAGTTCTGGTATTTATTGTTTGAAACAGTCTTTAGTCTTTGGAAATTGTTGATCGAATCATTCCCTGGAATCATTGGTCAAAACGGTCCATGGAGTCGTTGGTGGAACACGTCTTAGAATCTTTGTCGAAATAATCATTGATCGAAACTATCCGCGAATTCTTGTTCGAAAGGTTTTTAGAACCATTGGTCTAAATCGTCCTTGAAAATCTTTTTCGAATCAGTACTTTTTGAAAAACGGTTTATTTTGCCATTACAATTCTACAAAAGCGTTCAAAAGCTCAGGATAATTGTGAACTCATCTCGCCCTAGCCTCGGGAGTCAGTAGTCTATCAAAGAAATTAGCTTCCCGGACTCCTGCGTATCATGTGACCATAACCTAAAGCCTCCAAACGTTTTATGGGGTCAATCGGAAATCAGCTGTTTGAGATCGGTTTTGTGGGAAAGCTTTTTTAAGGCTGGCAAGAGGACTCTTTTCTCATGTTTTAGTGTGGATTATCTATAAGTCTGTAACTGCAGAGTAAATGGAAAGAAGACGTTTCATCTACTCTTTTACCAGACGCGTTTCTGAGCTGTCCATAATATGTCAATTCCGGTGCGCGTAGTGTTATAAATGTTACAATAACAAAGACGTATAAGATAATAGTAAGGTCACAATAGAGTTAAGGATTGAAACACTCTAGGGAAGCATGTTTAAAAAGTAGTTTATAAATTAAATGCAACAAATAGGTTACACAAGGTAACAAACAGGTGAACAAAAACATTTTCATTGTAAACTAGATTAAAATAGATTAAAGAAGATTAGATAAATAATAAATAGTAATAAGATAATACAGAATATGTTAAATTAAAATAGAAAAAGATTAAAGAGGCCCGAAGTAATTCTGTATCTTTAGGTTGTGTCCACCCTCATTTACGACTTTTCTGAAGACATTACTTCAAGACTTACATCTAGGGTTGAAGATATTATTTCCTAAGAAGTCCTTGTGCAGATGTAACTACTAAGAATAGTTGCCTCATTATTTGAAAGGAACAAGTATAATATTATGAATGAGGGCCTCATTGTGTAGCTCCTCACGACACCAGTAAGCTACATGTAAAGATTACGCATATTCAACAATATCTTATACAACTATTCTTTGAGCTTAGCTTGTAAGGTTATGTTAAAACAAATAAAATACTTACACAAAACGCACAAATTAATCATTTATTGTCTCATACGCGTTTCAATGACAAAGGCGCCATCATCAGTGAATGCTACTACTACAAACTTTTTTGTAAGTTAGAGCTTGTAGTAGTACACTCACTGATGATGATGTTTTTATTTGTTTTAACAATATCTTACACAACATTTTTGTGGGAAATATTTAATATTAGTTGATCACTATATTAGAATAATACCTGTCTTATTTTGGCAGTGTTAAAAGCTTAAAACATATGTTTGTGCTGAAGTACAATAAAAAGTAAGACGACTTAAAAAGCCATTAAATTTTTTAATTTATATTTGTATACTGTTGAATATGTATATCAGTATTTTATATTTCAATGTTTGTTTGATTCTGACCGTCGCTCATGAAACCAACCACGATAAAAATAAAAATGTAACCATGAAGCAAGACATGTTGAACGGTGGAAAAGAGAGAGAAAGTGAACAAAAACCGCTCGGTCTAATCATAGGGGTTGCGGGAAAAGAAAGGGAAAATCAACTCGGGGAGGTTTCGGCAGTAACGTCCAGTCCTGTAAACAGTTTGATGAAGAAAGGAAATAAAAGAAGCTGTGAAATTACTGCAGAGGGGTCGAGAGGGAATTATCTCTTAGGGTAGGAGAACTTGGAAGGCGGGATGTGCGAGAGGGATAACACAAGTTGAGAGAGAAAGGGTGGGTTGTTTAGAATTCGGAAAGCGAAGATGGTCCTTATTAAAGGGGTTTCGATATAAATTCGTTCTATGAAAACTTCATTTCTTTTAATTTGTTGTTTAGCTATACTAGCGCTATCTTTATTCACTGTAACTGATAAGATATCGGATTTAATAAATTACACCGTATACTGTAAGCTGATTTCAACTGGATGTGTTTGAACACTAATTGGATTTCGTTTTACAGTGTGTAGATTCGAACATCGCTAGTTGTTAATCATTTTATAGAACACGTTTTAGTTCAATAATTAACATATTTTAACGTTTTTTATTTCCGTTATTAATTTACACTCTCCGTAATATATATATATATATATATATATATGTTTATATATTTTGTTCAAATTTTCAATCGTTATTAAAATACTTTGTTTTATTCCTAGACTCAAGTTCAAACATATTTTTCTAAAACCAGTTGTGGATGACACTCGATATTAATACAGTTCTTTCAAGTTTTACTTCATTAATTAAATTAAAAGCAGTTTTATTTATATTTTTCGACAGATTTCACAATTTCGTTATTTTAAATAATCCACCTGAAAGTTGCCTTTTAAGGCATTTAGCCAATGCCCTACCACCAGGTAAGTCCTTGGTGATCGTATTTTAAGTTCTTAAGAAAGACACATCCTTTGCGTTGAAGGTCTTCAAGTTCATGCCCGTTCATGGTAGAAGGATTCGCTTCTTCACTCTGATTTCTTCTAATACCTTTCTTCTTGTATGCGTTCCAAACGCAACATTTCATTCCTTCAATTCATTGTATTTTAGTTATTATTTATTGTTTAGCATGAAGGATTCTCTTACAATGATAGAGAGATTTTTTGCACCCTCTCAAGTTTGTTTTGGTTTTACACTACTTACAAAAGCGCGTTTTGATTTGAACCTAAGTATCACTTCTTCACTTGTATTCTCTAACATTTTAAACAATACTTCATATCCAATACAAATAGTATTGCAAATAGTATTTATTGCTGCCATTACTTGTCATGAACTTACAATAAGATGAAAGGCCAGTTATGCTATTTATTTACCAAAAAAATAACTGTACAGCTAAAGTAGCAATTAATTGTATTATATGCTGACAAAGCAGAAACATTCCATCTTTCCCCTGATCTGTGAAGCATGCATGATGTAATCCCGTTTCAACCACTCATTTTCGTTTAACCATGTCTGTGTTTCGTCTAGTTTACAGAAATAATAACTCAATATGGGTATAGCACATGAACGTCGGGCGTGACATTTCTGCATGTCTCAGATGGTGTTTAAAACTCTTTCTTAATCTATCAATTATTAATAACACATAGCATCCGTAGCTTAGGTTAACATTTTATGACGTTTATAAGACCCTTCCCATTGTACAATTATTATAAATTCACTTAATCCTATATGTTGTTCATAACACACAGCATGTTAATCAAAAACTCCCCATTTATCCTATCTAATATTCATAATACACAACAAATTAATAATAAACTCGCCTAATCCTATCTTCTATTCAAAACGCATATTTAATAAAGTTACTTAATTCTATCTGCTTCTCATAACACACAACACATTAATAATAAACTTACTTAATTCTATCTGTTATTCATAACACACAGCACGTTATTAATAAACTCACCTAATCCTATCTGCTATTCATAACACACAGCACGTTATTAATAAACTCACCTAATCCTATCTGCTATTCATAATACTCAGCACGTTATTAATAAACTCACCTAATCCTATCTGCTATTCATGACACACAGCACGTTATTAATAAACTCACCTAATCCTATCTGCTATTCACAACACACAGCACGTTATTAATAAACTCACCTAATCCTATCTGCTATTCATGACACACAGCACGTTATTAATAAACTCACCTAATCCTATCTGCTATTCACAACACACAGCACGTTATTAATAAACTCACCTAATCCTATCTGCTATTCATGACACACAGCACGTTATTAATAAACTCACCTAATCCTATCTGCTATTCATGACACACAACACATTATTAATAAACTCACCTAATCCTATCTGCTATTCATGACACACAGCACGTTATTAATAAACTCACCTAATCCTATCTGCTATTCACAACACACAGCACGTTATTAATAAACTCACCTAATCCTATCTGCTATTCACAACACACAGCACGTTATTAATAAACTCACCTAATCCTATCTGCTATTCATGACACACAGCACGTTATTAATAAACTCACCTAATCCTATCTGCTATTCACAACACACAGCACGTTATTAATAAACTCACCTAATCCTATCTGCTATTCATGACACACAGCACGTTATTAATAAACTCTCCTAATCCTATCTGCTATTCATGACACACAGCACGTTATTAATAAACTCACCTAATCCTATCTGCTATTCATGACACACAGCACGTTATTAATAAACTCTCCTAATCCTATCTGCTATTCATGACACACAGCACGTTATTAATAAACTCACCTAATCCTATCTGCTATTCGTAACACACAGCACGTTATTAATAAACTCACCTAATCCTATCTGCTATTCATGACACACAGCACGTTATTAATAAACTCACCTAATCCTATCTGCTATTCATGACACACAGCACGTTATTAATAAACTCACCTAATCCTATCTGCTATTCACAACACACAGCACGTTATTAATAAACTCACCTAATCCTGTCTGCTATTCATAACACCACAGCACGTTATTAATAAACTCTCCTAATCCTATCTGCTATTCATAACACATAGCACATTAATAATAAATTAACTAAATCCTATCTGTTTTTCATAATACACAACAAATTAATAATAAACTCACTTAGTCCCACCTGTTATTCATAAAACCCAGCTCGTTAATAATAAACACACTTATCCTATCTTATATTTATATTACGCAACACATTAATAATAAACTCACTTTATCCTATATGTTGTACATAACACACAGCACATTAATAATAATAAACACACATAATCATATCTGCTATTCATAACACACAGCACATAATCATAATTAACTAAATCCTATCTGTTATTAATAACACACAACACAATAATCATAAACTCACTTAGTCCTACCTGTTATTCATAATACCCAGCACGTTAACAATAAATACTCTTAATCATATCTGCTCTCCATATTACACAACACATTATTAATAAACTTACTTAATTCTATATGTTCTACATAACACACAGCACATTAATAATAAAGTCACATAATCCTATCTGCTATTTATAACACACAGCAAATTATTGTTGAACTCACTTAATCATGTCTGCTACTCATAACACACAGCACATTAATCATAAGATCACTTAATCCTATCTGCTCTCCATATTACACAACACATTATTAATAAACTTACTTAATTCTATATGTTCTCCATAACACACAGCACATTAATAATAAAGTCACATAATCCTATCTGCTATTTATAACACACAGCAAATTATTATTGAACTCACTTAATCATGTCTGCTACTCATAACACACAGCACATTAATCATAAGATCACTTAATCCTATCTGCTCTCCATATTACACAACACATTATTAATAAACTTACTTAATTCTATATGTTCTCCATAACACACAGCACATTAATAATAAAGTCACATAATCCTATCTGCTATTTATAACACACAGCAAATTATTATTGAACTCACTTAATCATGTCTGCTACTCATAACACACAGCACATTAATAATAAAGTCACATAATCCTATCTGCTATTTATAACACACAGCAAATTATTATTGAACTCACTTAATCATGTCTGCTACTCATAACACACAGCACATTAATCATAAGATCACTTAATCGTATCTGCTATTCAAAATCATACAAAGTGTGTCTAACTTTTACTAAAAAGCTTTTCAACATTTACGTTACTACATCCATTCTTTGCGTTACAACATTTCTACCATATGTTATGACATTCCCACCTTTACGTTACAACATTTCTACAATATAAGCTACGACATTCCTACCTTCACGTTACGAAGTTTCTACCATATAAGTTACGACAACCAACCTTTACGTTACAACATTTCTATCATATAAGTTACGACATTCCCACCTTTACGTTACAACATTTCTATCATATAAGTTACGACATTCCCACCTTTACGTTACAAAGTTTCTACCATATAAGTTACGACAATCAACCTTTACGTTAAAACATTTCTATCATATGAGTTACGACATCCAACCTTTACGTTACAACATTTCTATCATATAAGTTACGACATTCCCACCTTTACGTTACAAAGTTTCTACCATATAAGTTACGACAACCCACCTTTACGTTACAACATTTCTATCATATGAGTTACGACATCCAACCTTTACGTTACAACATTTCTATCATATAAGTTACGACATTCCCACCTTTACGTTACAAAGTTTCTACCATATAAGTTACGACAATCAACCTTTACGTTACAACATTTCTATCATATGAGTTACGACATCCAACCTTTACGTTACAACATTTCTATCATATAAGTTACGACATTCCCACCTTTACGTTACAAAGTTTCTACCATATAAGTTACGACAACCAACCTTTACGTTACAACATTTCTATCATATGAGTTACGACAACCAACCTTTACGTTACAACATTTCTATCATAAAGGTTACGTCATTCCCATCTATACGTTACGACATTCCCACCTTTACGTTACAAAGTTTCTACCATATAAGTTACGACATCCAACCTTTACGTTACAACATTTCTACCATATAAGTTACGACAACCAACCTTTACGTTACAACATTTCTATCATACGAGTTACGACATCCGACCTTTACGTTACAACATTTCTACAATATAAGTTACGACATTCCCACCTTTACGTTACAAAGTTTCTACCATATAAGTTACGAAAACCAACCTTTACGTTACAACATTTCTATCATATGAGTTACGACATCCGACCTTTACGTTACAACATTTCTACAATATAAGTTACGACATTCCCACCTTTACGTTACAAAGTTTCTACCATATAAGTTACGATAACCAACCTTTACGTTACAACATTTCTATCATATGAGTTACGACATCCAACCTTTACGTTACAACATTTCTACCATAAAGGTTACGTCATTCCCATCTTTACGTTACGACATTCCCACCTTTACGTTACAAAGTTTCTACCATATAAGTTACGATAACCAACCTTTACGTTACAACATTTCTATCATATGAGTTACGACATCCAACCTTTACGTTACAACATTTCTACCATAAAGGTTACGTCATTCCCATCTTTACGTTACGACATTCCCACCTTTACTTCAACCTTTTTATTTACATTTATTCAACTACCTTCAATTGTTGGACATTTGTGTTACAAACAATAATAATAGTCAATAAACAAACTAGATCATGTTTCAACAGTTACTTCTAATTGCCTTCTTTGGAACATGTCTCTGAGTCTTGAGTGTTTCAGAAACTAAATTTAAAGTATTTGTTTGCTTAATTTTCCGACGTCGCAACACTCTCGTAATCTCCAGTGCACGGAACGAGTTTATAATTAACTGCAACAGGAAACAGTAAGTTTCTGCAAAAGTTTTCTCAGATAAGTTCGTCAGATGATTCGTTACTGAAACAACGCTATCTATCGCTTAATGCGTTAATATGCTCAACCAAGATTGTTCCACTTAATTACAAACCTAATTAATTTGTAAATGTTGATTGCACAACTTCCCCCTTCCGAGTAGGCCTTTTCTTACGGTACAAATATTACGTTGTTGATTCATTTTACGATTTGGGTTAAATATTTATTAGAAGATGAAACAATTGTCAACTTTCTAAAATAAATAACAATTTAATTTACATGATTTCATTTTTACATTGCAATTAAACATCTTCTCTTTGCGTTGCTGATCACTCGGTTTATTGAACTAATAATTACAGTCTCGGTTTTTAGTCAGGTCAAAGCACACTGAAATTACTAAAATGTAAGAACTTTGAAAAGATTAAATAATCTCGTAAGAATATATTATTACTAAAACAGTTCTTCAAATTAATATCCCCCTACTACAGTACTAGGGAGTCATTAAATTTGTTCCATACTCCTTCTTAATCATTCTACTCTACTTACAAGGGTTGTAACGGGTGGAAAAGTAGTTACGACTTCAATAGAGAATATTTCTCCTTCAATACGCGACCCTCAATGCTGTGATTCTTCCTACATCATTAATTATAACGGCATAATACCGTTCTTTATAACATTCCTAGTCCTATAATATTAATATACTATTTTATTGATATTCCTATAATATCAATTATTTTACTGTCATCATTACGCACACCCACACACTCTCACAGACACTAACGCACACACTTACACACACACACACACACACACACACACACACACACACACACACACACACACACACACACACACACACACACACACACACACACACACACACACACACACACACACACACACACACACACACACACACACACACACACACACACACACACACACACACATACACACACACACACACACACACACACACAACACACACACACACACACACACACACACACAACACACACACACACACACACACACACAAACACACACACACACACACACACACACACAACACACACACACACCCACACACTCTCACAGACACTAACGCACACACTTACACACACACACACACACACACACACACACACATACACACACACACACACACACACACACACACACACACACACACACAACACACACACACACACACACACACACATACAAACACAAATATTTGTTTATAAACTTTTCAATTACAATTAAAAAACCAAAGTTTTTTAAACAAAAATTAATTTCTCTATGAACATAAATACAATACCATGTGTTTCTTCATAATTTTGTGAACACACTTATATATTATAGTAAATAAAACTCCTTGTAAACCACAATCTATTTACGATTTTAATTATTTCAAAATAATGTTTGAAGATTTAATATTCAAAAAACACTACTTTGTAAAATCAAGATCTTTAATAATTAATAAAACCACGTTGCTCAATTATTCTATAGAATGTCATTCAGAGATAAGTCATTTATTTGTAAATTTTAAATTAGCTAGTATAGGTTATTAAAATAATCAAAAATTTCTTTGCACATAATCGCTTATAAATTTATTAAAAATGTTTTCATAAATTTTAGCAAACATCAAAAATAAATATTTGACTAATTTTATACGACGAGACATATGTGTTTTGAAACCACTTTACAATTCCTCCTTCTTAAATTTACAATAACCAGAAGTTTCATTTAATCCCCTATATATTACTCCTTCAGCCTTGCAAAGCGCCAACTTTTTAAGAACATATCATAACAAATATGTCAGTCGGTGAGGTTGTTTTTCACTTCGTTTTTCAGTAATAGATGATTTGAAAAAAGTGGAAAGTTTAAAAAACACTCTCCCCTTCGATCCCTTGCGTGCTTTTGCTGCGTAAAGCACATGTAGCTGATTGAACGTATTTGTATAAAGAAGGACTATCTCGACACTTCTTCCCGCTATGTATGCAACGAAAACAGAAATTCTTTTCGTTTATGATTCCATTATATTGCTGCTTCCATTGGCGCTCTCTATTTTCCTTTTTGAACACTATTCGTATTTAATTCTAGAGTAAATCTTTCCCTTAATGAAGTTTTTTTTGAAAAAATGTAGCAAATACATTGATTTAAATGAGTATTACTACTTCATTGTATTAAAATTTTGGATTCAGGCCATTTTTTTTTAGACATTACCTTAGATTTTGGCGGAGTAAGTCATTTTGGGTGATCAAGAAATTTCGGCGGAGCAAAACATTTCGAGGAAACAAAGAATTTCGGCGGAGCAAGCAATTTCAACGATGCGTATAATTTTGGCGGAGCAAGTAATTTCGGGGGAGCAAGTAATTTCTGCTGAGCAGGTAATTTTGGTAGATGAATGAATTTGGGGGGGGGAGCAAGTAATTTCTGCAGAGCAGGTATTTTTAGTAAATGAATTTAATTCGGTGGAGCATGTAATCTCGGCTGAACAGGTATTTTTTGTGGTTAATTTCAATAAAGCTAGTGTTTTTGTGAAGCAAGTAATATCGGTGAAGGATTTATTTTGGCCTAATTTATAGGTCAATAAATTCCTAATAAATAACAATAATCTACTTATAAATATTTTAATATTTGCATTGAATTCATTAATTTTACTAGAATTAAAACATTTCCTAGAAGTAGAAAAAGATTATTCTAAGTTAAGAAATATTTTTAAATTTTAGAATTAAAAAAAAGTCTTAAAAGGTTCGATTTAATATTTTTAACTTAACTTTTTAAAACGTTTATTTTTTAAATTAAAAAATAGATGTTTTCTAAATTATCAGTAACAACTTATTAAAATTTTTAAATAATTCACAATTTGTGAATTAAGTGAGCCAGGTAAACGTTTTAAGAAACGCCAAAATAAAAGAGTCTGAATCATAATAAGAAATAATTGTATTTTTAAGGAATTTATCGTAAGTCAATCAAAAAACTATATAAATTAATATAGTTAAAGGTGGATTTGTCTCACGATCCCGTAAAGAAGAAATATTACCCGAGCATAAAGCTTTTAACTTCCTGTTTATATCTTCTTTAATGCAACGCCCTTACTCGTTGGCAATTTCACTTTATGAATTATTTATCTTTTTTGAATTTTCTCACCGTGAATTGGTGCCACAACGAAGGGTTGTACAAACAGAACTTATCGTTTCATCCCTTAGACAAACATGATTAAATGAAATTGGTTTAAAATTACAATCAAATTTTAAATTTAAAAAAATCGATAGCATATCTTGCAAGAATCTACTTAAAATATACTAATATTTCTTAAAATATACGTTTAATGTAAAATTTATAGAAAGAAATATGCTTTTACAGTTTCCTGTAAGGGTGAAACCTAATTTTATTGTAAAGGCAATTTGAATTAGATTGAGTAAATTACTTCCTTAGAAGGGATCCTTAAGTTTATTTTCCGAGATGAAAAGGTGGACGAATAATGCAATTAGCACATTGAGGGCGTTGAGTTCCATTTCGCAGCTCGTGTTTCGTCTTCAAAAGAAGATGGCAGAGGGAAACAACAGGACTTTGTTACATTAGTAGAGTTACCGATGCAGAAAATATATTAAGCTATAGCATAACTTCGTCAGTCTTTATCAATTTGGCTTATTTCTGTAAGCTTAGGTCGAAAACACAATTTTAGCATTGAAAACCTGGCTGGTAAGCAAAGGTTTCTTAGTTAGTATTAAACAAGATAGTAAAACTACAGGTAATTATTGCGTAACTGAGTGAATGCTTTTGAACTTAGTTGCTGATGAGTTTCGAAACAATTACTTGAGTATCAATAAAGTGATTGTTTCGAAACGCGTCAGCAACTAAGTTCAAAAGTATTCACTCAGTTATCAATTGTTACTTATAATTTGATTAATAAATTCAAGATGTTTACAAGTCATTCCTAGAGATCTACATTTAAAAACGTGTATAATTTATATATATCATTTTCATTTTCAAAATATTTTTTTGAGATAACGTTTTCCTATCCAAAATGTATTTTTATGTAGAGAATTTGAGAATTATGAGGGAAGATCCCCGAGGTAGAAGGCCTAGCAGCTGTGTCTTGTCTCGCTTCTAGGCGCAGTAGTACACAAGCAACAGTGGTTCTAGCGATTGCGCAGCGGTTATCCAAGTCTCTCACTATGTCTCGGGAGTGGTCGTCTACAGTGACGTTCGAGCATAGATACCTACGCCTAGCCCAGATACCTATCTGGGATTCACCATATTATCTAGATTAGTCAAACCTCTCGAGTTACACAGCACCGAAAAGACTCAATAGGTAGCGATAGTGTGTTTGGAAACATGTTTGAAGAAGAAAAATCAGTAATAAAAAAAGTGAATATAGTACCATTAAAGTTAAATAAAATATAGCTTTCACTCACGCACTGTATGCATCATAATAACTTGTAGTTGTAGTAGATGGTCGAAACCACCTGAACAATGACCTGCCTCCTTTTAAATAAAGCTCGCATTTAACAGACAGCTTTATACAACATTAACAAAAAAATTGTTCAAACACTTAACTAGACATTGCATAGATTGTTGAATGTTTACTAACCGCACAGTGGTTTCAGGCACGCCATGATTAAACTACCCCTCATAACATTTACATACCTTCGGAGCTGTATGAATACATTTTTCTAAATATTTTCTGAAGTGTATATTTGTATAGGCTCACTGAACACGGTTGTATTGATGAATAAAATCATTCTATACGCGTACTTGTCTGTATATATACAATGAGGTATATGGGAATCCTTATATACAGTATGCGCTTTAAATAGGCCACTACTGTTTTATCCTCTTGATAATTTCGAACAAGTTCATGGTAAATAATACAAACAGTAAAATTGCCGAACTGTGATACCCTGCGGTGCTACAGTATCTATTATCCCAACCTATAAAGCTAAAAGCTTTTTCCAGGATTAGGATATCTACTCCTTCACGTGGCTCCTTGCAAAGCTTTCCTCAGTGTTTCACACACAAAATGTAACAATGGAGTTTTAGCTATGTAAAAAAAAAATATTTCAGCAACCAATGAGCAAGAGATAAATGAACAATCAGTAATTTATTTACTTCACCAATCGATTTTGCTTGCTTTGATTAAAAATATTTCAATTATATCGCAGCACTTGTACGTTTATATATTTTAACCGAAGTTTACAGAAATATAAAATCTTTAAAATTAATGCATTATCAAAACTGTTTAAAAAATAATTTTACAAACATATCTTAATAATAACAAGCTGTACATACCTTTATGTATCTTTAACAAGTAAAATGTTATGAATTCTTTAGGAATCGTATTCTTCGTGGAATATTTTCATTCTATTTTTCGACGTTAACAGTCTAAAAATTACAAATGTTTTAAATATACACATAGATTACTGTTGAATAAACATGTAACTTAGTTAATATTTCAGATAGATGTTTTATATGAAACCAAAATTCAAGTATCGTCCCATAATTTCCGAAAGATGGTAATAAATAAATAATACGTAGTAGCAATAAATGATTTATTTTCTCATACGCATTTCATAACAAGTAACCATCAACAGAGGTTACAATTACACAGATTCCAAAGTAAAACTAACAAAGGAACTGTAGTAACTTACAGCACGTCACGCAATTCAGTTTTTTGTAACTGCATACAAGACATTAAAAACTATTTTCACGAGGAAATTCATATTTAGGCTTACTCTCGTAAAGTAATTAAGTAACAACTATTATCAACTCACAATTATTAATTAATTTTCTCATAGCGTTTCAGTGACAAGGTAATCATAATCGTCAGTGCGTATAGACCTACTAGGTATAGTTTAGAATCCGTGTAGATATAGCTGATGATGGCGGCTTTCTTATTGAGAAAATAAATTATTTGTGAGTCGATTGTCCTTATATTTAATTATTAGCCTCAATTTGTGTCACAAGTTACGTTCACATTTGTATACTGGTTGAAATTAAAATTGACAAATTTAAAAAATGTCCGACGGACAATCATTAGAACTAATCAAAGGTGATAAAAATATTTAAAATAAATTTCAGAAAAGCGTAAGACTAAATTTGCTACGGATGTTAGAGTGAATATGTACTTTTGTCCAGAGGCGCCTCCAGAATTTCGTTAACGGGGGCCAAGGACATCAACAACATCAGGGGGTCATCACCTCGGTTGTAATATTCCCCCAAATCAGTCAAGTTACTTCAATGTGTACTTTGTTTTACTTTAGGGCACAAACTCAACAATTTTGTATTAATATGGGGTCCTAAAGTTTTTTTATTTTTGATGGATTTAAATATTATTAACATTTTAATTTGCTAATTAACTAATGCTTCTAAACCTTCAGGCACAAATAAAAACTACCTAAAAAATCTATTAATAACAATTATTTATTGGTGTACCTTGGTAGTTGAATTTATGTACGGCGCATGCGCACTATACGTTCTTCAATGAATTATGACGCTCGTAATTTCTTTTTCCTTATAGGCATGTCCCAGGCCCCTTGGCACCTCATTTCGGTGAGCCACTGGCTCCGTCAAGCCTGCGCCCCTCTTCAGCGAAATCACGCCGATTAGTTAGTAATTATTCGAAATGAGTTAAGAGGTGGAGTAAAATATCACGTTTTGCAGAAACAGTATCTTTGGGGTTAATGAATCCGATTAAGGTTTCCCTATGCAAACGTAAATATCGGCTCCGTAACTCTTGTAACGCTTTTGCAGTCCCAAGTAACGTTTCAAGAGAAGACGAAAAAACCCTTTGTTGCGTTTTATGAAAAAATAGAAAGAGTCGAACCTAATTAAAAATGCAAGAATACGCATTTTTAAGATTGCCTTTCTAAGAAAAAAACTACCTTTACAAAAAATGTTGAGAAACATTACTTCCTTGCGAACTCTTGGGCTGTTTGCTAAGAGTGGAAGGGTGTGAATATGGACGTGAGACTGGCATGCTATTGCCAATTGTTGCATGATGATAACAAGACATACATCTCTTTGTGTATAGGCCTATATCAGATATTTGAAAAAACCTTTTCGCAAGGAGAGAAAACTACAAAATGTAACCAATACGGTAAACGTAATAGAAGTAGTCTAACTAATAAAATATTGTTCGTACTCGAATACAAATGTAATTTCAGGTATAATTACGAGTTAAAAAACCTTAAAGGTACGATAAGGATGAACCCTTTATAAGGTTGTCAACCATTATTTCAGGTCATACTTGTAAATATACTAGAGAGAAAAACATATATTTTAATCATTGTCTTACCAAGGCATACATTTTTCAGAAATGTTTAAGCAAAACATTATTTTTATTCTTTGTTATTTGTATTTAGCGTTTTTTTGTAATGATTTGTATGAAGGTGTGGGGTTGGAGGTGTCACGTGAACACGCAATTTGTAGGATAGCTAACTGACCACATCGTTGTAACTAGTTACCAACTAGTTGTTGGAGGGGTCACGTAAACATACGCAATTTGTAGGATAACTAACTGACCACATCGTTGTAACTAGTTACCAACTAGTTGTTGGAGGGGTCACGTGAACACGCAATTTGTAGGATAGCTAACTGACCACATCGTTGTAACTAGTTACCAACTAGTTGTTGGAGGGGTCACGTAAACATACGCAATTTGTAGGATAACTAACTGACCACATCGTTGTAACTAGTTACCAACTAGTTGTTGGAGGGGTCACGTAAACATACGTAATTTGTAGGATAACTAACTGACCACATCGTTGTAACTAGTTACCAACTAGTTGTAGGAGAGGTCACGTAAACATACGCAATTTGTAGGATTGACCACATCTTTGCAACTAGTTAGCAATACGGAAAACAAAGGATATTACCCGCTGGGGAGAACAAGTAATGGGCATTGTCTAGTCCCTTTGGGTATCACCCAGGGTTTGCACGGGTTTATTTGCATAAGGACGTATTTTACAACTTAGAGGTTTCAAAGTGTTAAGTTTTACTCCAATTTTAAATTGTCTACTTTGTGTTTATAAGTTTTACTTAAAGCGAAGACACAGGGGCGTCTCCAAACCATTTAATTTTAGGAGAAAAATATTACTCTATAAAACAGCGCTAGATGTTTAGCGAAATAGCTTCTCAAATAACGAGCAATTGTGTATTTGTAAGTGCAAAAATACCATAAAATATGATTTCTAGAGATAAAAATGTCCAAAATTTCCTCGCAAGGGCTCCATCCCCTGACCCTCCGGGTCGTGCCCCCAAACATTGTCCTGGCTACGACACTGGAAGACACCCTTCTATGATGTCGTTCAGAGGGGTCATAGTTTATTCTGAATAAGCAAAACTATAGTAGAAGAGATCCCTTTATGATGTATTCCTGCATATGATATACATCACCTCTCCCACATTGTTCTATCTACAAAATAAGCGATAAGAGCTTAAATGTAATTAACGATTTAAACCGATACAAACCAAAAATATTAAATGGTTTTAGCTTCTAACGGCAGCAATTTTAACAATAAATTGAACTCAAATAATGACCAATGCCGAGTTTATTATTTTTATATTATAAAAGCAACGTCTCGGTCATGTTTTAGGTGGCGCTTTTCAAGCTTTTAAATAGGCACTGGATAAAAGTTAGTCAATAGCAATACTATCACGTTCATACTAATCTAGAGTAACTAATGTGACCGAAATGTTGCTTTATAATATTAAAATATTAAACTCGGCATTGATTATAGTTTGATTTTTAAAAATATTTAAATTTGCGTATGAAGTTAAACTTCGATATACACTTGTCTAAACGTGAAACATTTGTAAGGTTATATTAAAAACACAATTAGTTGTCGAAAACGACTATAATCTCCCAACAAAGTGCAATTAAAAATAATTTTAAAAAAAAT
This sequence comes from Prosapia bicincta, assembly GCA_036971475.1. Taxonomy (NCBI): domain Eukaryota; kingdom Metazoa; phylum Arthropoda; class Insecta; order Hemiptera; family Cercopidae; genus Prosapia; species Prosapia bicincta. The sequence goes on from JBAIZL010000008.1 coordinate 43,621,849, forward strand.
AACAAACGCTAAAATTCATTAATTAATCTATTTATGTTGGTTTGGTTTAGTCAATGCTGGTACTAGGCATTTCAGTCAATCGATGCCGCACCTCCCAGTAGCGGCCAATTGTGTCCTCACTGGAGCCGGAGAGACCTTGGCAGACGTTTAGGTGTCTTGCTCTTTCTGGTCTTTTGGCAGAGGTGGCAGGGGATCTTCCACAACGCCGATCCGTTATAGATGGTTCTAGGCAGTCAATTTATTTAGTGTAGTTGTAAGTGTACGAGGCAAGATGGTTGATTTACCCTACGACGAATCTGCCTGCTATCATTTGTGCAGATTTAGTGTTTGAAGTAGACCTAATATTTAACGGGGTAAAGGGTGTCAAACGCCTCATGTGAGAGGAAGGGAAAGGAACGTGTAAGACTAAGAAAGGGGCATAATGTCCTCTAAGGGAAACTTGAGAGTTGCTTCCGAGATGGTGGAAGGTCCTACCCATTGCCCAGGTGTACATTTTAATTTCTATTTCGCGTTTTATGTAACTGAATAATTTTTACTTTAATTTTGGGTTTATTTTAGAAGTTCAATTCTGTCTATCTAACTGGATAACTTTTATTTTAAATTTGCTATTATTTGAATAAACTCTTAAAATTTTAAAAAAATATGTACATCCTGTATTGGTTTTTAAAATTGGTTAAAATAGAAGAGAACGCATGGGGCTCTCTCAATACAGCTCAAAGGGTGTCAGTGAAATTTATTCCAATAGCCTTGTGAACGTGTTTGACAGTTTGTACGAGTTTTGTTCAAAACTATCCTTGCTTGCAGTATTGTATGAAGTATCTTTAAAACCTTTATACTTTCTCTTTTGTTCTTTTATAAAACCAATAATCTGCAAAACCAAATTAAATGTTTTTTTAAAAATTGTTATATAAACTTTATACAAAGATCTTGACGCCTAATGATTCCCTTCTATAAGGAAGGTTTCACAAAAAACGAATAGTAATAAATAACAGTACATAATGAAAATTTAAATAGAGGTTTGTAGAAACACAAGTCCTCTAATAATAGGTCTGCAAACGATTTGTATAATACTAATGATCTCTTTTTACAACATTGAAATGATGACAGTTTATTTACAGCTCAAATGTAAAATAAGGAGATGAAAGTGAAATTGAATGAAGCTAAACGTTTTTGGTTAGCTACCTGTAAGAATACCCGTTGAGCTAAGCCGTTTCGAAGACGATCAGAATTTATGGTAATAGTACATCACGCAGTACACTGGCAATTACCTGATGACACTTTGTCAACTGCAGCAGTTGGAAAAATTGTATCCTGGTAGTTTTGTGCCACATATAGCTTCAGTATAACCATAATCTTTCTGACATACTTTAAATAGGGGTTGTTTTAGTGGCCCAATGAAATAAATGCAGGTTTTATGGCTATGCTTCTTGTGTATTTATTGCAAGCAAATTGTTGGGTATTTCTTTTCTGTAAGATAAGAAACAGTTTTGTGTTATTATTTTTAGAATAAATTGTAACCTATTTTGGAATGTTTATCTTTTAATGCGTGTTATTGTTCTGTTTAAACATATTTTTCTCTACGATGACAATAGTTACAACAAAAATCATTGTTTACTAAAATACTATTGTGAGTCTAGCATGAAATGAATCGGTATTAAAAATGACATTATTAATATAATACTTAAATTATTAAAAAATATTTAACAGCAAGAATATTATTTCATTTTATTGTAATAAATAAAAACCAGCAATTCTTGCTACGAGCCCTTAGCATTTTCAGATTAAAGAAACAAATTCAGATTTATAAATATGATTATCTAAAATCTAAACCAATCGAGTTCTGTATTATTGACTAATAAATAAACAGATCTTTCAGTTAATAAAAATATTAAATTAAATATCGTAATAATTAAATGTGTATGTTCCCTTATTTTTTAAATGAAAGGTCTTTGGGCTTTCAGTTATTCGCTACTATTTAGGAAAAAGGGTCATTCCAATTACTTAAAACTTCTTTTTTATTATCAAAATAGTTTTAAATCCATACAAGCCTATTAGTTACATTTTTAAAACATTATTTAAAATAGTTCTTGCAAATAGTAACTCTTTTCTTGTGAACATTTTTACTCGGGCTGCAGTATTTTCTGTCCCTTAGGAATAACAGTTAACTTTAAGTTTATAAATTATGTTTCACAGCTTTGTAATTTTACTTTAGTTACTACTTGTAGCATGTTTTCTCTCTAATGGAAAAGTTTTTCCTTCTAAATACACTACTTTAAAATAATGTAGTGTTTATTTTGAGTGTTTATCTTGTAATGTGGGTTATTATTTGTTTAAAAATATTTCTCTAGCTCGAGACGAATAAAGAAATTTTCACTGTTTTCAGAATTATTTGAAAACTATTTTTCTGTCAATAAATTTGTTTTTATAAATTCCTTATATTAGCCCACACTCTCTTGGTATACAGGTATATCTTGTACAAATTTTAAGTCGTCAATAAAATACGTTTTTATTCATCCAATCAAGTCCAAATAAACTTTTTAAAACCTATATTCGATAACAATTTATATTGATAAGGTTTTTTCAAATATTTATTCAATAATTAAACTATAAAAATTTGAGGGTCATGTCCGGATTCGAACTGTGAATCTTCATGTTGAAAGTATAGTCTCATGTGCCAAGTTTCCAATACCAAGAAATGAATTTCTGAAAGACTTATATGAATGTTTTCCCCATCTGGTTGTCGTCAAAAACTCCACTGTACAACCTTAAACTGTTGCCATGATCTCCTACAAAATATCATAAATAGTGCTGTAGGAAAGGAATAAAATAAACAAACTGGAAATAAGCAGACAATGATTAAATATTTATGACCTCAGTAGGAATTTACTTAATTTTTTTTAATATTACTTGTGAAAAAAGGTGTTACTTTTATGTCTATTATGAAAAAAGGTGTATTTTTTGAAAACGAATTACGGGCTATATATTTTAGTTCCTACATTTAACAAATATGTCCACACAAACGCTAATATACAAGTTCACCACAATTATCAATCCCAATCCTCTTTTAAGTTTAATGTTTAAAATTTAGGCACCAATCGTTAGCTAGTATTCCTAAGGGTTGGAATTATAAATAATACTAGTAAATAATTATAATACATACACACACACACACACACGCGCGCGCACACACGCACAGACGCACAGACACACACACACACACACGCACACACAGACACACACAGACACACACACACACACACACACACACACACACACACACACACACACACACACACACACACACACACACACACACACACACACACAGACACACAGACACACACACACACACACACACACACACACACACACACACACACACACACACACACACACACACACACACACACACACACACACACACAGACACACACAGACAAATACACACACACACACACACACACACACACACACACACACTCACACACACACACACACACACACACACACACACACACACACACACACACACACACACACACACACACACACACACACACACACACACACACACACACACACACACACACATACACACACACACACACACACACACACACACAGACACACACAGACACACACACACACACACACACACACACACACACACACACACACACACACACACACACACACACACACACACACACACACACACACACACACACACATACACACACACACACAGATACACACACACACACACACACACACACACACACACACACACTACAGTTGCACAGAACAATACAAATAAACAATAGAGATACGTAGGGAGAAGAGTATAACACTACAAAACCTTCATTCATTGACCAAGGGCAATACTAAGCTTCTAGTTTCAGCCCGATTGTTCTTGAGTTGTGAAACTAATCACATCTACGTTTGTAGAGATGTCCGTTGCAATGAAAAACTGAAGGTTTTTATTAGATTTTATCAGTCTAGTGATCCCGTTTAGAATATTGTTTTGTAAAAAAATTATTTTAATTACAGGATGTAATACAAATTTTAAATCACAAGAATTGATAATCGCTTTTTTATTTAATGAATGAAATTTTAATTTTAGTTTGGAAAGTAACTCTAAATACAATCTTCTGGCATTGCTCAACAAATTGCCTGTTAAAGATTAGTAACCAGAAATTTATATTTTCAGTTGGAAACATATTCGACGCGACGTTTCAAAATACCACTATTCCAAGGACAATACCATAGTTTTCTATAATGGGAGCGTTTAGTTTCATCATGTTTACAATCATGTTTCAAAAAGATTCAAGAAAATAAAAGCAGGAAACGGAATCTAATTTTGTTCTAAATGAGGATGAAAAAGTATCTTAATCATTATTCAACATATGAAAATTAACGGATATTTTTATAATCCTTTAAGATCATGTAGTTATTCTTTTGAATAAAGAAAACATGTTTACATTTATAGACGAGACTCCTAGATTATTTTCATTTACACGAGGTTACTTTCACTTGTCTCGTGTGTTGACGAAGATTTGTTGAGTTATAAAAAACCAGATGAGTCTCCACTCTCAACGGTTAGTTCTCCCCTTTCCTCTCTAACACATGGGTTTACAAAACTTAAGGCAAGTCAAGGAGCACTGGGGGTGCGAGGCCAGTTGGAAAATAATAAGATAAATTCTCATATAGTTTAAGTACACAATTTTTAAAATTTCAAACTAAATTTACACCTCAATGTTTTTTACATAGGTAACCTTATTGCTCGTGATATCTAGAAAACTTTAATAAAATGTTTGCAAAAATGATTCTTCTGCCAAATATGATTTTGACAAAATGGACGAACCTTAATTTTGGAGAAAACACTGAGGAGTGCGTGCCAGAGTATCGCAGGCAGGTCTTTGATTATTTTTGTCTTTTTCAATTATCTACTTGTGCGAAAAAGCAATTTCAGCATTTGTTTCAATGAAAACAAAATTATTGCAACAGGAGGCTTTCATTTCAAGAAGGGGGAGAGTGGTTCTAAAATGTTTGGGAACCCATGCAGAGCTTGTAGCTAACCCTTTATTACAAGAAGCTGCAAAGACTTATTTCTTACTGAATTTACTTACAAAGACTACTATATTCTATTATATTCTATCATTTATTATTTGTAGTCCTCATTTCACTACATCTCACATCTTTAACTGTAGTGACTAGATGTGGCTTTCCCAATCCTTATAACAAATAATGTAGAAAATTCAATAATTAGTCGGTTTTTTGAGACTTCAACAAAGAAGTTCATAACTATCTAAGAGAACATACTGTATTTAAGACAACTGAATGAAGCGCAGTTTATTTTGTATTACCTTTATCAGTGTTTGCTACAATATCGAGAACAAACTTTTTCCCATTGTCATGTACCTCTCACTTTATAGGGAAAATAAGAGCTGCGAAGACGATCGCAGCGCTATCTACGTGTTAATTGCGTTAGTCGTCCATCTTTTCATGTCGGGACATAATGCTAAAGGCCTCTTTTTAAGTTCATTAACTATACAAATAATTCTTTTTATTACCTAAAATTGCCTTATCTTAAATTTATATATAATATTTGTACTGGTATAAAGTTTAATTATTAAACGACTTTGAGTGAAAATTAAGTAAAGTTGTTGTTTTTAAAGAATTTTGTTTCCTATGATACATAATGTTTTCTATTTAGACAAGATACAGTGTAACCTAACGGTAACCTGACTAGGACGTGGAACAACCGGAAGTTTTGACAAAGCTTTATTCACGGCAGGGTTACGATCGAAAGAAACAATTATTTTTGTTGACTGACGTCAAAAAACATTTTCTTTAAACATATTGTATCAAATATAAACAAAACAAAATTGACTGCTGGTTTATAAGCACCCTAATTAAATTGGAAAGCACCTGGCAATGATAATTGAAATGGCTTTCGCTGATTGGAGGATAATAAAATTAATGCGACATAACATAAGTTCCAAGTACAGAAAGACCGATGTGTGGAAGGAGCAGTTAACAAATGCTAATGATGGTATGTCTTGGTTAATGTGTTTTTAGTTGAATTGAAAGTGGAACATCTGAAAGTTACCAGAGGGGGTGAGGGGCTGAGCCACTGTCTCAGTATCCGACAATTGTTGTCACGGTTACATCTCTCTTAGAAAAAGACTGAATATTTAGGAGAGCAATGTAACTTATGTTTACATGGCGATCCTGAGTGTTCAGTTGTCATGGAAAGAGTGAATGCCTTTCTTCAACTTTGACAGACAAAATACTTTTCTAATTTGTATTATACTACAGATTTGTTAACACCATTCCCAACATAAGTTGCAGCGCGACATTCATTATTAAGTAGAATTGTATTAAACACTATATCAATGTTTGCAGTAGAATTAAGAGTTACATTGCTGTCTTAAATTTAATAAGTTTTTTAATGAATTAAAGTACAATGCGTTGTTATGTGCGCCACATGGTAAGGGCAGTGAGACGTTTATAAATGCATTAAATAATTATTAAAATGTTCTATGATGATCGGATGTATTTGTTAATAAAAAAAACACAAAAACAAAATATTACAAAATATAGATAAATATTTTTATTATGATTATTATTCGAACAAAGATTTCCGTAGCATCTAGAGCAGTGGTACCCAACCTTTTTCAGCTGGCTTTACCAGAATATCTCCACAGTCCTTGAGGGAGTAAAAAACAATATTTGTATCGTATCACTCTCTCTCTCTGTCTCTCACTCACTCACTCACTCCCTCTCTCTCACACTCCCCCCCCCCTCTCTCTCTCTCTCTCTCTCTCTCTCTCTATATATATATATATATATATATATATATATATATATATATATTATTTGTTGTTTTAAATGTTTGTGCGTTTTATTGTTTTACGGAGCTACGACTGAAGATTGTGCCTAAAATAATACTAATAAAATTAAATTCGATTTGCCTCAAATTCTCTGATCTTTTCAATTATTTCTTTGGTTTCTGATAGTTTTAGGATGAAGTCGTGACCCATCTGAAATCATTCCGTGACCCACCGGTTGGGAACCGCTGATCTAGAGAGCTCCATGCTTAAGAAAACATTTATATACTTGTTATTATTCATTTATTTTCCTAGAATGTTTCCTGCATGTTTATTTTCTGGTAGGCAGTAGAGTTAGACCGGGCAAGTATAGCATAATTCGCGCAGACGAGTACGAGTTCATTGTGGAACCCTAAAATTTCCAACATGGATTTGAACATCTTACTAAAACGTTATGTAGAGAAAAGTAAAAATAACAAATCTTATGGAAAAGCAAGGAACATGTTTTAAAGTACATTAGTCTTCAACACAAAAAACGTACATCACCTTGAAAGTATGAAAAAAACTAGTGATTTCATGTTAATCTACACAGTTGAATCTACTCGATGTGCGATGTTCTGTCAGGGCCGTATTAAGGTATGTTGGTTGGTGTAGAGGCAGCTTGGTGTTTCGTTACGAGCTTCAGCAATGGTAATTAAAGTAAAATTACTGAACTAACACTGATCTATATTTAATTACACGGTAACCTGACTAATGAAAACAAAAGGCAACAAAATCAACCCAACAATACAGAGTAAGGATAGAGACTTTGGCACTAACAGCTGGAGCAAGACAATGAGAGAAGACCTTTGGCTATTTTCGAATTACAGTTACTAAAGTAACTATTCTCCCGTTACAATTACTTCTGGCGACTCTAACACACTTTTAAACATGATCCCATCTCAATATATAACTTGTAAATGTATTTTATGCTACGGGACAGGTTTCTGTCCCAATTATTTTGGATTTCCAAAGTTTCATTGTATTTCGTTTTGTAATATTATTAAACAAGTTTAGTTTTTGTAATTATAGAATACGAATTACTAGGAAAATGTATTTTTAATAATGCATTAGAAATTTATAATTTGGTGTGGTATTAGTTTTCTGTGATTAATTTATCAGTAATTCTATGAAGTTTTTTTTTTGTTAAATGTGTACCTTGGCAGCCATTAATATAATAAAAGTGATCCGTAACGTAAACAGTACCGTATGAACTATAAAGTATGTTCACACATATTGTTGACATTATGTAACATTAGGTTTCAAGAATTTATACTATGCAAAAGGCAACGCCCTGTCGGCTGTTGCTTATTTAAAGATATGATCGAGCGACTTTCTTCAAAAGACACGGGTCTATTTTCCCAAAGGACCGAGGCAAATGTTCCAGACAAAAAACTGTTTCAAGAGAGACAGTAGCATTACAAGTTTTAAAGTCAAACGATTTTTAAACAGACTAAAAGATTCTTGTTTGTTGTATTCAGTTCTAATACACTTTACTGATATATTTGATAATATTTTCTTATTTATGATAAACTATTTACAACAAAAATTTAAATTAGAATTATTTTTTGACTAGATTAGTACTTGAAATACTTTCAAGGTTTTTAGATTTTTATTTTAAAACCATGTTATATACATGAATGTTTTTCCACATTTGATTAATTTTCTTCTTATGGTCTTTCCTAAAAGTCTGTGCCCCTTTCTCAAATGGCTACCCTTGGAACTGGGGACAAAAACCTTTTAAGAAACTAACTTTGTAACCCCTTAAATTTTCTGCTTTTTGTTCAAGAAATACTTTTTTAATATTTTTATTCAATTACATCCCGAAATATATACAAACATCTCCCTGTGCTCTTTAATCTTCGGTTCTTAAAAAAAGGAAAAGAACATTTAAAGTGGATTTTGTAAATTTTATAACCGTATTTAAATTTAGAAATTCCAAGTAGCTTTTTCCATTTGAACGTGATACGTAGTTTTTTTTTAATAAAATGAAATTTTCATAAACTATATGGAGGATATAATTTTTTGAAAAAAAATTAACTGTTTCGACTTCCATTTTTTCTGATAAACTCCTACTCAATCTTGTAAGGTCTTATAGGTATAAAATTATTTAAATATATCATTATTTCTTACAATTTAGGAACTATAAATTCCTTATAATAATGTTATATTCTTTTAAATACAGTAAATGAATTTAAATGTATTATTAATTTATATTTACACACTTTAGTATATGTCAGTGGAAACATTTGCCTTAGTAGCGCTAACGTTTTGTCTAAATGAGGACAACCGTTTAGGGAGATGTGTCCCATTGTTAGCAAGGACCGTGATTCTAATTAGGATCTGGGTAAACAATGAGGCACGTCTTCTCATTTAAACCAAAATTATGTTTATTATAGGGAGGTGTTTACTACTATTATATGTTAAGCGAATATATGTTGAACAATTATCTTAGGTTGAAACCGAATAAAATAATAATAATACTAACATATTGGCTAACGATTTAATGAGTATTGTTCTGTGGTGAGTAACGAAAGCTACTCACTCGCCAAGCTACTGATGTTTGATGTTGTGTTGTTACGTCATTTTGTTTACCTTCCAGACCCTATTTACTGAAAATGCAAAAACCTTGAGAAAAGTTGTTTTTGTTGTTCGTAATTAGAAAAAGGGAAGGTCAGCCTTTTAATTAAAAGCCAATTAAATTAGGATTTAACGATTGATTGAATTCTTTCTTAAATAAAGTGGGTAATTGCTCTAAAGAGGAAATACAGGTCATCTTTATATTTAGTTGGTTTTCTTCAAGCCCTCGAAGTTTGGGAAGTTTTGTTATAAAAGAGACGCAGATTCCATTATGTGACCAAATATTAATAAACTAAATAATTTAAATATTCTTGTAAACAATTTACTCCTAATTTTAAATAAATATTTTAATTTCAAACATTGCTATATATATCACAAATTATTGTTATTGCAGTTCTTGAAGTATTTTTTAAATAATTTTTTTTAAATGTCTAAAGTAAAAGTCTTTTAAAGTTTCTTAAATTCGTTTTCACTACTTTTTTTAACAATAAATTATTTAATGAAATAATATATACTATATGACTGAAAGTGTTTTTAAAATTTCGTATTTTTGGTTGTAAAATCTTTTATTGTTTATGTTATATTAGGTTCGTTTGCTTATGTAATCTACTATTGCTTTCCAATATGTTCATTGTACTATGTTGTACTGCTGAGCTCTTGATATTGTATATGTAAACACTACGTTAATAAAAACTAAGCGTAAATGTAAGAGGAGTTCGATGGGGTAGGTCATGCCACATCCTCCCCTCACTGCATACACCCTAGGCTATAAAATAGATAGTTTACAAGTTTCAAATTGTGAAACTAAATTTTTTATTAACAAACTTTTGAACATTTTATAGATTAACGTATTACATTAACATATAATTATTGAAACTTAATGCGAGTAAAACAAAACAGGGAAGTATACCCTACTTTTTTAAATAAAGTTTTGCAGTATTCAAGGCAAATGAAAATAATTGAGGAAGGTTCAATTAAATGTATTTGTAAATAACAAATTCATATATTTACTTATAAAACTAATTTTTTAAGTTTTGAAAATATCCCTCTGAAGATTCTAAATTAAAACGCCAATTTTAAACAGCATATTTAAAATTTATTCTGTAGAAATATACGAAGTTTAAAAATTTCAAAGTACTTTAAAACTTTATCGCATGTAAGGTACTAAGTTTCAAGCTTTATTGCACATAAATACCCATAACAGGCTCGATAAGTGGATAGTGTTTGTAAACTGTGAAATAAAAACGAACTCCTAAACTCTTATTTTTCATTAAATTGTCAATATTGTGAACTGTATAAATCCTTCATCGCACGCATATTAATTTGTATTGCCGTGAATACAAGTTACCATTGGGAGCGAGCAGCCAGTTCAGTTGTGGTTGTTTTGTGGCGTTACTATGGCGACAGAAATTAGTAAGTTTATACTGGAATTAGGGAGTTTGTACTCTAATTAATGAGTTTTAAAAAAATGTATTTCGTTCAATGTACTGGAATTAGTAGGTCTGTTCTGTAATGAGTGAGTTTGTTCTGTAATTAGGTATATTATACTGTAAATAGTGAGTTTCTACTGTAATTAGTGAATAGGTTCTGTAATTAGTAATTTTGTTTCGTGATTAGTTAGTTTGTACTGGAATTAGTGCGTTTGTTCTGTAATGAGTGAGTTTGTTCTGTAATTACTTATCTTATACTGTAAATAATAAGTTTCGACTGTAATTAGTAAATCTGTTCTTTAATTAGTAATTTTGTTCCGTGATTAGTTATTTTGTACTGGAATTCTTTTTTTATTTTAGAATCATCGCTAAATTGTAAAAAGTATAACTTTTTAAAAATTAAAACGAAACACTAAGCAATATAATATTGTAAATATAAAAAGGTACTGAAGCCGTGAGAATTGTAAAATAATGTTCAAGGCCTTGATTTGTATTCCTTGGAGACTTGTACTTCGGGTCGTTAAAAATAGCCGGCTTCTTTATTGCGGACGCTTCCACTCCGGTTGCTTAATTTCTATCATGATAAAGGCTTTTATTGGAAGGCTGCACTTAATTCTACCGTAAAAAGGATGATATTGTTATTCCGGCGCAAATTGCACTTTCCCTCTTTAGTCGAAGAGGACGTTTATTGCTGTATTTCATGACTTTTTATAGGTAATATTAAATAAAGGACGCTATTAAACAATACCTTTAATTCTAAACCCGAGTAATTTCGTAAACCTTGTGGACTGCATTATTGATATCGAAATTATATGTGGTTAGAGTACACGTGACACATCTCACAAAAATCACGGCTCATTTTCTTTGCATATCGTATTAATATGAACTTTCCTTGGAAGGTCGATTCATTTCCTTTTAATATTGTATTGATATGAACTTTTTTTGGAAGGCCGATTCATTTCTTTTGCATACCGTATTGATATAAACATTTTTTGGAAGCCCGACTCATTTCCTTTGCATGCCGTATTGATATGAACATTTGTTGGAAGCCCGACTCATTTCGTTTGCATACCGTATTGACATGAACGTTGCTTTAAAGCGTGACTCATTTCCTTTGCATACCGTATTGATATGAGCATTTTATGAAAGCCCGACTCATTTCCTTTGCATATAATATTGATATGAACGTTTCTTGGAAGCCCGTTTCATTTCCTTTTAATATTGCATTGATATTAACTTTTTTTGGAAGGCCGATTCATTTCTTTTGCATACCGTATTGATATAAACATTTTTTGGAAGCCCGACTCATTTCGTTTGCATACCGTATTGACATGAACGTTGCTTTAAAGCGTGACTCATTTCCTTTGCATACCGTATTGATATGAGCATTTTATGAAAGCCCGACTCATTTCCTTTGCATATCGTATTGATATGAACGTTTCTTGGAAGCCCGTTTCATTTCCTTTTAATATTGCATTGATATGACCTTTTCTTGGAAGCCCGTTTCATTTCCTTTTAATATTGTATTGATATGAACATATTTTGGATGCCCGACTCATTTCCTTTGCATGCCGTATTGACATGAACATTTTATTTAAACCCGACTCATTTCCTTTGCATACCGTATTGATATGAACATTTTTTGGAAGCCCGACTCATTTCCTTTGCATACCGTATTGATATGAACATTTGTTGCAAGCCCGACTCATTTACTTTGCATATCGTATTGACATGATCATTTCTTGGAAGCCCGTTTCATTTCCTTTACATATTGTATTGATATGAACTTTTATTGGAATGCCGATTCGTTTCCTTTGCATACCGTATTGATATGAACATTTGTTGGAAGCCCGACTCATTTTCTTTGCATACCATATTGACATGAACGTTTTTTTAGAAGCCCGTCTCATTTCGCTTGCATACCGTATTGACATGAACGTTGATTTAAAGCCTGACTCATTTCCTTTGCATATCGTATTGGCATGATCATTTCTTGGAAGCCCGTTGCATTTCCTTTACATATTGTATTGATATGAACTTTTATTGGAAGCCCGACTCTTTTCCTTTGTATACCGTATTGATATGAACATTTGCTGCAAGCACGACTCATTTCCTTTGCATACCGTATTGATATAAACATTTTATGGAAACCCGACTCATTTCCTTTGCATGCCGTATTGACATTAACATTTTATGGAAACCCGACTCATTTCCTTTGCATACCGCATTGATATGAACATTTGTTGCAAGCCCGACTCATTTACTTTGCATAACGTATTGATATAAACATTTTATGGAAACCCGACTCATTTCCTTTGCATACCGTATTGATATAAACATTTTATGGAAACCCGACTCATTTCCTTTGCGTACCGTATTGATATAAACATTTTATGGAAACCCGACTCATTTCCTTTGCATATCGTATTGATATGAAGATTTGTTGCAAGCCCGACTCATTTCCTTTGCATACCGTATTGATATGAACATTTTATGGAAACCCGACTCATTTCCTTTGCATATTGTATTGATATGAACATTTGTTGCAAGCCCGACTCATTACCTTTGCATATAGTATTGATATGAACATTTTATGGAAACCCGACTCATTTCCTTTGCATACCGTATTGATATGAACATTTTATGGAAACCCGACTCATTTCCTTTGCATATCGTATTGATGTGAACATTTGTTGCAAGCCCGACTCATTTCCTTTGCATACCGTATTGATATGAACATTTCTTGTAAGCCCGGTTTATCATTGGCTTTCAAACAGATAAAGTAAGGTCAAATAAAAATAGGCTCGAATTTAACGGAAGCTCGAAAAATCGGGACTCGGAATTTCCAGACTCTATTGCAGTTATAAACTGTATGTCCTAACAAATTTTAAACACTATATTTTCTCAGAATATCTCATGAGCAAATGCTACATTTTTGTTCCAAGGGTTACAAATATAGGGAATCAGTGTTATGGCCTACACAATACTCTTTTATCTACGAAAATGTATGCAGGACTAAAGACATAAGCGCAAAGTGTGTCCACCATACTTTCATCATCTTTGAATGTATACAATAATTCTTCAAGATAAATTTATAAAAAACAAGATTAAGTTCATTTCTGAATGACGTCATCACGCTGCTGTAACGTCAGCATTATATCATGCTGCTGTGTTATTCAGCAACAGAATTTCTTTGTTGTTGAACAATTATCGCACTCTGAAGGATTCACTGTAGGTATGGTTATACTTAATTTAGAATTTAGAAGAATAGATTTGTTTGGTTATAACTCCATAGTATGGCATTAGTCTTAGACTACACACTAAGACCAAACCAAAGAGAATAACATAAACAATGTTTATATGTTTTTCTATTAGTACACAATCTCCTTATAGGCTTATATTTTGATAGAATTTTCAGTCTATAATAAAATACATTTTATTCATCCTATCAACTTAAAATACATTTTTTAGAACCTGTATTAAATGAACCTTGAGGTTAACATCGTTTTTAAAAGTATTTATTCAATAATTAAATTTATGAATAAATTAATTTTAGTTTTATATGGGCGAAAACGTTTAACAAAAGTGGCAGAGTATACAATATAGTTATTTCGTCACATTTAGATTAACATTAGCGATAATTAATGTTTTCATGAAACAGCTGATTTTATGTCATAGGTTATGTGGTATAACGCATTAGATATGTTACTTTATGCAAATTCATTGTAATTATTTAATGCAAAGAAACTAAAATAAAATTTCTCTTGGTTGACCTAAGTAGGAATTGATTTAAAACATTTTTGTATGTATCACATGTTTAAAAGCAATTCTTAACCTTGTTAGTAATAATGAAAGCCTGTAACCGGCAATTTCTCCTTTTCCTAGATATTGACCTCCCAATCAAGACGTTTTATATAATACATAGAGCAGTAATAGAAACCCAGCGAGACTAGAATCTTGTCCCAAAAGAATGTGTTATTGGACACAGAATATTCCCATATGTCGCCCCTACATCGTTTACGGTTTACCAGAAACGCGTTATGAATTTAGAAGAGAATGGCTTCTCGCATTATGCTCGGGCTGCATGTAGGACTTTGGGTTCCGAATGCACCAATTGAAATACCTGGGCTAGATAGACTTTAAACGCTCGGGACGCTAGATCGCTTGTCGAAATATTATACCACTAAACAAGAAAGATTTCTGAGAATTGTTACCCGTAGCAAAGCAATTCTCTGGTTATGGGTTGGGAAGGGACTCTAATATGGTTACTGTGGAGAAAATATTAACTTAATTACTTATCTCTGCTATGTTACTATGTGAACCGTGTTGTACTTGTACGATTCGCAGAGCTGCACGTATTTTCTGACTTCTCGAGAAATAATTAGAGAGACACCTTCTCTGCTTGTATTAATAAATCTTCATTTTCCTACTCCATATTGTATTCTTCGTCGATTTTTTTTTTATCAATACAAACCTATTGATGGAACCATACCTATTAAGGTTCTAAATTTGTTTATTTTGTTAAGAACAATGCCACATAAAACCAGCTGGAATTTACATAAAATTATGTAATTATTTAAATTATCTTGGCAACTGGCGAGGCCAGCTATTATATTCTGTAAACCTCATTATACTTTATAATTCCCCAAAAGTCAAATTATTATAATTACCAATACCCTCAAAACTACAATACAAAATATTATTTAAGCAATAACTAATTATTAAAAGAGTATAGACATTAAACCCTTATGTACATTACTAAGGCCAAGTCATCATTAAAACATCGTATATTCTTTGTAGTTATAACCTCTGAAGATGACCTGGTTATCGAAATGTGCATAATATTTTTATCTAGATATCTTTACTAGTTAGTTTTTTTCGATGAACTTTTTATGTGTTATTTGGTGTGTTGGTAATTATATTGCTTGTAATGGCTTATTGCCGCTGTGCTCACTGCTTGTAATGGGGTATTACCACTGTGCTCACTGCTTGTTATTGTAATATATTCATGACTTCATTTTTCTTTTTTCTTTACTTACTTTTCAATTTACAACAATTCTTTCAGTTTTGCATTTATCTCCATTCTACACGTATTTCCCTACCAAGATTTGTAACGGAATTGAATTTCTACCCATAAATTCTTTATTACTTTTTAACCACTGTTAATAAAAAAATTCGGCAAGCAGACAAGGACGGAAATGCGCCCCCTTAATTCTCCCGGACATTAATCAAATCAATCATCTGCCTCCTTTTACTTCTTTTAAAACATTTTTTGTGCCCTTTGTCTCTAGAGCCTACTTTCTTTCAAATATACGCTCGATCAATCAATCTTCTTACCCATGTTTTTCGAGCCTTTTACTCAGTCTTATTTCCTCTAAATTATAAATTACTAAATTAAAAACGGCTAATAAATTATAAACTGGAGTGCAAAATGATAGTAGGAACTATACAAATCTTAATTAAATATCTAATCATCTTTACATTTAGTATAAGCTGTTATATTATAAACAGCTTTAATCTTTAAGAAGTTCAACATTTAACTGGCATTAGTATTTTAATAAAAGTCGTGTTCGGTGTTAAAAGAACCGAATTACCAAAACAACTAAAATAATAGCAGACACTTGAATAGGATTACACAAAATCAAATTTGAGAAAAATTATTCCATGCCTGTATTCACATTTCACTTGAGTCTAATACACCTAAACAAGAATCTTACTTGTTATATTTGCAATTCGACTTCTAAATTGAGTCTTCTAAATAAGCTTGAAAACGAGAGTACGTAATTAATAGGGATCGAAAGTTGAATCACAAATATACCTAGTAAGATTCTTGTTTAAGTGCAGTAAAATGAAGTGATATATATATATATTTCGAGCCTTACACGTTATATATATATATAAAACTAAAACCGTAGATAATGTTGTATCAAAGCATAAAGAGTGAATACATGAAGACAGTTAATTTCGCGGATTGGGGATTGTTTGAAGTCATGTAATAAATATTTGGCGTCTGAAGATATTTTATTAATAAAGAGAAAATATGAGTTGCTCGAAGGGCCGTGAGGTGTGGGTAATGAGCTACGGCACGACGTACAAAGCCATTACCTTCAACTGCTTCGACCCTTAAAATGTTCTTAAACAAGTTTCATTTGTTCAAAGAATTTATTTTCCATGCTGAAGTATTTAAGCTTTTCTAAACTTTCGAAAACATTATAAAAAGGAAATATAGTTATTTCTCGGCAAAATATGGCAAAACATTATGCAAAGAAAGAAGAAAAATTAATAATAAATACGTGGCATGTTATTAGGCAGTTAAACTATAAATTGGGGTATATTCATAAAGGAGAATCATTTTAAATTGAAAAATTCAAATTTTATATATATATATGTAGAATATCAAATATGTTTTCCTGTTAGAATTATTTTTAAGATTAAATAATATACACTAATTACAGGAATAATTTATTGAATAATACACTCAAAGCTTTTCGTTGGTTGACATTACCAACATCCTCAGGAATTACAATACAATATTTGATTCTTAGTATTGTAATTCCTGAGGATGTTGGTAATGTCAACCAACGAAAAGCTTTGAGTGTATTATTCAATAAATTATTCCTGTAATTAGTGTCTATTATTTAATCTTAAATATATATATATATATATTAAGGTATTCATTTCGTTTTCTTTTGTAATTTTTAGATTTTTCTCTTTAATTTATTAGCTGTTTATTTTCACAGAAATTCTTGAGACGTATTTAATAAAGGCTCAACAAAACTGAACCCATACTGGGCACATCATTAAATTAACAGCTTATAGCAAAAGTCGACATGGAGAATTACTTTATTTGGGTTGCCATGGTTACCTTAATATTGTCACTCTGTAAAGCCGTGATACGTCCATTTGGGCCAGATTGGCCTTTACTCAACGGCAATTCCAGTTCTTTAATAAACTCGTGATTTTTACGTGTACTGCGGAAAATGCGGCGGGAATTTATAGTTTTCTCGAAGTTTAAGATGTTCTTGGAGGAGAGTAAAGTGGTGGATTTTTCATTTTATGTATGAACAAGGTAATTAAATTTTAATGACGAGTATAATGTCATTTTGAGAGATGAAAGGTACGTGAAGACAAAGAAAAATACCACATTAAATTTTTTTACTTGAAATATTAATACTTTAAAAAGTGTTAGAAATTAACATCTCTTTACTTTCAAAATAAAAAAACGCGTGTATAATAATTTTTTCTAAAACATAATATTTCAGTTTCATTGAATACCTATTAGTTCATACTTTCCTTTATATATATATATATAGGCCTATATCTTGTTCAAATTTTCAAACGTTAATAAATTACTTTATTGATCCATTCAAGTTCCTATTCATTTTTCTTAAAGTTGTAGTGGATGACACTTGACGTTAATACATATTTTTTCAAATAATAATTCAATATTTAAATGTATTGAAATAATTTTAGTTATATATGGGAGAAACACTTTCAAAAAAGGGGAAAGGCATGCAATATAGTTACTTCTACTAATTTGCTTTAAAATAAGTGACAGCATATTATTGCAACAAACAGCTGATTATTATTAAAACAGCTGATTTTGTGTTATAGGTTATGTTGTAGAACAGCTCTTTTAACGTGCAGGGTATATAACTTCATCTAATATTCTTAAACGACTAATAATTGTAAAGTTGTAAATTGTTTCTTAACAACTACTCGGATTATCACCAAAATTGGTAATAGAGATTTTTGACGTCAGGGATCCAATGAGCTGAGTCAACATTTTCAGAAAAATCGTCATCACCCTTTTTCGAAAAATTGTATATATGTGTATATATATATATATATATATATATATATATATATATATATATATATATATATATATATTTCCAAATTTTTTCTCCAAAACTATTTTAAGCATTTTCAAGATTAGTATATAGGAGTTTTTTAACCTCAAAAATCCAATGGTTTGTAGAATCGTCATGATTAGTTTTCGAAAACTTGTATACTGTATATATATATATATATACATGTATATATATATGTAAATATATGTATATATATATATATATATATATATATATATATATATATATACATACTTGTAAACTTTTTCGCGGAATCTACTTTTAAGGGTTTTCACAAAAATTGGTATATATGTGGTTTTTACCTCAGCAATCTAATGGACTACTTAAAAATTATCTGAAAATCGTTCTTATCTAATTTTTGAACATTTTTTAACATCGGATACTACTATAAGGATTTTCACAATAATTGGTAAATTGGGGATCATTAACTTCAGCAATCCAAAGGGCTAAGTGAAATATTTCTGAAAAATCATATATAAAAATGCATATATATGTAAATAATTTACTCAGTGAGATATATTATGGATATTTTATATTTTATTTTGATTATTACATCACAGGTATACGTTGATGTTTTTTTGGGAGACTCCAACTGTAAACTGAATGGCACTGAGCAGGAATGTAGCAGTGAGACGAGGAAGGGTCGAGGATTCATCAGGTATAATGATTGTACCAGAGAAACAGAAAAGTATTCTATGGTAGAATCGTAATGCAGAATGAATACTTGAGCCTTTAACGTATAACTGAAGGACCCCCAGACAATCCCAATCAGGTTACAGTAGGAGTCACCGCGCCTACCCGTGTCGGCTCCCTAAGGGAGGATTACTCAAGACTTACTTAGACGGCCTGCGGGCCCAATAAATAAAACTTGGCTCCGCAGGGGGCTATTCAAAAATGTAATTAAATCGAATACAACAATAGAATTATACGTTTCTATGGATTTTAATAAATGTTATATTGTTGTTGCTGATTGTCGAAGGAAGGATATTAATTGCATTACCTTTTAACTTTAATTTTTTATTAATGATTTACTAATAAACTTAGATCGGCCCCATTTCAAGTTCTTTTTGTTCTTTGTAATTTGTTATATCAAATATACTATAGTAGTGAGATTGATATTGTAATATTAATTCGTTCGATTCAAGAAAGGCCTCCGTTGTGGGATCAACTTAACAAGACGTTCATGGATACAAATGTGCTTCTCGGCAATATGCAACATAGCTTTTAACACTCTAATATCAACAATAATTCATTTGTTAACCACATTATTTTTCGTTTCTTGTCGAAAAGAATTTAGATATTGTAGTAAAGAAAAATGGAAACATTAGAGGGACAGCTTTCAGAGTAAATTAAAAGTTCGGAGTTTCTAGAGTTAAGAACTGTCCACTAGTCTCTTGAGCTTTATTGATATTGTGTGTCCAGTATCGCCTTCTTTCTCCCACACATTCATCCCAGTGAGAAACTATCCAATAACATCATCATCATCATAGTTGATGACGTTATTATACTACGTTGCAACTGAGACTGACAGGAGGGTAGTACATCTCACTACAAGGCTAGAAAACCTACTACGTGCGGATCGGCTTCTGTGCGACGCATAGCAGGTCTTGCCCAGGTTGGCATCGCATCGCATCGCCCCGCCCGGCTTAGCTTGGTGTGAAGTCGCCTTAGAAAGGGATTCTTCAGAGTGATGGTGAAAACGTTTTGGAGGTGGTTTCACGTCACTGACCTTTTGGATATGAGAGGGTGTACATTTGTTTACCTCTTAAGACACTCATTAAGTTAGTATAATAAATATTTAAGATATGTTTACACTACTTACATAGTTATCTCGTATCATTTGAAATAGTTTTAACAAAACAATGATAATTTTTGGGTCAAAACCTTCTGGGTTAGTAACATGAAGCGCGGGTATTTTAATGTTTTTATTTAGGAAACATTTATAAGCAATTGATAAATTATATATATGAGTACATTTTCTCGGCCTCTCCTAACATTTCAATATCTTCCTTTGTTGACGCGTTTCAGAAAGACTCCATTTTCAAAACTAAAATAGTACTCAAAGCCTCAACAGTAAAGAAGTACTATTTAAGTTCTGAAAATGGAGTCATTCCGAAACGAGTCCACAAAGGAAAGTATTCTAATATTTTAGCGATATTCTCTCTACTTGTCGTTATATTGAAATACATTATGTATTACTTTTGTAAAATGGAGAATCGGTAATATATGGGAAACCGGTAGTGTATAAGGAACCTGTTTGAGGAACCGGTAGTGTATCGGTAACCGGTATAAAGAACCAGTAGTGTATAGGGAACCAGTATGAGGAACCGAGTGTCTGGGGAACCGAGTGTATGGCTAAACGGTTGTGGATAAGGAACCTGTATGAGGAACCAGTAGTGTATGGGAAACCGGTAGTGTATAAGGAACCAGTATGAGGAACAGTTGGTGTATGGGAAACCGATATGAGAAACCAGTACCTATATGGAACCGGTATGAGGAACCTGTAGTGTATGGGGAACCGGTAGTGAATGGGGAACCGGTATGAGGAAGCTGTAGTGTAAAGGGAACCGGTTTAAACCACACAAATATATGCGTTATTCAGTCATTCAGGAGTATAAGGTTTTTTAGGGATCCAACGTCTGTAAAATATATATTACTAGCGTGAAATGACTTGCGTACTCCAGTGGGTTTTATGGCGATAGAATACATTAAGGATACCGAAATCCAAGGAGCTTCTACCTCGGGCTTAGTACTTCATTACTAGAAAGATGGCGTGGATTTCTTTTATGGACAGTGCAGTATCATCAGTCTTAAAGTTTATATTTACCGACAGTCGTAAGGTTAATTAAACTGTAATATGTAATAAATTAATCCAGGTAGTTTTGTACTATGTCTTGGTAACATTGCCACTAGCGACAGTTTCTACGGTGACTTCGGTAATCTCACATTTGCCTCTCAGACACACAATTCTGCCTGGATTCTAGGCAATGTCTCATACGTAATGGCAGTTACACCCTTATCTGTTTATAAGGGTTGATGTGTCGGCAAACTGAAGTTTTCGCAATATTAACGACAATATTTGTCCAGGTGTTTTCAAGCAAATAAGCCCTTTTAGGCTATAATGTCTATCGTTTTGTTATATTTTCACATTTGGTTCAACAGCTTTTATATACCAGTTTTATATTTATCTGAGTATTCGTCTTCTTAATAATATAAGAAACAGGCTTGTATTTAGAATGTAATTTAGTCATTTCAAAGAAAGATGTCTTTAAATTTCATGTTTCTAATCCTGTTTTACCTAGGTTGTACTGTCTCCCAAAAATACATAAAGTAGGCGATGCCGTGAGGCCAATTGTGTCGGGAATTGATTCACCAACCTATATGTTATCTAAATGGTTAGTTAAAGAATTCAGTTTTTTTAAATGTAAGTTGGCATCATTTTCGGTTAAGAATACACTTGATTTTGTAGAGAAGGTTAAGAATATTAGATTAACAGATGAAGAAATTTTAGTTTCTTTTGATATTTGTTCTCTGTTTCCAAGTATGCCGGTAACGGAAACTTTAAATTTGTTAAAAGAGTTTTTAATTGAGAATGATGTCGATATTGAGAGAGTTGACCAATATGTAAAATTAACTAATTGTTGAATGAATAATAATTATTTTCAATTTAATAATAATTTTTATAAACAAAAAGATGGCACAACAATGGGAAACAGCCTATCACCTTTTTTAGCAGAACTCTTTATGAGTCATTTTGAATTAGGATTGAAAAAGAAACTTAAATATTTTCCTCGTGTCTGGATAAGATACGTTGATGATATTTTCGCTATATTTAATATTAAAGAGTTTCAAATAGATCCATTTCTAAGGATCATCAATGATCAACATCCTAATATTATATTTACTTATGAAATTGAAAGAGATAAACGTTTACCGTTTCTTGATGTTTATTGTATTAGAAATAGATATAATATAGTTTTTGATATTTATAGAAAGCCATCATCCAATGATAGATTTATTCCAAACGAATCTAACCATTGTAACCAACACAAATTTGCAGCTTTCAATTCTTTAGTTAATAGGTTGATTAATACTCCTTTGAGTAAAAGACGTTTTGATATTGAATTAGAACATATTAAAAGTACAGCAGAATTTAATGGTTATGAACGTAAAATTATTGATAATATCCTTAGGAAGCAAAAGATTAGGATTTTTCGGAAGAAATTAACAACATTACCTTTGGAAACTAAAGAAGAAAACAGTTTTATTAGTTTACCTTTTGACAAAGTTTTAACCAAAGGGCTGGAAAGAATTTTTAAGAATGTTAAATTGAGAGTTGCGTATAAAAATCATAATAACCTTAAAAATTTATTAGGTAATGCAAAAGATAAAGTAGAAACACTTGATAAATCAGGGATTTACCAAGTTAATTGCAAGGATTGTGATAAAATGTATATTGGGCAGACAAGACGAAAAGTAATAACTAGATTTAAGGAACATATTAGGGATATTAAATACCAAAGATCTGATAAGTCTAGCATTGCTGCCCATATTTTAGAGACCAATCACAATCTAGATATTAATAATGTCAAGTTAATTAAGAATGTTAGAACTAATAAGTTATTAAATAGTTTTGAAAGTTTAAAAATTAGTAAACATAAAGCTGAGAATTTATTAAATTCTGATAGAGTTCCTATTCCTAATTCAATTTTATATTCATTTGTTAAATAGGATTATGATTTTTATATTAAATTTTGTGTTAGTTATAATATTAAAAAACAATTTTAATTATGTTTTTATTGTATTTTTAATTTATATTTTAGTAAGTTGACGTTAAATATCTTGCTTTCACTCGATGGGCGTGGCTACGCCTTGTTTAACAGGTGGGGCCGCGGCGGTCGGAGTGGGAGTGACTAGTTCTGTAGATTATAAAAAGGTATTTTTCTAGCGTTAATCAGTCTTTGTATGTTATCCCTCTGAGGATGGTTACTTTGTAACTGAAATGTACATTAGGGTAAATTAAAGAAAGTTTGTGGTTAAGAGGTTTTTGTGTATTTATTTTTAAATTCAACCACAGTATATTCCTAATATAAATAGTAACAGTATTTCTTTTCGGTCTCAGGAATATAATAGATTCCAAAAGTTGAATTTGAGAGTCAAGTTTTTGTAATAGAAGACATTAAATTTCTTAAAAAATGTAGAAAGTTTAGTGTGTTTCCGAAATTTATTTCCGGAATTAATATTAAATTGAAGAATTCTAGAACTGATAAAGTTTTATTATTTGCCAAAAAGAAATGGTTAGATTTGGAGATTAAACTTTTGTATGGCAAATTAAGTAATACAGAACTGGAGTTGTATGATTTACATTTGAAATTAGGAAAAGAAAATTATAGTGTGCAGTTTCTCTATAGCGTGTTTGTGTGTGTTATCAGTGATAAAAACAATTGACATTTAGTAAAAATCTGAGATAACCAAGTTTGTGTAGTTGGCGTTAGTCATATGTGTGGCTCTTAATCAAGGTTAGATTTTCAATTTTTAGATTTACATTAAAAAAACATTAGAATTCCTACACTTTACGTTTTTATTTTAAATTTAATACTGGCAAAACTTTTAAAGACATTCATTTAAAATTGCCTTCTTGTTAAATAAATCTATGCGAACACTTAATTTCAGAACTACTTTTTTATATATTTGCGTTTACGCCAATTTAAATATAACTGTAATCATGAAACCTTAAATTAGGAACATGGAATATTCCGTCTATGTATTAGGAGCAATAGGGGACATTTCGTCTTACATCGGGGACATTTCGTGAAACAATTGAAGCAAAACGTTCTTTGTCTGTAACGCAGAGTCAGTCTTGAGGAAATCGGGAAATAGTTTAAAAGTGAGTCTCCAGAAGGAGAATGCGTTTCTTGAAGAATATATTTCATTGAACGAATATTTCTTCAATGCTTTCTTTTGTAGTAGGATAAAATATCCTTTTATTTTGTATTTTACTTGATGAGTAACTTTTATAAATATTTATTTCCCGTTCCCACGTGTTCGATTTTAGTAAGAAAATATGTACCGGGCGATGCAGGAAGGCATTAGGAATACGAAAAAAATATAAAACCTATCGCTCACACCCCAAATATTAAATATTTTGGAAAATAGTAGCTCTACCCCCCCCCCACTCTACGGCACACCTAAAATTTTACAAATTCAACGTTTTGGCTCTATTTTTTCGATGTAGTTACTCGCGAAATACCCCGAAATGCAATTAAAGTTGCCGGGGACTTCCAAGAAATTACAAATTTTGAACTTTAACACATCAATTCAACACGCTTTGCTTGGAGTAAGTTTTATCTTTTTTTTTGCGATAGAAATAGAAGGTGTGTTAATGTTCAATGCAATATTTTCGATTTTGTGCTTGGAATGACGTATGTAAGTGTTTGCTTGATCCTTTATAATAATTTTATATAGTTTTATAATTGTAAAGTTTGTGTGGGGGGGACGTGGTGACGTGGGGCTAATAGTGCTTTGTCAAAGTTGAACTTTTATTTTAAATTCGTAATTTTTGGGAGTTTAAAGTAAATTTAATTATATTACGAGGCGCTTTGCGAGTTATTAAATAAAGAAAATAAAGCCAAATCTTTAAATTAGTAACGTTTCAAGTGTTCTGAGGAGGGTGGGAATTACTTGTCACCTGAATTTTTAATTTTTAACTTTTAAAGGCTTTCTGCGTCGCGTGGTATAATTGTTTTTCTCTAAAATCGAACACGTGTGAACGGGAAATGAATAGTCTTTTCAAAACGGTTACTTCTTTTCAAATACTGGCAATCGTTAATTTTTTGTATTTACATATATGTACTTCTATGCAGCTTACATATTTAAAACTATACATTTAAAGCATTGTTTGTAAATGTTGCAAACAATAAGGCACGATTATAGTTTTATAAAAATAGGTTCGGTTACAAATATAAATGAATCTTTATGAAGTCAATAATTAAAGAAAAACCGAGCACTTTATTTTACTAGATTTGTCCTGCCAAATAGATAAAATACAATTAAGGTACAAAGTCTTCTTAAAATGGGTTTGCAAAAAAACATAATTAAGTTTTTAAACAATTAATATAAAAAAAACAAAAACTTATATCTGCTTTATCTGCTTTGTATCTGCTTTATGGCACTGATAAAAGTATTATCTATGAAAGCAACGCTAACAACTCACAATTAACTCACAAATAATTATATTATGCATTCAGTGTTGTACTAACTGACGCAAAGACGCTATACTCTATAAACTGGCTTCGTACTTACCATTTCCTTTGCTTTCATTCAGCCGTTTACGCCTAATTTTACCATAAAGAAACAGCTTTGTATTTTCCCCAGAGTTGAGGCATATATTGTACTTTCCCGGCGGCAAGTATATGAGCAAATTGGAAGTTATAGTCTGTTGCTGAAATGCGCCGTAATTGAATTAGGTTAGGTTTTTAAAACTTTTTTATATAAAGACTTAGTATAAAAAGGCGTCTGAACTTCATTACGTGAAATTCTCCGCTGGGCAAAATCTCCTCAACTTTGAATAATTCAACTAAACTCAAATGAAATAATTACTTCTTTTATTTTGAAGTATCTACACATGAAATGTTTAAACAGTGATTGCATTAAACACACACTGACACGCTCACGTATATACTCACTCACACACACACTAACACAGACACAAGCGCACGCGAGCTTAATTTCAGTTATCATTAACATTTTAATAATTGGAGAAACAATAACATTATTAAGAGCACTTACTGAAACTTATATAACTTATAAGCATGCGTTGTTAGGTGTCTGTGAATAATTACTGAATCACATGTGTCTACACATATTTCAAGATTGTATGTTAATTCATACCGAAGCTAATTTATCATCGTATTTATCTATTATCGACCTTCCCATGCAAGTCAGTGTTTTGACAGCTCTTATTAAGTTTGCGGAAAAGTATCTATACTGACCCACTACCTCCCGTCTCGCCTACTATGATCTCTCAAGGCCAAGTGCACGGTTATGTGGCCCGCACTATACTATACTTTTCGTTGAATTTAGCTACGCTAGATTAAGGTTTAGGTGTAAGACAATTTAGCTCCTGCTTGTTACTAGCGAGTACCAAACAGTCGTACACATATATTTTCTGTTGCTCCTTTTATCTTCATTTCTTCGAGGCTTTCACTATCGCTGTCATTTTTACAGCCTTCTTAAAGCATACTTTCTTAACGAACAAGACACATGCGAATAAATGTTTTTCTGTGAAAATAAAAAACTGTGCTCACTTAATATCATGTCATTGCATTTGTCATTAAAGTAAAATAGAACATTTATTACTTTATAACTTGTATTAACTAAGAGTATTAAAATTAATCGGGAAAATATACAGCTCAATAATTACATGGTGCTGTTATAACTACTTATATTTGTATGAACATTGGGGCAAGGCTTAGGACTCGGAGAAGCACAGTAGAATTATCAAGCCTAAGACATTCGCGTGTTATAGTCTGTTCATGTTAAATGTAGATAAGTTTAATTTATGGCTGTGTTTGCAACTTTCCAGGAAAATAATGAAGCAAAACAAGAGAGATAAGAACTGTTTGGAAGGTTGTGTGGCGGGCTGCCAAATCGATTTATTGTGTTGATCGATGTGCTGCGCCAGGTCGATAGTACCTTCTTCTCGAATTTGTTGACAAACCTTTATACAGAACTGGGAAGTTTTTAAAAGTTGTCGCGATAAACTGTGCAAGAGATTATAAAGCATTGAGTTAATATAAAGCCTTAAAACATGGCTGTGGAAAATTATTATGGCAATGGTTTGTGTAGCTTTAGTTTACTGGTCGTTGACAGAAAAGGACTATAGGTGTATTATGACTTGAAGTTCATAGATACAGGTTTATAGTGCTTTCCGGAATATCCGTGAAAATTCGTAATATCGCTCTAACAGTTAATTGAGGTTAGCAATACACGATATAACGGGTGTGTTTGAAAGATTTTCAACTATGCAGAAGTTTTTAAATTAGATAATACTTTCTCTCTCTCTCTCTCTCTCGTTTTCTCTCTCTCTCTCTCTCTCTCTCTCTCTCTCTCTCTCTCTATATATATATATATATATATATATATATATATATATATATATATATATATATATATATATTTATATTTATTAATATTTCAAATACTAAAATTGGTTTAATTTTTTAATTTTGTAAAGTTTTTCACCAAATTATATATTTGCATCTTCGGAGCATCTTCGGTAATAACAACGATATAACCAATTTTTTTATAAAAGTTAAATTTTTATATATCTGAAAACGTGAACTCGTATGAGAATATTATTGCTTACAATATTGTGAGTATAAGTAGTTTAAATAGGGACATGAAACTTCCTGGTAGAGGATATGTAGAAAATTATTGCATCATGTGGTCAAAGTTACTAACCTAAAGTAAACGTACTTTCTAATAGAGTCAAATGAAAAATCTAGCCGGTACAAGGGATGGGGAAAGTTAGGTGGAATTAGTTATAACTATGAAACAAAAAACTAAAGAGCCACGCCAGGTTTTCAGTTCTGGGCATGCGCTGTCGATGTATTCCTGATCTACAAACATACCCTAACGGTACGCTGGTGTTTTAATAGTTACATTTTAGTAACTAATACAGGTATTTACATATGGGCACTTATTTTATTAGGAAAGGGTGCAAAAATAAATTATATATGATCTCGTTTCTGTATTGCAATTTTCCGTAAATCTGACTTTTTTTGTTTGAAAATGTTTTTGGAAATGACCTTTTCGTTTTGACCTGGCTTTGGAATAGTCTAAAATAATGATAGCACAGGTAGATATTCATACCTGAACAACACTCTGTATTGAGGTCGTTGAGGGCCATCTACCCATTACACTACAATGTGTAACAAAATTATATGAAACAGTAGATATAAAGATGTACGTAAATTACATAATTAACCCTTGATACTGGGATTGGGCAACATTATGGGATCGCATTGTCAAAGTAGATTTCCTGCAGGATAATTGCTCTCAACCGAAGTAAATAGGAATTCTACCTGCTACTAGGTTCTTAAAAAGTAAACCTCACGTCTAAAAATTAAACCTTACTAATAATTATTTTTAAACCTCTATTGTCGTGAATATTATGAAGTTTAATTTTAACCCTAAACCTTTTCCCTAATAACTTAAAATTATGTAAATTTGGAGCTAGAAATTGAAAAATATATAATTTGGGGTGGCAAGATCGTGTTAAGAATACTCGTCTTGGCAACATGCAGCCCTAGTTAGGCCTCTGAGGCTATTTTAATACATCGTGTGATATTAAGCTGTAAACCTCTAAGTTAGTACAAGGGAGGGAATAGTTTACAAAGGAACTATTTGTTTGCAAACGTGATAAAGTAAAATGATGTCTTTGATTAAACTAACGACATTTATAAACTAACATTTTTACGGAAGCAAAAAACATACACGATTAAAGCAGAAACTGATTTAGAAAAAGAATTAATGATTTTAATTCAACAGCTACATTTCATAGTTTAATCGGTAAATCTATATTATTATATAAAATCTAATGGTGTGTGTGTGTGTGTGTGTGTTACTCAATCACGAAAAAACTACTGAACCCATTAAGCGGGAATATTACATGGACATTTTTTGGGTCCCTGGTTGACACATAGGCTTATTTTTATTTATAAATGTCATCAGGGCACCGCCCCACTGGCCTTAAAAACAAAATAACACTCAATTATTTATGCTCCATTATATACTTGGCTTAATCAGCTGATAGTAAAGAAGTTTGTAATCACTTGTAAAAGTCACTTTTAAACACTACTAAACAGGTGATAGTAAATGTGTGTTATTCATCTTTCAAGGTTAGTTATACTTTACAAATGTCATGTTACAAGCAGAAGCTATTCCTTCTCTTGGTTTTTCAAGACAATAATCGGTAAGCTTATAAACTGCAGTTTGATGTATTTATTGGGATTTAATTTCAGTGAATTAAATTCAACCCAAGTACAAATACAAAATAGATCAATACAAATATACGTCAGCCCCTTACGAAGGACGGGTAGTCTGCTAGTGTAAGAATAAAGTATATCTATCATGAAGACAAAGCTTTGTATCTGCTTTAATACAACGTCTCTGAGATATCGCATTTTCACTTTATGAATAATTTATCGATAGTTTATTCCAAGAAGACAGAAGCGTATTAACAAAGTGAATAGACTGTCTTTCCCGTCAAAGTAAACGGCCGGCTTTATACCGTCGTAGTAACTGTGAAAATAATTATTGAAAAAGCTTCTGTAACGGTTTGTTTTTAAGAGAAAAAATTATGGGTAAATAATTCTGTTTAAAATAATCCAAACTATTTGTATGTATTCAACAAAATTATGAACATTTTGTTTTATGTACTAATAATATTTAAAGCATTATAAGGTGCATTTTCAAATATATTTTCAGGGTTATAT
The DNA here is from genome assembly GCA_036971475.1 of Prosapia bicincta. Lineage (NCBI taxonomy): Eukaryota > Metazoa > Arthropoda > Insecta > Hemiptera > Cercopidae > Prosapia > Prosapia bicincta. Next base: position 43,652,103 of record JBAIZL010000008.1, read on the forward strand.
TTAAGCATATAGCGCATTATAGTGTTGGCAATGCCAATAGGGATTCTTTTACAAGTGGATGCAGAAGTGGATTTGGATACTTCTGTAAACCTCTCCAAACATCCGGTATCTTTTTCGCCATGTGCATTCTTTATGAGACAAGCCTTTATGTCACCATTTTCTTCATTTGTTTTTCAATACTTGTATCCCCTATATCATACTTCATTTTTTTCGTTTTCCGTCCAAGTTCCATGTAATTAGTAGTGAAAGTGTAGCTTATTTTGCACATTCCGTGATGGTAACATATTTTTTCATATATTCAAGACATCAAGGCTTGCTGAGAAAATATTTTCACTTTTGAATAATGCATGACGTTTCCTAGAGCAGTTTATAATAATGGGAGAAACGCTATGTGCCTAAAAATTAGGCTTAAATAGATTGCTTTTCTTGAGGCATTTCATTCCTGCTGAGCAAATAGCTTTCTAACTGTAGATATGCTGAGAGTATGACACGGATATTGTTTACTTTCTTGTTCTACTAAAACTTTCCTCTTGAATATAACAGTATGGGCATTGGTAATGAAAAATGGTCATTTATTTACATTATTGTGGATTTAGACGTGACATAGTCGCTATTAACTGTAAATAAAGTAATATTTAAAAAAAACACATTTATTTCAGAATATCATGATGGGACATCAATATTGTTGGTGTTTTATCTCTCTAAATAAAGTTCCATGTGAATTTATTTCTGTTTTCTAATAAGGGAATTATATAAGGTAGCTCATGGAAGAAAATTGTAAAACGAGATAAAAACTACATCAAAACTTCTTTTTTGAAACGATGAGTAACTTATGAGAAGAAAGAAAGAAGTTATAGAGATAAAAAAACATTTTAATAAAAATAATTAAACAATAGTTTCAGTCGAAGACCAAAATGCAGAGCAAAATGTTTGAGATTGTATACAACAATTTGACAACACGGCACAGAAGCTGTTTTAATAGGATTTTCTGTTCAACAAAGGCTTTTTGTTTTCACTAAAGAGACGATTGATCAACGAAAGTGTGTATTTATAGAAAAAAAGGACACTCAGAAGAAAAGATTGAAAATGGGGTGGAAGAGGGGTAAATCTTTTAATTATCTCGGGGAATAACTTAAGGTAATAGTCATCCTTGAATCAATCGTATACGTCTTTGTCCACTTTTTAAACGCACCCGGTAAGTATGAAACTAATACACAGAACGTAAATAAATAATATAAACAAAAATGAATGTTTGCCTGTCTGTCTCTCATGCGTTCTTACACCATTCATTCGGTCAACATGAAACTTTGGGAAGTTATTTAATACCCTCCTGGAAACGGTCTAGCATATTTGTAGCTCTGTTTTCGCCGGTGATAAATAAAAACATTAAAAATGCTACTGCCTACTTTTCTGGTCGAACATTCAGTAACTTAAAATGAAATTTAGATTTAATAATACATGTGCATCAAATAACCAGCTGTTTTAACGCTTAAGTTATATTACTTTATTAATAGGTACAGAATTGGACTAATTTGTTTTGTTTTGAGAAAAATACGAAATAGGTTATATTTTCTTTACGTTTAATGTCTAGAAATAAATACTGATTAAAATTGATTTAGAAACTATGATTTTATATATAGTGAGAAATGGCTATAGTAGGTTTCCAGAAACAGTAACCACAAGCACAGTGTTTAATAGATCTAAAATGTACAGAATATTGTTTTACATTAAAATAAACCTTATAATTTGAAAAAAAAACTATTTTACTATTTATTCATGATCTTATTGAATATTTATAGGTAAGTTAGGACAATGTCTATCGGGTCAGCTAGATCCATAAATACTAAATTAATTTTAGCTACAGTTAACACAGTATTCATTGACTGTAGGCGGTACGAAGTTCTCCGGGTCAGCTAGTAAATAATATTTCTCTATAGGTATCACCTATATTCATGAATTGTTCCTTAAATATTATTTTATAATAATTCCGGACCCGTTAACACATCCGTAGTCTAACACGTTCCATGTAACAATATAATGAGACTTGGATTTAAACAATAATTAATTACGAATTTATAAATGTTTTTTTTTTTTTAATAACAGCAAGTAGCGACAGTTACTTAGATGAAATGATACGTTACGATACTTGTAAATCTAATTTCATATTCAATTGGTAAATTTCTTTAATTCGAGAATCAAATTTAAATTAGAAATATTTACATGCCTCAACAAAGAACGTCCGAGTTATTACGTCGAAGTAAATTGCACTGCGAAAGTGATGCTAGCTGGAATGGTAACAAGTAAAATAGTTGTCAGAGTCGTTAGAGAGCTGAGAGTAGTTTGGTTGCAGGTCGAGTAATGAAAATTGCAAGTAATTAGTCTAACACTCAACGCTTTGATGTTGTACATGAGTGAGTGGGACAAACTATTTCGATTTCCGATTGAAGAGTGAAGCCGTATTAACCAGCCTAATATTGAAAGCTAAAACTGAAACTTCATCATACAACTAATGCGGGGACAAAAGCCCTCTAGATTAGGTTCAGAGCATTACCAAAGTCTACATTTAAGCTTATGTGAAGGATTGTCTGCAAAAATGCATGTTACTTAGTTACTTTGGTATATATATAACTATTTCTAAAATTATTTTTTTACTGACTTCAAAATGAGTGTTGACTAACAATGGCTTTAAGTAGTTTGGTATTCTGTGTCATGCTAACAAAACGGTAAAGGATAAATTTGATGATCAAACACACAACTATTGCACCCAATCTTACCTAATATTTCATCATGGTCTGCCATCTTCTACCTTAATGCGTCAATATTCAACTTTGTGACGGTTTGTCAACTACATCCTCTAATCTTGTGGACCATCTTAGTGATAAGCCTTTCATGGCCTGCTTCTAAGCTGGCAGATTAACCTTGTGATGGTCTCTTGACTTCTGTCACCATTTTAGCATATTCTACATTCTGATGGTCTGCCATCTTCTACCTCAATACGTCAATATTCAGCTTTGTGACGGTTTGTCAACTTCATCCTCTAATCTTGTGGACCATCTTCGTGATAAGCTCTTCATGGCCTGCTTCTAAGCTGGCAGAAAAACCTATTGATGGTCTCTCGTCTTCTGTCACCTTTCTAGCACATTCTACTCATGGTCATGGATCTTCTCTCTTTAAACTGGAGGCTAATCTTCAAGATGGGGCATATATGCTCTACACCTCAGCTTGCAAATATATGTCGTGATGTTACGGTCTGGCTCCTCCAAGCCAGGAGAATAAAGTTCGTGGCGAGCTGTCAATTCCTGACTTCATGCTTACATAACTAACTTTCTCTCTTCTCTACCATATTGTGGTCTAAGCTTATGGCTAATCTTCAAGATGGGGCACATATGCTCTACATCACAGCTTGCAAATATATGCCGTGATGTTACGGTCTGGCTCCTCCAAGCTAGGAGAATAAAGTTCGTGGCGAGCTGTCAACTCCTGACGTCATGCTTACATAACTAACTTTCTCTCTTCTCTACCATATTGTGGTCTAAGCTTATGGCTAATCTTCAAGATGGGGCATATATGCTCTACATCTCAGCTTGCAAATATATGTCGTGATGTTACGGTCTGGCTCCTCCAAGCCAGGAGAATAAAGTTCGTGGCGAGCTGTCAACTCCTGACGTCATGCTTACATAACTAACTTTCTCTCTTCTCTACCATATTGTGGTCTAAGCTTATGGCTAATCTTCAAGATGGGACACATATGTTCTACATCTCAGCTTGCAAATATATGCCGTGATGTTACGGTCTGGCTCCTCCAAGCTAGGAGAATAAAGTTCGTGGCGAGCTGTCAACTCCTGACGTCATGCTTACATAACTAACTTTCTCTCTTCTCTACCATATTGTGGTCTAAGCTTATGGCTAATCTTCAAGATGGGGCACATATGCTCTGCATCTCAGCTTGCAAATATATGCCGTGATGTTACGGTCTGGCTCCTCCAAGCTAGGAGAATAAAGTTCGTGGCGAGCTGTCAATTCCTGACTTCATGCTTACATAACTAACTTTCTCTCTTCTCTACCATATTGTGGTCTAAGCTTATGGCTAATCATCAAGATGGGACACATATGTTCTACATCTCAGCTTGCAAATATATGTCGTGATGTTACGGTCTGACTCCTCCAAGCCAGGAGAATAAAGTTCGTGGCGAGCTTTCAACTCCTGACTTCATGCTTACATAACTAACATACCAAACCTTCTCTCTTCCCTACCATATTGTGATCTATGCTTATGGCTAATCTTCGCCATACGGTATTTATATTCCGCTTTCAAGATTGAAGAAACCCTTCATATTATCTGCCATCTTCCTTCTGAGAAAATAAACTTGGTAACGGAGCTGCCATCCTCTAACCTGAAGGTTGCACAATATATTCATAAAAGAGGTGTCATATTCTTGCTAAAAGCCTGCAGTTTGAATGTTCGATGGAGCTGTCAGCTCCTACCTCTAGACTTGCAGAATTAAATTCGTGACGAGGTATCCTTAAAACTCGAGTGTAAACTATCTTGTTCTACTTCTAAGAATTCAGGTTTCACAATTGTTACCAGTTTCTGCCTCCAAATCTCAAGCTGTCATGATACACTTTGCGATGGGCTATCATGTTTTCCTACAAATTTATAGGATATATTTTGAAATATAACTTTTATCTTCAACTTTATCCTAGCTTACCTTCTTCAGATTTATAGATGGTAGCATAATCTTCTTGACTGGGTTGCCATCTTGTGTCTCCTAGCTTACCTTCTTCAGATTTATAGATGGTAGCATAATCTTCTTGATTGGGTTGCCATCTTGTGTCTCTGAGCTTGCCGGCAAACACCTTACTAATTTTTGTAGAAGAACAAAATGACTTATTAATACATGAAAATACTTCAGATGAAGCACTAAAAACAAGTAGTAAGTATTAGGATTTGCCTTATAAATACAGTATATTAAATGTATGTATTTGGTACAGAATTAAAAAACATGTTTTTTAAAACGAGAATAGAAATATGAAAGAGTAGATTTGTCTGAATATATTTGAAAACTCACAACACCTCTCCACTTTGCACAAATAATGTAAGGTTCGCTGGTAGTAATACTTCTTCACTGGTGGTATTATTATGTAAAAGGCAGCGTGTTAGAATAAAATAGCAATATTGTCTCACTTCAGGACTCCTGAACTGCTTATATAACGTTCAGGAGTCTTGTGCACAGCATCGCGAATGGGTGTTAGAAGCAACAATGACAAATATATTTATGTTTACAATGTTACAGAATATTTTACAGAATTATGTGAAAAGACCCAGTTTAATTAAAGAATAATAATTAGGCCTAAAATCACGAATTTGTAAACAGCTGTGGATCTCTGTAACATATTCAAAGATAGTCTCTGAAAGCTATTAATTCAAGTTCTATTGAATCTAAAGGTGTAACAAATTACTTTAATTTTGTCACCATTTTCTTTAGTTCGATTTCAAATTCAAAACAATAAATTACCATCAAATTTATAAAATAAGAGAGAAGAAAATTATGCAAATGTGAAAATTAATTAAATGTTAACAATTTTCGACCAAAATGTGGGATAAATTTACGACAAGTAAAACCATAAACATTTTTAAAAACCTCTATTTAGTTTTAAAATTATTCTTGTTTTGTTTCCGAAGTTGAAACCTCTTTAAGTGTATTTTATAAATTAATTTTCAAAAAAAAACAAACTCACAAATTTGAAACGACCAAACCATTTTTAAAAATCACACACAATACGTGAAAAAAAAATATCATTAAATTCAATGTAAATATGTTGTGACAATGTTACTGTACCTTGCTTGCAATTCCTCACAAAGACAGACAATGTTTGAAGAAATTATCAAATTTTCATTTTAATTATGTGATTTTATCTGTATTGCTTGAAAGATAAAATGACGAATGAAACAACAATAGTGAAATTACCCATAATTGATTAAAGAATATTATTGTTTTGTTTTCAATGTTGAATCCTCTTCATAACTAAAAATGTATTTATTATATTACTTTTCGAGGGACATGCAAATTTACAAATTTGAAAAGTTCCACCAAACAATTTCAAAAAAATACAAACACAACATTAGAAAATAAAACTTTTTAATACTACATTCAATGTAAAACTGTGTGACATAGTTACTATATCTTGCTTGCAATAACTCACAAGGACATCTCTTAGGGAATCACCCCTGTGAGCATTCTCCTCTCTGTCGAGCAAGACACGGACTTATTTCAAGCCGATACCAGATACGGCAGCAGTATCTGTGCTTATGAAGCCATTAAAGAAATAAATGTGGTGACAGTGAAGAGTGACAAGGATACAGCCTTCCGACAAGACCCCTGCCAATCGTACAGATTTGTTCGTTCCGGAAATCCTCCTCCAGCTACCTCTTCCCCCACGAATCCAACCCCAAACTCGATACTTCCGTCCCGGGTGACTATTCTCAGTCCCAGAATGGGAAGCTAGGTGCCATGACCCGTGGTAGCAGTATGCAAGAGTCTTTTGACCTTCATATAATGCCTAGATTGGTAAGCTGCCCGCCACTGGGAAGAAACGGTCTTCATCAGTGACGGTTAATCGACCGCTCTTTGAGAACTACTCAGGCGCAGTAGAACCATCAGAATGGTCAGGCCTCCGTACTTCTATACTCTGTCTGATCCAGTTCGGTCCAGGTAGTGCAAACAGACCTTTATACACTTTAAGGGGGCCTTACCCAATAACCGGATCCCCAGACTGGGGACTTGGTTAGGGGGCCATCACCCCCACTCACAAAGACAGTGATAAATTCATTCACCAATCTGTTTTAATATGTAAATTTATGTGTATTGCTTGAGAGATAATATAGGAAACGAACTTTTAGCTCCCAGATATCATATCGAAATGTAGAGCAATGTTTAACAAATAATTACAGGTAGTTTTAAATCGTGTGCCCTGTATCTGACAGTAGCAAGTTCTTCTAAATTAACTCGTATATTATTTATTTTATCTGTTGCAAAATAATGTAAACAATTAAATGGTGATGCTTCTCGGAAAATAACGGTTTTCAACCGTTTACAAATAAATATCAATAGTATTGGTTATGTTAACATTTAATATAAATATTTAATAGACTTAAAGTGTAGAATAAATCAAGTATGCCCGATATACGAGCTGTACTGTGTTTGCTGAGATTTAATTTGCAATTCTCATCTTGTTCATGGTTTAGTGTTCGTGTCCCAAATTTTGTTTACACCTTTGATAATATTGATGTATGTCATCAATGTTTGCTCAAAGTCATTATGGATATTATTTAATGGGGATGAAAATTTCTAGGTTATTTCTTTGAATATTAATAATAAAAGCGTATTATTCTAAATATATTACAGTATATATTCTATAAATATATTATAAATAAAAGCGTATTCTTTTAAAATATAGCCTACATGAGGTGTCGTCTATCTTGCCTGTTTTCTGTCTGTCTTTCTGTATGTCTGTCTATCTATACATCTGTCTGTCGGTCTGTCTATCTTTCTCTCTCTCTTTATCTCTCTCTCTCTCTCTCTCTTTCTCTCTCTTTCTCTATTTCTCTCCTTCCCGTGCTCTGTAAATTGTATTTTGGTTCATCTAGTATTGTATAGCAAACCAGATACACATAGATAGCGCCACAGGTACTATTTACCTCCATTCACATATTCCATGATTATCTATGGAAAGAGCTTATCAGCTTGCTAATTGTTAGGCGTTCCCATCCTCATCAATTACAGTAGGGATACTAACCGCATGTCTTGTGAGAAGGAGGGAGCTCAGTAAAAGGTGGCTTGTAACGAGGGCTAAGCGAGAGAATTTCTCTGGTTCCAGACGAAATTGCTATATTGAAAAAAAATCTGTTATATGTTCAATTTTCTCAATGTATTAGAAATTAAAATATTACTTTGTTTCATTTTTTATTTATTAATAAACCAAACAAATCCGTATAATAAGAAGTATGAAGAGATTAAATATAATAGTTTTGAAAGACAAATTAATTAAAGCGGACACTGTTTTATAACAATAGGTCCAATAACACAACGATAGCACGAGCTACGTAATGCTAAACTAACTCGGTTCTGTTAGTTAGATGTTTCCGTTTAATTGTTTATTTTTCTTTTCCGCTAATATTTCTTAATAACTACATGGTTACTCACTTTAAAATAACATATTCTTTGTGTGTGTGTGTGTGTGTGTGTGTGTGTGTATGCGTGCGTATAAATGTTTCTCAACATGGGTTTTTCCTTCTGCTTAGGCCTATATTTAGTGTTGACTATTTATAAATGTTTTCTTTGAAAACGCTACCTCCGTAATGCGTTAAGACTTACACAACCTATAGAAAGAGGAACAAACCAGATATACCATTATGTATGTTTACTTCATTTCAAAGTTTTATTCTGTAAACTTAATTTCTTGTTTTATATTTTATTTTGGTTGTCATTATTAGAATAGTTTAAAACCTTTAAGGTTATGCTATTAATAATATATTCGTTTCCTCTCTTTGTGCGTGTTGTTGTGTGTTATTGAAATTTTGTTTATTTGGTATCATTAGAAACAAATACATTAATTTCACTGATTTAAACTATCAGTCGCATTTTTATCGGTTATAAAAACTCATGTTTTATTTTCCAGTTGCTATGTTGTTTGTTTATTAGTGTTAGAGTAATGTAGCCTATATGTAAAGTAAATGTAGCTGGGACAAATAATTCATGTTTTTGAGACAAAGAATTAGATACGTTGCCATAATGAATCTATGAATATATTGCTAAAAGCTTTTCCTATGGGAATAAATAATTTACTTTCAGTGGAAGATAATTAAAGTCCCTTTGAAGCTCCTAACCCAGTAAACTATTGCTTTAAAGATGGCAAATAGTCTATTACATAGACGTTTAAGTAAATAAAATGTACATCTGCAACACACAGCTACAGTTTGTTATTAAATTCCATTTAACAATTTTGTTCTGTGTTATATTGAACTGATAATTTATACAAATATACGAAGTGCTTGTTTTACATGGTACACATTTTTATTTTATAGTAATATCTTGTAATTCAATAAATAAATTGAGAGTTCTACAAGGATCGATTTAGGCACATTGAAACTAAAGTAACAAATTGTACGTTTTAAAATGGTAATGAAATGAAGACCCGTTTGATTTATAAAAACAAATAATATATATAAAATTTCTAATTATGGCAACAAAGGAAACGTTTTTTTTTAGTTTCTTTAATATACATAGCCTACATATTTTAGAATACCAATATTAGGTGCCAAAATAAAAATAGAATTTCCTTGTAAATTTTCATTTTCTTTTCTATGTATTTTTGTTGGAAAAATATTTATATGCTTTCTATTCTTATCGCTTGCATCGTGTTGTAGTTTCATTTCGCCAGCTCCGTGTGTGAAGGAAGGTTCGATAGCGTTAATCCAGTTTGTTCGTTTATTTTACTCGTTTCGTTCATTTTTTATAATATTGTAAGAACTTTGTATGAGTTTTATATGTGATGTTGTATGGTAACTACGTCACCATTCTAAGGTTGTATTATGAGATTTCGACAACAACCAGATGAGAGCGAAGAAAAAACTCAAATACTTGTATGAGAAGTAGACTTGTAGCTATGGCAAAGTTGGCTCAGTGCCAAAAGCGCTAGACTTTGGATATAAAGATACTCATTTCGAACCCGGCCTAGATCTCCAAACGTTTATAGTTTAGTTATAAAAAACTGTGTTAACATCAATTGTCATCAAATACATGTTAGAAAATTGTATTTGAACTGAATTGGATACTTAAAAACGTATTTTATTGAAAAGTTGTACAAGATATATATCAAAAGAGTGTGAGCTAATAGAAGGAATTTAATAACAACAGTTGCCCAGAAGATAGTTGAAGATTTCTGACTTCTTTCTCTCGTGCTCCGTATAGTCATAAAGATTTGTGGACTACCAAGTCGAGTAGAATAAAGACGAACTGTTGACGATCGGTTGCTTAGGTGGTTCTACTATGCGACCATAGTTCCGGGCTATTTTCCTATCCTGTCAACGCTAGGAATTGTTCATTATATTATGGATTATGACATTCTCAACACACTCCCATCTTCGTGTAGATTCCTAATTAAACTATATTGTTATATTTTTAAAGCTATAATTCTTGTATATTCTTGTTAGTAATTACGTCTTGGTAAACAATCACAAAATAATTTTTAAAAAGAAGATTTTGAATATATATAAAAGAGTTTTCGAAAAGCCTTCTGAGGAAATGATAACAAAAATACATCTCCAAGAAACTTTGACACTAAATACGACAGAAATTACTACATAGGCACTCTAGAACCGTTATGGCCGACTGTTATATATATACTGCTCTATATGTACATATCGCACACCTTTTAGAACATTTCCATTTTAAAATTTCAATAATAGGCTGTCATCAAAATACGTGAAATATTTTTGAAACGAGTTTAACATTCACTCACCTGTTTAACGGTACTCCCCCCCCCAAACTCCCACAATACTGGCATTTGTTGTTTGACTATAAAAACAATAATTCTTTTTTTTTAATTAAGCTAATCTTCATATCATCAAAAATTAAACAAGTTACATCCTAATAATTTGAGAACAATATCCCTTGATACAAATATCTAAACACCCTTGATGTACGTTTCGCTAACGTTTTAGCATTGTCAGAAGGTTAGAAACATAATGGATTCTAAAAACTAAATACCATTTTTGTTTAGATTTGTTTACAACTTTAAGGAGTTTTGTGTCAGAAGTGATATCTGTACATAAAATGTTACACCTTTGTTTGTGCTATGTTTGTATACATACTTACGCATGGATATGCATGGATTAGATGTAAGATATTATTATGCAAGTGGTATGTTAACTCTTAGTCAAGTGGAAAAGTATTCATAGTAGGGGACGGTAACTATTAAGCACTCATTTCTTCTCATGAAAACAAACTAATTCGTCAAAACATGCTACAATCTTCTCTGTAAGTCGAATTAATATTACTAACCAAAAAATAACACCATTTATTGACGCCGAAATGCAACAAGTCACTCAAAAAATGAACTGTATTTTTTATTATACTAAATATTTATGAAAATTTTAATTTACGACTTAGACAAAACTACTCACAATTTAGCTAGGGCACATTGTAAAAGTGCATCATTAATTAATTTTACTTTTAAAATAGAGCGGGGAGCGAATTATTCTGCAACAAAATGAAATGACGCTTGAAGGCGAGCCAAGGATAAACACACTGGAATTGAACAATCAGTCCTCTGCCGGTAGCAGTAGTTTTAAATTGTAAATATTTCTCAGGAAATGTCACTTATAGAGATTTTTTTAAGGATTTAAAAGTTGCTACAAAATGTATCTTGTTTCAAACGTTATTCTTATCTCCTAATTTCTGTATATATTTCTTCTAGAGCGCCCATTGAAATATTTCCTCGAACACGCTCTATGAGGCTCTACATCCGTCAGTTTACAGCACAACCCCTGCACAGCTCTAATAAATTCTCTTATGCCTCTAAAGTCTCATCCAAACACCTGCTTAAAGGTGTAAATCTTCGTCTAGATTAAATGGCTCGTATTGATTAGTCACTTAGGATGATAAATCATTTTAAGATCAAATTCCGTTTAAGAACATTTTAAAATGTCTAAAGTGGAGAGGTAAAAGTACATTTGTCATAAAAATACGTACAACAATATAATCATAAATTAAAAATCATTAAAATATCTTCAGAAAATTAAGGACGGTGTTGCAGTAGAAGAGTAATCACGTGGTGTGTATTGTGTCGGTAAAACAAAGTTTCTTGGGAAGATATCATTTTAAAGTTTTATCAAACAGTATTATTAACAAACAAGGAACTTGGTAGGTACTCCCCCATACAGTTTGTTATGGATCTGTTTGAAAAAGCATCAAAATACCCTTTATAATGTTACTTGATCATTCAAATATTTAACAACGATTAGGCCCTAACCTAGTTGTATTTTTGGATTTCGAACCCCCTCCCTGCTGTAATGGCAGGGTAGTTATAGATCTGTTCAAGTATATTACACTGACTAGGGATGGTGTCTAGAATCATAAAAAGTAAAATGGTTTCTACAGAGAACTGCAACCATTTGGCTGGAGATTAAATAACGAAAATTGGTTAAACTATTTGTGTTGCAGAGGAAAAAAGCTAACACGACAGCGGCTTCGATATTCGATCGAGGATTATTTATCCGACCGTCGTACACCCGACAAAACAAGCGCACTGACACTTTGTAATCCAATAAAAGTGTGACCATGGATTGCAAGGAGATTTATATATCGCGCTTCACATTTCGGACATATGGAACGTTAAAGTAAACGTTTTAAGATTACCTATTGTTTCATACACTTTGGATCATTTAATTAAAAGTGGTTGCCAGCAGAAATTTTCCGTAATTTGATTCAAAGATTTAGATATTCATTCAACTGAAAAAATGGGAATCTGTAGCCATGTGTTTTATAAATTTAATTTTAATAAAGTTTTTGTTCTACATTTACAGCATTATTTGCAACTTTATGTGTGAAATACTAATTATGCTATGTTATTTTACTGATTACATTTAATAGTTATGTATCATCCCTATAAATTTTATATGTTGTTGTGCTGTATGTAAATAAATAAATAAATATATATATAAGTATAATAACTATATAATAATTATGAATATTATATTATATTATGAATACTAATGTTATTATGATTATTAATATTATATATATATATATATATATATATATATATATATATATAGTCTCAACACAACACAACCTTTAATTAACTAATATTCGTAACGACTAATCATTGTATTTTTATAAATGTTTTCTTGAAAACTACTCTAAGGATTTTCACAAAAATTGGTATAAACGGGGATTTTAATCTTAGCAATCTAATGGGATAAGTGAAAAATATCTGAAAAATCGTTCTTATCTAATTTTCGAAAATTGTTTAACATCGGAAACTACTCGAAGGATTTTGACAATAATTGGTATATAAGTGTTATTTGCTTCAGCAATACAAAGGGCTAAGTGAAAAGTTTCTGAAAAATCATTATCAGGTTTTAGAACTTGATATTTAAAAACAAATCTAAAACTGTTTCAAGTATTTACACCAAAATTGGTGTATTAGGGGTTAACGTAATCATCGAACTTGATGACTTTTTTCTGAAAAATCGTTAAGTTTTCGAAAATTAGTATGAATTTCGGATTCCCAGAATTACATTGGACTCAAGCAAGAGTCAACTTGGATGTACTATGCAAATACATCAATTCCCAGTTACTCCGGCATTTGCCATGACAATCCATAAGTCACAAAGGCAATCTTTTGATTATTTCGGTATCGACTTAAGAACCTCCGTTTTAATACACAGAATGGCTATATGTGCCATTCTCTAGGATTAAAAGAAGGATTAGCTTAAACATTTAGCCAAATGATAATACACGCCATACGTGACACATAATTTTTAAAATTTCGGACTCAATCTGAGTATGATTTGATCGTAGGTAGGTTTCCTGATATTACACGATATTTCTTGAATAAAATAAAAGTATATAGATTTCTTTTCCCTTTCTTTTATTCTTCTTTTTTGTGCCCGCATCTTCAGTAAAGTAAACCCAAGATTACTTGTACAGATCCTATATCCTTTTGCAGATATCTCTATGAATATTTGATTTGGAATTATTCTCTTTTTGTCTATTTAGTTTAATGTCTATTAAATTAGTTTCCCTTGCGACAACGACGATGCTGTATTTGTGCTCTAAGCTTTCTGTCTTGTTTTATCCTAAAACATGGCATCGGACCATTATTTGCTAAGCACAATATTTAAATTTATTTATTTTTTATCGTTTACATTTTGTAAAACATTCTCTACTATATATTCTACTTTTTAAAGGAATATATAAATTCAAATAAATTTTCATTTCATTATAAAGAAACAAATCTGCTTGTAGAGTGATTAAAACAAGCTACCTTCTATCACCGACTTGATCAAAGGGAACGCTACTCTGCATGCAAGACTGGCGCAACAAATCGCTGTGGTAAACGCTGTTAGGAATCTAATTTAATTAAATTTCGTATTTTAGGATAACCCCCCTCCTCTCCCTCGCACATGTTGTATTGTCACATTTATATAAGTGTTTCATATTCAGGGGCTTCAATATTTACTAATTAAATCTACAATTTTGTTAATGACGGCGTGTTGTGGTATTTCTTAAATTTCCTAATGCACAAAATATTTTAGAAATCTAAAATTAATTAGTTTTTGTATTTTTAAAAGCAAATATGTATTGTAGTGAGTTTAAGTAAGTTACATAAGGAAAAACCCTAGCTACTGATTATAACGCGTAATTGTAATATGAGAAGTTATAGGTAATAACAAGTAACATGCAAAAAGAAAATTTAAGTAAATTTCTACTGAGTTTAACAGAGAAAAATTTAATTTTAGTAATCCTAGAGGACTATTTGTGTAATTGTGTGTAACCATAGCAACAGTTTAAAGTTGTATAATGTAGGTTTTGACGACAACCATAGGGGGGAATCATATACTTCTTAGGGAAATGTGTTTCTAGGTATTGGAAAGTTGGCGCAGTGCCAAGTCGCGTTAGACTTAACAGTTCGAATCCGGTTGAACCCTAAATATTTTATAATTTAATTATTGAATAAGAGTTTGAAAAAACTATATTATCATCAAATGGCATTCATTATAGGTTAAACATTTGTATTTGGTCTTGATTGGATGAATTAAAACGTATTTTATTAATTATTGAAAATTTGTACAAGATATATATATATATATATATATATATATATATATATATATATATATATATAAATATATACATATATTAAATATATATATATATATATATATATATATATATGTATATATATATATTAAATATATATATATATATATATATATATATATATATATATATATATATATATATATATATATATATTAAATTTTTTTTTCTTGTAATATAGTTAATAAATTTAAAATATTTCAAAAACAAGAATACTTTTAATGAATATATTTATTCAAAGCTTTTCGCCGATAAAATAGTACTAGCATTTTCAGGAAAATAATAATCTAATAAAATATTTTTACAAAATTATAGAAATATTTTATTAGATAATTATATTCCTGAAGATGCTGGTACTATTTTATTGGCGAAAAGCTTTGGATAAATATATTCATTAAAAGTATTCTTGTTTTTGAAATATTTTAAATTTATTATATATATATATATATATATATATATATATATATATATATATATATATATATATGTGTGTGTGTGTGTGTGTGTGTGTATGTGACCACCCACATAGGTTTTCAAAATTAGGTCCAATTGTATCAAATTTGTTGAGTGTTGCTTAGCAACCATAATTTGGAATGAATTCAATGAAATGTCTTAGGATAAGCTAAGATAGAAAATCATATTTTATGCTATTTTAATACTTAAAAAATAAATCTTGAAAAAAATTCTTATGACGTCGGGAAGCTGTTTGCTAATTACCTATACTGTTTTATAGGTTGATATTTTTCTGCTACAATTAATTGGTTTAAGAGGCTCACGTGCCCGCTGTGGTCCTGGCTACGCCCTTGAGACGTACCAGTTTGTTTGTTTATTTTATTCTTGTCATTCATTTTTAATCCTAGAGCAATATTTATGATGTTATGTAGTAACGATGGCAACAATATAAGTGTGTGCAATGATGGTTTTAACAACCACATGGGGGCAAAAGAAAAATTCATATAGATCTTTGAAAAGTACTTTACCAGCGATGGGAAAGTTGGCTTCGTGCTAGCCTTTGAACTCAAAGATACTCAATTCAAATTCGACCTAGACTCAAAAATTTTTATAATTTTTAAATTTTTGGAAAACTTTATTAACATCAATTGTCGTCCATTAAAGATTTTTAAAAAAATTATTTGAACTTGGTTGGATGAATAAAAACATATTTTGTTACCGAATAATTGTTTATACATATATCCAACAATATATATCTAACATAAGGTCAGATTAAATATTTCTCTTTACAGAGCGAATAAAAACGTTTGCTTGTACTTCCGGTGAGTCTTTTACTTTGAATGTGAACACATAAATGGAATATTTTATAGGATTTTATGTTTCCTTAGAACCATGGGTTTTATGCTTTGGAACTATGTGAGGTGGTTACGAATGTTTACCAGGGTAAACGCACCGCATTCACACAGTGTAAACTTAGATGACAGAAATAATTCATAAAGTTATATTGCCAAAGAGTTGGAGCCGTTACAGTAATGAATCGATAAATATGATGCTAAAAGGTTTTCCTATGGGATCAAGTAACATCCGTTCACTTAACGAAAAACAGATATTTGATATGAAAACTCTTCCAAAATGTATCTCCATATGAACTTTCAAATTTAAACGCTGATATTTAGAGAGAGAGAGAGAGAGAGAGAGAGAGAGAGAGAGAGAGAGAGAGAGAGAGAGAGAGAGAGAGAGAGAGAGAGAGAGAGAGAGAGAGAGAGAGAGAGAGAGAGAGAGAGAGAGAGAGAGAGAGAGAGAGAGAGAGAGAGAGAGGTAGATACATATATAATAACAACAAATTATTATTAACTAATAATAATTCTTGTATTTGAACATCCTCAGTTGTTTTCAACCATACATAAATATATATATGTGTGTGAGTGTGTATGTGTAAATTCAAAGTTTCAATAGTCTCTAATGGTCTCCTTACGTATCCGTTTCGTTAAATAGGGAATGAATGAATAGTTAATTTAAAATGAACGTAATTGCATTATAATAGACTACTCTTGTTTTTTTTACACGTGTATACCATTTTACTGTACCGTTTCCGATTATCTGTAATATTTTTGTATATGGGTTTACGCCAGGATTCAATTGTTAGATATTCAAATCCTATTGGATATATTTAACTCCATAATTATTATCTTTATCTTTTGAAGACAATGTTTCTTCCAAGTTTTATTTCCTTTGAGCTTGAAAATCCAAAACGATTTATTACACCTACATCTGTTCATTACCACACTTGCCATAATAATTACTAGTCATGGACTATGGAAATGAAGGTTTATAGGGTACTATGGGCAATTGAATTGATACAAATTGATACAAATTTTAAACTTTTTTATGAAAATTTTATTTTTCAATAAAAAACATAATTTAATATAACTCAAAATTTTAATAGCAAAATTTCCTTAAATTTCCAAAACAGGTTTGGTCGATTGAAGTTTTTCTTATAGTTATTGAAAACGTAAGTCTTAAAGGAAAAAGTTTCCTTTTCTTTAGAAATGGCTTGTTAGGATCTGTTGATATTAGTTTAATTATTTCCTGTAGTACAATGGAACTCTTCATCTTCTTGCTCATCTAGCTCTGACTCTACTTCACAAAACATTTCAGTTTGAACAGAATTCATATCATCTGGAGGTTCTGGGACCGGCAAATCTACACTGTGTCCTACTGGTCAGATGGCGGACATTAGGTTAGGGTAGCTTTTTATCTTCTTGTTTTTCGAGTTATGGCCAGTAATATCTCAATACTGCAAAAGTAGCAATAATCAGTGTGATTTCTACGTTCCCTCCATACCATAGGAACAGCAAACGTAAAAGCTTTTTTCCCCTTTTTTGACCATTTTCTAAGATCTTCAACACAAACATAACATACCTTATGCGGGGCCCAAGATTTATCCTGATCACCAAAATATGAGAAATAAACCTTTTTCCCAAAGTCTGTAATGTTTCTTTGGTGTTTTTTATTAACAAACTTACCACAAATATGACAAAACCTGTCAGCAGAGTTCTTACAACCGCTAATAAACATTTTACTGAGCACATGTACTGAAAACCAGAAACTCAGGTTAGGTTGGTAGTAAATAAAATATCAGCTGTGAACAGAAAAATATAATCCCCCTTTTTCTGGACTGTAAATATGTTTCAGCAGTGCTGCCAACTCTTCTATAGCTAGTACAAATATTTTACATTTACATTTAAACTATATAAAAACTGATAAATTCTTTAAAATATTAAAAAATGTCATAAATTTAAGTGCAAATGTGAAAAACATTAATAAGTGTCATATTTGGGTTTATGACTTTAAAAAACAAAAGAATAAGATGTTTTAAGAAAAAAAAACATTCTGATCGTTGGCCTGTGTTATTGGTAAATATATGATGTTTCCTTTTCCAGAACCAGTGATTATTTCTAATTTAACCCTACAACTGGCAGTCAAAAATCCTGTAGTGGCGCGGTGTTTTTACCCCACCGTAGAGGTTTTTTTTAAAATACGTCAAAAAAAACAGTTAAATAATTATAGTGATGTATAATATATCAAATTAATCACAAAAAGTCACAGAATAAAACTATCATAAGGAAATATGTGACTCACCATTTTATTTCCATGTTTACAGCTCCAGAAAAAAAAATTCATATTTTGAAAGCACACATTTTGGTTTTTGACAGTCTATCACTAAGAATCACAATAGAATACACAAAACTTAACATATACAAAATAAAGCTACATTTATGTAGAAAAAAAAAGTTCCAGTCATATGTACACTTATTTCTAACGGGTAAAAAGTTATATTCACAAACATATATACAAAACTACGCCGAAAAACAGGTCAGTTTAGTCGGATTGCTCGTATTCAGAGACTTTCCTTTTTTTTACAGACTTAGTAGGCCTGTAAAAGTGCTTCAGTGTCTTGTAACAAATTGGGTGGATGCCTACATTGCATCCAGGGCACCAGTACACACTTTTGACCCTCTTTACATCTTTTTTATCAACACAAATTGCACAAATACGGTCTTTGCGCCCCGGTAAGTGCTCCAAGAAATGTTCCCTATTACTACCAGCATCATCTAGGTTGTCTTCATCTTGCTGATCTTCTTCAACTAGATCCTCTACTATACTGGAATGGTAGTCACTTCTATCCATGGGCTTGTCTGAATTTTGGCAGTATAAAATGTATGAGTCAAACAGCGCAATATCCAGGAGGTTAGCAAATATTCGCTTCCAGTATTTTTTGGTAGGCCTACTTACAGACAAATGATAGATTGACTTGTCACTATTGTCTACCCCTCCCATATTGTGATTATATCTGTCAATCATGATGGGTTTCACTGCCTGAAGACCATGCTTGCTTCTTATCATCTTATCCTCAGCATGACAACCGGTACTAATCAAGTAAACAGGTTTACGGCTTTTCTTTTGTTTATATTTGACCAATAAAACTTTGCCTTTGTTAGGCCTATACCGGCATCATCACTATCACATTCTAATAGTTCCCTAATGTCACTTGAAAGTAAATTGTCCATGATTATATTACAATAAAACAGATCGACGTAACCTTAGTGCAAAACAATCAACTGTGAAAAAAACGTAAACATTACGTCAGCTCACAGCTGTATGTCGGGAGATATTTAGCAAGGCCATATAGATAATAATATTCTGGGTGAACATAGAATGAAAGTCCACAGCCTTCCTAATCTAACCGTGTAATGTACTACGCAAACTGATTATTAGATGCCGAGAAAAACATCGATTATAAAACAACTGTTCGGTCGCCGTGTAAGACGGCGATGCCACTCCACGTAAAGCTTCTGTCGCCGTCTCATGCGGCGATCGCCAGTTGTAGGGTTAATACAATTGTAAAACATATCTAGTACGATAAGACATACTCCATTAACTAAACCTGAAACCACGTTCATGTCTTTATTACTGTTAAAATATTTGTAATCAGCTGTTTTTATTATAATATTTGTGCAGCTGTTTCTCAGCTGAAATATATGAAAATCATACCCAACTGTTTATGTTTATCCTTGCAATGTATTTCTTATGGAGATTTTTCCGTCACTTTAAATTCCTCAAAACCCTATAACTATTGTAAATTTAATTAACAAAACCTATATTTCCCCATTCTTTCGTGGAATAAAAAATACATTTAATTTGAGCCATCTCCCAGCTTTGTACGACCTTCCAAGCTCCCACAATATTTCCCTCAAACTTCGGCTTACGAAATTATATATATGGATTACATTATTACAATATTAATATAGATGTGTTTGTTGCAGGTAAAGACGAAACAGTAAATTTGAGTTTCTCCACAGCATTCGGTATTGTACAATTTTATTTTATTACTATTATTTTAAGATTTTCACTTTGCCTGTCTGTGAATGTATGACCTCTGTCTGTGTTGGTGAGTTTCAAAGTTACTTTTAAATTTAAAAAAATTAATCGCTCTATCAATTTTATTTTATTTGTACTAGCTATTAAAATACATTCACACTTTTATGAAATTAGAAAAATCAAAACTGCTGTCGAAGCATGTGTTGTTATGGATTTTTTAAAGTAAACCAACCAATACTCTTATATGTAAAACATTTTTTGAACAAATATTATGTACAAATTAGTGTTAAAACACTAATTTTCTTACTATTTGATGACTAATTAAAGACTAATTATTGATGATATAAAAAAATTTTAAATTTTCAGAAAGTCATAAATAGTTGTTGAGGAAACAGCCATCCATTTACGCGTAGGCCTATTATTTCAACATAACTCAAGATACTTTCAAAAATATTTGTATTATCCTTTTTATTTATATCTAACTGACCCAGAGAACTTCGTACTGCCTACAGCCAGTGAATGTCATGTTAACTTTAGCTAAACTTAATTTAGTATTTATGTACATAATAACAGACCCGACAGACGCTGTCCTGTCCTACGTATAATTATTCAATTAGAACAGGAATAAAAAGTAGGCCTACTTATGGTTACCAAAAAACAACTATAGTCACCGTCCAATATACATGAAAACATGGTTACTAAATAAATTTAAATCTGTATTTCTAGGACTGGGGCCACGTGTTTTTAAGGGTAAAACAAAGTTGCTCGGGAACTAAATATGTTCGGTCTTTTAACCCGTTTGTAGGTGCACTTACCTACAAGTTTGTGTCTGATCCGTGTGGAGAGAACAAGCACTTCTCCATAGAGAATAAGTCATGATGTGGTAGACGATATTAACTTTGTGCAATATAAGAAGTACAGTTTCTGCTACGTATTTGTAACTTGTTTCTGCATCTGCATTTCAAATTTAATCACAAAGCTCCCAAAATTCCGTATTCCTTCTATACCGTACAGGTCGTGATGTATAAAAATCGTACAAAAAGATTTACTTACTATAACAAGAAATTAAAAATAGGTCATTGGATCATAACACTGCATTTATAAAGGATAGTGAAAGTTATTATACATAGGATAAACAAAGAGAAAAATGAAGGACAGATTTAGGATCGTCTCAGTACATATAGAAACCTATATAATATATTTTCTTGTATATTTCTATATTTTCTTGTATAATAATCAAAACGACTGAGGTTTTTCAAATACAAGAATTATTTATCAATTAATTTTTTATATGTAATTTATATATATCAATATTTCAAATTATATAATTTTTTATATAAATTATTTATTTCTATTTTAACGCATAATTTTTCGGCTGTTTACATGTTTTCTTTGCGATATTAATTTTGTTGTTTATTTTGCGTACTTTCCGT
Organism: Prosapia bicincta; assembly: GCA_036971475.1. Lineage (NCBI taxonomy): Eukaryota > Metazoa > Arthropoda > Insecta > Hemiptera > Cercopidae > Prosapia > Prosapia bicincta. The sequence goes on from JBAIZL010000008.1 coordinate 43,673,758, forward strand.
ATTTTGTAATTACAATATTTATAATACATTGTTTATTAAATTATATATTACAAGTTGTATTCATTTGTTGAATTTTGCGTTTTTCAAATAAATTATTGTCTTTTGTTAAACCAATATTACAATTATTAAAAAAAAATGTTTATATCATTTTTATATTATCATTTAAAAAAATATGATTATAAAATACGCTGTATTAGAAGTTGATGCTTCTGGTTATATACTATAAAATATTGTTTTATATTAATATTACAAGTTTCAATTTGTAAAGAGGAAATATCTTTAGCACTATTTCCTATACACAAATAACTTAAGAAATGGATGAAATATTAATATAATATCTTGGGTCGTTTGACATATATATATATATATATATATATATATATATATATATAATATGTTTTCTTGTATAATAACAAAACAACTGTGTATAATTAAGTACAAGAACTATTATTAATTTTTATTAAATAATTTTTATAATTCAGTAATTTTAATGATTTTTTTAATTTATTAATAAATAAGATATGTATATATATATATATATATATATATATATATATATATATATATATATTGCCACACGGTTTTCTTGTATTCACTTATCACTTTCACTATATGTACTTAAACAAGAATCTTACTTGAAATTTATGCGAGTTTTCATTCAAAGATCGATAGTATCTTCATTGTCGAGCATGAACTATAGGCCTATATATATATTATAACTTTACTTTTGTTATAATTAAATTTATATTTAAATGTTATTTATTTACCTTACCTATTAATCTCACACCTTCAAGTTTATAAAATATTAACAATCTTATCAATTTTAAAAAATCACTTTTTTAAATGTATTATTAATTTATATTTACACACTTTAATATATATCTATGGAAACATTTGCCTTAGTAGCGCTAACGTTTTGTCTAAATGAGGACAACCGTTTAGGGAGATGTGTCCCATTGTGAGCAAGGACCGTGATTCTAATTAGGATCTGGGTAAACAATGGGGTACGTCTTCCGATTCGGCCTTTCTCATTTAAACCAAAATTATGTTTATTATAGGGAGGTGTTTACTACTATTATATGTTACACGAATATATGTTGAACAATTATGTTAGGTTGAAACCGAATAAAATAATAATAATACTAACATATTGGCTAACGCTTTCATAAGTATTGTTCTGTGGTGAGTAACGAAAGCTACTCACTCACCAAGCTACTGATGTTTGATGTTGGGTTGTTAGGTCATTTTGTATGGTGTAATTCATTTACAAAAATCGTACAAAAAGGTTTACTTACTATAACAAGAAATTAAAAATAGGTCATTGGATCATAACATTACATTTATAAGGAATAGTGAAAGTTATTATACATAGAATAAACAAAGAGAAAAGTGATGGACAGATTTAGGATCGCCTCAGTACGTATAGAAAGCTATATAATATATTTTCTTGTATATTTCTATATTTTCTTGTATAATAATCAAAACGACTGAGGGTTTTCAAATACAAGAATTATTTATCAATTTATTTTGTATATGTAATTTATATATATATATATATATATATATATATATATATATATATATATATATATTTCAAGTACTTTTTTATATAAATTATTTATTTCTACTTTAATGCATACTTTTTCAGCTGTTTACATGTTTTTTTTTGCAATATTAATTTTGTTGTATATTTTTCGTACTTTCCGTATTTTGGAATTTTATTATTTATAATACATTCTTTATTAAATTATATATTAAAAGTTGTATTCATTTGTTGAATTTTGCGTTTTTCAAATAAATTATTGACTTTTGTTAAACCAATATTACAATTATTTTAAAAAAAATTATATTATCATTTTAAAAAATATGATTATAAAATATGCTGTATTACATTGTAAATTGATGCTTCTGGTTATATTTTATAAAATATTGTTCTATAGGTTTCAATTTGTAAAGATTAAATATCTTTAGCACTATTTCCTATACACAAAAAACTTAGGAAATGGGTAAAATATTAATATAATATCTTGGGTCGTTAGACATATATATATATATATATATATATATATATATATATATATATATATATATATATATATATATAATATGTTTTATTGTATAATAACAAAACAACAGTGTATAATTAAGTACAAGAATAATTATTAATTTTTACTGAATAATTTTTATAATTCAGTAATTTTAATGATTTATTTAATTTAATAATAAATAATTCTTGGACTTGAATAACTTGTGTTGTTTTGATATATATATATACATATAAATTTTGCAACACTGTTTTTTTGTATTCAATTACCCTTTTCACTATTTGTACTTAAACAAGAATCTTACTTGCTATTCATGCGAGTTATCGTTCAAAGATCGATAGTATTTTTACTGTCGAGCATGATATATATATATATTATATACTAACTTATTAACCCCTTTCAAAACACTGCGTACAACTTAGTCCCCTCTCAATACATTTCCTGTATTGGAAAAGTACATCTATGTACATTTTTTTATTTAAATGTCTAAGCATCTTTATAATTAGTATAAGCTGTTAGATTTAAAACAGTTTTAATCTTTAAGAAGTTCAACTTCTAACTATCATAAGTATTTTAATAAAAAAACGTGTTCTGGGTAAAAGAACTGAATTATCAAAACAATTTAAATACAACTAAAATAATAACAGACACTTGCATAGGATTACACAAAATCAAATTTGAGAAAAATTATTCCATTCTTGTATTCACTTTTCACTTCACTTTAATTCACTTAAACATGAATCTTACTTGTTATATTTGCAATTCGACTTCTAAATTGAGTCTTCTAAATAAGCTTGAAAATGAGAGCATGTAATTAATAGGTCTCGAAAGTTGAGTCGCAAATATACCTAGAAAGATTCTTGTTTAAGTGCAATAAAATGAAGTGATATATATGGCGCTTTTTATAGTTGAAAACGAAAATCGTAGATACTGTTGTATCAAAGCATAAAGAGTAAATACATGAAGACAGTTAATTTCGCGGAGTGGGGATTGTTTGAAGTCATGTAATAAATATTGGGCGTCTGAAGATATTTTATTAATAAAGAGAAAATATGAGTTGCTCGAAGGGCCGTGAGGTGTGGGTAATGAGCTACGGCACGACGTACAAAGCCATTACCTTCAACTGCTTCGGCCCTTAAAATGTTCTTAAACAAGATTCATTTGTTCAAAGAATTTAGTTTCCACGATGAAGCATTTAAGCTTTTCTAAACTTTTGGAAACATTATAAAAAGGAAATATAGTAATATGTTGAAAACAGACATATTTTATGTTGAAAGAATATGGCAAAAAATTATCTAAAGAAAAAAAAATAATAATAAATAAATGGCTTGTTAACAGGCAGTTAAACTATAAATTAGGGTTATATTCATAATGGAAAATGAATTTTAAATTGAGAAATTAAAAATATATATAAAGGTATTCATTTCGTTTTCTTTTGTAATTTTTAGATTTTTCTCTTTAACTTATTAGCTGTTTATTTTTACAAAAATTCTTTTGACGTATTTAATAAAGGCTCAACAAAACTGAACCCATACTGGGCACACCATTAAATTAACAACTTATCGCTAAAGCCGACATGGAGAATTACTTTATTTGGGTTGCCATTGTTACCTTAATATTGCCACTCTGTAAGCTGTAAGCCGTGTTACGTCCATTCGGTCCAGATTGGCCTTCACTCAACGGCGATTCCAGTTCTTTAATAAACTCGTGATTTTTACGTGTACTGCGAGAGGAAAATGCGGCGGGAATTTATAGTTTACTCGAAGCGTACAACGTTCCCGGAGTAGAGGAAAGTGTTGTGTATTTTTCATTTTATCTATGCGCAAGGAAAGTAAATAATAATGACGAGTCTAATGTCATTTTGAGGGGTGTAAGGTACGTGAAGACAAAGAGAAAGATCATATTAATTTCTTTTTACTTTTGAAATATTAATACTTAAAAAATGTGTTAGATTTTAACTTATATTTACTTTCAAAATAAAGAACACGTTTATAATCTTTTCTAAAACATATATTTAAGTTTTGCTCATTTCCTTCTATTAGTTCGCACTCTCCCTATATATATCTTGTTTAAATTTGCAATCGTTAACACATTAATATTATTAATATACTCATCTTCATTTCTGTTAGGAATATTGCTATATGTTAGAGTACATTTTTCTCCCATTACTAACTTTTTAATAATCTCTTCTGTTAACGCGTTTCAAGAAAATTCCATTTCGAGGAGTACTATTGAAGTTTTGAAATTGGAGTTTATACGAAATGCGTCAACAGAAGAGAATATTGGAAAGTTAGGAATGGCAGAAAAAAAATACTCAAACATAAGTTAATAATTTATTTTTATTCATCTACTCAAGTTCGAATTCATTTTTTTAAAACTCGTAGTGGATGACACTTGAGGTTAATTCAGATTGTTTTCAAATAATAATTCAATATTTAAATTTATTTAAATAATTTTAGTTTTATATGGGAGAAAAACTTTTACAATAAGGGCAAAGTATGCAAAATAGTTACTTTGTCTAATTTGCTTTAAAATGTGACAGCATAGTATTTCATAAAAAAGCTAATTTTGTGTTATAGGTTATGTTATAGAACAACTGTTTTAACACATAGGCTGTGACGCATAGGGATCCAATGAGCTAAGTCAAAAATTTCTGAAAAATCGTCAACATCAATTTTCGTAAAATTGTGTATATGTATAAATATGTGTTTGCAAATATTTTCACCGAAACTGCTCTAAGTTCACAATAATTAGTATATAGGTGGTTTTTAACCTCAGAAATCCAATGGGCTGTAAAAATTAACTGAAGGATCGTCATCATCAATTTTCGAAAAATTGTATATATAAATAAATAAATAAATATATGTATATATATATATATATATATATATATATATATATATATATATATATATATAATTTTTTCTCTAAGGATTTCCACCAAAATTGGTGTATAAGGGTTTTTTATCCTCACAAATCCAATGGGCTATATCAAAATGTGCTGAAAAATCTTTATCATCAGGTTTCGACAAATTATATATGTGTGTGTGTATATTTTGCTTCTCGGGAACTACTCTAAAGATTTACACCAAAATTGGTATATATGGGGTTTTTCCTCAAAATCCAATGGTCAAAGTGAAAATTTGTTGAAAAAACTTTATCAAGTTGTAGAACTTGATAGTTAAAAAAATCTAAAACTACTTCAAGTATTTACACCGAAATGATATATTGGGGGCTACGGTCACCATCCTACTGGGTAACATTTTTCTGAAAATTCGCTATCATATTTTCGAAATTTTTATGAGGTTCATATTTTCAGAATTACATTGGATTCAAGCAAGAATTACCTTAAATGTACTATGCATATACATCAATTCCCAGTTAGACCAGCATTTGCCATGACAATCCATAAGTCACAGAGGTAAACTTTTGATTATCTCGGTATCGCCTTAAGAACCTCCATTTTAATACACAGGCTGATATATGTGCGATTCTCTAGAATTAAAAGAAGGAGTAGCCTAAAAATTCTCTTCCAAATGATAATCCACGTCGTACATGACACATAAATGTTTACAATTTCGCAGACAGATTTTCTGATGTAAAACCTATTGTAGGACGGGTTCTGCCCTTTATATTTACTCTAAATTTGCTCTGAATATAAATTTTATTATCAGTAATGAATTTACATACTGAATTATATTCTGCATATTTTAGATATTTTGTGTGTGTTTATTTCATGTATACACTGACAGGTGTACAAGATACAAGTCCTAAGGTAATTTGAATAAATAAAAAATATTACAGCTATATCTCATTATAATGGAATTGATTTTGGAACTGGAAGTCGACCATAATGAAAGTCTGGTTTTATTACTTGTAAATTATATCGTGTATTTATTACTTGTAACGGAGTTTCATACAAAGCCGGACAGGTTATTTCGAGCCGTACGATAATCGCTTGGTCACTAAATACGCAGTGTTTATATGGAAGTTGCATAAAGCCTGGCCGTGCCGAGCGATGCCGGGCGATGTCTACCCGTTTTGTACAGTCCTATCTGCAGCCAATTCAAGCGCTCTCTCACTATAAGGCTAGGAAACCTACTACGTGCGAATCGGCTTCAGTGCGACGCATAGCAGATCTTGCTCAGCTTGGCATCGCATCGCATCGCATCACTCGGCTCGGCTTTGGTTGAAGTCGCTTTAGAAAGGGAGCCTTCAGTAGTGAGGGGGTTTCAAGTTGCAGAACTTTTGGGTGTAGGACGGTGTACATTTTTTTTACAAAACGTTAGTCAAGACCAATTAAGTTAGTATTACACTACTTACATAGTTCTCTTGTATCATTTGAAATAGTTTTAACAACAAAACAATCAAATTTTTTTGGTCAAAACCTTCTGGGTTAGTAGCATGATTCGCGGGTATTTTAGTGTTTTTATTAAAGAAACATTATAAACAATTGATAAATTATATAGTTGAGTACGTTTCCTCTGCCACACTTAGCATTAGAATTTCTTCCTTTGTTGACGCGTTTCAGAATGAGTCAAATTGCAAAACTTATATAGTATTCAAATCCTAAATAGTAAAGAAGTACTCCTTAAGATTTGAAAACGATTTCGAAACGAGTCAATAAAGTAAAATATTCTAATACCTTCAATTATTCTCTCAACTTACCATTATATTCAAATACATTTTGTATTACTTTTGTAAAATGATGAATCGGTAATGTATGGGGAACCGGTAGTGTATGAGGAACCGGTAGTGTATGGGGAACCGGTAGTGTATGTGGAACCGGTAGTGTATGGGGAACCGGTAGTGTATGGGGAACCGGTAGTGAATGTGGAACCGGTAGTGTATGGGGAACCGGTAGTGTATGAGGAACCAGTAGCGTATGGCTACCAGTAGTGTATGAGGAACCGGTAGTATATGAGGGAGCGGTAGTGTATGAGGAACCGGTAGTGTATGGGGAACCAGTAGTGTATGGGGAACCCGTAGTGAATGAGGAAATCTGTAGTGTATGGGAAATCGGTAGTGTATGGGGAACCGGTAGTGTATGGGGAACCGGTAGTGCATGGGGAACCGGTAGTGTATGGGGAACCGGTAGTGTATGAGGAAGCGGTAGTGTATGGGGAACCGGTAGTGTATGAGGAACTGGTAGTGTATGAGGAACCTGTAGTGTATGGGAAATCGGTAGTGTATGAGGAACCGGTAGTGTATGGGAACCGGTAGTGCATGGGGAACCGGTAAAGCATGGCGAACCGGTAGTGTATGAGGAATAGGTTATGTATGGGGAATCGGTTGTGTATGGGGAACCGGTAGTGTATTAGGAACCTGTAGTGTATGGGAAATCGGTTAAACCAACTAATGTATCCGTTATTCGTCTATCATTTTGCCAGGAGTATAAAGTTTTTTTAGAAACCCAACGACTGTAAAATTTATATTACTAGCGTGAAATGACTTGCGTACTCCAGTGTTTTTATGGCGATAGAATATATTAAGGATACCGAAATCCAAGGATCATCTACCCCGGGCTTAGTATCTCATTACCAGAAACATGGCGTGGATTTCTTTTAAGGACAGTACATTGCCACTAGCGACAGTTTCTACAGTGGCTTCGGTAATCTAACATTTGCCTCTCAGACACACAATTCTGCCTGCATTCTAGGCAATGTCTCATCCGTAATGGCAGTTACACCCTTATATGTTTATTTTTCTAGATGTTTTCAAGCAAACTCTTAGGCTCTAATGTCTATTGTGTTGTTATATTTTCACATTTGGTGCAACAGTTTATATATACCAGTTTTATATTTATCTGAGTAGTCGTCCTCATAATAGTATAACAATCAGGAATATCTGCTTTTTGTTTGTTCCCTCTTTGGCCACCATCTGGCATTTACGCATTTTGCCCACCAAACAGTGTCCCCGGTTGTTCACTAAGAAAACCATAAGTATTCTTCGGCAGTAAATATATTTAGTTGGATATCATTTATTGGTAGATATCAGCATCAGTTAAAAATTCAGTTATTTCTCTTTCCTTTTCTATGTTCACAGTCATTACGTCTATCTTGTAAGGACTTGATGTTAAAACCGCTGTCGTCCCATTATTTCGTTTATTTGGACGTTTGCTGATACAAGCTTTTGGAACTGGTATTATGTCTCTAGGACTTACTGGAAATGAACTTGCTTCCGGGTTGTTTGATAATTTACGTAGCAAAAAATATGAAGTATTTGGATCACCTGACCCAATGAGCGGAGATGTGAATGTAGGTGTAGCACGAAAACATATTGGTCTCACAGCAATGGACTGTGTAACCTGTGGAATTGCTGATCTGCGACTTTATTGATGATTCAGAGAAAAAAGATGAGTTGAGCTGTGAGGTATTGAAGGAAATCTTAGTAGGAGATGTGCCTTCACTCATGTCCAATGAAACAGGATTTTTTATTGTCAATGCTACTGCAAAATCCAGATTACAGAAGAAATTGTTATTAATTGGAACGATCTCACAATTTCGGAAACCTTAACCGCATTAGTAGGAACTGCTGCATTGAGGAAGGCTTCACTAAGAAGACAAGACACGTGCTACTGGGTTACTTGTCTGTCGGGCAAAGTGGCCACTAACAAGGCCAAAGTGACCATGCGTAGCCAATTCGACCTCCTTGACGCCATTTCATAAATCTGATTGTACAGGCCAAAATAGTAAACATAAGTCTAAATCAAACATGTCAATTTGTAAGTCAAAATATTGTGTTTTAATATGTGAGTTCATAAATTATGAAAAAATAATATAATATTAACTTTATCAAGTAAAACACGTGACTAAGATCAGCAGGGACTAAAACACAAAAAAACTTAATAACATTTTCCAAATAAACTCTGTACAATATGTTTCCAGACTAATCTCCACTGTCATATATAGTACTTGACATCCTTTCCGGTAGTGTACAGCAGAAAAATACACGATGGCCACTTTGCCCGCCATGGCTACTTTGCCCACATTTCTCCAACGTTATAATTAAATCAATTTTAAAGACTCCGGTAAACATACAGTATGTAGAAAGTAACATAAAATACTGTATTTTTAAAATATTTACAAATTATTTAACCTCACATTTAATTCACAGAATAGTTTTTTTACAAAATTAACCAAAACACCCTAGAGATTAATATCTATATGCTTATAGGTTATTTCAACATTATCGAAACATATATTTTCTAATAGTTTTTACTCTGACTAAATACATTCAAGCAATAGTTATAAGTCTAACCTTGAAAGACAGCCAGCACAGGAAAGAAAGTAGGTTTAGACAAAAAGTCAGATGTTCGTTATAGCTATGAAATAAGTCAAAGTCCAAATGCAGGCCACTAGAGTAAACATCTACATCAGCCACTGCCATTCTTCGTCGGTGCGATGCGTTTCTGAAGGCAGTGGATACCTCTTAGTTTTCTTCTTAGGTTATATTGCTGAATGTTACTCTTGTGCTTATTTTATTCACGCGTATAAATTGTAGTGTGTAGTTTCTTTATAGCGTATTTAATGTGTGTTATCAGTGATAAAAACATTTACATTTAATAGAAAACTAAGAAACAACCAAAGTTTGTGTAGTTGGCTTTAGGCATATGTGTAGCTCTTAATCAGGGTTAGATTTTCAATTTTTAGATTTACATTTGCAAAACATATTATAATTCCTACATATCAAGTTTTTATTTTAAATTTAATACCGGCAAAACTTTTAAAGACATTCATTTAAAATTGCCTGTTTTAAAAAAAATCTATGCGAACACTTATTTTCAGAAATTTTTTTTTATAAATTTGCGATTTCGCAAATTTAAATATAACTATAATCATGAAACCCAAATTAGGAACATGTGATTTCCCGTCTATGTATTAGGAGAAATATGTCTCACATAGGGGACATTTCGTGAAACAATTGTATCAAAATGTTCTTTGTCTGTGACGCAGAGTCATTCTTGAGGAAATCGGGAAATAGTTTAAAAGTTAGTCTCCAGAAGGAGAATGCGTTTCTTGAAGGATATTTCATTGAATTGATATTTCTTCAATGCTTTCTTTTGTAGTAGGATGAAAAATCCTTATATTTTGTATTTTACTTGATGAGTAACTTTTCAAAATATTTATTTCCCGTTCCCACGTAATCGATTTTAGTAAGATAATATGTACCGGGCGATGCAGGAAGTCATTTGGAATATGAAAAAATTATAAAAACTATCGCTCACGCCCCAAATATTAAATATTTTGGAAAATAGTAGCTCTTCCCCCACCCGCTCTACGGCTCACCTAAAACTTTACAAATTCAATGTATTGGCTTTATTTTTTCGATGTAGTAACTCGCGAAATGCCCCGAAATGCAATTAAAGTTGCCGATGACTTCCAACAATTTACAAATTTTGACAACAAAATAAACTTTAACACATCAATTTAAGTTCTTTTTAAGATAGAAATAGAAGGCGTGTTAATGTTCAATGCAATATTTTCGGTTTTATGTGTGGAATGACGTCTGTAAGTGTTTGTTTGATCCTTTATAATAATTTTCAATAGTTATATAATTGTAAAGTTTGTGTGTGGGGGGAAAAGTGGTGTCGTAGGGCAAATAGTGTTTTGTCGAAGTTGAGCTTTTAATTTATATTCGTAATTTTTGGAAGTTTAAAGTAAATTTAATTATATTACGAGGCACTTTGCGAGTTATTAAATAAAGAAAATAAAGCCAACTCTTTAAATTAGTAACGTTTCAAGTGTTCTGGGAAGGGTGGGAATTACTTTTTCTCTAAATTTTTAATTTTTTAAGCGTCAGCGAGAGTTTTTATAATCTTTTTCGTATCCCAGAAGGCTTTCTGCGTCGCGTGGTATAATTGTTTTTCACTAAAATCGAACACGTGTGAACGGGAAATGAATAGTCTTTTCAAAACGTTTACTCCTTTTCAAAGACTGGCAACCGTTATTTATTGTATTTATATATATGTACCTCTATGCAAGATTACAAATTTAAATCTTTACATTTAAACCATTGATTGTAAACTTTGCAAATAAGTCACGATTATAGTTTTATAAAAATAAGTTCGGTTACAAATATAAACGAATCTTTATGAAGTCAATAATTTAAGAAAAACCGAGCACTTTATTTTACTAGATTTGTCCTGCCCAATAGATAAAATACAATTTAGGTACAAAGTCTTGTTTAAATGGGTTAGAATTTTTTTTTTTTTTATTAACTGCGGGTTTCAACTGCCCGAAGCACTGCTACCTTAAGGTATATTATACTTACCTCCCTGATCTAGTTAAATAGCCCCTTCCCTCGTACCAGGTTTAGGAGTTTCCTGACCAGTGTTTTACCTTCAGCATCCACCAGAGCTGTACTATCGCCAAAGAGGTTGAAGCGCCTCTCGGCAAGTGCTTCACATCTATAAATAATGTGTGTGGCAGTCTCCAGTTCTTGCCCGCATAATCTGCACAGTGGTTCATCTTTGTAGATACCCATTTTATGCAGATGTTTTCTTAGTCCACCGTGTCCCGTGAGTAGACCTTTTTTCTATCCTCAATTCCTGCCTAGTCAGATAGATGAGACTCTTCTGCAGCCCCAAGGAAGGTTTCCTAAGGGTTAGCTTACTGTGTCTCATCCCTTCAGCCCTGATCCAGTGCTCACGGTGTCTTTCAGCCATCCACCTTCGCACTGCAATCTTGACCATGGATTTGGAAATAACTACCGCCGGCTCCGGTCCAATCAGGGCAGTCGAAGACCCCTCTCTGGCCAGCGCATCTGCGGCGTCATTTCCAAATATTCCCCTATGCCCTGGCACCCAACCTATCTTGATTTGATTGTACCTTGCCAGGGCTTGTAGGTTATTAGGCACTCCCTGACTATGGCCGAGGTGACCACATGCCCGTTTAGTGCCTTAATTGCTGCCTGACTGTCGGAGAAAATAGCAATCCGGGTCCCGTGTGTTCCCCTTCTCGCTATCTCTCCCAGACAGGCATATATAGCATATATTTCGGCCTGAAAGACAGAGGTATGCCTCCCCAAGGAAAAAACTAGTTTTACCCTTGGGTTTTTACAATACACCCCCGCTCCAGTGCCGAAGTCCATCTTGGAGCCATCTGTGTACCAGATCTGAGCTCCCGATGTTAATGTCCCTGACTATTCCATCATAGTTTGGTGGGCCTGGTCAGGTGCAAACGTTCGAGTAATGTGGTCGCTGCCCATTTCCAAGACGGGTTCTTTGACCACGCACTCGATACTCATATGCCCCGAAACATCTGGGAGGTTAGCCCAGTTGTTCGAGTTGCGCAATCTCCATGCCGCCAGCCTCGCCTCTCCCCTAAGGACAAGCTCAAGGGGGGGGGGGAGGTTAAGCATTATTTCCATTGCTGCACCAGGTGTAGCTGACATCGCTCCCAGTGTGCACAGACAAGCTAATCTCTGGATAGAGCTTAGTTGAGCTCTTTTCTGTGTCTGGTTGGCCTTTGTCCACCACATCAGAGCTCCATAGGTAATCATAGGTCTTATCACCCTCAGATACATCCAGTGCATCATTGATGGCTTCAGTCCCCATTTCTTACCCACCATTCTTCTCACTGTCATCAGTGCCCTTTTGGGCCCTGTTAACTGTCCTCTCAAGATGTGGGTTCCAGGTGAGTTTCCTGTCCAGAGTAACTCCCAGGTACTTCACCTCCCCCACAAACTCAAGGTATTCACCAAACAAGCGAAGCATCCTGGTCGTCAGATCTTTTCGCTGTCTGGTGAAGTTACTAAGAGCAGTCTTTTTCGGATTTACCCTAAGGTTCTCCTTATTACACCACTCTTCAATCTGTGGTAGAGGATTTCTGAAAACCTCAAGGACTGTATCAGGGAATCTGCCCAGGATCAGAACAACTATTTCGTCCGCATATCCCAGACAGTAGTACCCCTGTTCATTCAGGAGTTCAATAAGGTTGTCAACCACTAGGCACCACAACAGAGGAGAGAGACCCCCCCCCTGTGCACAGCCCAGACTTGTCTCCTCCCTTCTGACCTCCCCTCCCACCTCTACAGAAATGCTTCTGTTTGTTAACATGGAACCTATCCAGCCACAAGTGGTCGCATCCACTCCATAACGTCTTGCACCATTTACCATCGTCTCCACTGAGGGGTTATTGAAAGCCCCTTCAATGCCGAAGAAGGCACCAATGGCACAACCTTTCTTAGCGATCATTTGCTCAATCCTACCAACCACTTGATGGAGAGCTCCCTCGCAGGATTTCCCCGGTTGATAAGCATACTGTTTCCAATGCAGTAGTTTTATGGCCAAAGCACCCCCCTAATATGCCTATCAACCAGTTTTTCAAGCCCCTTAAGAACAAAGGACATGAGTGTAATAGGTCTGTATCCTTTCCCTTCCGATTGGTTACCGGTGGGCTTAGGTATAAAGACCACCTTACTAGATTTCCAGGCTGCCGGCACATGCCCTAGAGCAATGCTTAGCCTGTATAATTTAGTAAGTACCAGCACCAGCATATCCATTCCCTGCTGCAGCAGCACAGGATAGATCCTATCTGGACCTGAAGATTTGTAGGGTTTAAATGTGCCTATAGCCCATCTTACCCTTTGTGGAGTTACTATCCTCCTTGCACTTCCCAGTCCTCCCTCTTACCACGTCTTGTGGAGGGTTTGGCAACTGGTTCTAAATGGGTTTGAAAAAAACATAATTAAGTTTTTAAACAAGTGATATAAAAAACAAAACTTTAAATAAATTCTTATGATTAACAAAGCATTATTTATTATATTGTGTTGTAACCATGGCAGCAGTTTCAGGTTGTATATAGTAGACGTTTCGTCGACAACCAGAGAGGGAAAATGAAATTCATATACATCTTTGAGAATTATATTTCTAGGGTTGGAAAGTTGGCGCAGTGCAAGGTGCGCTAGACTTCGAATATGAAGATTCTCAGTTTACATCCAGCAGGAAACCACAAATTTTATAATTTAATTAAGAATAAATATTAAAAAAACACTGCACTATAGATTAAAAAGAATGTATTTGAATTTGATTGGATGAATAAAAACGTATTTTCTGATTGAATGATAATTTTTACAAGATATATATATATATATATCAGGAGAGTGTGAGCTAATAGAAGGAATTTAATGAATAACTTTAAACTAACACACAATTAAAAATATTCTTTTATCATATGGTATTGAAAACTTGTGTCGTCATCGTCAGTGACACGACTGCAAAATTGCAACTGCAACTACAGTACAAGTTGAAAGTTTTGTAGTATTATCACTGATCATGAGATGAGTCTTCGAAACACGTATGATAAAAAATGGTTAACATTTAGATTAGCAAGTCATTTAGATATGAGTATGAAAACATTCTTAAACATGCCCTAAAGCGGTTTTGATATTTATTTTTATTTTTTGTGACAGAAAGTTATTTTTTATCAAATTTTAGTTGGGTCTGGTTTGAGTGCGCAGTAGTAAGTACTACGTCTGTCAGGTTACGCGGATATTAATTACTACGTATATATTTTTACTATATTCCTGTAAAATATCCAGTCAGAATAGATTTATTTGTAATTTTATTCAATATTACTAAATATCTATATTAAAATATACCTATAAAGTATCCAGTCAGGATAGATTTGGTTTTAATGTTATGCAACTTGTAACCAAACAAATCTACACATGTAACGTAAAAATAGAAATCTAGTGACGTCAACTGGGAAATGTTAACACTGCAAAAACAGACCGTCTAAATAGTTTCCAAATCTAAATAATTAGCAAAGAGATATTTTTATCGTGAGTTATCATAAAGTTATATATTTATTTAAAACCTCAACTCACAATCCAGCTCAATAATTTCCCAATAATTAAGTTTACTGAGTAAACCCGTCTGACATCACGTACATTGTTGCTAACCGATAATATTGGTGGCCATTCCTTTATTTCAGACAAATGTTAGATTGTGTTATAAGATTTTAATTTATTTTTCTTTCTTTCCAAGCAAACGTTATTTTAACCTGCTTCTTTGTAGATATTTGTAACAGGTTGTAATGCAGTATAACATAATGATCTACACATAGAGCAGTTAGTGAGTCAAGATTATGTTAGACTATTGTGGGATTTAACCACTGTTTCTTCCAATATTTATAATCATTTGCTTCTTATTTTGTGTGTTGTTGAGTAACGTATGTTAATACGAAAAGAATCAGAGCTGTCCACTCTTTGCTTAGAATTAGTCAAAACAGTTTTGTACTTATTCTGTCAAAACGAAGTTAGATTTTTTTTAATACTTAAAATGTTTTTTAATTTCGTATGTATTTGCTTTATGGCACTGATAAAAGTATTATTTATGAAAGGAACGCTAACAACTCACAATTAACTCACAAATAATTATATTATGCATTCAGTGTTGTACTGACTGACGCAAAGACGCTATACTCTATAAAATGGCTTCGTACTTACCATTTCCTTTGCTTTCATTCAGCCGTTTACGCCTAATTTTACCATAAAGAAACCGTTTTGTATTTCCCCCAGAGTTGAGGCATATATTGTACTCACCCGGTGGCAAGTACATGAGCAAATTGGAAGTTATAGTCTGTTGCTGAAATGCGCCGTAATTGAATTAGGTTAGGCTTTTAAAACTCTTTTATATAAAGACTTAGTATAAAAAGGCGCCTAAACTTCATTACGTGGATCTTTTGGTGGAAATTCTCCGCTGGGCAACATCTGTTCAACTTTGAATAATTCAACTAAACTCAAATGAAATAACTCTTTTATTTTGAAGTATCTACACATGAAATGTTTAAACAGTGATTGCATTAAACACACACTGACACGCCCCCGTATATACTCACTCACACACACACTCGCACAAACAGACACACGCGCGCGCAAGCTTAGTTCCAGTTATCATTAACATTTTAATAATTGGAGAAACAATAACATTATAACTTATAAGCATGTGTTGTGAATAATTACTGAATCACATGTGTGAATCACTTATTTTACGAAAGAAAATTAAATATGGGTAATAAATCACACACGTTTCTTGGAAAATGTTTAATTAACAGTACTTTTGTACTTTTAGCTATCTGTAAATATTTATATTACTTACTAAAATATAACTACTAAAATCTAGCGTACCATTCGCTTATGTTTGTAAGTCAGGAATACATCGACAGCGCATGCGTAATACTGAAAACCTAGCGTGACTCATTTCTAGACCATGGCTCTTCTCGTGTTCCATTGTCACGTTGAAATAACTTAAAACTTATAGTAGCAGAAAACAAAGTACCATAAAAACAATATATTACCCTATCTTTATGCACGAAAAAAAGCTTTACTTTTTGTACGTTTTATATTTTTAGTTGCACAGATTAGTTCTAAATATTCAACTGGACATTGTCACGATTCATTAAATAAGTGATTATAAAAACCTTTAACTATGCATCAAAACCTCCTAGTTCCCACAAACAAGTAAAAACAAAACTGTTTTAGTGACATATCCAGGTTAATATTTACCACTTAAAAAACTTCAGTTAGAGACAGGCTACGGGTTCTCCTGCTTCAGGGCAGTTTCCCCTGGCTAGGTTCCAAGTTACATTTCACTTTGTCGCAATTTTATTTTCACTGTGCACAATTTTAAGAAAGAAAATTAAATACGGTTTGTCATTGAATGAAATTAACGGTATCAATATGATATTATTATTTGTGTGAGGGACACAATTCTTTGTTTCAAGGTAACTAAGTATTAAGTAAAAAAAAAAAAAAAAATGGAATTTGAAATAATATTAAATATTATCGGGTATCAGGAAAGCAAAATTTAGAAAGGTAAATATATCAATGAATGTATAATAAACGGGGTGGTTCTGTGCCAAGTTGGGTTGTAAAATATCAGTGCCATTTTAAGATGATTGATTGTTGCACATATATTTTTTTATTTTGCTAGTGTGAAGTGAGTTTAGCTATTGGAACACCTTGACAAAATGTACGGCTATTTCGTCGTGATACACAACAAAGACTTAACACAGATTCATCTAAATTATTTATACTCTTCCTCCCGGAAGTAGTAGAAACATATGACGTCACTTCTATCATAAATAATACGTATGTAATAGGAATAATTGAATTAAATTTATGTGTCTTACTGAAATTAAACTTCACTCACAAGGCGTTACCTAACTCGTATAAATGAGTTTGTTATAATATCTAAAACACCTGTTACATCTGTCTAGAGAATAGCAACCGGCCTCGTTGCTTTGTCCTTTGTGTTAATAATTTATCCACTTGTTTCCCAACTTATTAAGTTATCCTTAGGTCACTTTGTCCATTAAAACTAATATATATTCAGTTAGATACTTGAATAAATTAATATCGTTAGTAAATACAAATATATTTTTCATCACAATGGGCAAGTATACTTACTTAAGTAGATACGTTGCGAGATCTAAAGTAACAGTTATGTCTCATTATTAAATATGTTGCCTTTTTTCTTTGTCTTGAGAATTCACACAAGCACGAGAAAGTTTCCACTCTGACAAGATAAGACTATGTATTGTAAGAATAATATACGCAACGGTAGGCAAGCAAGACGACGCAAACTTCACCTTGTCCTTATCGGACCCCTAACTGTAGTAACTTGCCATTTACCCTTACTAACTGAGATGAAAATCAAACATACTTTATGCGGACCGGTGCGATGGGCTTTTTGTAAAATGTATTTTATAGCGACGTTAGCGGAGCTGGGTTAAGTAAGACAATGGTCGCGTGAGGCTATTATGTCTGTGAAACAATATAACATTAGAAGACAGCCTTTAAAGCGCCTTAACAAGTTTGTAGGGCCTATATACATACTTGTTTAGCAGCAGTTTTGGAAAAGCACACATATGCACATACATCTTTCTTTATTGCTGTTGAATTTATTAAATAACTTACACAAGTATCAACCTAGATTTATTACTGAATTTCGATAAAATTAGATAAAGTCGACACACTTAAAAACTGCCACACACAAATTCATTTAAGTTTAGATATTAGCAGTAGTGAATAATGTGAGGAAAATAACGACCTACAAATAAGAAACTGTAAATTTACTCCGTAGTTAGAGACAGAAGACAGAAGAAATTGGGAATAAGATCAAGAGTAGAGGAAAAGTGTCAGAAGAAGAAGAAGAGCGATTGGCGAGGGGAAGCTGGCTCCCGTCCTAACCTTCTCGTCGAAAACTCTACTACAAAAGTACTTGCTCAGAGTGTCAAACCACTATTCCCACAGGAAACCTTCGTCAATCCACGTGCTTCGAGTACAGAGCCTCAAGGGAAGGACTTATAAGCCTCGAACCCCTAAATGGTCGCGGGCCCGTCGTCCCACTACTGCAAGCTGGTAGTGGGACCCCTACAGCTTACCAAGGCTTTCATCACCGGTTGCATAGTTAGAAACAGAACTATTAAAGTTGACTAAAGGTAGAAAATAGGAGAAGTTTAAAACGAAAAGATGAAAAGAATGTTGGCGAGGAGTACCTGTGTCACGTCTCAACCTCCTCGTCAAAAGGTTCCACCTCTTTAGATCCTATATTGGGTTCTACTGTCTAGTTGATAAAACAGCTCTGCCCCCAAGAATCCAACCTCACACTCGTCATTCCCGTTCGTGGGCTTTGTGCCACGACTTTTGATATCACTGTGTAAGAGTCTTTCGACCTGTAAGGACTTGACTGGTTACCGGCCCGCTACTGGGACGAGACGAACTCCACCAGTGACAGCAGTTCGACTGCTCTTTCAGAACTACTCGGGACCAGTAGAATCTTCTAAATGGGCAAGTTTCAGTACCTCAATACCCCATCTGATTAGTTCTGTCCAGATTGACCTTTATCCACTTTCGGTTGGCCTTACCTAAGGGCAGAAAACTAGAAACAGCCGATATCCGAGGTTTGTTGCAGTTTACTCTAAACAGAGAATGTTATTGGAGAAAGCCTGAAGTTAACAGTTACGCCGATGTATGATCTATGCCAAGATGCATTGTTCCCCTCACCGATAACCTCTTCGATAATTGGTATCAAAGTGCATTAGTAAGTAGTTTTAATATTCTCTAATACTAGCACAGTAGATTTTTATTTAGTACATCTACGAATGAAGAAAAAGGGTCTAGAAATCTGACCGCTATTATTTTGACTATTATATTTATTCTTTAGCCACTTAAATAGCGTAACATGATAGTATTGTCAGATTGTAGCATTGTAGTAATAATATGATGGAGTAATATTTATATTTACATTTATTTGTCTCATATAATGTTGCTGCTTATTTTTATTATAGTCATCTCTTGTTTTATAAACTTTTCCCCCATATAAGACATCGTAAATATCGACAAAGGCAGCTTGACAGTAGCTTTATTATTGACACAGACTGTACGTGAAATGTGGCCGCGCTCATCATCTTACATTATAACGTACAGAGGCATTTTTATGACAATATGCGTTCGTAAACGTTCGTGATACATTCATGGTGACGACGTTTTATTAGCCTTGGTTTTGACACATGGCAGATGCGATTGCATTGTTGTCTTTAGATAAATTTGCTACGAAACAAGACGAAAGAGTGTCCAAAGCATTTATAACAAACTACACTAAACAAGTTACGGGGTATGATACCAGTTATTTTGTTGAAAATGTGTGCAGAACTAAACAAACCTATTATTCTCTCGTCATACAATAACGAACACATTCAAAGTAGCTTGCTATGGAAGGTAAAACTTTGTGATTTAGGAACTCACAAAGTGTTCTAGTATTTAATTACATTAAACTTATTTTGTCGCATATACTTATACTTTAAATAGGGATAAATTCATTTTATATTAAACGTAAAATAATCAGGCAAGAACTCAGAAAACGACGAGGTAACATAAGAGAGAGAGAGAGAGAGAGAGAGAGAGAGAGAGAGAGAGAGAGAGAGAAGCTAGACAGGCGGCAAACTAAAAAAAGGAGACAGAATAAAAGAGAGGAATAGAGAAAAACTTCAGACATACAGAATTAAATGGAGGCAAATTAGAGAAAGTCAGGGGGAGAGATAGAGAAAGACGGCGGGGTAAGTGAACAGAACAAAATGGAAACTCAATGAAAGAAAGTGAGATAAAAGATATTCCGAAAATGTATAGATAGGGAGGCAGAATGAAAGAGAGAGAAAGAATACAGACAGACAAACAAACAGAAAGAAAGACAGAATGCTAGAGAGAAAGGGGAAGAAAGAGAGAGATAAAGAGAGAAAGGGAAGAGAGAGAGAGAGGATTGAGTTATAAGGTTCAGCAATGACTGTCTCAGGTCAAGGTTTCTGAAGAAATGATTTCCCTAGACGTGAGTTGGCTCCGGAATGCACAATAACAAAACTGCAATTTGATTGGACCAATTTGTACGTTTTTTACATTGGCTCTGCAAATACTTACGAAACTGTTCCAAGTTATTTTATACAACACTGGTTTTCAGTATTTTCTGTATTTTAAAGTTCTTTTATAATATATTTGTATATTACAGACTTAGAAATAGTAAACTATTACAAATAAATAAATAAATAAATAAATAAATAAATATATATATATATATACACTAACCTTGTTTTCCAACAATGTGGACAATTTATTCCAGTAGTTGTTGTTTGGTGAAACGATTTTCTAAAATTTAGAATAAATACCAATACTTTTGTATAAACAAGTTTATTTAAAATACACAAAACATTTTTAATTAACATATTGCCACTAGAATGAAATTTCTTAGAATATAAAGATGGTTACTATTTATTATTATTATTTTGTTATAAGGAAAATAATAAACATATAAATATTATTATTATAAATATTATTGACTGAAGTTTCTGGGTTTTATCTAATAAAAAGAAGGTTAATATGTAAAACATGAGGTGAAAATCATTAGTTTATAGGTTTTTACTGCTAATTAAGTGTACTTCTATTCTGAAAAACAATACAATTTATACGATATAGTCAGACGTATAGTAGGCAATACACAATAAATAAAATAATTAATTACAATAAACCGTAAAACGAATAAAAATTAACGAGGCATCACCTATATTCATGAATTGTTCTTTAAATATTATTATATAATAATTCCGGACTCGTTAACACATTTGTAGTCAAACACATTCCATGTAACAATATAATGAGACTTAGATTAAACAATAATTAATTACGAATTTAAAAATGTTTTTTAATAACAGCAAGCAGCGACTTAGATGAAATTATACGGTACATTAGTCGGAAATATAATTTCACATTCAATGGGTAATTTTCTTTCCCTCGTAAAACAAATTTAAATTAGAAATATTTACATGCTTCAACAAAGAACGTCCGAGTTATTACGTCGAAGTAAATTGCACTGGGAAGGGATGCTGGCTGGAATGGTAACAAGTAAAATAGTCGCCATAGTCGTTAGAGAGCTGAGGTGGGTAGTTTGGTTGCAGGTCGAGTAATGAAAATATCGAGTAATTAGTCTTACATTCAGCGCTTTGATGTTATACACGAGTGAGTGGGACGAACTATTTCGATTTCCGATTGAGGAATAAAGCTGTCTTAACCAGCCTAATATTGAAAGCTAAAACTGAAACTTTATCATCCAACTAATGCGGGGACAAAACCTCTAGATTATATCGAGGCTCAGAACATTACCTAAGTCTACATATAAGCTTATATGAAGGATTGTCTGCAAAAACAAAATGTGTTCATATATATATGTGTATCATAAAATGTGTTCAAATATGTGTATCATGTGTATCATATATGTGTATAAAATGTGTTCATATATATATATATATATATAAATGTGTGTATATATATATATATATATATATATATATATATATATATATATATATATATATATATAACTATTTCTAGAGTTATGTTTTGTACTGACTTCTAAATGAGTGTTGACTAACAATGGTTTTAAGTAGTTTGGTATTCTATGTCCATGCTGAAAAAAACTGTATAGGATAAACTTCATGATCAAACGCACAACTATTGCACCCAATCTTACCTAATATTTCATCATGGTCTCCCATCTTCTACCTTAATGCGTCAATATTCAACTTTGTGACGGTTTGTCAACTACATCCTCTAATCGTGTGGATAATCTTCGTGATAAGCCTTTCGTGGCCTGCTTCTAAGCTGGCAGATTAACCTATTGATGGTCTCTCGACTTCTGTCACCTTTCTAGCACATTCTACTTATGGTCATGGATCTTCTCTCTTTAAACTGGAGGCTAATCTTCAAGATGGGACATATATGCTCTACATCTCAGCTTGCAAATATATGTCGTGATGTTACGGTCTGGCTCCTCCAAGCCAGGAGAATAAAGTTCGTGGCGAGCTGTCAACTCCTGACTTCATGCTTACATAACAAACTTTCTATCTTCTCTACCATATTGTGGTCTAAGCTTATGGCTAATCTTCAAGATGGGGCATATATGTTCTGCATCTCAGCTTGCAAATATATGTCGTGATGTTACGGTCTGGCTCCTCCAAGCCAGGAGAATAAAGTTCGTGGCGAGCTGTCAACTCCTGACTTCATGCTTACATACCAAACTTTCTCTCTTCTCTACCATATTGTGGTCTAAGCTTATGGCTAATCTTCAAGATGGGGCATATATGTTCTGCATCTCAGCTTGCAAATATATGTCGTGATATTACGGTCTGGCTCCTCCAAGCCAGGAGAATAAAGTTCGTGGCGAGCTGTCAACTCCTGACTTCATGCTTACATAACAAACTTTCTCTCTTCTCTACCATATTGTGGTCTAAGCTTATGGCTAATCTTCTAGATGGGGCATATATGCTCTACATCTCAGCTTGCAAATATATGTCGTGATATTACGGTCTGGCTCCTCCAAGCTAGGAGAATAAAGTTCGTGGCGAGCTGTCAACTCCTGACTTCATGCTTACATAACAAACTTTCTCTCTTCTCTACCATATTGTGGTCTAAGCTTATGGCTAATCTTCAAGATGGGGCATATATGTTCTGCATCTCAGCTTGCAAATATATGTCGTGATGTTACGGTCTGGCTCCTCCAAGCCAGGAGAATAAAGTTCGTGGCGAGCTGTCAACTCCTGACTTTATGCTTACATAACTAACTTTCTCTCTTCTCTACCATATTGTGGTCTAAGCTTATGGCTAATCTTCAAGATGGGGCACATATGCTCTACATCTCAGCTTGCAAATATATGTCGTGATGTTACGGTCTGGCTCCTCCAAGCTAGGAGAATAAAGTTCGTGGCGAGCTGTCAACTCCTGACTTCATGCTTACATAACAAACTTTCTCTCTTCTCTACCATATTGTGGTCTAAGCTTATGGCTAATCTTCAAGATGGGGCATATATGTTCTGCATCTCAGCTTGCAAATATATGTCGTGATGTTACGGTCTGTCTCCTCCAAGCCAGGAGAATAAAGTTCGTGGCGAGCTGTCAACTCCTGACGTCATGCCTACATAACAAACTTTCTCTCTTCTCTACCATATTGTGGTCTAAGCTTATGGCTAATCTTCAAGATGGGGCATATATGCTCTACATCTCAGCTTGCAAATATATGCCGTGATGTTACGGTCTGGCTCCTCCAAGCCAGGAGAATAAAGTTCGTGGCGAGCTGTCAACTCCTGACTTCATGCTTACATAACTAACTTTCTCTCTTCTCTACCATATTGTGGTCTAAGCTTATGGCTAATCTTCTAGATGGGGCATATATGCTCTACATCTCAGCTTGCAAATATATGCCGTGATGTTACGGTCTGGCTCCTCCAAGCCAGGAGAATAAAGTTCGTGGCGAGCTATCAACTCCTGACGTCATGCTTTCATACCAAACTTTCTCTCTTCTCTACCTATATTATGGTCTAAGCTTATGGCTAATCTTCACTATACGGCATTCATTTTCCGCTTTCAAGATTGAAGAAACCCTTCATATTATCTACCATCTTCCTTCTGAGAAAATAAAATTGGTGATAGAGCTGCCATCTTCTACCCAAAGGTTGCACAATATATTCATAAAAGAGGTGTCATATAGTAGCTAAACGCCTGCAGTTTGAATGTTCGATGAAGCTGTCAACTCCTAACTCCAGGCTTGCAGAATAAATTCGTGATGAGGTTTCCTTAAAACTGGAGTGTAATCAATCTTGTTCTACTTCTACGATTTCAGGTTCATTCTTGTTACCAGTTTCTGCCTCCAAATCTCAAGGTTTGAAGATACACTTTGCGATGGGCTATCATGTTATCTTATAAATTTGGAGGATATATTTTGAAATATGACTTGCATCTTCAACTTTATCCTAGCTTACCTTCTTCAGATTTATAGATGGTAGCATAATCTTCTTGATTGGGTTGTCATCTTGTGTCTCCTAGCTTACCTTCTTCAGATTTATAGATGGTAGCATAATCTTCTTGATTGGGTTGCCATCTTGTGTCTCCTAGCTTACCTTCTTCAGATTTATAGATGGTAGCATAATCTTCTTGATTGGGTTGTCATCTTGTGTCTCCTAGCTTACCTTCTTCAGATTTATAGATGGTAGCATAATCTTCTTGATTGGGTTGCCATCTTGTGTCTCCGAGCTTGCCGGCTAATACCATACTACTTTATGTAGAATAACAAAATAACTTGTTAGATTCAAAATACTTTAGAAGAAGCAGCAAAATAAGTACTAAATATTAGGATTTGCCAAATAAATATATTAAATGTGTATATTTGGTTTAGAATTTAAAAAAATGTTTTTTAAACCGAGAATAGAAATATGAAGGAGTAGATTTGTCTGAATATATTTGAAAACTCACAACACCTCCCCACTTTGCACAAATAATGTAAGGTTCTCTGGTAATAACATTTCTTCACTGGTGGTATTATTATGTAAAAGGCAGAGGGTTAGAATAAAATAGCAATATTGTCTCACTTCAAGTCTCCTGAACTGCATATACAACGTTCAGGAGTCTTGTGCACAGCATTGCGAATGGGTTTTAGAGGCAACATAGAAAATATATTTATGTTTACAATGTTACAGAATATTTTACAGAATAATGTGAAAAGACCCAATGTAGTTAAAGAAGAATTTTTAGGCCTAAAATCCAGTATTTTTGAACAGCTGTGGATCTTTGTAAAATATTCAAAGACTGTCTCCGAAAGATATTAATTCAAGTTCTATTGAATCTAAAGTTCTAACAAGTGAGTTAAATTTTGTCACCGTGCTCTTTAGTTAAATTTAAAATTCAACACATTAAATTACCAAAAATTTTATAAAATAAGAGAGAAGAAAACTAGGTAAATGAGAAAATAAAATAAATGTTAACAATTTACGACCAAATTGTGGGACCCGCCACTGGGAATAGACGGTCTTCATCAGTGACAGCGGATGGACTGCTGTTCCAGAACTACTCGTGACTAGTAGAACCTTCCGAATGGTCAGGCTTCCGTACTTCTATACTCTGCCTGATTAGTTCGGTCCAGGTAGTGCAAACAGACCATTATACAACACTTTGGGGGGGCCCACCCAAACGCCGGACACCCAGACAGGGGACTTGGTTCTAGGGGGCCATCACCCCCCGTTAGATCTTGAAATAAAACTCACAAAGACAGTGATAAATTAATTCAACTATCTGTTTTAATATGTAAATTTATGTGTATTGCTTGAGAGATAATATAGGAAACGAACTTTTAGCTCCTAGATATCAAATCGAAATGTAGAGCAATGTTTAACAAATAATTAGACGTACTTTTAAATTGTGTTGTCTGTATCTGACAATAGCAAGTTTTTCTAAATTAACTCATATATTATTTATCTTATCAGTTGCAAAATAATGTAAACAAGTAAATGGTGATGCTTCTCGGAAAATAAACGGGTTTAAACCGTTTTCAAATAAATATCATTAATATTGGTTATCTTAACATTTAATATAAATATTTAATAGATTTAAAGTGTAGAATAAATCAAGTATGTCCGATATACGATGTGTTCTATGTTTACTCAGATTTAGTTTGCAATTCTCATCTTGTTCATGGTATAGTGTTCGTGTCCCAAATTTTGTTTACACCAATGAGAATAATGATGTATGTCATCAAAGACTACTCGAGATCATGATGGATATAACTTAAGGGGGATGAAAGTTTCTAGGTTATTTCTTTGAATATTTTTAATAAAAGCGTATTATTCTAAATAAATAAAATATATATTATATATATATATATATATATATATATATATATATTCTAAATAAAAGCGTATTCTTTTACAATATAGCCTACATGAGGTATCGTCTATCTTGTTTGTTTTCTGTCTGTCTTTCTGTATGTCTGTCTACCTATAAGTCCGACTGTCTGTCTCTCTCTCTCTCTCTCTCTCTCTCTCTGTCGCTCTCTATTTCTCTCCTTCTCGTGCTCTGTAAAATGTGGTTTAGTCAATCTAGTATAGTATAGCAAAAAAGATTCACATAGAAAGCCCCACAGTACTATTCACCTCCATTCACTATTCCATGATTTTCTGTGGAAAGAGCGTATCACCTTGGTACATTGTCAGTCAATCCCGTCTTCATCAATTACAGTAGGGATACTAACCGCATGTCATGTGAGAAGGAGGGAGCTCACAAGATGGCTTGTAACGAGGGCTAAACGTATTGTAGGAGCCCAGACCCGGGTTGAAAAAAAAGTTACTTATTATATTGTGGAAGGTAGCGAGAGAATTTCTCTGGTTCCAGACGAAATTGCTCCATTGAAAAAAATCTTTTATATGTTCAATTTTCTCAATGTATTAGAAATTAAAATATTACTTTGTTTCATTTCCTATTTATTAATAAACCAAACAAATTCGTTTAATAAGTAGTATGAAGAGATTAAATAAAATAGGTTTGAAAGGCAAATTAATTAAAGCGGACACTGTTTTATAACAATGGGTTCAATAAAA
The DNA here is from genome assembly GCA_036971475.1 of Prosapia bicincta. Classification (NCBI taxonomy): domain Eukaryota; kingdom Metazoa; phylum Arthropoda; class Insecta; order Hemiptera; family Cercopidae; genus Prosapia; species Prosapia bicincta. Next base: position 43,700,717 of record JBAIZL010000008.1, read on the forward strand.
CAATGATAGCACGAGCTACGTAATGCTAAACTAACTCGGTTCTGTTAGTTAGATGTTTCCATTTAATTGTTTATTTTTCTTTCCCGCTAATATTTCTTAATAACTACATGGTTACTCACTTTAAAATAACATATTCTTTGTGTGTGTGTGTGTGTGTGTGTGTGTGCGTCCGTCCGTGCGGGCGTGTGCGCGCGCGCGTGTGTGTGTGTGTGTTTGTGTGTGTGTGTGTGTGTGTGTGTGTGTGTGTGTCTGTGTGTGTGTGTGCGTCCTTGCGTGCGTGCATTCGTGCTTGCGTGTAAATGTTTCCCAACATGATTTTTTTCTGCTTAGGCCTATATTTAGTAATGTTAGTAGAAATTTATGAGTGTTTTCTTTGAAAACGCTACTTCCGTAATACGTTAAAACTTACACAACCTATAAAAAGAGGAACAAACCAGATATACCATTATGTATGTTTACTTCATTTCAAAGGTTTATTCTGTAAACTTAATTTCTTGTTTTATATTTTATTTTGGTTTTCATTATTAGAATAGTTTAAAACCTTTAAGGTTATGCTATTAATAATATATTAGTTTCCTTTCTTTGTGCGTGTTATTGTGTGTTATTTCGTAATAATAGAAACAAATACATTATGTTCACTGAATTAAAATATCAGTCTCATTTTTATCGATTATAAAAACTCATGTTTTATTTTCCAGTTGCTATGTTGTTTGTTTATTAGTGTTTGTTTAATGTAGCCTATATGTAAAGTAAATGTAGCTGGGACAAATAATTCATGTTTTTGAGACAAAGAATTAGATACGTTGCCATAATGAATCTATGAATATATTGCTAAAAGCTTTTCCTATGGGAATAAATAATTTCCTTTCAGTGGAAGATAATTAAAGTCCCTTTGAAGCTCCTAACCCAGTAAACTATTGCTTTAAAGATGGCAAATAGTCTATTACATAGACGTTTAAGTAAATAAAATGTACATCCGCGACACACAGCTACAGTTTGTTATTAAATTCCCTTTAGCAAGCGTTGTTCTGTATTATATCGAACTGATAATTTATACAAATATACGAAGCGCTTGTTTTACATGGTACACATTTTTATTTTATAGTAATATCTTGTAATTCAATAAATAAATTGAGAGTTCTACAAGGATCGATTTAGGCACATTGAAACTAAAGTAACAAATTGTACGTTTTAAAATGGTAATGAAATGAAGACCAGTTTGATTTATAAAAACAAATAATATATATATATATATATATATATATATATATATATATATATATATATATAAAATTTCTACTTATGGCAACAAAGGAAACGTTTTTTTTTAGTTTCTTTAATATACATAGCCTACATATTTTAGAATACCAATATTAGGTGCCAAAATAAAAATAGAATTTCCTTGTAAATTTTCATTTTCTTTTCTATGTATGTTGTTGGACTATTACTTTTGTTGGAAAAATATTTATATGCTTTCTATTCTTATCGCTTGCATCGTGTTGTAGTTTCATTTCGCCAGCTCCGTGTGTTAAGGAAGGTTCGATAGCGTTAATCCAGTTTGTTCGTTTATTTTACTCGTTTCGTTCATTTTTTATAATATTGTAAGAACTTTGTATGAGTTTTATATGTGATATTGTATGGTAACTACGTCACCATTTTAAGGTTGTATTATGAGATTTCGACAACAACCAGATGGGAGCGAAGAAAAAACTCATATACTTTTATGAGAAGTAGACTTGTAGCTATGGCAAAGTTGGCTCAGTGCCAAAAGCGCTAGACTTTGGATATAAAGATACTCATTTCGAACCCGGCCTAGATCTCCAAAAGTTTATAGTTTAGTTATAAAAAACTGTGTTAACATCAATTGTCATCAAATACATGTTAGAAAATTGTATTTGAACTGAATTGGATACTTAAAAACGTATTTTATTGAAAAGTTGTACAAGATATATATCAAAAGAGTGTGAGCTAATAGAAGTAATTTCATAACAACAGTTACTCGAAGATAGTTGAAGATTTCTGACTTCTTTCTCTCGTGCTCCGTATAGTCATAAAGATTTGTGGACTACCACGTCGAGTAGAATAAAGACGAACTGTTGACGATCGGTTGCTTAGGTGGTTCTACTATGCGACCATAGTTCCGGGCTGTTTTCCTATCCTGTCAACGCTAGGAATTGTTCATTATATTATGGATTATGACATTCTCAACACACTCCCATCTTCGTGTAGATTCCTAATTAAACTATATTGTTATATTTTTAAAGCTATAATTCTTGTATATTCTTGTTAGTAATTACGTCTTGGTAAACAATCACAAAATAATTTCTTAAAAGAAGAAGATTTTGAATATATATAAAAGAGTTTTCGAAAAGCCTTCTGAGGAAATAATAACAAAAATACATCTCCAAGAAACTACTAGATAGACAGAAATTACTACATAGGCACTCTAGAACCGTTATGGCCAACTGTTATATATAAGCTGTTCTATATGTACATTTCGCACACCTTTTAGAACATTTCCATTTTAAAATTTCAATAATAGGCTGTCATCAAAATACGTGAAATATTTTTGAAACGAGTTTAACATTCACTCACCTGTTTAACGGTACTCCCCCCCAAACTCCCACAATACTGGCATTTGTTGTTTGACTATAAAAACAATAATTCTTTTTTTTAATTAAGCTAATCTTCAAATCATCAAAAATTAAACAAGTTACATCCTAATAATTAGAGAACAATAACCCTTGATACAAATATCTAAAGACCCTTGATATACGTTTCGCTAACGTTTTAGCATCGTCAGAAGGTTAGAAACATAATGGATTCTAAAAACTAAATACCATTTTTGTTTAGATTTGTTTACAACTTTAAGGAGTTTTGTGTCTGAAGTGATATCTGTACATAAAATGTTACACCTTTGTTTGTGCTATGTTTGTATACATACTTACGCATGGATATGCATGGATTAGATGTAAGATATTATTATGCAAGTGGTATGTTAACTCTTAGTCAAGTGAAAAAGTATTCATAGTAGGGGAAGGTAACTATAATGCACTCATTTCTTCTCATGAAAACAAACTAATTCGTCAAAACATGCCACAATCTTCTCTGTAAGTCGAATTAATATTACTAACCAAAACATAACACCATTTATTGACGTCGAAACGCAACAAGTCACTCAAAAAAAGAACTGTATTTTTTATTATACTAAATATTTATGAAAATTTTAATTTACGACTTCGACAAAATTACTCACAATTTAGCTAGGGCACATTGTAAAAGTGCATCATTAATTAATTTTACTTTTAAAATAGAGCGGGGAGCGAATTATTCTGCAACAAAATGAAATGAAGCTTGGAGCCATGCCAAGGATAAACACACTGTAATTGAACAATCAGTCCTCTGCCGGTAGCAGAAGTTTTAAATTGTAAATATTTCTCAGGAAATTTCACTTATAGAGGTTTTTTAAGGATTTAAAAGTTGCTACAAAATGTATCTTGTTTTAAACGTTATTCATATCTCCTAAATTCTGTATATATTTCTTCTAGAGCGACCATTGAATTATTTCCAGAAATAAACGGGGTAAATATCTCTAACACGCTCTATCAGGCTCTAGATCCGTCAGTTTATAGCTCAACCCCTGCACAGCTCTGATAAATTCTCTTACGCCTCTAAAGTCTCATCCAAACACCTACTCAGAGGCGTAAAGCTTAGACTAGATTAAATGGCTCGTATTGATTAGCCACTTAGGGTGATAAATCATTTTAAGATCAAATTCCGTTTAAGAACATTTTAAAATGTCTAAAGTGGAGAGGTAAAGTACATTTGTCATAAAAAAACCTACAACAATATAATCATAAATTAAAAATCATTAAAAAATCTTCAGAAATTTAAGGAAGCTGTTGAAGTAGAAGAGTAATCACGTGGTGTGTATTGTGTCGGTAAAACAAAGTTTCTTGGGAAGATATCATTTTCAAGTTTTTATCAAACAGTATTATTAACAAACAAGGAACTTGGTAGGTACTCCCCCATACAGTTTGTTATGGATCTGTTTGAAAAAGCATCAAAATACCCTTCATAATGTTATTTGATCATTCAAATACTCAATGCTTAGGCCCTAACCTAGTTGTATATTTGGATTTCGAACCCCCTCCCTGCTGTAATGGCAGGGTAGTTATAGATCTGTTCAAGCATATTACACTGACTAGGGATGGTGTCTAGAATCATAAAAAGTAAAATGGTTTCTACAGAGAACTGCAACCATTTGGCTGGAGATTAAATAACGATAATTGGTTGAACTATTTGTGTTGCACAGGAAAAAAGCTAACACGACAGCGGCTTCGATATTCTATCGAGGATTATTTATCCGACAGTCGTACACCCGACAAAACAAGCGCACTGACACTTTGTAATCCAATAAAAGTGTGACCATGGATTGCAAGGAGATTTATATATCGCGCTTCACATTTCGGACATATAGAACGTTAAAGTATACGTTTTAAGATTACCTATTGTTTCATTCACTTTGGATCATTTAATTAAAAGTTGTTGCCAGCAGAAATTTTCCGTAATTTGATTCAAAGATTTAGATATTCATTCACCTGAAAAAAATGGGAATCTGTAGCCATGTGTTTTATAAATTTAATTTTAATAAATTTGTAAAATTTTTATTCTACATTTACAGCATTATTTGCAACTTTATGTGTGAAATACTAATTATGCTATGTTATTTTACTGATTACATTTAATAGTTATGTATCATCCTTAATAAATTTTATATGTTGTTATGCTGTATGTAAATAAATAAATATATATATAAATATAATAAATATAAAATAATTATGAATATTATATTATTATTATGAATATATATATATATATATATATATATATATATATATATATATATATATATATATATATATATATATATTGTAACATTTATAGAATGGGCTATATAATATTATTTAAGAATTGGAAGAATATAGTAGAAATAACTCACACAAAATTTAAAAAGAAATTCATTAAAAGATTGGTTAGGTTAAAATTGAAACTAAATTCAGGTAAAAGCCTAGATTAGTAAATAAGATATTTGAACTGTAAATACATAAAGAAATTTGTTGTATCAACATAAATTAAAACAAGATAATCTAATAATAGTTATGTTCAAACAAAATTGTAAATATTAGTAACATAGGGCATAAGTAATTACTTGAAGGAAAAGTGAAAAACGATTGTAAACAATGAAAGGTTATGTTCTTTGAATCCAGTCAAAACACACACATTTCGAAATATTTTCAAAAGTAAAACACAAAGACACTTCACACACTAATAATAGTAATTAAATAAACACTGGAAGGTTTGTTAAGGAACGGAAAATTGAAACAGTATGTTAACAAAATTAAAACTGGTGAAAATAGTTCGTTGACATTAACAGCTGTAAAAACAAATGGAAGTAGGTCTGTTGCCGTCGACTCTAGTGAGAAGAAATCGAACTGAATTATAACAACATGTGTTTTAGAAGAAGGAGGCCGCCATATTTGTAACATTTTAAAAGAAAATCTAAGGACGCGTAGTTAGAGTTTAGTCAGAGATAGCGTGGGTGACGCTACAAGATCGGACCTGCCAAGACCAGTCAAAATTCTATTTATTAGGAACTTCGTCAAAATTATACCGATTTGTTAAGAAGATTGGCCAAACTAAATTAAGGAGAAGTGAATTTCAAAATTTAATACAGTGGAAATATAATGTGAAGTAAACAAAAAAGAATTTAAGTGTGTAAAATGTCTAACTGGAGAGAACGGGAATTTTACGTAAGCGACCAGCAGAATTTTGATATTTATTAAGTTGAGAAATAGCGCTATAAAAATAACTTTAGTGGACTTTTAAGATAATAGAGAAGTTTAAATTTGTACATTAGAATATCTTGTAGTTAATTAATAGTAAGAAATAAGAAATAATCCAGTTCAAATAGTTTAGCCTTTTTGCATATTCAAAATTTAAGTATTTCCATCCGGAAAATATTTATTAAAGCTAATTTCAAAATTTAATATTGTTTGTTCAAAATTTATTTAATTAACCTAAGAATTAAAAAAAATATAGCCCATGCTATAACCCCGAGATAATAAGAGATCGTAAAATTAGCCTAGGGTATATTAGAATTGTGTAACTATAAAATCAAAAGAAATAAGAGTTTGTTAAAACTTGTTAAGTTTATTTTTGTTCTGTTTATTGTGTTAATTGTTTACTTGTTGAATTAATAAATAATTGTAATAAAGAATTTAAATTACAAATGCCTGAGTTGTGTTGTGTGTCATAAATAAAATTATTATAATATATATATATATATATATAGTCTCAACACAACACAACCTTTAATTAACTAATATTCGTAACGACTAATAATTGTATTTTTGTAAATGTTTTCTTGAAAACTACTCTAAGGATTTTCACACAAATTGGTATAAACGGGATTTTAATCTTAGCAATCTAATCAAATAAGTGAAAATTATCTGAAAAATCGTTCTTATCTAATTTTCGAAAATTGTTTAAAATCGGAAACTACTCGAAGGATTTTCACAATAATTGGAATATAATTGTTATTTACTTCAGCAATGCAAAGGGTCTAGTGAAACGTTTCTGAAAAATCAGGTTTAGAACTAGATATTTTTTAAAAAAATCTAAAACTGTTTCAAGTATTTACACCAAAATTGGTGTATTAGGGGTTAACGTAACCATCCAACTTGATGACATTTTTTCTGAAAAATCGTTATCATTAGGTTTTCCAAAATTAGTATGAATTTCGGATTCCCAGAATTACATTGGACTCAAGCAAGAGTCAACTTGGATGTACTATGCAAATACATCAATTCCCAGTTACTCCGGCATTTGCCATGACAATCCATAAGTCACAGAGGCAATCTTTTGATTATTTCGGTATCGACTTAAGAACCTCTGTTTTTATGCAAAGGGATCCATTCTCTAATAAAAGAAGGAGTAGCTTAAAAACTCTTTTGCCAAATGATAATCCATGTCATATGCAAAACAAAATGTTTAAAATTTCGTGCTCAATCAGAGTATGACCCAATCATAGATACGTTTCTTGATATTCAATGTTAAACATAAATAGTGAGCAGCATTAAACCCAAGATTACTTGTACAGATCCTATATTCTTTTGCATATATCTGAATGAATATTTGATTTGGAATTATTCTCTTTTTGTCTATTTAGTTTAATGTCTATTAAATTAGTTTCCCTTGCGACAACGACGATGCTGTATTTGAGCTCTAAGCTTTCTGTCTTGTGTTTTATCCTAAAACATGGCATCGGACCATTATTTGTTTACAATAATTAAATCTCTTATTTTCTTTTATCGTTTACATTTTGTAAAACATTCTCTACTATATATTCTACTTTTTAAAGGAATATATAAATTTAAATAAATTTTCATTTCATTATAAAGAAACAAATCTGCTTGTAGAGTGATTAAAACAAGCTACCTTCTATCGCCTACTTGATCAAAGGGAACGCTGCTCTGCATGCAAGACTGGCGCAACAAATCGTTGAGGTAAACGCTCTTAGGAATCTAATTTAATTAAATTTCGTATTTTAGGATTCCCCCCCCCATCCTCTCCCTCGCACATGTTGTATTGTCACATTTATATAAATGTTTCATATTCAGGGGCTTCAATATTTACTAATTAAATCTACAATTTTGTTAATGACGGCGTGTTGTGGTATTTCTTAAATTTCCTAATGCACAAAATATTTTAGAAATCTAAAATTAATTAGTTTTTGTATTTTTAAAAGCAAATATGTATTGTAGTGAGTTTAAGTAAGTTACATAAGGAAAAACCCTAGCTACTGATTATAACGTGTAATTGAAATATGAGAAGTTATAGGTAATAACAAGTAACTTGGAAAAAGAAAATATAAGTAAATTTCTACTGAGTTTAACAGAGAAAAATTTCATTTTAGTGATCCTAGAGGACTATTTGTGAAATTGTGTGTAACCATAGCATCAGTTTAAAGTTGTATAATGGAGGTTTCGACAACAACCATAGGGGGGGGGGGAATTATATACTTCTTAGGGAAATATGTTTCTAGGTATTGGAAAGTTGGCGCAATGCCAAGTCGCGTTAGACTTAACAGTTCGAATCCGGTTGAACCCTAAATATTTTATAATTTAATTATTCAATAAGTGTTTGAAAAATCTATATTATCATCAAATGGCATTCACTATAGGTTAAACATTGGTATTTGATCTTGATTCGATGAATTAAAACTTGTTTTATTAATGACTGAAAATCTGTACAAGATACCTGTATATATATATATATATATATATATATATATCAGGAAGGTGTGAGCTAATAGAAGGAATTTAAAAAAGAAGCTGAGTTATTTTCGATAGCACACTTGTATTCTCGTTTTTGTGAATTTTTTCTATGCTATTTAAATAATACGAAGTATATAATAAAGGTTATCAATGAATGTACACAGTAGATACCAGATGCTATGTATCCATGTAGGCTATGAGAAGTTCTCTTGCCCTAACGTCTCCGAGATTTCAACTTGTTCCACGTGCGCATCAGTTGGGTGTTCACTAACCCTTGCTTGAGGTGTACCAGCGTGAGTGCATAAAGGGACTTTACTTTTACAACTGTAAACTTCATTATCTAAGTGTCTTGATTAAAAGTGAAATCGGAATGCCTCGCAGAAAAGTAAACAATTTGTACTCACCCCCCCCTCTCTCTCTCTCTTTCACTCTTACTTCTCTCTGCCTCTATCTCTCCCTCTCTCTCATTTTCTACCTCTCCTTCCTACTACATCCTTCTACCTCCCTCACATCCTCTAGCGCTCTTATTCCCTCTAATCTCTCTCTCTCTCTCTCTCTCTCTCTCTCTCTCTCTCTCTCTCTCTCTTTCACTCTATCTTTACCCCTCTTTTCTATTTTGAATCATTTCGATAATTTGACGCATTTACAGGAGATTCTTATAGAAGTAAGAGATCATATCTCCATAATCCTTTTGTATCACAAATTTAATAAATTTCTTATACGGCATCAATAAAATAAGTGTATGGAAGAAATGATTGAATAGCTGTGGGTAGGTCATAATTTGTTAATCTACAGCATCATGTAAAATCCCATTAATTGTTACGCTTAGTATATTAAATGCGAGTTATTTTTGAAATTCGGTGCCGACTTCAAAATGTTGAGGGTAATAAGCTTATGATAAATTATGATTACGTTATCAGAAAATTATGTTTTACTTTTTAGTAAGTAAAATTTGTAAAGTCGGTTCTGATTTTTTTTAAAAACTTTTCTTTGAAAAAGTACTTTAAATCTGTGATAGGTTTATTATGATTTACCCACGTTGAGACGTCCTTGTACGATTAAACTTTAAATTATTTGTAATTTTTGAAAATTTTAGTTCCTGAAAATAGTAAATTCAATTCAATCCTTCTATCATTATGATCCCGTTTCTGTTTAAGTTACTAAAATAAGTAATAGAAAAAAATTCAAAGTAAATTTCTTCTTAAATCAACAAAGAGAAATTTTATTTTCGTTTCTTTTTCTTTTATAACTAATAGTCCCGGTGAACTTCGTACTGCCTAAAAGTAAATGAATGGTGTGTTAACATTAGCTGAGCTTCGTACTAAATTTAGTATTTTATTAATACTACGTATTAATAGCTCAACCTATAGTAGGCAATCAAGAAAAGGGTGACAATAGACGTTCTTGATTGAATGTTATTCATTAAAGTGCACTCGGATATGCAATATTTTTGCGTACACAAATAAATCAAAATATTTTCTAACACGTGACCACCCACATAGACCTGGTAATGTGAGAAGCATAGGTTTTCAAAATTAGGTCCAATTGTTTCAAATTTGTTGAGTGTTGCTTAGCAACCATAATTTGGAATAAATTCATCGAAATGTCTTAGGATAAGCTAAGATAGGAAATCATATTTTATGCTGTTTTGATACTTACAAAATAGATCTTAAAAAAAATTCTTATGACGTCGGGAAGCTGTTTTTCTAATTACCTATACTGTTTTATAGGTTGATATTTTTCTGCTACAATTAATTGGTTTAAGAGACTCACGTGCCACCTGTGGGCCTGGCTACGTTGAGACGTACCAGTTTGTTTATTTTATTTTTTTCTTTCATTTTTAATCCTAGAGCAATATTTATGATATAGTGTGGTAACGATGGCAACAATTTAAGGCTGTGCGATGATGGTTTTAACAACCACATGGGGGGGGGCAAAAGAAAAATTCATATAGAAGTACTTAATCTTTGAGAAGTACTTAACCAGCGATGGGAAAGTTGGCTTCGTGCTAGCCTTCGAACTCAAAGATACTCAATTCAAATCCGACCTAGACTCAAAAATTTTTATAATTTTTAAATTTTTGGAAAACTTTATTAACATCAATTGTCTCCCATTAAAGATTAAAAAAAAAAATTATTTGAACTTGGTAGGATGAATAAAAACATATTTTGTTACCGAATAGAAGTTTATACTTATTAGTATATATATATATATATATATATATATATATATATATATATATATATATATATATATATATAAAGAACAAAAGTCTAAATACAAATACAAGAATTATAATTGAATTTACAATTCAAAGCTTTTCGTTGGCTAACAGTATCAACAATTAAACAATTCATTATTAATACACAAGAAAACATACTGCGATATATATATATATATATATATATATATAGAATATCTAATATGTTTTCCTGTTAAAATTATTTTTAAGATTAAATATTATACACTAATTACAGGAATAATTTATTGAATAATACACTCAAAGCTTTTCGTTGGTTGACGTTACCAACATCCTCAGGAATTACAATATTAAGAATGACAAAAGAACTGTCCAACAAATATGGTAATTTCAGATTAATTATTTCTCTTTACAGAGCGAATAAAAACGTTTGCTTGTACTTCCGGTGAGTCTTTTACTTTGAATGTGAACAAATAAATGGAATATTTTGTAGGATTTTATGTTTTCCTAGAACCATTGGTTTTATGCTTTGGAACTATGTGAGGGGGTTACGAATGTTTACCAGTGTAAACGCGCCGCATAAACACACAGTGTAAACTTAGATGACATAAATAATTCATAAAGTTATATAGCCAAAGAGTTGGAGCCGTTATGTAATGAATCGATAAATATGATGCTAAAAGCTTTTCCTATGGGATCAAGTAACATCCGTTCACTTAACGAAAAACAGATATTTGATATGAAAACACTTCCAAAATGTAATTCCATATGAACTTTCAAATTTAAACGCTGATATTTAATGTCGTATATCCATGTATATATATATATATATATATATATATATATATATATATATATATATATATATATATATATATATATATACATATATATATATATATATATATATACATATATATATATATATATATATATATATATATATATATATACAAATACATATATAATAACAACAAATTATTAATAAATAATAATAATTCTTGTATTTGAACATCCTCAGTTGTTTTCAAACATACATAAGTATATAAGTTATATATACATATATATATTTCTGTGTGTGTGTGTGTGTGTGTGTGTGTGTGTGTGTATGTATGTGTAAATTCAAAGTTCCAATAGTCTATGATGGTCTCCTTACATATCCGTTTCGTTAAATAGGGAATGAATGAATAGTTAATTTAAAATGAACATAATTGCATTATAATAGACTATTCTTGTTTTTTTTACACGGGTATACCATTTTACTGTAGCGTTTCCGATTATCTTTAATATATTTACGCCAGGATTCAATTGTTAGATATTCAAATCCTATTGGATTTATTTAACCCCATAATTATTAACTTTATCTTTTGAAGACAATGTTTCTTCCTCAAAGGTTTTTTTCCTTTGAGCTTGAAATTCCAAAATGATTTATTACACCTACTTCATTATCACACTTGACATAATACGTACTAGTCATGGACTATGGAAATAAAGGTTTATAGGGTACTATGGGCAAATGCCCCTATTCATATTGATGCAAATTTTAAACTATTTTATGAAAATTTTATTTTTTAATACAAAACATAATTTAATATAACTCAAAATTTTATTAGCAAACTTTCTTTAAATTTCCAAAACAGGTTGGTCGATTGAAGTTATTTTTATAGTTATTGAAAACGTCAGTCTTAAAAGAAAAATTTTCCTTTTCTTTTGAAATAGCATGTTAGGATCTGTTGATATTAGTGTAATTATTTCCTGTAGTACAATGGAACTCTTCATCATCTTGCTATTCTAGCTCTGACTTTACATCACAAAACATTTCAGTTTGAAAAGAACTGAAAAGGACCGCAAATCTACACTGAGCCCTACTGGTCGGAAGGCGGGCAATGGGTTAGGGTAGCTTATTACCTTCTTGTTTTTCGAGTTATGGCCAGTAATATCTCAATACTGCAAAAGTAGCAATAATTAGTGTGATTTCTAGGTTCCCTCCATACCATAGAAACAGCTTTTTTTTCCTTTTTTGACCATTTTCTAAGATCTTCAACACAAACATAACATACCTTATGCGGGGCCCAGGATTTATCCTGATCACCAAAAAATGAGAAATAAACCTTTTCCCCAAAGTCTGTAATGTTTCTTTGGTGTTTTTTAATAACAAACTTACCACAAATATGACAAAACCTGTCAGCAGAGTTCTTACAACCGCTAATAGACATTTTACTTAGCACATGTACTGAAAACCAGAAAGTGAGGTTAGGTTGGTAGTAAATAAAACATCAGCTGTGAACAGAAAAATATAATCCCCATTTTTCTGGACTGTAAAAGTGTTTCAGCAGTGCTGCCAACTCTTCTACAGCCAGTAAAAAATTTTACAATTACATTTAAACTATATAAAAACTGATAAATTCTTTAAAAAATTACAAAATTTAATAAATTTATGTGCAAATGTGAAAAAAAAGGTAGGTGATAGAGCTTAATAAGTGCCATATTTGGGTTTAGCACCCTAAAAAACATAAGAATAAGATGTTTTAAGAAAATAAGCATTTTGATCGTTGGCCTGTGTTAGTTGTTAATATATGATGTTTCCTTTTTCAGAACCAGTGTTCATTTCTAATTTAATACAATTGTCAAACATACTCCATTAACTAAACCTGATCCCAAGTTCATATGTCTAATTAATCTTTAATACCGTTAAATTATTTGTAATCAGTTGTTTTTAATAAAATATTTGTGCAGCTGTTTCTTAGCTGAAATATATGAAAATCATACCTAGCTGTTTTTCATTGCAATGTATTCCTTATGGAGATGTTTCGTTACTTCAAGGTCCTCAAAAGCCTATAACTATTGTAAATTTAATACGAAAAAACCTATATTTTTCCCGATTCTTTCGTGGAATAAAAAATACCTTTAATTTGAGCCATCTCCCAGCTTTGTACTACCTTTCAAGTTCCCACAATTTTTCTTTCAAAAATCTGCTTACGAAATTATATATATGGATTACATTATTACAATATTAATATAGATGTGTTTTATGCAGTAAAAACGAATCAGTAAGTTTGAGTTCCTACTCAGCATTAGGTATTGTACAATTTAATTTTATTAAAGTTCGATGGGGTTGGTCATGCCCCATCCTCCCCTCACTGCATACACGCTAAGCTATAAAATAGATAGTTTACAAGTTTCAAATTGTGAAACTAAATTTTTTATTAACAAACCTTTTGGACATTTTATGTTGTAATATTTATAGATTAACTTATTACATTAACATATAATTATTGAAACTTAGTGCGAGTAAAACAAAACAATGTTTGGTTATTTTGTTGTACAACTATTCACATTTTACTGTAATTAGTTATTTTGTTGAGAAATTAGTAAGTTTATGCTGGAATTAGGAAGTTTGTACTCTAATTATTGAGTTTAAAAACAATGTATTACGTTCATTGTACTGGAATTAGTGGGTTTGTTCTGTAATGAGTGAGTTTGTTCTGTAATTACTTATTTTATACTGTAAATAGTGAGTTTCTACTGTAATTAGTGAATTGGTTCTGTAATTAGTAATTTTGTTCCGTGAATAGTTATTTTGTACTGGAATTAGTTCGTTTGTTCTGTAATGAGTGAGTTTGTTCTGTAATTACTTATTTTATACTGTAAATAGAGAGTTTCTACTGTAATTAGTGAATTGGTTCTGTAATTAGTAATTTTGTTCCGTGAATAATTATTTTGTACTGGAATTAGTGCGTTTGTTCTGTAATGAGTGAGTTTGTTCTGTAATTACTTATTGTATACTGTAAATAGTGAGTTTCTACTGTAATTAGTGAATTGGTTCTGTAATTAGTAATTTTGTTCCGTGAATAATTATTTTGTACTAGAATTAGTGTGTTTGTTCTGTATTGAGTGAGTTTGTTCTGTAATTACTTATTTTATACTGTAAATAGTGAGTTTCTACTGTAATTAGTGAATTGGTTCTGTAATTAGTAATTTTGTTCCGTGAATAATTATTTTGTACTGCAATTAAGGGGTTTGTTCAGTAATGAGTGAGTCTGTTCTGTAATTACTTATTTTATACTGTAAATAGTGAGTTTCTACTGTAATTAGTGAATTGGTTGTGTAATTACTAATTTTGTTCCGTGATTAGTTATTTTGTACTGGAATTAGTTCGTTTGTTCTGTAATGAGTGAGTTTGTTCTGTAATTACTTATTTTATACTGTAAATAGTGAGTTTCTACTGTAATTAGTGAATTGGTTCTGTAATTAGTAATTTTGTTCCGTGATTAGTTATTTTGTACTGGAATTAGTGCGTTTGTTCTGTAATGAGTGAGTTTGTTCTGTAATTACATATTTTATACTGTAAATAGTGTGTTTCTACTGTAATTAGTGAATTGGTTGTGTAATAAAAAATTTTGTTCCGTGATTAATTATTTGGTACTGGAATTAAGGCGTTTGTTTTGTAATGAGTGAGTTTGTTCTGTAATGAGTGAGTTTGTTCTGTAATGAGTGAGTTTGTTCTGTAATGAGTGAGTTTGTTCTGTAATTACTTATTTTATACTGTAAATAGTGAGTTTCTACTGTAAGTATTGAATTGGTTCTGTAATTAGTAATTTTGTTCCGTGATTATTATTTTTACTGGAATTAGTGCGTTTGTTCTGTAATGAATTAGTCTGTTCTGTAATTAGTTATTTTATACTGTAAATAGTGAGGTTCTACTGTAAGTAGTGAATTGGTTCTGTAATTAGTAATTTTTTCCCGTGATTAGTTATTTTGTACTGGAATTAGTGCGTTTGTTCTGTAATGAGTGAGTTTCTACTGTAATTAGTGAATTGGTCCTGTAATTAGTAATTTTGTTCCGTGATTAGTTATTTTGTACTGGAATTAGTGCGTATGTTCTGTAATGAGTGAGTTTGTTCTGCAATTACGTAGTTTATACTGTAAATAGTGAGTTTTTACTGTAATTAGTGAATTGGTTCTGTAATTAGTAATTTTGTTCCGTGATTAATTATTTTGTACTGGAATTAGTGCGTTTGTTCTGTAATGAGTGAGTCTGTTCTGTAATTAGTTATATTATACTGTAAATAGTGAGTTTCTACTGTAATTAGTGAATTGGTTCTGTAATTAGTAATTTTGTTCCGTGATTAATTATTTTGTACTGGAATTAGTGCGTTTGTTCTGTAATGAGTGAGTTTGTTCTGCAATTACTTAGTTTATACTGTAAATAGTGATTTTCTACTGTAATTAGTGAATTGGTTCTGTAATTAGTAATTTTGTTCCGTGATTAATTATTTTGTACTGGAATTAAGGCGTTTGTTCTGTAATGAGTGAGTCTGTTCTGTAATTAATTATATTATACTGTAAATAGTGAGTTTCTACTGTAATTAGTGAATTGGTTGTGTAATTAGTAATTTTGTTCCGTGATTAATTATTTTGTACTGGAATTAAGTCGTTTGTTTTGTAATGAGTGAGTTTGTTCTGTAATGAGTGAGTTTTTTCTGTAATTACTTATTTTATACTGTAAATAGTGAGTTTCTACTGTAAGTAGTGAATTGGTTCTGTAATTAGTAATTTTTTGCCGTGATTAGTTATTTTGTACTGGAATTAGTGCGTTTGTTCTGTAATGAGTGAGTTTCTACTGTAATTAGTGAATTGGTCCTGTAATTAGTAATTTTGTTCCGTGAATAATTATTTTGTACTGGAATTAGTGCGTTTGTTCTGTAATGAGTGAGTTTGTTCTGCAATTACTTAGTTTATACTGTAAATAGTGAGTTTCTACTGTAATTAGTGAATTGGTCCTGTAATTAGTTATTTTGTTCCGTGATTAATTATTTTGTACTGGAATTAGTGCGTTTGTTCTGTAATGAGTTAGTTTGTTCTGTAATTACTTATTTTATACTGTAAATAGTGAGTTTCTACTGTAATTAGTGAATTGGTTCTGTAATTAGTAATTTTGTTCCGTGAATAATTATTTTGTACTGGAATTAGTGCGTTTGTTCTGTAATGAGTGAGTCTGTTCTGTAATTAATTATATTATACTGTAAATAGTGAGTTTCTACTGTAATTAGTGAATTGGTTCTGTAATTAGTAATTTTGTTCCGTGATTAGTTATTTTGTACTGGAATTAGAGCGTTTGTTCTGTAATGAGTGAGTTTGTTCTGTAATTACTTATTTTATACTGTAAACAGTGTGTTTCTACTGTAATTAGTGAATTGGTTGTGTAATTACTAATTTTGTTCCGTGATTAATTATTTTGTACTGGAATTAAGGCGTTTGTTTTGTAATGAGTGAGTTTGTTCTGTAGTGAGTGAGTTTGTTCTGTAATTACTTATTTTATACTGTAAATAGTGAGTTTCTACTGTAATTAGATAATTGGTTCTATAATTAGTAATTTTGTTCCGTGATTAATTATTTTGTACTGGAATTACGGCGTTTGTTCTGTAATGAGTGAGTTTGTTCTGTAATTACTTATTTTATACTGTAAATAGTAAGTTTCTACTGTAATTAGTGAATTGGTACTGTAATTAGTAATTTTGTTCCGTGATTAATTATTTTTACTGGAATTAGTGCGTTTGTTCTGTAATGAATTAGTCTGTTCTGTAATTAGTTATTTTATACTGTAAATAGTGAGGTTCTACTGAAAGTAGTGAATTTGTTCTGTAATTAGTAAATTTTTCCCGTGATTAGTTATTTTGTACTAGAATTAGTGCGTTTGTTCTGTAATGAGTGAGTTTCTACTGTAATTAGTGAATAGGTCCTGTAATTAGTAATTTTGTTCCGTGATTAGTTATTTTGTACTGGAATTAGCGCGTTTGTTCTGTAATGAGTGAGTTTGTTCTGCCATTACTTAGTTTATACTGTAAATAGTGAGTTTCTACTGTAATTAGTGAATTGGTTCTGTATTTAGTAATTTTGTTCCGTGAATAATTATTTTGTACTGGAATTAGTGCGTTTGTTCTGTAATGAGTGAGTTTGTTCTGTAATTACTTATTTTATACTATAAATAGTGAGTTTCTACTGTAATTAGTGAATTGGTTCTGTAATTAGTAATTTTGTTCCGTGATTAATTATTTTGTACTGGAATTAGTGCGTTTGTTCTGTAATGAGTTAATCTGTTCTGTAATTACTTATTGTATACTTTAAATAGTGTATTTCTACTGTAATTTGTGAATTGGTTCTGTAATTAGTAATTTTGTTCCGTGATTAATTATTTTGTACTGGAATTAGTGCGTTTGTTCTGTAATGAGTGAGTTTGTTCTGTAATTACTTACTTACTTATTTTATACTGTAAATAGTGAGTTTCTACTGTAATTAGTGAATTGGTTCTGTAAGTAGTTATTTTGTTCCGTGATTAATTATTTTGTACTGGAATTAGTGCGTTTGTTCTGTAATGAGTGAGTTTGTTCTGTAATTACTTATTTTATACTATAAATAGTGAGTTTCTACTGTAATTAGTGAATTGGTTCTGTAATTAGTAATTTTGTTCCGTGATTAATTATTTTGTACTGGAATTAGTTCGTTTGTTCTGTAATGAGTGAGTTTGTTCTGTAATTACTTATTTTATACTGTAAATAGTGTATTTCTACTGTAATTTGTGAATTGGTTCTGTAATTAGTAATTTTGTTCCGTGATTAATTATTTTGTACTGGAATTTAGGCGTTTGTTCTGTAATGAGTGAGTTTGTTCTGTAATTACTTATTTTATACTGTAAATAGTGAGTTTCTACTGTAATTAGTGAATTGGTGCTGTAATTAGTAATTTTGTTCCGTGATTAATTATTTTGTACTGGAATTAGTTCGTTTGTACTGTAACAGAATGACCCGCAGGGGGGTGCGGACTAGCCGCACCTACGAGGGGTTTTGGCGTCCCTCGCGGTACCCTAGCCTAACACTACACCACTCACAAAAACACACACACACACACATAAACACACCAACACAATCTATACACATTTCAACGCTTACATCTTCGCTTAGGGAATTTTGACTGGTCAGAACCGTTGCGCGTTGGGAGTGCTGAAAAGTCCAGAGCGTGACAAACTCTGGTCTGGGACGCTGATGTGAGCTTGCTCTGCCGAAGACGTAAGCGCGGTTTCTGGTCTACCAGCCGCTTCGGTCCTTGGTCAGGGAGTGTCCGCGGTGCATGGGTGTCGGAGCCTGTGCACAGTATTACGAGTCCTCGACTGATGCCCATCCAGTCGAGCTAAGGAGAAAAGCTATAGGCCTCAGAGTTCTGAGGATTGGAAATGATCTTATTGTGATCCAAGGGTGTACCCGTTCCTATAGTCTCGCCCGTAACGCTTGACACGATGGCTGGCAAAAAATATTTATGGATTCCAAAACCACGTCAAATATGACTAGTCTGAAGAGGACACGCCAGGATTCTCCTGACGATCATATTCAAAAGGATTTGAGTAAAAAGTTGATGGTGGCAACGTCGCAGACATTGCCATCAGCAAAGTATTTAGTTGTTTATAGTGCCGAAGAAGGGAAAGATCTTTCCAAAGTTTCTCCCTTCCTTATTAACAAGGCTATTACTGCTTGTGCTGGAGGCCCAGTAGCCTCTATTAAGAAACTAAGAAACGGAACACTGTTAGTTGCGACTTCCACCGACAGACAAACTCGTTCTCTATCAAAAATGACCTCCTTCTTTGACCAGGTCATGGTATCTGTGGCTCCCCACAGATCCTTGAATTACTCAAAGGGGGTCATCACATGTAGGGATTTAATGCACCTTCCAATCGATGAAATAAAGTCCGAACTGTCTTCTCAGTTAGTTACGGACGTTATCCCTATAACGAAAATGGACAAAGGAGAAAAAGTAGCAACAGCTTCTTTTATCGTCACTTTTGGAAAGCCGGAAATACCCGAATACTTACATGCAGGTTACCAAAGGCTCTCAGTGAGACCATACGTGGCTAACCCTAGGCGCTGCTTTAAGTGTCAGCGTTTTGGGCATATCAGCTCTACCTGTTCGAAGCAGAACGTATGCGGTATATGTAGCGTTGAAGGCCATGATGATAAGGAATGTGTTAATTCTCCGAAATGCGCCAACTGTGGTGGTGACCACCCAGCACGATCCTACAACTGCCCTACTTTTAAGGAAGAGAAAGCTATCCTAGGCATCATGGCGAAAGACAAGCTGTCGTTTCCAGACGCCAAGAAAATGTATAGATCTACTCAGCCAAAGGCAGACAGTAAGACTTATGCCGCTACTCTGACCGCTTCCAAATCGTCCTGTAACAACTGTGCCGAGCTGTCGAAAAAAATTGAAGTTCTAACTGAACAAGTGTCTCGCCTTTTGTGCTTAGTCACAAATGGTCCGTCTTTAAATTTGGTACAACCTGCAGCAACGGATAGTGTTTTACCTCGTGTACCTATTTCTTCCACTGGGGGGATTGGAGCACGGAATAAATCACTAAGTGAGCCTTGTGTTTCTGTGCAGAAGATATTATCAACGGGTAATAAACCTTCTGTGCAGAAGACGTTGGAAAAATCGAAACCACGTAAACCAGTGTTACGTCAGACCACATCGCCACCGTCGTTACCGGGTATTAAACAAAATGCTAACAAAGGAGGGAATGTGAAAACTAAACCTCCTAAACCCAAAACTTCCTCAGATTCCATCCCTGAACGGGTGGATATGGAATCTGAGAAATGTAAGCCTGAGACGTCTAAAAACGTCCCAGGCAAGAAAGGAGAGAGCACCAATGGGTGTCAAATAAATCCTTTGCTAAGCTAATAAATGTCTTTCCTTAGGAAGTCAGTGATACAATGGAACGTCAACGGTGTTAGGAGTCACATAGAAGAACTTAAAGTACTCGTGCGAGATGTGTATCCAATGTTTGTATGTCTACAGGAGACACATCTCCACGAATCGCATAATTTCCATTTAAGGGAGTATTCAGTTTTTAGATCGGACTTCGTTACAGAAGATCGAGCTAGAGGTGGCGTAGCCATCCTAGCCCGTGACTGTATCGATGCTGTTTCTCTAAACTTAATAACTCCTTTACAAGCAGTAGCCGTTCAAACAGCTGTCCCGTATAAAATCACTGTGTGTTGTGTCTACTTGCCACCACAAGAAAACCTGCATCACAGTGATTTAGCGAATTTAATAAGCCAGTTACCAACTCCGTTCTTATTGGTAGGGGATTTTAATGCCCACCATTCGTCTTGGGGATCTCCGACTAGGAACTCTCGAGGTGATATTGATGAAAGTGTAAGAACGGAACTAGACTTATGTCTGCTAAATGACGGTTCTCCTACTCATTTAGCAGCATCTACTGGTGGATGGACAGCTGTTGACCTATCGATTTGCAGCCCTCAATTAGCTGCTAGATGCACGTGGTCGGTACTCAATGATTTGTATGGAAGCGACCATGTGCCTATTAAGATCAGTTTATGTGACTCCCAACCCTGTTATGCTCGAAATCCCAGTTGGATTTTGCGAAAAGCCAACTGGGACTCATACTCGAATTACCTTGTATCACTTGACATGGATTATTTGACACCCATTGATGAAAATATAGGAAATATTACGAAAGCAATTTTATATGCCGCTGAAAAGACCATTCCGAAAACCTCTACGCATCCACGCCGACCGCCTGTGCCGTGGTGGAACGACGAATGCACAGAAATCCTCCGTTTACGACGAAGAGCTTTAAGGAGATTTAAGCGTAACCCAACAAGTGACAACCTACAGGAATATAAAATACTCCGTGCGAAAGCACGGAGGATATTTAGGCTGAGTAGAAAGAACTCTTGGGAACAGTACATTAGCACAATTAGACGAACAACTCCGTCCTCCACAGTGTGGAGGAAACTAAGATCAGTTTGTAGTACTTCCACTCCGTTGCCAGCCATTGCGCTGAAGCAACCAGAGGGAAGAATAATCTCAAACCGTGATGATATTGCTAATGTACTTGGTAAATCATTTTCTAACTTTTCTGCTACTACAGCCTATAATAGATTATTCCAGATTTATAAACTGAAGGAAGAAGCAATACCGTTTACTGTTGGGTCGTCTGGGGACTCTCCTTTAAACACTCCTTTCTCTATAGGGGAATTGGAGTCAGCTCTTGCGTCAACGAAGGATTCTGCACCAGGTCCTGATTCTATTGTGTACTCCATGTTGAAACATCTACCATCATCGGCGAAACTTGTCCTTCTTCGAGTATACAATCGTTTATTCGTGGAGCGCTCTTTCCCCGATGCATGGTTAGAATCGACTGTAATTCCTCTTTTGAAGCCAGGTAAGGACAAAACCAACCCCAGTAGTTACAGGCCTATATCACTTACAAGCGTCTTGTGCAAACTACTGGAGAAGATGGTCAACCGCCGTCTTGTCTGGTACCTAGAAACCAACAACCTTCTTAGCAACGAACAATGTGGTTTCAGACTAGGACGCTCATCAGTTGACCACTTGGTTTTGTTAGAATCCGCTATTCAAGATGCCTTTCTCTTGCGTCAAACGCTCGTTGCGGTTTTCTTTGACCTTGAAAAGGCATATGATATGGCATGGAAAAGAGGAATTCTGAACACTCTGAAATCATGGAGTATACAAGGGAATATCCTAGCATTCGTCGCTAACTTTCTTTCAAACAGATCTTTCCGCGTTCGACTTGGAGGCACGTATTCAAACAGCTATACACAGGAGAATGGTGTACCGCAGGGCAGCGTGCTGAGCGTCATGCTGTTTGCCGTTGCAATAAATAGTATCTCCAGTAATATACGATCTCCGGTACACTGTTCCCTTTTTGTGGATGACTTTTGTATATATGTGCCTGCTCGTAGTATGGCAACTGCGGAAAGATCTTTGCAGTTAGCAATAAGTAGATTAGAGGAATGGTCAAAAACTACAGGTTTTAAATTCTCTGCTTCGAAGACCCAATGTGTAGCATTTAGTCGTCGTAGGCAACACCAGGAGCCGATACTTTTTCTTGATGGGGTTCAGCTTCAAACCACGGATAGTGTTCGATTTTTGGGTCTTTTATTTGATAAAAGACTCTCATGGAGTCCACATGTTCGTGATTTGAAGGTGAGATGCAGCAAGAAATTGGATATGTTAAGAGTCCTTAGTGGTACGAATTGGGGAGCAGACAGAACTACTATGCTTCGGTTTTATCGCGCAGTCGTTAGATCGCGCATGGATTATGGTTGTCAAGTTTACTCATCTGCACGACCTGCCGTACTGAAAACTCTTGATACCATCCACCACTCTGGACTTAGACTGGCTACTGGTGCATTTAGAACTAGCCCAATCCCTAGTCTTCTTGTCGAAGCTGGGGAACCTGCCCTTTCTAGACGACGTCAGATGCTACAAATATCTTACGTTTCTGTTCTTCGAAGCAAACCCAACCACCCAGCATTTGAAATAGTCTTTCATAATACGCTTAATGAAGTGTACAATACACGTCAACGTTCGACCGCTCCATTTGGCATACGAACTTTAAGAATATTGGTTGACCTTGAGTTGCAACTTCCAACTATGTTTGAACGACAAATGTGCTATCTACCTCCATGGATAATAAAAACGCCGCACTTCGATTTCTCATTGTCCAGTTATATAAAACACAGTACTCCTGTTGTGGTCTACCACCAGGAATTTTTATCCATTTATAAATCTCACCAACACAGTGAAATTATTTTCACTGATGGATCTAAACTGGACAATGGCGTTGGGTGTGCGTTTTATGCATCTGGATGTACCTACACGTACGGATTGCCCTCAGCTTGTAGTGTTTTCACGGCAGAATTATTTGCTATTTTTAAAGCTTTGACCGTCATTCAATCTCGATCTTCCCATTATCTTTTGTGTTCGGATTCCAAAAGTGCTCTTCAGGCTCTTCAGGATGTTTTCTCTGTCAACCCTTTAGTTGGGGACATTTTGTGTGCTGTACACAGGCTTCAATTGAGGGGTGTGGGGGTAACTTTCTGTTGGGTTCCTGGACATTGCGGAATACTTGGAAACACAAAAGCGGATGAAGCGGCGAAGAAAGCTACAAGTTTGGTGCCTATTACTCAACTAGTTATGGCATCTGACTATGTGTGTTTCGCGAAATATTTATTGCTCGGTGCTTGGAATGACGAGTGGCATACTGTGATTCAGAATAAGCTGAGGGAAATTAAAGATACCGTCCGTCCATGGAGGTCTTCAATTCGTTCAAAACGTAGGGAGGAAGTGGTGGTTACACGCCTTCGCGTTGGCCACTCTTTTGCAACTCATGGATATTTGATGCGTCGTGAAGATCCACCAATATGCCAATACTGCGGGGGTATCTTCACAATAAAACATATTTTGGTAGATTGTGTTGGTGTAGGCAATGTTCGTGCCCTTTTTAATTTAAAAGGGAGTTTAAAGGTGGTGCTAAGGGACGATGCCTCGGCCATTGACCGAGTCATCGCTTTCTTGCACCACTTGAAAATATTTTTTAAAATTTAATACATAAATATATATATATATTTTTTAAATTTTATTTATACATATAATTCTCTGTTTCTTTTATTTATTTTAATTAAATTTATTTTCTGTTCTTGTTATTGTTATTGAGATTTATTTATTGCTAAATTGTTACCTATTATTGTTTTACATATTATTTATTTACTGTTATATTGTTCTTTGTTGTTATTTTGTTATTTAGTTTTTAAGAATTTTTTCATTGTTATGGGTTATTGTTTTTTGTTTTTTATTGTTGGTGTTTTTTTTTGTTTTGTAATTTTTGTTGTATTTATTTATTTATTTATTTATTAATTTATTTGATTTTATTTAAAACAATATCGTTCCATGTTAGATTTTGTTTGGCGATGATAACCACAATTGGTTTTTCGCCAGAAAAAAAAAAAAATAAAAAAAAAAATAAAAAAAAAAAAAAAAACTGTAACAGAATGATTTGTGAAAAAGAAAAAAGACTAGATTGGCCCAATGTTTGTCAACTACTACTAAATTGTAATTTCCTTGCGGAATCATCACTCGATTTAAAGCGATAATTTTTCCAAAATTAAAGCACTTTGTAAGGCATCATGTGTGGTAAAATAAAAGAAAATGCCACTAACACTGTAAGAATTTTAAAATTAATGGATCAAGTCCTGGATAATATTCCCTGGGGACAATATCAGTTTGATTTGCATTGAGGATAAATTCGTATTTTCAAAAGTTTACTACTGTTTATGTTTCCCAAAACGTATTTTCACGATTTCCTTGATTAAATTGTTCCTTTAAATCATGTGTGTGAAATTGGAAACACTCTGGTCCTAACCAACTGCTGTCAACTACTACTAAAATACTTTTTGTTAGTTTGGAATCATCGCTAAATTGTAAAAAGTATAACTTTTTAAAAGTTAAAACGAAACACTAAGCAATATAATATTGTAAATATAAAAAGGTACTGAAGCCGTGAGAATTTTAAAATAATGTTCAAGGCCTTGATTTGTATTCCTTGGAGAATTGTACTTCGGGTCGTTAAAAATAGCCGGCTTCTTTATTACGGACGCTTCCACTCCGGTTGCTTAATTTCTATCATGATAAAGGCTTTTATTGGAAGGCTGCACTTAATTCTACCGTAAAGAGGTCGATACTGTTATTCCGGCGCAAATTGCACTTTCCCTCTTTAGTCGAAGAGGAAGTTTTAACAAATTTATTGATGTATTTCATGACTTTTTATAGGCAATATTAAATAACGGATGCTATTAAACAATACCTTTAATTCTAAACCCGACTAATTTCGTAAACCTTGTGGACTGCATTATTGATAACGAACTTATACGTGATTAGAATACACGTGACACATCTCACAAAAATCACGGCTCATTTTCTATGCATGTCGTATTGATATGAACTTTTCTTGGAAGGCCGTTTAATTTCCTTTTAATATTGTATTGATATGAACTTTCTTTGGAAGGCCGATTCATTTCCTTTGCATACCGTATTGATATGAACATTTCTTGAAAGTCCGACTCATTTCCTTTGAATACCGTATTGATATGAACATTTTATGGAAGCCCGATTTTTTTCCTTTGCATACCGTATTGATATGAACATTTTATGAAAGCCCGACTATTTTCCTTTGCCTATCGTATTGATATCAACATTTCTTGGAAGCCCGGTTTATCATTTTCTATCAAATAGATAAAGTAGGGTCAAATATACATAGGCTCGAATTTAACGGAAGCTCGAAAAATCGGGACTCGGACTTTCCAGACTCAATTGTATTTATAAACTGTATGTCCTAACAAATTTTAAACACTATATTTTCTCAGAATATTTCATGAGCAAATGCTACGTTTTTGTTCAAAGCGTTACAGATATAGGGAATCAGCGTTATTGCCTATACAATACTCTTTCATCTACGAAAATGTATCCAGGACTGAAGACAGAAGCGCAAAGTGTGCCCACCATACTTTCATCAGCTTTGAATATTTACAAAAATTCTTCAAGATAAATTTATAAAAATCAAGATTAAATTCATTTCTGAATGACGTTCTCAAGCTGCTGTAACGTCAGCATTAAATCATGCTGCTGTGTTATTCAGCATCAGAATTTCTTTGATTTTGAACAATTATCGCACTCTGAAGTATTCACTATAGGTATAGTTATACCTAATTTAGAATTTAGAATAATTAGTTATAATTCCAAGGTATACGGTTAGTCTTAGACTAAACAATGTTTATATGTTTTTCTATTAGTACACACTCTCCTTATAGGCTTATATTTTGATAGAATTACATTAAATACAGTAAAATACATTTTATTCATCAATTCAACTTAAAATACATTTTTTAAACGTGTATTGAATGACACTTGAGGTTAACACCGTTTATTAAAATATTTATTCAATGAGTAAATGTATGAATAAATTAATTTTTGTTTTATATGGAAGAAAATTTTTAACAAAAGGGGCAAAGTATACAATATAGTTGTTTCGTCACATTTAGCTTAACATTAGCGATAATTTATGGTTTCATGAAACAGCTGATTTTATGTCATAGGTTATATGGTATAACGCATTGGATATGTTACTTTATGCAAATTAATTGTAATTATTTAATACAAAGTAACTAAAATAAAATTTCTCTTGGTTGACCTAAGTAGGAATTGATTTAAAACAGTTTTGTATGTATCACTTGTTTAAAAGCAATTCTTAACCTTGTTAGTAATAATGAAAGCCTGTAACCGGCAATTTCTCCTTTTCCTAGATCGCTAGATAGCTTGACGAAATATTATACCACTAAACAAGAAAGATTTCTAAGAAATATTATCCATAACAAAGCAATTCTCTGGTTATGGGTTGGTAAGGGACTCTAATATGGTTACTGTGGAGAAAATATTAACTTAATTACTTATCTCTGTAATAGACTACGTAACATAGACCTTGATGGATAGGATTTATTGTCGATAAATGTAACATTAAATTAAAGCCATAAACCCATCTGTTATAGGATATAGAGGAAATCATAGCGTCTTTAAATTCGCAATACCTAAAGTAGATTAAATCACTATTATGGGTTCATTGAGTTATCTATCCGTTATAACCTCTTTTGCAATGAATAGAAAAAGAATAAGTAAGACAATTAGATAAGACTAATGAATGGCCGTATTGATTCCCTGGTACTAGGTCATAAAAGAAAATTACATCACGTGAGATGGGTTGTTTATTTGAAGTAGACTTGAAATGGCAGCCTAGTAAGGAAGAATTATAAACTAGGTTTCATTTCTTTTTCTTTTGAGTCGCCTAATACAAAAACTACATGTACTTTGAGCTTGATAAAACTAGACCGATATTGACAAAATAACAATCGAATGATCTCATATAATGAATCAAGTGTAAAGAATATTGTTGAAAATGGAAATATAGAACACGATGGTTGTCGATCGAACGCGAGGTTTGCCGGAGGAACAATATTGTTGGCGGACGAACGCGATGGTTGTCGGAGGTACCCTATAGTTAGCGGACGAACATGATGGTTGTCGGACAAACGCTATGTTTGCCGAAGGAACATTATGATAGGCGGACGAACACGATGGTTGTCTGACGAATGCTAAGTTAATCGGAGAAACACTGAAGTTGGCGGACGAACACGATGGTTGCCGGAGGAACGGTATGTTTGCCAGAGGAACACTATAGCTGCGGATAACCACGATGATTTTCGTACGGACGCTTTGTTTACCGGAGGAGGAGTATAGTTGCGGACGAACATTATGATTGTTGGACGAACGCTAAGTTTACCGGAGAAACACTAAAGTTGCGGACGAACACGATGATTGCTGGACGAACGATATGTTTGCCGAAGGAACACTATGATTGGCGGACGAACACGATGGTTGTCTTTTACTATGTGAACCTTGTCCTTGTGCAATTCTCAGAGCGGCACGTATTCTTTTTTTTAACTTCTCGTCAGAAATAAATAATTAGAGAGAAACCTTCTCGTCTTGTATTATTAAATCTTTATCTTATTATTCCGCATTATATTCTTTGTCGAAAATTTTTTATTATCATTACAAACCTATTGATAAAACCATACCTATAAAGGTTCTAAATTTGTTTATTTTGTTGAAAACGATGCCACATTAAACCAGTTGGAATTGACATTAAGTTATATAATTATTTAAATTATCTTAGCAACTGACGAGGCCAACTATTATATTCTGTAAACCACATTATACTTTATATTTCCCCAAAAGTCAAATTATTATAATTACCAATACGCTCAAAACAGCAATATAAAATATTATTCAAACAATAACTAATTAATAAAGGCCTATAGAGATTAAACCCTTAAGTATATTAACAAGGCCAAGTCATCATTAAAAGATCGTATATTCTTTGTAGTTATAACCGCTGAAGATGACCTGGTTACCGAAATGTGCAAAATAGTTTTATTTAGATATCATTACTAGTTAGTTTTTTTGATGAATTTTGTGTGTGTTATTTGGTGTGTTGTTAATTATTATGCTTGTAATGGCATATCCCACTGTGCTCACTACTTGTAATGGCATATTGCCGCTGTGCTCACTGCTTGTAATTGTAATATATTGATGACTACATTTTTCTTTTTTCTTTACTTACTATTCACACTTAAAACAATTCTTTTGGTTTCGCCATTTATCTCCATTCTACACGTATTTCCCTACAAAGATTTGTAACGGAATTGAACTTCTACCCATAAATTTTTTTATCACTTTTCAACCACAGTTAATAAAAAAAAGTCGGCATTTAGACAACGACGGAAATACGCCCCCTTAATTCTCCCGGACATTAATCAAATCAATCATCTGCCTCCTTTTACTTCTTTTAAAACTTTTTTAGCGCCCTTTGTTTCTAGAGCCTACTTTCTTTCAAATATACTCACGATCAATCAATCTTCTTACCCGTGTTATTCGAGCCTTACACGTTATATATAAATATATATATAACGAAAATCGTAGATAATGTTGTATCAAAGCATAAAGAGTAAATACATGAAGACAGTTAATTTCGCGGATTGGGGATTGTTTGAAGTCATGTAATAAATATTTGGCGTCTGAAGATATTTTATTAATAAAGAGAAAATATGAGTTGCTCGAAGGGCCATGAGGTGTGGGTAATGAGCTACGGCACGACGTACAAAGCCATTACCTTCAACTGCTTCGACCCTTAAAATGTTCTTAAACAAGTTTCATTTGTTCAAAGAATTTATTTTCCACGCTGAACCATTTAAGCTTTTCCAAACTTTTGAAAACATTATAGAAAGGAAATACTGTATAGTAATTTGTCGAAAACAGACATATTTTATTTTGATAGAATATTGCAAAAAATTATCTAAAGAAAGAAGAACAACTTATGGCTAAAGCCGACATGGAGTGTGACTTTATTTAGGTTGTCATGGTTACCTTAATATTGTCACGCTGTAAAGCAGTGTTACGTCCATTCGGGCCAGATTGGCCTTTACTCAACGGCGATTCCAGTTCTTTAATAAACTCGTGATTTTTACGTGTACTGCGAGAGGAAAATGCGCGGGAAATTATAGTTTCCTCGAAGAGTAAGACGTTCCCGGAGTAGAGGAACGTGTGGTATACTTTTCCTTTTATCTATGCACAAGGAAATTAAATTTGAATGACGAGTCTAATGTCATTTTGAGAGATGTGAAGTACGTACGTCGAGACAAAGAGGAAGATCATAATAATTTGTTTTTACTTTGAAATATTAATACTTTAAAAATGTGTTAGAAATTAAAATATCTTTACTTTCAAGATAAAAAACGCGTTTATATTAATTTTTTCTAAAACATAATATTTCAGTTTAATTGAATACCTATTAGTTCATACTTTCCTTTATATATATAGCTTGTTCAAATTTTCAATCGTTAATAAATTACTTTATTCATCCACTCAAGTTCGAATTAATTTTTTAAAACTTGTAGAGGATGACACTTGAGGTTAACACAGTTTTTTTCAAATAGTAATTCAATATTCATATGTATGGAATTAATTTTAGTTATATGTGGGAGAAATACTTTCAAAAAAAGGGCCAGGATAATCAAAGTTACTTCGATTAATTTGCTTTAAAATAAGTGACAGCATATTATTTCGTAAAACAGCTGATTTTGTGTTATAGATTATGTAGTTGAACAGCTCTTTTAACGCGTAGGGTATGTAACTTCATCAAATATTCTTAAACGACTATTAATTGTGAATTTGTAAATTTTTTCATGACAACTACTCTAAGGATTTTCACAAAAATTGGTAATAATGGTTTTTGACGTCAGGGATCCAATGAGCTGAGTCAACATTTTCTGAAAAATCGTCATTACCCTTTTTCGAGAAATTGTGTATATATATATGTATTTGCAAATTTTTTCTCTGAAACTATTCTAAGCATTTTCACAATAATTAGTATACAGGGGTTTTTTAACCTCGAAAATCCAATGGGCTGTAAAATCGAAACACACTTCGATAAAGTGTATACTTTATATATATATATATATATATATATATATATATATATATATATATATATATATATATAATTTTTTTCGCGGCATCTACTTTAAGAATTTTTACCAAAATTGGTATATATGTGTTTTTTACCTCAGCAATCTAATGGACTAGGTGAAAATTATCTGAAAAGTCGCTCTTATCTAATTTTTGAACATTGTTTAACATGGGAAACTACTCTAAGGATTTTCACAATAATTGGTAAAATGGGGTCATTAGCTTCAGCGATCCAAAGGGCTAAGTGAAATGTTTCTGAAAAATCGTTATCAGCACGTTTTCGAAATTTGTATGCATATATGTGTATACAAACACAGACAGATACACACACACACACACACACACACAAACACAAACTACACACACACACACACACACACACACACACACACACACACATATATATATATATATATATATATATATATATATATATATATATATAAATTACTGTAATTTTTTTCTGAAACAGTACTCCATAGATTTTCACCAAGGTTAGTATATGGTGAATTTTTAATATAGCAATCCAAGTGAAAATTTTCTGAAAAACCAATATCGTGTTTTAGAACTTAATAGTTTAAAAAAATCTATAACTACTTTAAGTATTAACATCAAAATTGGGAGTTAAAGTCACCATCCAACTAGGTAACATATTTCTGAAAAACTGTTATCAAATTTCCGAAAACTTTTATGAAATTCATATTTTGAGAATTACGTTGGACCTTAAGAGATATAGGGTTGCCTTCAAATGACCAAAATTCATCTGACCAAAATGTACACACACATTACTTTTAGTTGAAGTCCGTGTCTTTGGTTATTTGAAATGCGCGTATTTGGTTAGTTAAAGTCCGTGTATTATAATTATTTGAATGTTGCGTATTTGGTTATTTGACAGCTGCGTATTTTGGTTAGATGAACTTTGGTCATTTGAAGTAGCCCCAAATATATCAATTACAGGTTAGACCAACATTGGCCATGACAATTCATAAGTTAGAGAGGTAACCTTTTGATTATCTCGGTATCGACTTAAAAACCTCCGTTTTAATGCACAGGCCGGTATATGTGCCATTCTCTAGGATTAAAAATAAATAGGATTCTAAACATTCTTTTGGCAAATAATCCACGTCACACGTGACACACAATGTTTAACATTTCGGAATTAAACAGAGTTTGATCCGATTTTAGATAGGTTTCCTGATATAAAACTTCAGTAAATATAAAATTTATATCTGGACGGTTTCTGCCATTTATGTTTATTCTAAGTTTGCCTTGAATATAAATTTTATTATCTGTAATTAATTTACATACTGCAATATATTATGCATGTTTTATATTTTATTTTGATTATTACATCACATGTATACATTGATGCTTTTTTGGGAGACTCCAACTGTAAACTGAATGGCACTGAGCAGGAATGCAGCAGTGAGACGAGGAAGGGTCAAGGATTCATCAGGTATAATGATTGTACCAGAGAAACAGAAAAGTATTCTATGATAGAATCATAATGCACAATGAATACTTGAGTCTTCAACGTATAACTGAAGGACCTCTAGACAGTCCCAATCAGGTTACAGTAGGAGTCACCGCGCCTACCCGTGTCGGCTCCCTAAGGGAGGATTACTCACGACTTACTTAGACGGCCCGCACCCATTAAATAAAACTAACCGATGTTGGCTCAGCAGAGGGCTATTCACAACAGATAAATTAATCGAATGCAACAATAGAATTAGACGTTTCTATGGATTTTGGTAAATGTTATATTGTTGCTACTGATTGTCGACGGCAGTATATTAATTGAATTACATGTTAACTTTAATTTTGTATTAATTATTTACTAATAAACTTTGATCGGCCCCATAAACAAGAATTCAAAGTGAGTACACATGGCCATCGGAAGATTCTAACCTAACGATCATTGGTCGTTAGTCAGCAACGACTGGAACAGAGGTGCACCTAGCAGCACCTGGACAGATTTATTATGGTCGGTCAAGACGAAATCTTAAAATGGAGAGCGCCACTCTCTGGGTGCGTTTACATGGGACATCTCTGCAGCTATTTAGTCAGCAACAAACAACTATTTGTTAAGGGCGATCATGCAACCCATTAGCGCTCTAAGTTAACTTGTATTTATTGACGTGTTATCGTAGTAGCTGTTGAAAGCCCGCAAACCGTAATTGGGGCTTTGGAGTAGGGGCCTCCCAAGAGGTGCGGTTCTTTTGCTTAGAAAGGCGTTCAATAGTGCTAGAAATATTCGTGTAGTACCGTAGGTGGCTTGCAATTTGCGTAGGTCTGTACCCATCAACCCGGTAGAATCACTACCGCATTTGGAGTCATCCTGAAGGCCGAGTCATCATATATATACATATATGTATATACACACACACACATACTTATATATTTATATATATATATATATATATATATATATATATATATATATATATGAGTAGAGACGGGTATACTTTATCCCCCCAATGAGAGAGCCGTATTAGTGTCCCCCACCACGAGCTAAGCCCCGCCCCTAGAGGTTGATTGGTGTCCTGGATCGGGAGGGCCATTTTGTTTTGGTGTGAGCCCCGCCCTGGAGGGCCATTTTGTTCTGGTGACGTAATTGTTTGAAGATGAAAAAATATAAATGCGTATTGGGGAATGGAACCGTGGACGTTCGGTTTGCTGGCGTGTGACGCTAGCGACTGAGCTACGATGTAGTCAGTTGTGTGTTGTGGTTAGATGTTGGTAGAAGTATGTCGTGAGTGTTGGATGTTGGTTTGGTTGTATGAAATAAGAGTAAAACGTGTATTTGTATAAGAATAAATATTTTTATTGTGTTAAGAATATAATTATAAATATGAATAAAATAAAAATCTGACAATATGAAGACTAGAATAAAATATTATGTTAAAAATATGAATATAAATACAGGATTATACATATACGTAAATAAAATAAAATTCTGACAAAATGTAGACTAGAATAAAACTCAATATTACATATTACAAATATAATATAATTAAAATCTAACAAAAATAAAATGATAAAACTAAATATAAATACAAATACGAGTAATATATAACACGCACACCAACAGTCACAAATACGAACACAATATAATATAATTGAAATATAACCATAATAAAATAGTAAAACTAAATATAAATACAAATACGAGTAATATATTTAAAATATCA
The DNA here is from genome assembly GCA_036971475.1 of Prosapia bicincta. Taxonomy (NCBI): domain Eukaryota; kingdom Metazoa; phylum Arthropoda; class Insecta; order Hemiptera; family Cercopidae; genus Prosapia; species Prosapia bicincta. The sequence continues at coordinate 43,734,397 of JBAIZL010000008.1, forward strand.
CAATAATAAAATAATAAAAGTAAATACAAATACGAGTAAATCTAACAAAAATAAAATGATAAAACTAAATATAAATCAAATACGAGTAACATATAACACGCACACCAACAGTAACACAAACATAATTTTAGGAAATACGAACACAATATAATATAATTGAAATATAACAATAATAAAATAGTGAAACTAAATATAAATACAAATACGAGTAAAATAATTAAAATATAACAATAATAAAATAATAAGACTAAATACATATACGAGTAATATATATATATATAATACGCACACCAACAGTCGCACAAAAATATTTTTAGAAAATATATTACGCACAGTAGGTTAGCGAATATTGGGTTCGCGTGACTTTAAAATTCGGTGTAATATTTGTAGGTGACATCACAGCAACATCGCAGTTATGCACTATCGAAATCGAACTACACCATCAATTACTCCTCATCAGAATTGAACTACAATATAGGTCAATTCTAATAACGAGTCTTTGATGGTGTGGGTCGATTGCGATAGTGCATAAATGTGATGTTGCTGTGAAAGTCAGAGTACAAATATTTCACACCCGATTTTAAAGTCACGCAAAACCAGCATTCGCATGTATCCTTGGCTTACTGTGGGTAAAATATTTTCTAAAGAAGACATCTCCAGCCATCGCTGTCCTCAGTGGTGGCCATTCCATTACAACATGCCACCCCCCAAGCAAACACACACACACGCACACAGTAAGTAGGTTAGCGACTGCAGGGACCGCGTGGTAATATAGGGGAAATAAAATAATTACGATTGGGATCTCAACAACATCAGCAATTACTCACTATCAGAATTGAACTACAATATAGGTCAATTCTAGTAGTGAATCTTTGATGACGTTGCTGTGGGTTCCAAATCGTAATTATTTTTTATTTCCGATATTACCACGCAAGACCGGCATTCGCATGTATCCTGGGCTTACCGGGTGCGTAAGCTGCCTTAAGGGCTGCGGAAGGCAGCCCCATCCATCGCTGCCTTCTGTGGTGGTCATCCATTACAACATACCACCCCAAAGAAATGCGGGACACCTCTTCAAATGAGAAAAACTGTTGGTTTTACGTGAAAATGAATGTAGGAAGTAATATTTTAAAACAAGTGTCACTGCAAGGTTTAAAATACTGCTCACTATTATCATATTCACATGAAAACAATAATCTTACCGCTTTGCGAGAAGTGTTATTCCTCTAGACTCCGCCTTTCTTCGTCCGTAACCGACAATAGGTCTATTACCTCTATCCCGTCCAGGTCCCCGAGCGTGACTGGCGGCTGTTCAGGAGAAGGTGATCTCTCAGATGCCATTTGACTCTGTAAATCGGCTAAGATAGCGTCTATAAAGTCCAGGCTCTGAGGGACCACCTCCGCTGCCCTCGAGGTGGACGGTTGAGGTTGCTGGGATGCTGGTGGCTGGGATGCTGGTGGCTGGGATGCTGGCTGGGATGCTGGCTGGGATGCTGGAGGCAGGGACGTCGATTTCCAGGCATGCGCTGGTGGTGGTTGTTGTTGCCGCTGGCCGTCGTTGCACGTCCTGAGATGCCTATCCCATGACTGGCTGATGATGATGCGGCCGTCGTTAGTACATGGGAGATAGGAAACCCCTGACGAAATGTTCAACGTTACCAACGGGTATCCCGATGATGTAGCCTCCGCCCTGAGTCTCAGCATCTGGCTACCGACAACACAATATAGTAATATGAATACACGAAATACTATAAAATTGCTCTGAAAAACTAATTCACAGTACAATTTTTAAAATTAAGTCAATCTAATGAATAAATACAACGTTTATGAAAATACAGTACTACTGCCTTATACTATTTTATCAAAAATTGATTGGTTTGATATAAGTTTAAAATATAAAATATCAAACAGTTTGAGCTCTCTTAAAGTTAATAAAATATAATTATTGGTAAAATTTTAAGAAGCAATGTGATTCAAATTCAAAAAGTAAACATATAAAGTAATTTAAAATAAAAGATGACAAAGTAATGTGATTTAAATGAAAATATAACAAAAGTAAACATATGAAGTATTTTCAAAGATGACAAATATAAGTAATCGTTGTCACCTACCTAAATAGATCTTCAGCCAAGCCCGGTAAAATAGATTTGACCAGCTCCCGCAGCATGCCGTCAGTATATCTGGTAATATTGAATCCTGGCACCATTATCCTGGATCCTGGTGAGAGATTAACAAAATACGAAAATATAATTATAATAAAATATTAATTGGTAAAATTTAAAAAGCGTTTGAAATGATAAATATTCAAAAAAGTTGACAAATAAAATTTAAAAAAGAAGCATTGTGATTGAAAACAAATGTAAACATATAAAGTATTTTCAAATGAAAGATGACAAATTAAAAAGCAATGTGATTGAAATGAAAAATTAACAACAGTAAAATATTTTCAAATAGAAAGATGATAACTATAAATATTCGTTGTGAATTACCTAAACAAAGTTTCAGCCAATCACTGCAACCTCTTCCTCAGACTCTCGTCGGTCCAGGCAAGCTACTGTGAGAGATCTACAAGTGTGTTGTTGATATATATACTCTTCAACGTTTGGTGGGGTATCAAAGTCTCACAGTTGGCATCCGGTTGTCAAGGTCTGCTGGTTCACGTTCTCACGCCGAGTTCACTAAACACTCACGACCCCGCAACGTCCGGTTCTCAAGGTTTACCAGTTCCCAAGCCTATGAAAGATAAATACGTATCGTGGCGGATGTGGGCGATCTGCACACACTACATACTTCAAGGCTAAGCGAGCACAATTGACAGGCAAACACATGTCCGCATGGTAGACATACAACTTGTACTTCTTCTGCATAGCAAATCTTACATATCGAACGATCATCCTCATTACGTTGTACTAGGTCACCGTCGTCATCGTCATCATCATCATCATCGTCGTCATTGTCATCATTATCGTCATCATCATCATCATCATCATCATCATCATCATCATCATCATCATCATCATCAGTTGCAATATCGATTTCCATTTCTTCTTCTCTTTTAGATTGTACAATCGATGCAAATTTACATTTATGAAACCATAAAACGTGTTCACCAAACGGGTCATGTGTAGGTTCCCAATCGCTTAGACCTCCCCCACAACTAAAACATATAGTAAGGTCATCTTTTCCGGTGTAGAAAAAACCGGCCAAGCTTAGAGTATATGGATTCACTGTTTCGTTTTCCACACCCTTCCAATTACGAAAAGAGCATAATCTTGTGTTCGCAAGTGAATAACGTCGATAAACTGGGTTCTCAATTGTAAGAGAATCGGTCCAAACCATGTCTGTCTGTGGAATGGCTGAAAATCTTAAATGTCTTGTATTCTTATACACTTGTTCTCTGTGTCTCATACGGGGTTGAAACCGTCATCATTATGCCCACATTACAAGTTTGGAAATAGCCGACGCTATTTACCAGTGACTGCCACAAAATGCAGTCCCCACGGGTAATCGACTGTAGGGTGTTTACCCCGAACTTCGAGGTCGAAAACCCGAATGAAAATGGCTCCAACCATCGCCATTTCCTGTAACTGCCACTCCATGACAAAATGCAGTTCCCAATGCAAACAGCCAAGAAGGTTTAGGAGGACTTGTCCTACGCCAGGGACCTTCAAAGGCAAAGCGTTTTTTTTTGCTTTAAAAGTTTACAGGGAGTTACCCCGTGGCAGAGACTTTTAAAGCATTTTTCTTTTGGTTTAGGGGGAGTTAACCCGCGCCAGTGACCATTTAGTTTTTTTTTTTGAAGCTTTAAAGGTTTACAGGGAGTTACCCCGTGGCAGGGACCTTTAAAACATTTTTCTTGAAGGTTTAGGGGGAGTTAACCCGCGCCAGTGACCATCAAATTTGTTTTTTAAATTTTTTTTGAACCTTTAAAGGTTTACAGGGAGTTACCCCGTGGCAGGGACCTTTAAAACATTTTTCTTGAAGGTTTACGAGGAGTTACCCTAACGCCAGTGACCTTCAAGTTGTTTTACACACTAAGACTAAGCGATAAGCAAATCGTAATAATATCTTGCACTGCGCAGTGCACATTTACAATCTACATAACTGTTGTGTTGCGGTAGTATGCACTTGAAGTAAATACGGCTGTTGTTGTTGTTGCTAGACGAGTATTTCTCAGGCAATTCCATGACATGTGGATGGAACTGTCGCAAATATTGAGCCTTTTCCAAACCCTTTGTGAATATGGTGGAAAACGGTGTTAACATGTTTCGCACTGTGTCTTCGTCAAAAGGTATACTACCTTCGTACCAGCTGATACGGTGATAGCTTGACTGTAACCAACGAGCAGACTTTTGCGATGACTCATTTAAATTGTGAAATTTGTAAGGCGGTTTAAAAATGGCAACACTTTGATAATGTTCGGCAACCACAGCCAGTTCCTTGACAACGTATTTACCTTCGTTGTCGACGAAGGCATGAAACTCAACCACTGCTTGCATGCTTCTTGTACAAAACCACTTCCTCGTACAACTTGTCTGCCTCGGGGAGAGTACTGGACACGATCTCGTCCGTGGCTAGACACTCAATGATGTAAGACCCTAGTTGTGGTTCATTATAAAACAGTTCGCTGATGCGCCGGTTTACGAGCGGTAAGGTATCCATTAATAAATTCCATTCTGGTAGGCCCAAGGTGACCCTGTGTTTTCCGTCAAACAAGGCGATATAACGTTTACCGAAGATAGTCTTTATTGTGATATCGCCGTTAGTTAGTGTAAACTTACGTTGGTCTCCTTCAGGCAGCGGTAGTCGTGTCTTGAAATCATTAAAGTCGTTGTATGTGAAAAAAACAAATTTTCTACCAGCCTGTATAAGGACGCCTAGTTCGTAGACGGTGTGCTGAAAAAGCCCGGTCGCGACAAACTTCGTACACTGGTCATTCAGAAAATACACAGACTTTAGAAATATGTTCAACGGACGAGCGGTACGGTCTACATCCATCACGTCCATGACGACAACTGAGACTAAATGCGCACGGTATCGCAGGGTGTGGTCACAGATTACGTAATCTTTTTAACAACACCTGTTAGCAGGTTATAGACAATATGCGAATCGTGAATAATCAAGCAGTAACCGGAAGTATTAGTCGGAATATTGGCAGACGCCTCGATTTCAAGTCTCACATCTACAGGTCCTGATTTTATCGTATCGTTTTGTTTCGAACAATCGATTACAAAAATCGGTGCTTTCTCTTTAAAGGTTGACAAGTCTAGACACGGTGATGGTTCGCGTGAATAATAGGACTGTTGAAATCTAACGTACATGTCATACAAAATGGCGGTGTCGCCGAGAATATTATCGTAGGGAAAGTACTGAGAGTTGAGATACAATTTTACATCCGTTACCTTGCAGCTATCAAACTCTGAAGCATTTGTTTTAATCTTGTTTTTGCGATCGGTTTGCAACGCGAAAATTACGTAACGAGGTTTTTCCAGTTGCGAAGATGTCTTTACAGTCCAAGAGAGTTGTTTCGTGGCCGGTAAACCGGGATATTCTATTAGTTCCCATTTCCGGTGTGGTACGTGAACGGTGACATCGCGTTCAATCATTTTCAAAAGTTTCAATTTTATCGGATCGGCTACGGAGACGTGCGGAACTCGCCAATAGATAGTATTTATTTTCAGATCAATATTTGTCGCATCCGTGCTAACTATTGCGTTTAAATTTGAAGATGAACGCAAAAGGACAAGCTCCTGTTTCACGTTGACTACAATTCTATTGTAATCCTCGAAAAATCCCATCAACATACGCAACGGTATAACTATGTTGAACTCTTTACAATCGTTATTTGTTTTACCCACTCCTAGCCAACCGCAATTTCCGAGTTTATTTTTTTCGTGTTCGCGCAAAGAAAGCAAGTTCTTAATGGTGGTCGTTATACCGACATTCCTGGTCCTGTCTATTTCGTTGCCTCCGATTTCGTATCTGATATCGTCGAAAAGAAAAGTTATAGCATTATTTATCAAAGACACGTCAGCGGCCGCTCCTCCGTCTTTTGTCGCTGTCAAAGTACCTTTTATATGCAGCGTGCTCTGAAAAGGTATCGTAATGACATCTTGTTGATGAATGGGAATACGAATTTCATCGTTATTACCAAACGTAGCGGAGGAGTACGGTCGATGAGTATGGTACTCCAGCCCGTTGAGGGTGTTGTCGTACTGGGCGCTAGAGTCGATTGCCAAAAGGTTTTCCATTGTTCACTTTAAAACCCAAAGATCTGAGGAACCTAACGTTTCGCAGTGTTAACTGTGCCGTCGTCGGACGTAAACTGCCGCCCTTCTTATAGAAGCGCTCGTTAAATATTAGCCCCATCTCGACGTCTACGTAAATGTAATCGTAAGGAAATGTTTTCTCCACGAAAATCTATTATATCGCCGTTCTGATCTCGTAGACTTACAGTGATATTATGAATGACGCTTACGTTGACAGGTAAATATATTACGCTCTGAGGGACTTCTACAATTTTATAACCGGGCGGTACCTGCGGATAAAATTCGTGCAAAGTATGGCATTCTATGCCGTTTTGAAACGATCCTGCGACTATATTGCAATCCACGCGTATCACGTTAACCCTGATGATATCTACAGGCCGGTCAGAAGAGTGTTTATGATTCGCCTCTAATTTCCTCTTACTGAACCCCATCAGCTGGCCTATAGACATGGCCTTGTCGAAAAAGATTGCGTGCGAACATTTTATATCCACTTTGAGTGTGTTATTATTCGGTGTCAATACTAAAACAGTATCGGGAACTAGTTTCGTTTTAATATACCTCTCAATATCGGATATTTCGTACGATCCGGTCGGTAATGAAATCGTGTGAACGTTTTTATCATCGCCGTAATGAAAAAGATTGTTTACATCCTCAACGATGTTTGGTATCGAGTTGTATGTTGCCAGATCGATAAAAGCTATTTCCCACTCGCCTTTTGATACATCAATTGGTGGGAAAAAGTCACAAGACAAAACGGCAGTGTGATCTGTTAGAACTATGCTCATGACGTTAGAAACTTTAGACACAAATGACCGCAAACGACTGAGTTGTCTTTTTGATGTCTCTTGTAGTTATAGTGTACGTTAGCGTTTTCGCCAAAATACCTACTTAGCTCAATTGGCGGTCGCAGATTTCCGAAACTATCATAGTACTCTATAGAGTCTCCTCTCTTTTTGTAACATACCCAATGCGTGCCGGGGCCGGTTATACTATCCAAATTCACGATAGCCGATTCGTTTCTTAAAGGTCGTGCAGGTAATGTATCTCTCATGTATACACCTCTGAACCACGGTACTCCCAATGCTAAGGCGTATCTTTCCAGTTCTATATTAGTCAACGGTCTAATGGGTATACAATCTATCGACGTTTTTTTTTCGTACATCTTTTCTTCTTCTTCCCGCTACCTTGTTTCTTGTACGGTTTCAAGTAAAGCCCTTTGCCTTGCAGACGTTTCAACAGGTGTTGAACGGTAGGCTTTCGACGACGACGTCTTTTACCGCCGCCAAATGCGGTCTTAGCTTTCATCGCTGCCGTTACGGCCAAAGCAGCAGCGCGTTCACCGAGCGATGCGTCACCCGCTTTGACTCTGCTCCAAGCTTTTCCCGCTAAGATTTCGTCGGCTACGCGTCTTCTATCTGAATCACTGTAGTTGCTGTAGGAGATATCGTGTTGTTTACAGGCTTCGTCCAACGGATTTATACCTTTATCACCGCGTGCCAACCGTGTCTTCAATTTTGTTCCCGGTCCGCAATAATTGTACGAAGGTAAGTGTAATTCGACTGGAAGTAAATCGATGGCTTTATTCAAAACACCAGACACTAGTCCACGTCCTGTCTTTATGACACCGCGTTTACGACTAACAGCTGTTTTCCGTTTGACACCCATTTTATTAATGATTCATAACAGTCACTGTTACGCCTACTTATAAAATATGTCTTTCAAGATTGCATATAACTCTCGGAGTCTAGTCGTCTTCATGCATCGTATTTTCAAAACATCGAAAATATCCTTTTCAACTGCCGTCACAGCTTCCAGAAATTCGTTGTACAAAAAAACCTGGTTGTCGGCGGTGAAGAAATAAAGATTTCCGTCCATATATCTGAAACCGCCGCGCAAATCGTTTGGTAAACCGTGGTAGATTTCGGTCATAGGTCCTTGATATAAACCGGTGTACCTACATTCATCATATCTCATCACATAAGCGTTGTCGTAGAGGACAATTGTTTTACCCAGATGACTGTTGAAAATAGCGTTAACCGTCTTCATCGGCCGTCCTATCCAATCTTTCAGCGTGTACATATATCTTTTCAAAAGACTAGGATATTCTATAGCGTAAACCCAACCGTGAGCAATGAGCACCACATCTCCGCTGGGTGATTGATAAACGGCTGTAACGTTAGTAAAACCAGGTCGCAAATAGTTTAACCATTCCGAAATGATTTCGGGTTTCGGAACCACTTCTCTCTTATTCGGATCCAAATTCAATATCCATACATACTGCCCGTGAAACAAGTACATATGTTTCATCGCTATTAAAACGGCGTCAAAGCCGCGGACAGAACATAAATCTATAGTGTTTATTTCTGTTTCGATCGTCGTAGGGCTAGAACGAGCGGTGGAGCTGATGGTAGTAGGGGTAGTAGTGCTTGTGGTGGTAGTGCTTGTGGTGGTGGAGGGGGTAGTGGTGGTTGGTTTTGCACCATATAGATACTGAATATTATTAATATCATCTGAAGAAAGGTCTAAATAATACATATTGGATATATTTCGGGTGGTCGTATAGGCATACATTATCGAATCACGTTTCTTATTATGAGAGAGTCCTAGAGCGTGCCCTATTTCGTGAACCAGAACAGCGTAAAACGAGTCACGACCATTAACGGATGTAGACATTGTAAAGTCCCACTCTTCTTCGTTATCGAACTGTATCTCTACTTGCGATTGAAGCACATGAGGCGCAAAAGCGTGGGCAACGACTCTTCCTCTACCGTCAAATCTAGTACCGCACATTGTTCCTTCCGACAGTTTTATATGTTCAGCGTCCCCAAATAGTATAGCGATATTTGGCCTTGTCGAGTCGAGAGTAAAAGTCAAAGGGATATATCTACTCCAGAGATTGAAAGCGTGCGAAGCGATATTGAGATATTTTCTATTACCATACATATACCAAGTTAGTCCGTTGATACCCCATTTACGGTTGGTCTTAGCCTGAACAATACTGCTACTACTACCGTTAGTTTCAGTATATCCACAAAATACCGTCGTATCGGTGATAGGGGAAGGCGACGACGACGACGACGACGTTGCGAGCGAGGAGCTCAACAAGGCGAACAGTAACATCAGCTTGAAGAACATTTCGACTGATATTATTTTTAAAGTGTTCCCGTATTTATTTTCGTGTATTGACCTTGTCGATCTATTTTTCTACAGGCTTCTCTCGCATTAGCGTGTCTCGTAGGCTTTGAATAGCCGTATTCAATTGCCTTTGCGAAACAGCATCGTTATCAGCTATACCATCGGCTATCCCCGATAAGCGCTTAGAGTTTAACCAGTAGTAGTCGCCCGTCTCCTCGGAATGCAGAGTGTATTTCTTTATCCAAGATTTAATTTCATGAAGCTGGCGAACGTTAACAGCGTCGACATCGGTGAAACCGTCTCGAACATTAGTTATACATTTTCCGTTTGCGTTATACATTTCACCGATCGGCAGTAGGGTGAGAAACAGCGTATTTTTCATTAGAAAACCCAGTGTGACCGCATCTTGTTGGTACAAAGGTTCTTCGACCTGAGCGAGCCGCTTATTTTGAAAACTCCAAACAGTTTTGTCTTTTCGAGGCACCCTATCGTCCACGTATAATTTTGTAGCGGCGTCATTTTTATACAAAGGCGCTTTAACATTACATATGGCCACTCCGTGAGCGTCAAATTTACCCTCTGCGTTTTTCGATAAGAAATTATCTCTGACGTACTTCATGTTAGTAGCGTCAGAGTCTTTCATAGGCGCCGATACACCGCACACCCTTTGGTCGCCGAAGGAAAAACAATCGGCTAGTTTAATAGGAACCAACGATTCCAAGTAGGCTCTCGTTACGGCATCATCTTTTTCTTTCGGCTCTCCGAGACCTCCCAAAGGCAAGCCTTTTGTATGATATCTATTCTTTATTCGAGTCAAACAGTGTTGTTCGAGATACGTTTTGGACACTGCATCGCCGTCCTCAACGGGATGGCCTAGACCGCCTACAGAAAAGCCTTTAGTGTAGTATTTTTTCCTATCCTCGTCGAAACCTAAACATGTTTTCGCTATCGTACCCGCATTGACGGCATCGCTGTCCTCAATAGGATCACCAACATTGCGCAATAACTTACCTATCGCGTCATAATGATTACCATCGGGAGTCAGACCTATCCCGTGCTGATGATGATGGGGGTGCGGAGCGTTAATCTGGTCCGAAAAACGACCAAACTTATCGACGCTCATCTTATTAATGTCCTAATTTTTCTATTTCCACTGCCTTTTATAAAACCCGCTTCCCTCAGCTCTTCTATAATGGAGGCAATTTCGTTCTCATGACCCGTATGACCTACCTCTTGAGATGACAAAAGGAGTCGTAACCTATCACAGAGTTCGTTAGGGTTGTCCCAATAGGCATAACCTTTACCGCTATGCAAACCGGTGGGCGGAAATAATCTCGATATAATTGCCTTGTACTTGGCGGATTTACTAGCACGGTTTATGGCTAATAGATGATTATAACCTTTCCTATGAGCACTCTTTTGTTCACAGATTTGTTTATAGGTGTTCAGGTCGGCCTTTGTGTATAATGTTTCATCGTGTTTGCGCATAAATATCAATTCATAGAGCCCTTCGGTTCCCTTGTAAGAGTCCGCGTCGATGATGATGTCACCGTTTTCGTCGTCAAACCTTATATACTTATCGCCTATCATAACAGTACCGTCTCCTGTTATTCGAGGACCGTATGTGTTATCAATTGTATTCCTATTGTCTTTAATCATTCTCAACACGTAGGTCCGCGGTAGACGATGTTTGAACATTGTATGGACATAACGAACACTATCTTCCTGGCCCGCCGGTGTTGATAGTAGCTCTTTAACAACACTACTTTGGCGCATCGGTGTAACTGAAGGTCCAGGCTCATCTGTTGATTCAGCTATTACTTCGGTATCGATGAATTTCGGAACATGGGTTTGTGAAGCATCATCCTCCATGTCTACATCCATTTCTTCTTCTTTTTTAATTTCCATTTTCGGCTGTGGACGACGAATTTTCGAAATTTCCTTAATGATAGGGCTATATTGTTTAGTCAAAATCCGTTCAGCATCTGCATCGCCGAACTTTATCTGCAGATACTTTCTCTTGATGTTCTCCCTCAAACGGGCAATCTCAGAGATAACCTGCTCCTCCTTTGGTGTCATATTGCGAAATGAACAGTAATTCGACTATCAAATAGCTTTTAAGACAGTTCCAAAGATCGAAAAAACACAGCGTAACGCTTTTCACGCAATAGGTACTGCACAACCTGCGATGCGGACGCTTTCATCAATTTCGAATTGTTCCAAGATAAACCTCGGCAGTATCTGTACATGTTGTTGTCAAAATATGGTATACTTTCCACCTTCTCGGCGCTCCTAAAGACAAAGGTACGTTTTATATTTTCGCGCCATTGCGGTATTTCGGCTACTATTAGATTATCATCTCTGGGCATATCTTGCATGTACCGTTTTAGCGTCGGTATAGAGTTTTCGAGAAGATAACTATTCAAAAGCAGAAACTCATCAGTATTTGCCCCCGTATATGTGCACCACATTTGAAGCTGCCTACTATCGACAACAGTATATTTGATCCGTCAAAAGACAAGCCGAAATGATGACACTGATTAGGCACAGTCGGCAGGGCGGCCTTTAGAAATTCGGTTGTAAACACACCTTGTGCCTTATTATTTACAGCCTCGTAAAATTTACCTCTACTGCGTAAAGGTAGCGACGAAGGTCTAGGACCGTATTTCACATTGTAGCTAATGTCTACACAACACTTTACACCGCTGATAAGCTTGTACGACTTTATAGGACCGACTATGGGAATTGTCCTTTCCGTGATTACTACACAACGGGACGCGTACGGCAATGAACAGCTGAACTGTAACATATCGAGGTATACTTGCGTGTACTCTATGCCTCCGTGACTGAGAGTCAAAGTCCGATTGAAAAAATCAGGAAACGGCCGGAATCTGGATACCAAGTTTTGCGGATGGCGAACAGTTCCTTTCAACATGTGTTCATTGTATAATATCAATTCAAATGGTACACCTCCTTTATCACATTCGTGCATGAACCTAATCCAAATGTCTCGATTATAAATTCTATTTGCGGATGTGATCATTAACAGAATTATAGGCGGTAAGCTCTTGCTGTACGATCCGAACCGCTTATGTCTCCAGCAGCGCCTATTAAATACATGTCCATGTCTATTCGTACGACTACAGTAGTTTCCGCAAAACCTCTTCTTATCGGGATAATAGAAACAACATAAATTTGATTTTGGTGTTTTCGTAGTGTCGCTATTAGCATATGGCGAAATATCATTATAAGTGTATATACGCATTATAAATCTTTTACGAAGGAATCAAACCCGATTCTGTATCGACCCTGATCTATATCGCTGTCTTTATCTATTACTATAAAACCGAATTTCTCTTTCCAGGCTGTTGCGCAGAGCTTTTTGAAAGTGTTAAACGACACGTCCGTGCCTACGTGATCCGAATGAATGTGTCTTAAATTCATATCGTCCTGTTTAAATACAACAATCAGATTGGTATTGTCTCGGATTAAATGTTTGGGAATCCTACTGTACGTTTGACCGAGATAAAAAGAATCAATTGAGCTATGTCTCCCCATACTGAAGTAATTACGTATATTATCATGTTTTTCACACTGTATATCGTCAAAAATCATAATGGAATTCGGTTCCGCTTCATGTGGATTGATGATGTTGTCGTTATCACTGTACGGAAAATAACCGATACCCGATTCTTCCATCACCTTAGACAGAAACTCATATTTCGGTTGGTGAAGTGATTTTGAAAAAATATATATGTTGGCGAACTTCAGCCCGTTTGCCTCGAACAAAAGATTAAAAATTACATTTGTTTTACCGCAATTTGAAGGACCACACACAATTGCTCTAATAGTGTTGGGCAATAGGGGACTGTGTCGAATTCGTTTCTCCTTTTCACCTACATAAGCGTCGAAATTATGTAGCTGCATCGTATATGGAGCAACCACTACACGCATCTCGAAAGACGTAACCAGAATGAATCAATTGTGTGAAAAACCTGATATTTATTTTCGAAACATATTTTCTATTGCAGTATAAAGCAATTTTGACACATTGACTCTGCAACTAGTACTTTTCCATTGACGTCATCGCATGCTCGTGGCCGGATGCGTGTAAGGTCAGTTGGGACAAAGCAATTGCGACCAGTACTTTTCCATTCACGTCATCGCTTGCACATGGCCGGATGGGCGCAGCTGGCCGGATGTGGTAAATTGTTTCACAGTATAAGTTTATTTTTATCTACCCAAGAGTTGTGCTTTTTATCGAAACCTTGCCATTTCACAAGAAGCTTATCTCCTTTCCGGCGCAAAACCTTTTCCACCAAATAAACGTCGCCAACATTTGTTCGACTTAATTCTTCAGCATAAAACCCACCTTTTAATATTTCACCTCTCGAATCTTGTAAAATGTAGGTTTTAGGTGAGGACGGTACAACAGCAAACACGGTGAATACTTCTTGCGTCCAGTTTGGATAAAATCCTTTCGAAAAAACTTTTTTGTATTTGGATATTCTAACTCTATCGTCTACCTGGAATGATCGCGATTGAGGTATAGTACGACTATTTACTTTGTCTTTTATTCTAGCCAACAGCATTGCTTCATGTTTTTTTCTCACCTGACACGGTTTCATACCAATAGTACTGTGTACGGTTTTGTTGTATGACTTTACAATATCATCTAAAATATCAGTCCATTTATGACTACCGCGAGCCGTGAATTCTAACCACATTTTACTTTTCAAAGTTCTGTTTAACCTTTCTACGATGGAAGCTTTTTTCTCGGTGTAAGTGTGATAGTGATTAATTTTATAGGTTTTCAATAAGTTTTGAACAGATTTGTTAAACCATTCTTTACCCTGATCGGTCTGAAAATGCTTCATACTGTGTTTCTCTAGTATAGGCTTTAATGCTGAAGCTACTTCGGAACCGGTTTTAGATTTTATCGGCACCGCAAACGCAAATTTTGATAAACAGTTAATCATAGTCAATATATACTTATAGCCTTTGTTTTCCTTTGCATAGGGAATCATCTCAACTAAATCAGCTTGATAAAGATCGTTTACACCTTTCAAAGTAACACTACGTGTTTTAAAATTTCTACGAGCCGGCTTATGAAGCTCGTTAGCAATAGCACGTCTAACGTTCATTTCAAAACTGACCACCTTGATTTTACTTTTGGTACTTTTAAACCAACTGACTAGGTTTCCATCAACACCCAAGAGGTACAGTCCGAAGTCGTTCTTGTTTTTTGGAAGCTTCCCCGGGAATGTGAAGCATTCCAAGGCCTATCCTCCCAGGCGATCAGTTTTTGTCGTTCAATTTTACTTTTAATCCCATCCACACACACATTCAGTCTTATAGACGATTAAGTCGAGAGAGAGGACCATTCAACCTAGGTTTCACACACACACACACTCGTGCAACAAATATTTTATACCTTTTGCAAAAAAGTATTTTATTCAATACAAACACACACAATCTGTCAAAACAGAAGCTATGTTCTTTTGTTGCTACAACACTTATCCATTCACACAACCTTATAGGCGATTAGACCGTGACAGAGGGCCCATTCATTCAGCCTAGGATCTCCACACAGCATAGGTCATACAAAAAATAAAATGGAACGACTTGATTTCACAACACCGTTCAGGATGATGGGAATCATTCTAGGCGTGGAACCTTACAGTACCCATAAGGTAGCGTATCAAAATCCCCGTTACGTTTTCTTTTCGCACCTGTGGCTCTGAACAATTTTGTTTCACACACAGTAACAACACCATGATCCTTTCTGCGACGTATACGCGATTCATCGACCATTATGCTATCCTCCTCTGTTTGTTCATTCAATACTAGTTTCTTTAAAGAATCGAAATTTAAATAACCTGAGGTGCGGAGATTTAAAGTCAGTCCTTTAATTTTGCAAACTGTAACGGTTTTGTCATTTTCCGTACACATTACCTTGTAGCCGTACGTTTTCGGACCTCCCGAAACAAATTCTGTAATGTATGCAGAAGGACCATAGTCAGCCAGTTCGTCTGTCATCTGCCCCAAGTAGTCTCCTGTCGATATATCGTGCGTACCGTCTTTGTGGAGATAAATGACACTATCTGTGTCGTAATAGAGGACCTGTGATCCCAACACGTCCAAATACTCATAGAGCTTAAGACGAGCATGGGCTGTAGTGAATTCAGCGAGAACGACATTTACTGTTGGTAGTACATCACAGGCGTTGTCAGTGTAGCACCAGTTCACTACGACAACGTCCTGGTTAACCTCTTGTATATGGATTACATCAATTGACGGCGACGTTAACAAGTTGAACAGTTCATTAGGCTCTCTTACTATTGTAGTCTTTGCCTGGTTTTCACGTTGTCCAAACTTACCCCAAAAGGAGTTAACATTAGTTTAGCCAACGACCTGGCACCAGGATTTTTTTCAATTTTCAACGGGTCAAGTCTAACCCCTTCGTTGTCGAAATAGCTTTGGACATAGTCTATTTTGTCTTGTTCAGAACGACACCATTCTGGGTAACCTGAAGCCTCCTGCTTTATTTTTAAAAATGTATTAATATAGTCGATAAACAGTCCGTTCCCTTTGTCAAATGAAGCCATTTCGTATTGCCAGAGCTCATACATTTCCAATATCACGTAACCTTTCTGCACAGCTTTGCGTATCTCATCCATAGTCCATGTTCCTGTCAACGTCCGTTCGTCAAGAGAGTGAGTACAGTCTCCAGGTATAAGGTTCTCGCCACATGTACGGCATAGGATGAACATCAATTTATCGTTCATCCTGACCGGCAGCACTGGATGATACAGATCCCGAGGAGGTAGGACCGTACATTTCAGGAGGCCGTCAGCAGACATTCCGACTGCTCTACACTCATTATTACCGACGTGTATTATCGGATGTCCTATCGGATATTCGCGGTACTTACACACCCAGGGGTACAAGGAGCAAACATCAATGTACCGAATTTTCTCGTTCTCCTGACACATATGGTACGATTTTACATTCCCCGTACGACCGCCGAAAAACGCGTCTCGAGGGTTTAGTGGTGTGAGGTGCGTTAGAGGGTGGGAATCAAGGTATGCCATAGTTTTGTTTAATTTTTTCTTCCTATAAAATTCACACTCCCACATCTCGACAACATTATAATGACGGGACAATTTAGCCATCTTAGCTTTAGTCCTGGTCAGTCGTGCACTATGAGTGTCTGACGGGTCGTCGATTAGAGGTGAATCACGCCCAAATGTGTAACAGTTTGGACATCCGTGCCAGTAACAACCGTGAAATTCATATACGGTCTTCGTTCGGTCACATAGTCCGTCGACCTTTATACCGTCTACTTTAATTTCACGACCTCTACCGGCATGCTCCAGTCGATAGCCGTTCTGGTCTTCGATCCATGCGAGCCACTGTAGAGTGATGGCGGATTGATTATCGACGCGTCTGTACCCATTCTTTGGCAGTATGCCTATTGTGTTTGGCTTGAGAAACTTTCTTCTGAACGCTAAGCTACACGCGCTAGCAATAGTGACGGCCTCGAGAAACGGATCTACATTGCATTCCTGCAAGAACGAAGCACGAAACTTTATACAGGCTTGAGCTAATATATCAACATCAGAGAGGCAATATTCGAATATTTCCGTTTGAAAATTGAACACATAACCGTTGGAGACTTGTTCATCGTACCACTGTAAGAATTTTGTATTGTTCTTTTCGAACATTGAGTCAGGACAGTAGTATTCCTTTCCAGGAATAGGACCTACATAATTTTCATTGGCCACTGTGTTGAAAAGGTGAGGAAAGTAACCTTTCTTTTTTTCGGGAGGTAGGTCGAACGCTTCAGGGAGTTTAGACAATGCCATTGGCATATAGTTTAGAGAATCGATAAACTTTACGTTATCGATCTCCATCAATATAATCCTAGTTCCACGCATTATCAATTCAGGTGTAAACTGAGTTTCTTCCAGAACGTATTTCAAAAGGAATTGAAAATCAAATGCCTGTCCATTATGAGCGATAACGCACACCTTTTTAAACGTTTTACGCACATCCATTATGTAGGCTATGAACCCGTCAACTGGACTCTCTTTAAAAATTTTATTAACTTTAAGAGAGCTCAAACTGTTTGATATTTTATATTTTAAACTTATATCAAACCAATCAATTTTTGATAAAATAGTATAAGGCAGTAGTACTGTATTTTCATAAACGTTGTATTTATTCATTAGATTGACTTAATTTTAAAAATTGTACTGTGAATTAGTTTTTCAGAGCAATTTTATAGTATTTCGTGTATTCATATTACTATATTGTGTTGTCGGTAGCCAGATGCTGAGACTCAGGGCGGAGGCTACATCATCGGGATACCCGTTGGTAACGTTGAACATTTCGTCAGGGGTTTCCTATCTCCCATGTACTAACGACAGCCGCATCATCATCAGCCAGTCATGGGATAGGCATCTCAGGACGTGCAACGACGGCCAGCGGCAACAACAACCACCACCAGCGCATGCCTGGAAATCGACGTCCCTGCCTCCAGCATCCCAGCCAGCATCCCAGCCACCAGCATCCCAGCCACCAGCATCCCAGCCACCAGCATCCCAGCCACCAGCATCCCAGCAACCTCAACCGTCCACCTCGAGGGCAGCGGAGGTGGTCCCTCAGAGCCTGGACTTTATAGACGCTATCTTAGCCGATTTACAGAGTCAAATGGCATCTGAGAGATCACCTTCTCCTGAACAGCCGCCAGTCACGCTCGGGGACCTGGACGGGATAGAGGTAATAGACCTATTGTCGGTTACGGACGAAGAAATGCGGAGTCTAGAGGAATAACACTTCTCGCAAAGCGGTAAGATTATTGTTTTCATGTGAATATGATAATAGTGAGCAGTATTTTAAACCTTGCAGTGACACTTGTTTTAAAGTATTACTTCCTACATTCATTTTCACGTAAAACCAACAGTTTTTCTCATTTGAAGAGGTGTCCCGCATTTCTTTGGGGTGGTATGTTGTAATGGATGACCACCACTGAAGGCAGCGATGGATGGGGCTGCCTTCCGCAGCCCTTAAGGCAGCTTACGCACCCGGTAAGCCCAGGATACATGCGAATGCCGGTCTTGCGTGGTAATATCGGAAATAAAAAATAATTACGATTTGGAACCCACAGCAACGTCATCAAAGATTCACTACTAGAATTGACCTATATTGTAGTTCAATTCTGATAGTGAGTAATTGCTGATGTTGTTGAGATCCCAATCGTAATTATTTTATTTCCCCTATATTACCACGCGGTCCCTGCAGTCGCTAACCTACTTACTGTGTGCGTGTGTGTGTGTTTGCTTGGGGGGTGGCATGTTGTAATGGAATGGCCACCACTGAGGACAGCGATGGCTGGAGCTGTCTTCTTTAGAAAATATTTTACCCACAGTAAGCCAAGGATACATGCGAATGCTGGTTTTGCGTGACTTTAAAATCGGGTGTGAAATATTTGTACTCTGACTTTCACAGCAACATCACATTTATGCACTATCGCAATCGACCCACACCATCAAAGACTCGTTATTAGAATTGACCTATATTGTAGTTCAATTCTGATGAGGAGTAATTGATGGTGTAGTTCGATTTCGATAGTGCATAACTGCGATGTTGCTGTGATGTCACCTACAAATATTACACCGAATTTTAAAGTCACGCGAACCCAATATTCGCTAACCTACTGTGCGTAATATATTTTCTAAAAATATTTTTGTGCGACTGTTGGTGTGCGTATTATATATATATATTACTCGTATATGTATTTAGTCTTATTATTTTATTATTGTTATATTTTAATTATTTTACTCGTATTTGTATTTATATTTAGTTTCACTATTTTATTATTGTTATATTTCAATTATATTATATTGTGTTCGTATTTCCTAAAATTATGTTTGTGTTACTGTTGGTGTGCGTGTTATATGTTACTCGTATTTGATTTATATTTAGTTTTATCATTTTATTTTTGTTAGATTTACTCGTATTTGTATTTACTTTTATTATTTTATTATTGTGATATTTTAAATATATTACTCGTATTTGTATTTATATTTAGTTTTACTATTTTATTATGGTTATATTTCAATTATATTATATTGTGTTCGTATTTGTGACTGTTGGTGTGCGTGTTATATATTACTCGTATTTGTATTTATATTTAGTTTTATCATTTTATTTTTGTTAGATTTTAATTATATTATATTTGTAATATGTAATATTGAGTTTTATTCTAGTCTACATTTTGTCAGAATTTTATTTTATTTACGTATATGTATAATCCTGTATTTATATTCATATTTTTAACATAATATTTTATTCTAGTCTTCATATTGTCAGATTTTTATTTTATTCATATTTATAATTATATTCTTAACACAATAAAAATATTTATTCTTATACAAATACACGTTTTACTCTTATTTCATACAACCAAATCAACATCCAACACTCACGACATACTTCTACCAACATCTAACCACAACACACAACTGACTACATCGTAGCTCAGTCGCTAGCGTCACACGCCAGCAAACCGAACGTCCACGGTTCCATTCCCCAATACGCATTTATATTTTTTCATCTTCAAACAATTACGTCACCAGAACAAAATGGCCCTCCAGGGCGGGGCTTACACCAAAACAAAATGGCCCTCCCGATCCAGGACACCAATCAACCTCTAGGGGCGGGGCTTAGCTCGTGGTGGGGGACACTAATACGGCTCTCTCATTGGGGGGATAAAGTATACCCGTCTCTACTTATATGTATGTATGTATGTATGTTTGCATTAGTAAATTTGTTTTTGGAAACTACTCTAAAGATTTTTACCAAAATTAGTATATAGATGGTTTTTAACCTCATGTTTACAATGATCAAAGTCAAAATTTGCTAAAACGTCTTCACGATCGGTTTTCAAAACACTATATATATATATATATAAATGTATTTGTAATTTTGTGTCGAAAAATCCTTTAAGGGTTTTCACTAAAATTGATATATTGGTGGTTAACCTTAGTAATCCAATAGCTGCCATTTTTTAAAGAAAAACCTCTATCAACAAGTTTTCGAAAATGTTTAAGAAGTTCATATTTCCATAAATACATTGGACTCAAGCAAGAGTTAACTTTCATTTACTGTGCAAATACATCATTTCCCAGTTAGACCAGCATTTGCCTTGACAATCCATATCACAGAGGCAAACTTTTGAGTTTGTTGGTATCTACTTAAGAACCTCTGTGTTTATGCAAAACGTGCTATTTGTGCCATTCTCTAGGATTAAAAAAAGGAGTAGCTTAATAATTATTTTGCAAAACAATCTACGTCACACGTGAACATAATATTTAAAATTTCAGACTCGATCATAGCATTATACTTTCGTAGATAGGTTTCAATAAATCAAATATAACGTC
The DNA here is from genome assembly GCA_036971475.1 of Prosapia bicincta. Classification (NCBI taxonomy): domain Eukaryota; kingdom Metazoa; phylum Arthropoda; class Insecta; order Hemiptera; family Cercopidae; genus Prosapia; species Prosapia bicincta. Next base: position 43,755,248 of record JBAIZL010000008.1, read on the forward strand.
TTGTTATTAAAGATTCTTTATGCATTAAAGTTTTTTTTGTGAAATTAAACTGTTGATAAGTGAGTCAGTTAAATTTGTTTGTAAAAAACGAGTGCCTGGCTGTTTTAACTAACTCTTTTTACTTTAAATAATATGAGAGTCCAAAATATTATTCCTTCTACATCTATTTAGATGTCTGCCTTCGTTCAGTCTATTTCAGTGTTCCAGCCCAGTGAGTTGAGAAACAATATGCAATATATTGTTTCAAGTTTTTTTGTTCTTTATATTTTTTAATTTAAATATACTATTGTAGTTAGTGTTGCTATTGAATTATTAATTCGATCGATTCAAGAAAGGCCTCCGTTGTGAGATCAATCTAGCAAGACGTTCCTGGATACAAATGTTCCGCTCGTTAATATATAGTACAGTTTTTAACACTCTAATATCAACAATAATTCAGTTGTTAACCATATTATTTTTGTTTAGAAGAATTTAGATATTGTAGTAAAGAAAAATGGAAACATTTGAGGGACAGCTTTCAAAGTGAATTAAAAGCTCGGAGTTTCTCGTATAGAGTTAAGAACTGTCCACTAGTCTCGTGAGCTTTATTGATATTGTGTGTCCAGTATCGCCTTCTTACACTACCGGTAATGGGTAATTAGGAACCGGTAATGTATGGAAAACCGTTAGTGTTATGGGAACCGGTATGAAGAACTGGTAGTGTATGGGGAACCGGTAGTATATGAGGTACCGGTAGTGTATATGGAACCGGTAGTGTATGGGGAACCGTTAGTGTTATGGGAACCGGTATGAAGAACTGGTAGTGTATGGGGAACCGGTATTATATGAGGTACCGGTAGTGTATAAGGAACCGGTGGTGTATGGGGAACAGGTATGAGGAACCGGTAGTGCATGAGGAACCGATAGTGTATGGGGAACAAGTATGAGGAACCGGTAGTGCATGAGGAACCGGTAGTGTATGGGGAACCGGTATGAGGAACCGGTAGTGTATGGGGAACCAGTGTGAGGAACCAGTAGTGTATGGTGAACCGGTATGAGGAACCGGCATTGTATCTGGAACTGGTTAAACCACACAAATATATCCGTTATTCCGTAATTCTGCCAGGAGTATAAAGTTTTTTAGGGACCCAACGACTGTAAAATATATAATACTAGCGTGAAATGACTTGCGTACTCCAGTGGGTTTTATGGCGATAGAATACATTAAGGATACCGAAATCCAAGGAGCTTCTACCTCGGGCTTAGTACTTCATTACTAGAAAGATGGCGTGGATTTCTTTTATGGACAGTGCAGTATCATCAGTCTTAAAGTTTATATTCACCGACAGTCGTAAGGTTAATTAAACTGTAATATGTAATAAATTATTCCAGGTAGTTTTGTACTATGTGTTGGTAACATTGCCACTAGCGACAGTTTCTACGGTGACTTCGGTAATCTTACATTTGCCTCTCAGACGTAATGGCAGTTACACCCTTATCTGTTTATAAGGGTTGATGTGTCGGCAAACTGAAGTTTTCGTAATATTAACGACAATTTTTGTCCAGGTGTTTTCAAGCAAATAAGCCCTTTTAGGCTATAATGTCTATTTTTTTCTTATATTTCCACATTTGGTTCAACAGTTTTTATATACCAGTTTTATATTTATCTGAGACGTCGTCTTCATAATAGTATAAGAAACAGGCTTATCTGCTTCTTGTTTGTTCCCTCTTTGCCCACCATCTGGGATTTACGCCTTTTGCCCACCAAACTGTTATTTACTGTGAACTTGGTTCGTCATTAAGAAAACCATAAGTATTCTTTAGTTGGATATCATTTATTGGTAGATATCAGCATCAGTTAAAGATTCAGTTATTTATCTTTGCTCCAACTGTTTCTACATTTTAACCGTCTTAAAACTTTACTAAACTCAAGTGAAATAAATTTCTAATTTATTTCTTGGCTTATCGGTGTCTCAATTGTTCAAAAGAACTAAAAATATTTCATGAACATTATTTATAATTAAGTCAATTTAAAGACTCCGACAAACTTACAGTAACATAGAATAATGTATTTATGAAATATTTACAAATTCTTTATACTCAAATTAATTTCTATGAATAAATAAGCCAAGTCAAAATAAACGGAAACTCTTCAAATTTATATTTATTCTTTTGTGTCGCTCTCAAAATTAACCAAAACACCCCAGAGATTAATATCTATGTGTTTATTGGTTATTTCAACATTATCGAAACATATATTTTCTAATAGTTTAAGGAAATCATTTTTGTTTGACTAAATACATTCAAGCATTAGTTATAAGTATAACCTTGAAAGACAGCCAGCACAGAAAAGAAAGAAGGTTTAGACAAAAAGTCAAATGTTCGTTATAGCTATGAAATAAGTCAAAGTCCTAATGCAGGCCACTAGAGTAAACATCTACATCAGCCACTGCCATTCTTCGTCGGTGCGATGCCATTCTGAAGGCAGTGGATACGTCTTAGTTTTCTTCATTTAGTTGTTTCTTGCGGTGAATAACGGATGCGTCTAGGTTATGTTGCCGAAAGTTACTTTTGTGCTTATATTATTCCTGCTTATAAATTGCAGTGTGCAGTTTCTCTATAGCGTGTTTATATGTGTTATCAGTGATAAAAACATTTGACATTTAGTAAAAATCTGAGATAACCAAGTTTGTGTAGTTGGCGTTAGCCATATGTATCGTTCTTAATCAAAGTTAGATTTTCAATTTTTAGATTTACATTTATAAAATATTAGAATTCCTACATTTCACGTTTTTATTTTAAATTTAATACTGGCAAAACTTTTAAAGACATTCATTTAAAATTGCCTTCTTGTTAAATAAATCTATACGAACACTTAATTTCAGAACTACTTTTTTATATATTTGTGTTTACGCAAATTTAAATATAACTGTAATCATGAAACCTTAAATTAGGAACATGGGATATTCCGTCTATGTATTAGGAGCAATATGTCTCACATAGGGGACATTTCGTGAAACAATTGTATCAAAAAGTTCTTTGTCTGTGACGCAGAGCCAGTCTTTAGGAAATCGGGAAATAGTTTAAAAGTTAGTCTCCAGAAGGAGAATGCGTTTCTTGAAGGAGATTTCTTTGAATGAATATTTCTTCAATGCTTTCTTTTGTAGTAGGATAAAATATCCTTATATTTTGTATTTTACTTGATGAGTAACTTTTCAAAATATTTATTTCCCGTTCCCAAGTGTTCGATTTTAGTAAGACAATATGTACCGGGCGATGCAAGAAGTCATTTGGAATACGAAAAAATTATAAAAACTATCGCTCACGGCCCAAATATTAAATATTTTGGAAAATAGCTCTACCCCCCCTACGGCTCAAATAAAACTTTACAAATTCAACGTTTTGGTATTTTTTCGATGTAGTTACTCGCGAAATGCCCCGTGATTTGCAACAAATTACAAATTTTGAACTTTAACACATCAATTCAATACGCTTTGCGTGGAGTAACTTTTATTTTTTTGCGATAGAAAAAGAAGGTGTGTTAATGTTCAATGCAATATTATCGGTTTTGTGGGTGGAATGTCGTATGTAAGTGTTTGTTTCGTTTAGTGGCCTTTATAATAATTTTATAACTGTAAATCTTGTGTGGGGGGGGACGTGGTATCGTGGGGCTAATAGTGCTTTGTCGAAGTTGAGCTTTTCTTTTAAATTCGTAATTTTTGGGAGTTTAAAGTCAATTTAATTATATTACGAGGCACTTTGCGAGTTATTAAATAAAGAAATTAAAGCCAACTCTTTAAATTAGTAACGTTTCAAGTGTTCTGGGGAGGGTGGGAATTACCTTTTCCCTGAATTTTTAATTTTTGAGGCGTCAGCGAGAGTTTTTATAATTTTTTCCGTATCCCAGTAGGCCTTCTGCGTCGCGTGGTATAATTGTTTTTCTTTAAAATCGAACACGTGTGAACAGGAAATGCATAGTCTTTTCAAAACGGTTACTTCCTTTCAAAGACTGGCAACCGTTAATTTTTTGTATTTACATATATACTTTTATGCAAGCTTAGATATATATATATCTATACATTTAAAACATTGATTGTAAATGTTGCAAACAATAAGTCACGATTATAGTTTTATAAAAATAGGTTCGGTTACATATATAAACGAATCTTTATTAAGTCAATAATTAAAAAAAAACCGAGCACTTTATTTTACTAGATTTGTCCTGTCAAATAGATAAAATACAATTAAGGTACAAAGTCTTGTTAAATTGGGTTTGCAAAAAAACATAATTAAGTTTTTAAACAAGTAATATAAAAACCAAACATTTAAGTAAATTCTTATGGTTAACAAAGCATTATTTATGATATTGTGTTGTAACCATGGCAACAGTTTAAGGTTGTATAACGGAGGTTAGTCGAGAACCAGAGGGGAAAAAGAAATTAATTAAATCTTTGGAAAATACATTTCTAGGTGTTGGAAAGTCGGCGCAGTGCCAAGGAGCGCTAGACTTTGAATATGAAGATTCTCAGTTCGAATTCGGCTGGAACCCACAAATTTTATAATTTAACTATGGAATAAATATTGGGAAAAACTGCTTTAACATCAATTGTCATCTACTATAGGTTAAAAAGAATGTGTTTTAACTAGATTGGATGAATTAAAACGTATTTTCTGAATGAATGATAATTTGTACAAGTTATATATCAGGAGAGTGTGAAGTAAAAGAAGGAATTTAATGAATAACTTTAAACTAACTCACTATTAAAAATATTCTTTTATCATCCGGTTTCCGAAGACTTGTGTCGTCATCATCAGTGACACTACTACAATATTGCAACTGTAACTACAGTACAAGGTGAAAAGTTTACGCGTATGATAAAAAAGGGTAAAAATTTAGATTACCAAGCCATTTAGTTATAAGTATGAAAACATTCCTAAACATGTCCTAAACCTATTTTGATAATTTTTTTACTTTTTTGTGACAGAAAGTTGTTTTCTATCCAATTTTAGTTGGGTCTGGTTTGAGTGCGCAGTAGTAAGTACTACATCTGTCAGGTTACGCGGACCGTACTACTTATACATCTTTACTATATACGTATAAAATATCCAGTCAGGATAGATTTATTTGTAATTTTATTCAATAATACAAAATATCTATATTAAAATATACCTATAAAGTATCCAGTCAGGATAGATTTGGTTTTAATGTTATGCAACTTGTAACCAAACAAATCTACACATGTAACGTAAAAGTAGAAATCTAGTGACGTCACCTGGCAAAAGGTAACACTCCGCCAAAGCAGACGTCTAAATAGATGTCCAAATCTAAATAACTACCAATGAAATATTTTTACCGTGAGCTATCTTAAATTTATATATTTATTTGAAACCTCAACTCATATTGCAGCTCAATAATTACCTAAGAATTAAGTTTACTGAGTAAACCAGTCTCACGTCACTTACATTGTTGCTAGTCCGATGATATTGGTGGTCATTGCCTTATTTCAGAAAAATGTTAGATTGTGTTACAAGATTTATATTTATCTTTCTTTCTTTCCAAGCAAACGGTTTTTTAACCTGCTTCTTTGTAGATATTTGTAACAGGTTGTCATGCAGTATAACATAGTGATTTACACATAGAGCAGTTAGTGAGTCAAGATTATGTTAGACTATTGTGGGATTTAACCACTGTTTCTACCAATATTTATAATCATTTGCTTCTTGTTTCGTGTGTTGTTGAGTAACGTATGTTAATACGAAAAGAATCAGAGCTGTCCACTCTTTGTTTAGAATTAGTCAAAACAGTTTTGTACTTATTCTGTCAAAACGATATTAGTTTTTATTAAATACTTAAAATGTTTATTAATTTTTTATGTATCTGCTTTATGGCACTGATACAAGTATTATTTATGAAAGGAACGCTAACAACTCACAATTAACTCACAAATAATTATATTATGCATTCAGTGTTGTACTAACTGACGCAAAGACGCTATACTCTATAAAATGGCTTCGTACTTACCATTTCCTTTGCTTTCATTCAGCCGTTTACGCCTAATTTTACCATAAAGAAACAGCTTTTTATTTTCCCCAGAGTTGAGGCATATATTGTACTTTCTCAGCGGCAAGTATATAAGTAAATTGGAAGTTATAGTCTGTTGCCGAAATGCGCCGTAATTGAATTAGGCTGGGCTTTTAAAACTTTTTTATATAAAGACTTAGTATAAAAAGGCGTCTGAAATTCATTACGTGGATCTTTTGGTGGAAATTCTCCGCTGGGCATCATCTGTTCAACTTTGAATAATTCAACTAAACTCAAATGAAATAAATCATTTATTTTGAAAAATCTACACATGAAATGTTTAAACAGTGATTGCATTAAACACACACTGACACACACACGTATATACTCGTACGTGACACACTCGCACGCGAGCTTAGTTTCAGTTATCATTAACATTTTAATAATTGGAGAAACAATAACATTATTAAGAGCACTTAATGGAACTTATATAACTTATAATCATGTGTTGTGAATAATTACTGAATCACATCTGTCTACGCATATTTCAAGATTGTATGTTAATTCATACCGAAGCTAATTTATCATCGTATTTATCTAATATCGACCTTCCCATGCAAGTCAGTGTTTTGACAACTCTTATCATGTTTGCGGAAAAGTATCTATACTGACCCACTAACTCCCGTCTCGCATACTACGATCTCTCAAGGCCAAGTGCACGGTTACGTGGTCCGCACTATACTACACTTTTCGTTTTAAGGTTTAGGTGTAAGACAATTTAGCTCCTGCTTGTTACTAGCGAGTACCAAAGAGTCGTAAACATATATTTTCTGTTCCTCCTTTTATCTTCATTCCTTCGAGGCTTTCACAATCGCTGTCATTTTTACAGCCTTCTTGAAGCCTACTTTCTTAACGAACAAGACGCATGCGAATGAATGTTTGCTGTGAAAATAAACACTGTGCTCACTTAATATCATGTCATTGCATTTGCCATTAAAGTAAAATAGAACATTTATTATTTTATAACTTTTATTAACTAAGAGTATTAAAATTAATCCGGAAAATATACAGCTCAATAATTACATATTGCTCTTATAGCTACGTATATTTGTAAGAAAATTGGGGCAAGGCTTAGGACTCGGAGAAGCACAGTGGAATTATCAAGCCTAAGACATTCGCGTGTTATAGTCTGTTCATGTTAAATGTAGATAAGTGTAATTTATGGCTGTGTTTGCAACTTTCCAGGAAAATAATGAAGCAAAACAAGAGAGATAAGAACTGTTTGGGAGGTTGTGTGGCGGACTGCCAAATCGATTTATTGTGTTGATCGATGTGCTGCGCCAGGTCTATAGTACCTTCTTCTCGAATTTGTTGACAAACTTTTATTCAGAACTGGGAAGTTTCAAAACTTGTCGCTATAAACTGTGCAAGAGATTATAAAGCATTGAGTTAATATAAAGCCTTAAAACATGGCCGTGGAAAATTATTTTGGTAATGGTTTGTGTAGCTTTAGTTTACTGGTCGTTGACAGAAAAGGACTATATTATGACTTGAAGTTCATAGATACAGGTTTATAGTACTTTCCCGAATATCCGTGAAAATTCGTAATATGACTGGTCGTTGACAGAAAAGGACTATATTATGACTTGAAGTTCATAGATACAGGTTTATAGTACTTTCCTGAATATCCGTGAAAATTCGTAATATGACTGGTCGTAGACAGAAAAGGACTATATTATGACTTGAAGTTCATAGATACAGGTTTATAGTACTTTCCTGAATATCCGTGAAAATTCGTAATATGACTGGTCGTTGACAGAAAAGGACTATATTATGACTTGAAGTTCATAGATACAGGTTTATAGTACTTTCCTGAATATCCGTGAAAATTCGTAATATGACTGGTCGTTGACAGAAAAGGACTATATTATGACTTGAAGTTCATAGATACAGGTTTATAGTACTTTCCCGAATATCCGTGTAAATTCGTAATATGACTGGTCGTTGACAGAAAAGGACTATATTATGACTTGAAGTTCATAGATACAGGTTTATAGTACTTTCCTGAATATCCGTGTAAATTCGTAATATGACTGGTCGTTGACAGAAAAGGACTATATTAGGACTTGAAGTTCATAGATACAGGTTTATAGTACTTTCCTGAATATCCGTGAAAATTCGTAATATTAATGGTCGTTGACAGAAAAGGACTATATTATGACTTGAAGTTCATAGATACAGGTTTATAGTACTTTCCTAAATATCCGTGAAAATTCGTAATATGACTGGTCGTTGACAGAAAAGGACTATATTATGACTTGAAGTTCATAGATACAGGTTTATAGTACTTTCCCGAATATCCGTGAAAATTCGTAATATGACTGGTCGTTGACAGAAAAGGACTATATTATGACTTGAAGTTCATAGATACAGGTTTATAGTACTTTCCTGAATATCCGTGTAAATTCGTAATATGACTGGTCGTTGACAGAAAAGGACTATATTAGGACTTGAAGTTCATAGATACAGGTCTATAGTACTTTCCTGAATATCCGTGAAAATTCGTAATATTACTGGTCGTTGACAGAAAAGGACTATATTATGACTTGAAGTTCATAGATACAGGTTTATAGTACTTTCCTGAATATCCGTGAAAATTCGTAATATGACTGGTCGTTGACAGAAAAGGACTATATTATGACTTGTAGTTCATAGATACAGGTTTATAGTACTTTCCCGAATATCCGTGAAAATTCGTAATATGACTGGTCGTTGACCGAAAAGGACTATATTATGACTTGAAGTTCATAGATACAGGTTTATAGTACTTTCCTGAATATCCGTGAAAATTCGTAATATGACTGGTCGTTGACAGAAAAGGACTATATTAGGACCTGAAGTTCATAGATACAGGTTTATAGTACTTTCCCGAATATCCGTGAAAATTCGTAATATCACTCTAACAGTTAATTGAGGTTAGCAATACACGATATAACTTCGTAAATTTTATAAGGAATATGTGTTTGAAAGGAGTGTGTTTGAAAGATTTTCTATGCAGACGTTTTTAAATTAAATAATACTCTCTCTATCTCGTTCTCTCTCTCTCTCTCTCTCTCTCTCTCTCTCTATATATATATATATATATATATATATATATATATA
>JBAIZL010000008.1:43769410-43889410 GCA_036971475.1 Prosapia bicincta
TAATGGACTTCAAGACATCGGTGTCGCGAAAAAGGCTCCAGTGAAATAAACTATCATTACAGATTTTCTACCTGCGGAATTATTTCACACTTTTGTAAGACAGTTTGAAATGTTTTTTTAAAATATTGTTTTCTAATTAACATTTTATAGCGTTTTATAATATCTTTTTAATGTTTACATAAAAAGTTTATATTTATTTCTATATTTATGTAGGGTTCTCTCTCTTATGATCGTCAGCTAAATCCAGGTTTTGAATTAGAAGAGAGTACAGATACAAGCCTTCATGTCACCATTTTCTTCATATTTCTTCAATGGTTTTTCAATACATGTATCCGCTATCTTGTACTTCAATTTTTTTGTTTTCCTTCAAAGCTTAACTGTAATGGATATTGGAAGTGTAGCTTGGTCGCTTATTTCGGCATCACTTGGTTGCATGGCTTTGGCGGCAGTAGCGGTAATTTTGTAGATTATTCCGCACATTCCGTGAAGGTCGCTTAATTCACTAGTTGATTTTTTCATATATTTAAGACATCAAGGCCTGTTGAGAAAATATTTTCACTTTTGAATAATCAATGGCTTTTCCTAGAGCAGTTTATAAAATGGGAGAAACAAACGCAATGTGCCTAAAAAGTAGGTTTATATAGATTGCTTTTCTTGAGGAATTTCATTCCTGCTGAGCAACTGTAGATATGCTGAGAGTATGACACGGATATTGTTTACTTTCTTGTTCTACTAAACATTTCCTCTTTAATATAACAGTATGGGCATTGGTAATGAAAAATGGTCATTTACTTACATTATTCGTGGCATAGCCGCTATTAACTGCAAACAGGGTAGTAATAAAAAAAACATTTGTTTCATAATATCATGATGAATATTGTTGGTGTTTTTTCTCTCGAAATAAATTTCGATGCTTATAATAGCGGAATTTTATAAAGTAGCTCATGGTAGAAAAATGTAAAACGAGATAAAAACTACATTAAAACCTCTTTTTTTAAACGATGAGTAACTCACGAGAAGAGGGAAAGACGTTATGCAGATAAAAAAAACATTTTCGATAAAATAATTAAACACTGGTTTCAGTCGAAGACCAAAATGCAGAGCAAAATGTTTGAGATTGTATACAACAATTTGACAACACGGAACAGAAGGTGTTTTAATAGGATTTTCTGTTCAACAAAGGCTTTTTGTTTTCACTGTTTTCACTATTGTTTGATCTACGAAGGGGTGTATTTATAGAAAAAAGGACACTCAGAAGAAAAGATTGAAAATGGGGTGGAAGAGGGGTAAATCTTTTAATTACCTCGGGGTATAACTTAAGGTAATAGTCATCCTTGAATCATTTGTATACGTCTTTGTACACTTTTTAAAACGCATCCGGGAAAGTGTGTAAACTAATATACAGAATGTAAATAAATAATATAAACAAAAATGAATGTTTGCCAGTATGTCTTTCATGCGTTCTTAAACCATTCATTCGATCAACATGGAACTTTAAGAAGTTATTTAATACACTCCTGGAAACGGTCTGGCATATTTGTAGCTCTGTTTTCGCCGGTGATAAATAAAAACATTAAAAATGCGACCGCCTATTTTTCTGTCCGAACATTCGGTAACTTAAAATGAAATTTAGATTTAATAACACATATGCATCTAATAACCAGCTGTTTTAACGCATAAGCTATATTACTTTATTAATAGGTACAGAATTGGACTAATTTGTTTTGTTTTGAGGAAAATACGAAATAGGTTTTCTTTACGTTTAAGGTCTAGAAATAAATACTGATTAAAATTGATTTAGAAACTATGATTTTATATATAGTGAGAAATGGCTATAGTAGGTTTCCAGAAACAGTAACCACAAGCACAGGGTTTAATAGATCTAAAATCTACAGAATATTGTTTTACATTAAAATAAATCTTATAATTTAAAAAAAAACTATTTTACTTTTTATTTATAATCCATTGAATATTTATAGGACAACGTCTGTCGGGTCAGCTAGGTCCATAAATACTAAATTAAGTTTAGATAAAGTTAACACAACATTCAATGATTGTAGGCGGTACGAAGCTCTTTGGGTCAGCTAGTAAATAATATTTCTCTATTGTTTAAACTATGTTAATAATTCGAAATCACGAATAGTTTCAAAACTTTTTTCAAAATTTTATGTAATCAGTCAGAAGGTTAGGGATTAGGGAAGAATTGCATTCAGGTAGGATAAAATGGGAGTTATATAATGTCCCTACTTTGGTAGAAGATGTAGCCAGGATCATAGTATATCGTGTCGGGATCATTGGTATGGAAAGAGAGTAGGACAATGTGTTTTATGTATTTATTGAATTATATAGAAGTAATACGTAAGGCCCACTAGCTTAATTACAACTATAACCGAAACAAGAAAAACTAGTCTTGATTAAAATTTCACATAGTAACATTTCATTTAGCGATTGAATCCCACTTGGGTTTAAAGGGCAATTATTACAGACTGGAATTACCTCTCGTTAATAACAAAAAGCCCAGGGAGAACTTGAAACCTATCGATAATTATACACTTAATTTTAGATTCAGGTTCGAGTCTCGAACTACCAGTGCCGATATTTCGAGCTTCTGTAAAATTTGAGCTTATTTCCTTGAGCCGGTTTTATTTATTTAAAGAAAATGATGAGTCGAGCTTCCAAGAAATGTTTATATCAATACCGTATGCAAAATAAATAAGTTGGACTTCACATAAGTGTTCTTATAAAGTTCTATAAACTATTTTGTGCATTTTAATTATACTATTAAGAACATTAAAACTCCTATTCTTTTTTAAGGGACAGGAACGTATTTCCGTGTAGTCCGAGTTTTCTGTAATACGAGGGGGTCTCGGTCCCCTATACCTCGAATTATCGAAACTCTACTGTACGCCTTTTCCCTCTTGAGATCGTGTTAAATTAGCAATGCTCGTGTCATTGCATTAAAGGAGACCGAGCTATCACAATAACTTTTACGTCCAAGTAAATTACACTGCGAAGGGATGCTGGCAGGAATAGTATAGAGTAAAATAGTCGATACAGATTGTCAGGGAGTTGCAGTTGGTAGCTTGGCTGGAGATTTATTGACGAAAGCAAAACGTAGCAACTGATATTACTACAATCCTACAATGATAAGATTTAATTCTGGCCATGCGCAACATATATCTTTAAAAAATGTTAAAAATTCATAACGTTGGTAAAAATATGTTATTTATATGCTTACACAAACTCAGACACACACTCATTCAATAACGTATTCAAAGCATATATTACTTGAAATCTACTCTCACACGAACACGCGCGTGCGAATGCACACACACATTATATATATATATATATATATATATATATATATATATATATATATATATATATACTAATAGGTTTTCAAATAAAATGGAGAAAAGGACAATATAATTAACTAAGACGCTTATCTGTGCGCCAGAGATATCTTATATCCTTCAGCACAGAGAACATAACTATATAACAAGGGTCTACAAGGACTAGGGATTCTATAATAAACAATTGCGTAGTTAATTGAGACACTTCTCGTCTGTAGGCAGTTTCAGTGTACTTATTCACGCCCCCTTTGAAAATTTTCTACTCCCCCGACCCAGCGGGGCCTACTTTTCAGTTTGAGAAACTCTGGACTAGCAGAACTGAAATCGAATAAACCAGATGCCGGCTGGATTGGCCACACTACGAAAGTAAATAAGCACAGAAGATTTCAGTTTCAAGTTGAAAAAGATTTTACCTCCTCAAAAGCATTTCATGTTTTTTGTCTCTTGAAGAGTTAATCGTCGTTTATCCTACATTACTAATGCCGCAACGGTTACCTATTTAGATTAGGTAAATAGCTCGTATATTTAAATACGTTGATTATTTTAATATACTACGTGGGGGTTTTCCAACTCGAGTACCTGAAACTCGGGAACGCGGGAAGTACTGAAAAATTAAACCGTTTTTATTTCTTTCTGTTCGTGTCACGATGTGGTTCGACGTTAAAAAAATATATATATCAATGCTACGTTGTTAGATTTTGGGATTGATGTTGAAATGGAATTATAAGAACTTTCAAATACTGCTGTAATGATTCTTATTGGGGTTTCAACTACATAGGCCTACCTATGTGAAAGAGGGTTTTCGGGCTTAACATATCTAAAAAGTAAGTACAGAAACAAGCTTGATGTTGAGGATGATTTAAGGTTGTACTTAACTAAACTTGAGCCGAACATTGAGTAACTGTGTGAAAAAAATGCAAGCTTATCCTTCTCTTTAATCTTTTGTAATGCGTTTCAAATATATTTGATAATATATTGTGTTTTTTATGTAAAAAGTGTTTTTCATTTAACTGAAACTACAAGGGGGTGTGCAAAATTTTAATTTGTGATGAGGAGCTACAGTCTTCGAAAAAGATTGAGATCCAAGGTACTAGGGTATCCTGTAATTAGGAAAAGACTATAACACAGAAGTTTGTAAACATTGCGCTGAAAAGATAAATAAAGTTAAACATAATATTTAAAAAACAAGAATTATATACAACTCACAATTATAAAAACATCAATTTCAAGTTCATTTCAATGTCATTATGTCATCACCTTCAGGGATGCTACCACAAACAAATTGAACATAACCTATAATATTTTAACAAAAGTAGGAGCCGAATATTGTTAATATTCTTTACAATAAAATTACCATTTTTTACAGTAACGGATTGTAAAAACGACCTAATATTTTTTATTTAATTTAAATTTTATATCTTTAAAAGAATAATTCTCTACAATTCTTTGCCATAAAGGTAGCTAAGCCATCACTCACTCAAACATGTAACTGTAATTTCCTAAATTCTTTTCTTCCCACGTCTTGTATTTATCCCTTTAGGAGCCCCTCCTACGTCGCTCTACACTGCTGCAATAGTTCCTAGAATCATTCTCGGGAATGAAGAAAAGGGAAATGTAAGGACATTGACGCAAAGGATTAGGGAAAGGGTTTATCATTTAGAAAGGATTTTTAAATACACAATACCTCTTTAGCTTTCACAGGTAATACACAGAGTACTTGCAGTAACATTTATTCTTTTACGATATCTTTATGTAAAAGGCATTATTTTAGAATAAAATAACAATATTATCACGGCATGATTCCAAAGTGTAATAAAACTGAGGAAATGCGCGTTCGTAGCTTTCTTCTAAGAAAATTTACATTTATCCCCACAGTTTTATAATTTAGATTTATATAGTTTAAAAATTTCATTAACATAACTATAAAGCATGTTAACGTTTAAAAGGATTACAAATTAACTTTATTTTTATTATAAAATTATTTAATGATTAGTTAATGAAGCTGTCGATTTCTTATTAAATATATAATTAGAGTCGTCTCATATTGTGTACAATAAGAATGTATTATATGATTATAACCTGTCCTAAAGCCACCTGTTTCTGTCCAAACACAAACTTTTACCGGTTTCGTTGCTATTTTACTTTATTTTTCAATCTAAAACCTTTTAACCAACAAATGAACAAAACAACAAAAACATATTAAACACACATTAACAAAATATAAAAAACCTAAAAGGTTATGTTATCCTATACAATAATTATGTCTCGTTATAGTTTTCTGTGATTATTATTATTTGTATTAATCAATAAACGATGGGAAAACCATCAAAGACTCTGAGATCTTTCAAAATTTTTCAAATAGTGTTCTTTATATGTGGAGTTTTCTACGCCCCCTACTATTGAAAGAAGTCCTCCCACCCACCCTTCACTTTACACTATAAATAAATGGCATGGGCATTAGAAAAAAATTGAATATTAAACATATTGAAAACAATTTATTTATTTATACATACTTTTACAAGAATAAAGATATAACATTTTAAATTTTAATTTGCAAGTGAAATTTTAACAGATAACAGAAATATCTGCTAACGAGATGCTTGAGGTTGCATTTTTTCCACTAGCATGCGTGCTTGAGGTTGTATTTCAGTTAGGGTAAAATTCAAGCAATTAGCAACATCAAGTTTGTTTCTATAACATTAAATATATTTAATTTATCTTATTATTTTATAATTGGTTTCGCGCCCCCTGACTCGCCTTCATGCCTCCTTTCATGCCTTCTCCCATTTTGGGAACCCATGTTCTATACAGACAATCGCTTTATTTTTGTTGAGTGCTTTTTCCATTTTCCAAATCAAGTAAACTACAACTCGCATTTCATTCCACTGTGTCTCACTCAGTGATGCTTAATACAGTTATACGTATCGTTAAAGATGAAATCTTGTCTACTATATACTGCACCATCCAATAACCTAGTGGGTCTACTTGTAATTGGTTGGGAAGAGCGTGTGGGTTACAACATTCAAAACTAATCTTCACTAGTAATAGATTTAATTTTATTATTTTAATGTGCTTAAGGTTAATGACAGATCACAGACTAATTCATCCTTATACAAATACACACTACGTTTTGATTTTCTACCAAAAGCCACATACTGCAACGGGCTGGGGACCGTCGCAAGTGGGAAATAAGTAATTTCCTGTTTTTTAGAAATAAAGCTGTTTTTAAAATAATCAAGTAGGGAATTATACAATTAATAAAGAGGGAAAAATTAAATAAAACAGTAAATAGAATAGTTAAGCCACATTAAAGAATGTTATAAAATAAATTTGTAATAACTAACTAAATTTGAACATCGAGAGTGAAGCGAAAAAATTCTAAGTGCCTAAAAAAGCTATTTTACGAACCAAACCACGTAGAACTTTCATCGACATTTTAAAAGAGCTACAATAACCTAGAATGAACATTAGAGAAAACAGAATTCAAAAAACTTAAGAAACAAAAAAGTTACAGCCGTTTAAATAAAATAGACATTTTTCAGTGTTCTAAAATTAATTATCAAACTATGCAAGCTAAAACAGATTCGTTGCCCGACTTGCCTGTACAAGGAATAAATCGAGCGATAGCAAACTTTGCAGGCGGGGTGCGGTAGGTTAAATTCACCGCTATATATACTTGGTCTCTAAGTCTTTAGAGACAGTCTGTAATAATTTTTCAACACGAGGTGCCGCGGGACGCTATGCTGGACCGCGAGTAGAAACCGTCAGCAGGCCAGATGGACCATAACCTCAGCGCTTTCGACATCCAGGACCACCAAGGATGAAGGCTCCAGACTCAGCCTCCAGGACGCTCGAATATAGGGAAACCACCACCGACGAACCAGGGATGGCGACTTCCGGTGTCCACGGACCAGGGAATCCAGACGAGGGACCCCGAGGACCGGCAGGAACATCTTTGGCAAGTCATTTTCTTTATTCGATACCGTCACGTCAAATTTAGTTAGTTAATTTTATTAAATTCAAACAAATCTGCAAGCTTAAAACAATGACTTCACTCTTTATAAAATTTTAATAAATTGTATGCTAAGTAAATGAATTTATGTGTTCAGAATATCTAAAATAATGAATATTAAAATTACAAAAGGTTTTTGGCCATAAGCCGTTTATTTAAAGAAAATGAGAAATTTTCGAATATTATAAATTTAAAAATTAAAGGTCATAAAATATGAATTTACCAATTCCATATAGGAGATAAAATATTATTATGTGTAATTTGAAAAATAATTTTATGTTTATGTCTATGTAATCAATCTATATGCAAAGTATAATTTTTTAAAGCATAAGAAACAAGAAGTAACTCAGTGAATTGTTTTGCTAATATAATTGTGTAATACTTTGAAGGATAAATTTTCTTTTTTATTTCAATAAATAGAGTTAAATATGTCATAAAAATCAACATTATTTGCATTCCATCCTGTGTCAAATAACCAATAAAAACTGTTTAGCTTTTTCCAACTAATATAAAAATGATTATCAAATCAGTAAACAAATTTAATTAAATTTCATTAAATGGCAATAGATAAAGCCTAATGTTTTAAAGAGTTTCTCTCTACTAATTTCATGAGCTAGTCTAAAGATTAGTTGGTTTTTTGTAATAAAAGTCCAGAGATTTATCTACTGGCAGATTGTGTTTAAGAGGACACAGGAGCCTTTTAAAATAGGTATTTTTAAACACAATCATATTTTGCACGTTCCCTTGCTGTCTCTGCAGATCATCTTCAGGTGGTAAGACTCTGTGTTTATTATGTGTATTATTCTAAATGTGTTTCTTTCCAGCTGACTATTAATTTGACATGTGTGACTATACTTAGACCATACACAATTGATACACTAATTTAGGAGTGTTTATACGTATTTTAAATAGTAGTCAGCGGGAATAGGCTTGTTGTGGGCTTGGCCCTACGAGCGGGAAACATACACTTAACTCTGGGAGTTTAGCACGGTTTTACCAGCAGGGTGATAGGCCGTTTTTTGGTTGTTTATAAATTTGTTTTTCTTGTAAACAATTAAATTTTAGTATTCTGCAAGAAAGGATTTAAACAACAAACGACCGCGTAGTGCTGCGGTGGTAGGGACGGTATAAGGAGAGGTGGGGGGACGTTGCAATACGTGTAATATTAAGCCATAATTTACAGTCGTTAATATTCATAAACCATAAATTTAACATAATTAAACTATAATATTTCATTAATCTAAATAAATATTAACATATACAAGTCAAATTGCACTACTAGATAAGCCAATTTGAATACAATTAATGTAGATAAATCACAAACAAATCCATACTTATTCTTAACAGAGGCAACGTTTAAATATTAAACAACTACAGTCAATATATTACATACAATTCTTACATAAAAAAATATATACAAAAATGTTAAATTTCATTTATATATTACATACTAAAGATTCATATGCAGATGGAACATCATTTTATTCAAAGAATTTCTTCCTTGTTTATTTTATATACATCTCAGCAAAATTCCTCTTTTTCCAGTCGTTTCTTTAGGTATAATACCTAGTTGCTTGTTGTAATCATCTTGATTTGACTGATTAAACTATAATTAAAAGATACTTAACTAAGTGATTATGTAAGGGCTTACTTCTTGAAGCGTTTCGAAACAATCGTTCCTTTTACGAAGTAGAGCCTCTATCTTGTATACTTTGAGTTTCGTACGTCGGTAGAGGTTGATTACTGGGTCAAAGGGTTTGCTTCTTAAAAGGAACAATTGTTTCGTAAGCAAAATAAGCTTATGAAAATAAAGCTCAGCAAATAAACCCTTATGTATTCATTTAGTCAAGTATCTTTTAATTATAATACAATATCTATGTCATACCATTCAATCTCATGTTCATTAGTAAATTCCTTAATATGTTCTGAAATAACGTTATAATATTTTGTTAATATAATTTTGTTAAAACGTACTAACATAAAACATTTCAACGTAATAAAATTAATTTTTAAAACACCGAATTGTAAAAGTAAACATTTATTTGAACACAAAGTGTTGGAAGATTACTCTATGATACATTCTGTTAATTAATTTCAATAAAAGAGAAGGGGAATAAACGAGTTCGCGGGAATAACTCGGCGAGGTAAACCGTGAAAGTATATTAATTAAATTTTGTGTTTCGCGATTTGCCCACGCCATCGTGTTAGGTTTGCTGTTGCACTCAAACCAAAGCGATTGCTTTCATAACAAACCCAAATTAAGTCTATATAACAAATGTTAACACTAACATTTACCACGAAAGTTTATTGCATGATAATTTTAGTAACTATATCCAATGTGCTGTAAAATTACTTATTCGTTGTATACATTTAATGTAGCACAGAGTAGGCTCGTTTTAAAGTAAATGGTTTTATAATCTTCTTCAGTGATAGATATCACAGCTTTCTCAGAGAGTGATACTAATATTCTTACAGAATATTGTGTACCTTAAACGTGACGTATTCATTAAATATTGTTTAGGCTTCCGTTATGATAAAATTGTGTTACATAATTACAATTAAAAAATCTGTTTTTTTTTTGCTTTGTATGTCTAAACAATGTTTACATACATTTTGTAATTTAATTTCTCACATATAATCAGTGTAACTGAATACTAAGTATTTATAAAATCCTAACCTTTATCTTTATTTAATTTTATTTGATTATTTTTAGTTATAAAAATGTTCTGAGAAAGAACTTCCATTTTAAAGACGAATATTTATTTGTATTTTCTTTTTTTAACATTATTTTGTATTTCATTGTTAATCATTTGATGCTCGAACCATATGGAAATGGTATTTTATTAAATTTATTCTGTTTTTACTGATTGTTGAGAAGGTTTTATTGAGTTTTTCTCTTCATATGCATTAAACGTCACCACGTTTTGTAAATTTTCGATAATGTTTAGATCTTACAGTAATTAAATTCTCCAACTATGCATACATTTGTTTTTCCGCTACAGAACTTGTATATTTAAATCATTCATCATGAGTATCATCCCCTTCCTACGCCTCTGGCAGGCTGGTAGAAACCTCTAGTTCCGGCTTAGTTCTCTTTAGGTAACCAAGCCTACTCACGCGAACGCTTAGTTCTCACCTAGCAGGAAATAAAACAATTTTTCTTAGTCTTTCTTGTTACCATGTAGACTTTGATTTTACCGTTGTTTTTACATGGGTTTGAAATTGGGAGGGGATTTTTTATCACGCCAACACGGGGGAAGTCTACTTGAGGTACGGCTACTCTTCAAACATGATCTTATTCCTATATTATCTACCTGGAGGTTGAATGTCACCATTGTAATACTATCTATATTCACAAGTCTTCACATCCTTCACACTTTCTTCCACAGTCACTCATCCTACTTTCAATGAAAAAACAAAATTATATATATATATATATATATATATATATATATATATATATATGTATATATAATTATTAAATTTAAAATTAAAATATTTCAAAAACAAGAATACTTTTAATACATATATTACTTAAAGCTCTGAATAATATACGTATTAAAAGTATTCTTGTTTTTGAATTATTTAATTTATTAACTATATTACAATAAAACAAATCACCATATTTAATACAGTATATCAATATATATATATATATATATATATATATATATATATATATATATATATATATATATGTATATATATATATATATATATATATATATATATTTATATTTTGCTATTCATGACCCCGATGAGGGATGACGATAGTGTCTGATGTTTTCTGGACGACGAATACAGAATTTCTACCTGAGCCAAATACTGTCACTGGCGCACGAGAACAGACCTGGCCCAAGACGGTAAGGTCAGTCCCAAAAACATTTTTAACACAAAACGTTAGATTCACAGAAAATTACACTGCATAAACGGTATCATTATTAATTTATTTTGTGCACCCTTTATTATTAAAATTAGTACTTTTACCTATCTGTAAAAATTTATATTACTTACTAAAATATAACTACTAAAAAACTACCGTACGGTTATTTTATGTTTGTAAGTCAGGAATACTTAGACAGCGCATGCGCAGAACTGAAAACCTACCGTGTCTCATATCTACACTAGGGCCCTTCTCAGGTGCCGGTGTCAGTACATTATGTTATTGAAATAACTTAAAACGTATAGTAACTGAAAACATAAAGTACCAGAAAAACAATATATTACCCTATCTTTACGTACGTAAAGAAACTTTACTTTTTGTATGTTTTATATTTTTAGTTGCACAGATTAGTTCTAAATATTCAACTGGACATTGTCACGATTCATTAAATAAGTGATTATAAAAACCTTTAACATTGCTTTAAAACCTCCTAATCCCCACAAACAAGTAAAAACAAAACTGTTATAGTGACATATCCAGGTTAATATTTATCGGTTAAAAAACTTCAGTTAGAGACAGGCTACGGGTTTTCCTGCTTCAGGGCAGTTTTCCCAGGCAAGGTTCCAAGTTACATTTCACTTTGTTGCAATTTTATTTTCACTGTGCACAATTTTACGAAAGAAAATTAAATACGGTTTATCATTGAATGTAAATCACACACGTTTCTTGGAAAAGTTTAAATTAAGGGTATTAATATGATATTATTATTTGTGTGAGGGACACAATTCTTTATCTCAAGGTAACTAAATATTAAGTACAAAAAATGATATTTGAAATAATATTAAATATTATCGGGTATTAGGAAAGCAAAATTTAAAAAGGTAAATCTATCAATGTATATATAATAAACGGGGTGGTTCTGTGCCAAGTTGGGTTGTAAAATATCAGTGTCATTTTAAGATGATTGATTGTTGCACATTTATTTTTTAATTTGGTATATATTTTTTTGCTGGTAAGAAGTGAGTTTAGCTATTGGAACACCTTGACAAAATGTACGGCTATTTCGTTCTGATACACAACAAAGACTTAACACAGATTCATCTAAATTATTTATACTCTTCCTCCCGGAAGTAGTAGAAACATATGACGTCACTTCTATCACAAATAATACGTATGTAATAGGAATAATTGAATTAAATTTATGTGTCTTACTGAAATTAAACTTCACTCACAAGGCGTTACCTAACTCGTATAAATGAGTTTGTTATAATATCTAAAACACCTGTTACATCTGTCTAGGGAATAGCAACCGGCCTCGTTGCTTTGTCCTTTGTGTTAATAATTTATCCACTTGTTTCCCAACGTATTAAGTTATCCTTAGGTCACTTTGTCCATTAAAACTAATATATATTCAGTTAGATACATGAATAAATTAATATCGTTAGTAAATTCAAATATATTTTTCCTCGCAATGGGCACGTATACTAACTTAATTAGATACGTTGCGAGATCTAAAGTAACAGTTATATCTAATTATTAAATATGTTAATTTTTTCTTTGTCTTGAGAATTCACACAAGCACGAGAAAGTTTCCACTCTGACAAGATAAGACTATGTATTGTAAGAATAATATACGCAACGGTAGGCAAGCAAGACGACGCAAACTTCACCTTTTCCTTATCGGGCCCCTAACTGTAGTAACTTGCCATTTAGCTTTACTAACTAAGATGAAAATCAAACATACTTTATGCGGACAGGTGCGATGGGCTTTTTGTAAAATAAATTTTATAGCGACGTTAGCGGAGCTGGGCTAAGTAAGACAATGGTCGCGTGAGGCTATTATGTCTGTGAAGCAACATAACATTAGAAGACAGCTTTTAAAGCGCCTTAACAAGTTTGTAGGGCCTATATACATACTTGTTTAGCAGCAGTTTTGGAAAAGCACACATATGCACATAAATTTTTCTTTATTGCTGTTGAATTTATTAAATAACTTACACAAGTATCAACCTAGATTTATTACTGGATTTCGATAAAATTAGATAAAGTCGACACACTTAAAAACTGCCACACAAACATTCATTTAAGTTTAGATACTAGCAGTAGTGAATAATGTGAGGAAAATAACGACCTACAAATAAGAAACTGTAAGTATTTACTGCGTAGTTAGAGACAGAAGACAGAAGAAATTGGGAATAAGATCAAGAATAAAGGAAAAGAGTCAGAAGAAGAAGAAGAGCGATTGGCGACGGGAAGCTGGCTCCCGTCCTAACCTTCCCGTCGGAAACTCTACTACAATAGGTACTTGCTCAGAGTGTCAAACCACTATTCCCACAGGAAACCTTCGTCAATCCACGTGCTTCGAGTACAGAGCCTCAAGGGAAGCACTTATATGCCTCGAACCCCTAAATGGTCGCGGGCCCGTCGTCCCTCTACTGCAAGCTGGTAGTGGGACCCCTACAGCTTACCAAGGCTTTCATCGCCGGTTGCATAGTTAGAAACAGAACTATTAAAGTTGACTAAAGGTAGAAAATAGGAGAAGTTTAAAACGAAAAGATGAAAAGAATGTTGGCGAGGAGTACCTGTGTCACGTCTCAACCTCTTCGTCAAAAGGCTCCACCTCTTTAGATCCTATATTGGGTTCTACCGTCTAGTTGATAAAACAGCTCTGCACCCAAGAATCCAACCTCACACTCGTCACTCCCGTTCGGGGGCTTTGTGCCACGACTTTTGATATCACTGTGTAAGAGTCTTTCGACCTATAAGGACTTGACTGGTTACCGGCCCGCTACTGGGACGAGACGAACTCCACCATTGACAGCAGTTCGACTGCTCTTCCAGAACTACTCGGGACCAGTAGAATCTTCTAAATGGCCAAGTTTCAGTACCTCAATACCCCATCTGATTAGTTCTGTCCAGATTGACCTTTATCCACTTTCGGTTGGCCTTACCTAAGGGCAGAAAACTAGAAACAGCCGATATCCGAGGTTTGTTGCAGTTTACTCTAAACAGAGAATGTTATTGGAGAAAGCCTGAAGTTAACAGTTACACCGATGTATGATCTATGCCAAGATGCATTGTTCCCCTCATCGATAACCTCTTCGATAATTGGTATCAAAGTGTATTAGTAAGTAGTTTTAATATTCTCTAATACTAGCACAGTAGATTTTTATTTAGTACATCTACGAATGAAGAAAAAGGGTCTAGAACTCTGACCGCTATTATTTTGACTATTATATTTATTCTTTAGCCACTTAAATAGTGTAAAATGATAGTATTGTCAGATTGTAGAATTGTAGTAATAATATGATGGAGTAATATTTATATTTACATTTATTTGTCTCATATAATGTTGCTGCTTATTTTTATTATAGTCATCTCATGCTTTATAAACTTTTCCCCCATATAAGACATCGTAAGAAAAAGGGTCTAGAACTCTGACCGCTATTATTTTGACTATTATATTTATTCTTTAGCCACTTAAATAGTGTAAAATGATAGTATTGTCAGATTGTAGAATTGTAGTAATAATATGATGGAGTAATATTTATATTTACATTTATTTGTCTCATATAATGTTGCTGCTTATTTTTATTATAGTCATCTCATGCTTTATAAACTTTTCCCCCATATAAGACATCGTAAGTAACGACAAAGGCAGCTTGACAGTAGCTTTATTATTGACACAGACTGTACGTGAAATGTGGCCGTGCTCATCGTCTTAGATAATAACCTACAGAGGCATTTTTATGACAATATACGTTCGTAAACGTTCGTGATACTTTCATGGTGACGACGTTTTATTAGCCTTGGTTTGACACATGGCAGATGCGATTGCATTGTTGTCTTTAGATAAATTTGCTACGAAACAAGACGAAAGAGTGTCCAAAGCATTTATAACAAACTACACTAAACAAGTTACGGGGTATGATACCAGTTATTTTGTTGAAAATGTGTGCAGAACTAAACAAACCTATTATTCTCTCATCATACAATAACGAACACATTCAAAGTAGCTTGCTATGGAAGGCAAAACTTTGTGATTTAGGAACTCACAAAGTGTTCTAGTATTTAATTACATTAAACTTATTTTGTCGCATATACTTATACTTTAAATAGGGATAAATTCATTTTATATTAAACGTGAAATAATCAGGCAAGAACTCCGAAAACCAACGACGAGGTAACATGAGAGAGAGAGAGAGAGAGAGAGAAGCTAGACAGGCGGCAAACTAAAAAAAGGAGACAGAATAAAAGAGAGGAATAGAGAAAAACTTCAGACATACAGAATTAAATGGAGGCAAATTAGAGAAAGTCAGGGGGAGAGATAGAGAAAGACGGCGGGGTAAGTGAACAGAACAAAATGGAGACTCAATGAAAGAAAGTGAGATAAAAGATATTCCGAAAATGTATAGATAGGGAGGCAGAATGAAAGAGAGAGAAAGAATACAGACAAACAAACAGAAAGAAAGACAGAATGCTAGAGAGAAAGGGGAAGAAAGAGAGAGATAAAGAGACAAAGGGAAGAGAGAGAGAGAGGATTGAGTTATAAGGTTCAACAATGACTGTCTCAGGTCAAGGTTTCTGAAGAAATGATTTCCCTAGACGTGAGTTGACTCCGGAATGCACAGAACAAAACTGCAATTTGATTGCACCAACTTGTACGTTTTTTTACATTGGCTCTGCAAATACTTACGAAACTGTTCCAAGTTATTTTATACAACACAGATTTTCAGTATTTTCTGTATTTTACAAGAAAGTCGTTTTATAATATATTTGTATATTACAGACTTAGAAACAGTAAGCTATTATAAATATATATATATATATATATATATATATATATATATATATATATATATATATATACATATATATACACACACTAACCTTGTTTTCCATGAATGTAGACCATTTATTCCAGTAGTTGTTGTTTGGTGAAACGTTTTTCTAGAATTTAGAATAAATACCAATACTTTTGTATAAATAGGTTTATTTAAAATACACAAAACCTCTTTATTTAACATATTGACACTAGAATGAAATTTCTCAGCATATATGAAGATGGTTACTATTTATTATTATTATTTTGTTATAAGGAAAAAATTAAACATATAAATATTATTATTACAAATATTTTTGACTGATGTTTCTGGGTTTTATATAATAAAAAGAAGGTTAATATGTAAAACATGAGGTGAAAATCATTAGTTTTTAGGTTTTTACGGCTAATTTAGTGTACTTCTATTCTGAAAAACAATACAATTTATACAATATCATCAGAAGTATAGTAGACCATACACAGTAAATAAAATAATTAATTACAATAAACCGTAAAAGGAATAAAAATCAACGAGGTGTCACCTATATTCATGAATTGTTCGTTAAATATTATTATATAATAATTCCGGACTCGTTAACACATCCGTAGTGTAACACGTTCCATGTAACAATATAATGAGACTTAGATTTAAACGATAATTAATTACGAATTTTAAAATGTTTTTTTAGTAACAGCAAGCAGCGACAGTTACTTAGATGAAATTATACGGTACATTATTTGTAAATATAATTTCACGTTCAATTGGTAAATTTCTTTCCTTCGTGAAACAAATTTATATTAGAAATACAACATCAGTGAAATTATCCCTAAATGATTAAAGAATATTATTGTTTTGTTTTCAATGTTGAATCATTTTCATAGCGAAAATGTATTTAGTATATTACTTTTCGAGTATCACACAAATGTACAAATTTAAAAAGTTCCACCAAACAATTTTAAAAAAATACAAACAATACATTAGAAAATAAAACTTTTTATAACTACATTCAACGTAAAAACTGTGTGACATAGTTACTATATCTTGCTTGCAATAACTCACAAGGACATCTCTTAGGGAGTCGCCCCTGTGAGCATTCTCCCCTCAGTCACGAACTTATTTCAAGCAGATACCAGATACGACAGCAGTATCTGTGCGTATGAAACGATTAAAGAAATAAGGTGGTGAAAGTGAAGAGTGACAAGGATTCAGCCTTCCGACAAGACCCCTGCCAATCGTACAGATCAGTTCGTTTCGGAAATCCTCCTACAGCTATGAAACCTCTTCCCCCACGAATCCAACCCCAAAGCTGTTACTCCCGTCCCGGGTGACTAGTGTCAATCCCAGAACGGGGAGCTTGGTGCCACGACCCGTGGTACCAGTATGCAAGAGTCTTTCGACCTTCATATAATGCCTAGATTGGTAAGCTGCCCGCCACTGGGGACTTGGTTAGGGGGCCATCACCCCCCCCCCCCCGTTACACCTTGAAAGCCACTCACAAAGACAGTGATAAATTAATTCAACTATCTGTTTTAATATGCAAATGTATGTGTATTGTTTGAGAGGTAATATAGGAAACGAACGTTTAGCTCCCAGATATCATATCGAAATGTAGAGCAATGTTTAACAAATAATTAGACGTAGTTTTAAATTGTGTTGCCTGTATCTGACAGTAGCAAGTTTTTCTAAATTAACTCGTACATTATTTATTTTATCTGTTGCAAAATAATGTAAACAATTAAATGGTGATGCTTCTCGGAAAATAACGGTTTTTAACCGTTTACAAATAAATATCAATAATATTGGTTATGTTAACATTTAATATAAATATTTAATAGACTTAAAGTGTAGAATAAATCAAGTATGCCCGATATACGAGCTCTACTGTGTTTGCTGAGATTTAATTTGCAATTCTCATCTTGTTTATGGTTTAGTGTTCGTGTCCCAAATTTTGTTTACACCTTTGATAATATTGATGTATGTCATCAATGACTGCTCGAGGTCATGATGGATATTATTTAAGGGGGATGAAAATTTCTAGATTATTTCTTTGAATATTAATAATAAAAGCGTATTATTCTAAATGTATTACAGTATATATTCTATAAATATATTCTAAATAAAAGCGTATACTTTTAAATTATAGCCTACATGAGTTGTCGTCTATCTTGCCTGTTTTCTGTCCGTCTTTCTGTATGTCTGTCTATCTATACATCTGTCTGCCTGTCTGTCTATCTTTCTCTCTCTCTCTCTCTATTTCTCTCCTTCCCGTGCTCTGTAAATTGTGTTTTGGACCATCTAGCATTGTATAGCAAACCAGATGCACATAGATAGCGCCACAGTACTATTTACCTCCATTCACTATTCCATGATTATCTATGGAAAGAGCTTATCAGCTTGCTAATTGTCAGACGTTCCCGTCCTCATCAATTACAGTAGGGATACTAACCGCATTCATGTGAGAAGGAGGGAGCTCAGTAAAAGGTGGCTTGTAACGAGGGCTAAGCGAGAGAATTTCTCTGGTTCCAGACGAAATTGCTATATTGAAAAAAATCTTGTATATGTTCAATTTTCTCAATGTATTAGAAATTAAAATATTACTTTGTTTCATTTTTTATTTATTAATAAACCAAACAAATCCGTTTAATAAGAAGTATGAAGAGATTAAATATAATAGTTTTGAAAGGCAAATTAATTAAAGCGGACACTGTTTTATAACAATGGGTCCAATAACACAACGATAGCACGAGCTAAGTAATCCTAAACTAACTCGGTTCTGTTAGATGTTTCCGTTTAATTGTTTATTTTTCTTTCCCGCTAATATTTCTTAACAACTACATGGTTACTCACTTTAAAATAACATATTCTTTGTGTGTGTGTGTGTGTGTGTGTGTGTGAGCGCGTGCTTGCGTGGTTGTGTGTTTGTGTGTTAGCGCGTGCGTGTGTGTGTGTGTGTGTTCGTGTGTGTGAGAGTGTGTGCGTGTGTTCGTGTGTGTGTGTGTGTGCGCGCGAGCGTGTGTGTGTGTGCGTGTGTGCACGTCCGTGCGTGCGTGCATTCGTGTTTGCGTATAAATGTTTCTCAACATGAATTTTTTTCTCCCTAAGCCTATATTTAGTAATGTTAGTAGAAATTTATAAAGGTTTTCTTTGAAAACGCTACTTCCGTAATAAGTTAAGACTTACACAACCTATAGAAAGAGGAACAAACCAGATATACCACTATGTATATTTACTTCATTTCAAAGGTTTATTCTGTAAACTTAATTTCTTGTTTTATATTTTATTTTGTTGTCATTTTTAGAATAGTTTAACACCTTTAAGGTTATGCTTTTAATAATATATTCGTTTCCTCTCTTCGTGCGTGTTGTTGTGTGTTATTAAAATTTTGTTTATTTCGTATCATTAGAAACAAATACATTAATTTCACTGATTTAAAATATCAGTCGCATTTTTATCGTTTATAAAAACTCATGTTTTATTTTCCAGTTGCTATGTTGTTTGTTTATTAGTGTTTGTGTAATGTAGCCTATATGTAAAGTAAATGTAGCTGGGACAAATAATTCATGTTATTGCGGCAAAGAATTAGATACGTTGCCATAATGAATCTATGAATATATTGCTAAAAGCTTTTCCTATGGGAATAAATAATTTCCTTTCAGTGGAAGATAATTAAAGTCCCTTTGAAGCTCCTAACCCAGTATACTATTGCTTTAAAGATAGCAAATAGTCTATTACATAGACGTTTAAGTAAATAAAATGTACATCCGCAACACACAGCTACAGTTTGTTATTAAATTCCCTTTAGCAAGCTTTGTTCTGTATTATATTGAACTGATAATTTATACAAATATACGGAGCGCTTGTGTTACATGGTACACATTTTTATTTTATAGTAATATCTTGTAATTCAATAAATAAATTGAGAGTTCTACAGGGATCGATTCAGGCACATTGAAACTAAAGTAACAAATTGTACTTTTTAAAAATGGTAATGAAATGCAGACAAGTTTGATTTATAAAAACAAATAATATATATATATATATATATATAAAATTTCTACTTATGGCAACAAAGGAAACGTTTTTTTTAGTTTCTTTAATATACATAGCCTACATATTTTAGAATACCAATATTAGGTGCCAAAATAAAAATAGAATTTCCTTGTAAATTTTCATTTTCTCTTCTATGTATGTGGTTGGACTATTACTTTTGTTGGAAAAATATTTATATGCTTTCTATTCTTATCGCTTGCATCGTGTTGTAGTTTCATTTCGCCAGCTCCGTGTGTGAAGGAAGGTTCGATAGCGTTAATCCAGTTTGTTCGTTTATTTTACTCGTTTCGTTCATTTTTTATAATATTGTAAGAACTTTGTATGAGTTTTATATGTGATATTGTATGGTAACTACGTCACCATTTTAAGGTTGTATTATGAGATTTCGACAACAACCAGATGGGAGCGAAGGAAAAACTCATATACTTTTATGAGAAGTAGACTTGTAGCTATGGCAAAGTTGGCTCAGTGCCATAAGCTGCTCTATATGTACATTTCGCACACCTTTTAGAACATTTCCATTTTAAAATTTCAATAATAGGCTGTCATCAAAATACGTGAATTATTTTTCAAACGAATTTTACATTCACTCACCTGTTTAACGGTACCCCTCCCACCCCAAACTCCCACAATACTGGCATTTGTTGTTTGACTATAAAAACAATAATTCTTTTTTTTTAATTAAGCTAATCTTCATATCATCAAAAATTAAACAAGTTACATTTTAATAATTAGAGAACAATAACCCTTGATACAAATATCTAAAGACCCTTGATGTACGTTTCGCTAACGTTTTAGCATCGTCAGAACGTTAGAAACATAATGGATTCTAAAAACTAAATACCATTTTTGTTTAGATTTGTTTACAACTTTAAGGAGTTTTGTGTCAGAAGTGATATCTGTACATAAAATCTTACACCTTTGTTTGTGCTGTGTTTGTATACATACTTACGCATGGATATGCATGGATTAGATGTAAGATATTATTATGCAAGTGGTATGTTAACTCTTAGTCAAGTGGAAAAGTATTCATAGTAGGGGAAGGTAACTATTATGCACTCATTTCTTCTCATGAAAACAAACTAATTTGTCAAAACATGCTACAATCTTCTCTGTAAGTCGAATTAATATTACTAACCAATAAATAACACCATTTATTGACGCCGAAATCCAACAAGTCACTCAAAAAAAGAACTGTATTTTTTATTATACTAAATATTTATGAAAATTTTAATTTACGACTTCGACAAAATTACTCACAATTTAGCTAGGGCACATTGTAAAAGTGCATCATTAATTAATTTTACTTTTAAAATAGAGCGGGGAGCGAATTATTCTGCAACAAAATGAAATGAAGCTTGGAGCCAAGCCAAGGATAAACACACTTTAATTGAACAATCAGTCGTCTGCCGGTAGCAGTAGTTTTAAATTGTAAATATTTCTCAGGAAATGGCAATTATAGAGGTTCTTTTTAAGGATTTAAAAGTTGCTGCAAAATGTATCTTGTTTTAAACGTTATTATTTTCTCCTAAATTCTGTATATATTTCTTCTAGAACGCCCATTGAATTATTTCCAGTAATAAACAGGGTAAATATCTCTTACACGCTTTATCAGGCTCTAGATCCGTCAGTTTATAGCTCAACCCCTGCACAGCTCTGATAAATTCTCTTACGCCTCTAAAGTCTCATCCAAACACCTACTTAAAGATGTAAATCTTCGTCTAGATTAAAGGGCTCGTATTGATTAGTCACTTAGGATGATAAATCATTTAAGGATCAAATTCCGTTTAAGAACATTTTAAAACGTCTAAAGTGGGGAGGTAAAGTACACTTGTCATAAAAATACGTACAGGAATATAATCATAAATTAAAAATCATTAAAAAAATCGTTCAGAAATTTAAGGACGCTGTTGCAGTAGAAGAGTAATCACGTGGTGTGTATTGTGTCGGTAAAACAAAGTTTCTTGGGAAGATATCATTTTAAAGTTTTATCAAACAGTATTATTAACAAACAAGGAACTTGGTAGGTACTCCCCCACACAGTTTGTTATGGATCTGTTTGAAAAAGCATCAAAATACCCTTTATAATGTTATTTGATCACTCAAATACTCAATGCTTAGGCCCTAACCTAGTTGTATTGTGGGATTTCGAACCCCCTCCCTGCTGTAATGGCAGGATAGTTATAGATCTGCTTAAGTATATTACACTGACTAGGGATGGTGTCTAGAATCATAAAAAGTAAAATGGGTTCTACAGAGAACTGCGATCATTTGGCTGGAGATTAAATAACGATAATTGGTTGAACTATTTGTGTTGCACAGGAAAAAAGCTAACACGACAGCGGCTTCGATATTCGATCGAGGATTATTTATCCGACAGTCGTACACCCGACAAAACAAGCGCACTGACACTTTGTAATCCAATAAAAGTGGGACCATGGATTGCAAGGAGATTTATATATCGCGCTTCACATTTAGGACATATAGAACGTTAAAGTATACGTTTTAAGATTACCTATTGTTTCATTCACTTTGGATCATTTAATTAAAAGTTGTTGCCAGCAGAAATTTTCCGTAATTTGATTCAAAGATTTAGATATTCATTCAACTGAAAAAAATGGGAATCTGTAGCCATGTGTTTTATAAATTTAATTTTAATAAATTTGTAAAGTTTTTATTCTACATTTACAGCATTATTTGCAACTTTATGTGTGAAATACTAATTATGCTATGTTATTTTACTGATTACATTTAATAGTTATGTATCATCCTTAATAAATTTTATATGTTGTTATGCTGTATGTAAATAAATAAATATATATATAAATATAATAAATATAAAATAATTATGAATATTATATTATTATTATGAATATATATATATATATATAGTCTCAACACAACACAACCTTTAATTAACTAATATTCGTAACGACTAATAATTGTATTTTTGTAAATGTTTTCTTGAAAACTACTCTAAGGATTTTCACACAAATTGGTATAAACGGGGATTTTAATCTTAGCAATCTAATCAAATAAGTGAAAATTATCTGAAAAATCGTTCTTATCTAATTTTCGAAAATTGTTTAAAATCGGAAACTACTCGAAGGAGTTTCACAATAATTGGAATATAATTGTTATTTACTTCAGCAATGCAAAGGGATTAGTGAAAAGTTTCTGAAAAATCAGGTTTAGAACTAGATATTTAAAAAAAAAAATCTAAAACTGTTTCAAGTATTTACACCAAAATTGATGTATTAGGGGTTAACGTAACCATCCAACTTGATGACATTTTTTCTGAAAAATCGTTATCATTAGGTTTTCCAAAATTAGTATGAATTTCGGATTCCCAGAATTACATTGGACTCAAGCAAGAGTCAACTTGGATGTACTATGCAAATACATCAATTCCCAGTTACTCCGGCATTTGCCATGACAATCCATAAGTCACAGAGGCAATCTTTTGATTATTTCGGGATCGAGTTAAGAACCTCCGTTTTAATACACAGGCTGCTATATGTGCCATTCTCTAGGATTGAAAGACGGATTAGCTTAAACATTTAGCCAAATGATAATCCACGCCATACGTGACACATAATGTTTAAAATTTCGGACTCAATCTGAGTATGATTTGATCGTAGGTAGGTTTACTGATATTACACGATATTTCTTGAATACAATAAAAGTATATAGATTTCTTTTCCCTTTATTTTATTCTTCTTTTTTGTGCCCGCATCTTCAGTAAAGTAAACCCAAGATTACTTGTACAGATCCTATATCCTTTTGCATATATCTCTATGAATATTTGATTTGGAATTATTCTCTTTTTGTCTATTTAAATTAATGTCTATTAAATTAGTTTCCCTTGCGACAACGACGATGCTGTATTTGAGCTCTAAGCTTTCTGTCTTGTGTTTTATCCTAAAACATGGCATCGGACCATTATTTATTTACAATAATTAAATCTCTTATTTTCTTTTATCGTTTACATTTTGTAAAACATTCTCTACTATATATTCTACTTTTTAAAGGAATATATAAATTCAAATAAATTTTCATTTCATTATAAAGAAACAAATCTGCTTGTAGAGTGATTAAAACAAGCTACCTTCTATCGCCAACTTGATCAAAGGGAACGCTGCTCTGCATGCAAGACTGGCGCAACAAATCGCTGAGGTAAACGCTCTTAGGAATCTAATTTAATTAAATTTCGTATTTTAGGATTCCCCCCCCCATCCTCTCCCTCGCACATGTTGTATTGTCACATTTATATAAATGTTTCATATTCAGGGGCTTCAATATTTACTAATTAAATCTACAATTTTGTTAATGACGGCGTGTTGTGGTATTTCTTAAATTTCCTAATGCACAAAATATTTTAGAAATCTAAAATTAATTAGTTTTTGTATTTTTAAAAGCAAATATGTATTGTAGTGAGTTTAAGTAAGTTACATAAGGAAAAACCCTAGCTACTGATTATAACGTGTAATTGTAATATGAGAAGTTATAGGTAATAACAAGTAATATGCAAAAAGAAAATTTAATTAAATTTCTACTGAGTTTAACAGAGAAAAATTTCATTTTAGTGATCCTAGAGGACTATTTGTGAAATTGTGTGTAACCATAGCAACAGTTTAAAGTTGTATAATGGAGGTTTCAACAACAACTATAGGGGGGGGGGAATTATATACTTCTTAGGGAAATATGTTTCTAGGTATTGGAAAGTTGGCGCAATGCCAAGTCGCGTTAGACTTAACAGTTCG
Source organism: Prosapia bicincta (assembly GCA_036971475.1). Classification (NCBI taxonomy): domain Eukaryota; kingdom Metazoa; phylum Arthropoda; class Insecta; order Hemiptera; family Cercopidae; genus Prosapia; species Prosapia bicincta. Next base: position 43,794,298 of record JBAIZL010000008.1, read on the forward strand.
AATCCGGTTGAACCCTAAATATTTTATAATTTAATTATTCAATAAGTGTTTGAAAAAACTATATTATCATCAAATGGCATTCACTATAGGTTAAACATTGGTATTTGATCTTGATTGGATGAATTAAAACTTGTTTTATTAAAGATTGAAAATTTGTACAAGATACCTGTATATATATATATATATATATATATCAGGAGGGTGTGAGCTAATAGAAGAAATTTAAAAAAGAAGCTGAGTTATTTTCAATAGCACACTTGTATTTTCGTTTTTGTGAATTTTTGTGAATATTTAAATAATACGAAGTATATAATAAAGGTTATCAATGAATGTACACTATAGATACCAGATGCTATATATCCATGTAGGCTATGAACTAAATGAAGTTCTCTTGCCCTAACGTCTCCGAGATTGCAACATGTTCCACGTGCGCATCAGTTGGGTGTTCACCACCCCTTGCTTGAGGTGTACCAGCGTGAGTGCATAAAGGGACTTTACTATTACAACTGTAAACTTCATTAACTAAGTGTCTTGATTAAAAGTGAAATCGGAATGCCTCGCAGAAAAGTAAACAATTTGTACTCACCCTCTCTCTCTCTCTCTCTCTCTCTCTCTCTCTCTTTCACTCCTACTTCTCTCTGCCTCTATCTCTCCCTCTCTCTCATTTTCTACCTCTCCTTACTACTACATCCTTCTACCTCCCTCACATCCTCTAGCGCTCTTATTCCCTCTAATCTCTCTCTCTCTCTCTCTCTCTCTCTCTCTCTCTCTTTTTCACTCCTACTTCTCTCTGCCTCTATCTCTCCCTCTCTCTCATTTTCTACCTCTCCTTCCTACTACATCCTTCTACCTCTCTCACATCCTCTAGCGCTCTTATTCCCTCTAATCTCTCTCTCTCTCTCTCTCTTTCACTCTATCATTACCCCTCTTTTCTATTTTGAATCATTTCGATAATTTGACGCATTTACAGGAGATGCTTATAGAAGTAAGAGATCATATCTCCATAATCCTTTTGTATCACAAATTTAATAAATTTCTTATACGGCATCAATAAAATAAGTGTATGGAAGAAATGATTGAATAGCTGTGTGTATGTCATAATTTGATAATCTACAGCATCATGTAAAATCCCATTAATTGTTACGCTTAGTATATTAAATGCGAGTTATTTTTGAAATTCGGTGCCGACTTCAAAATGTTGAGGGTAATAAGCTTATGATAAATTATGTTTACGTTATCAGAAAATTATGTTTTACTTTTTAGTAAGTAAAATTTATAAAGTCGGTTCTGAATTTTTTTAAAAACTTTTCTTTGAAAAAGTATTTTAAATCTGTGATAGGTTTATTATCATTTACCCACGTTGAGACGTCCTTGTACGATTAAACTTTAAATTATTTGTAATTTTTGAAAATTTTAGTTCCTGAAAAGAGTAAATTCAATTCAATCCTTCTATCATTATGATCCCGTTTCTGTTTAAGTTACTAAAATAAGTAATAGAAAAAAATTCAAAGTCAATTTCTTCTTAAATCAACAAAGAAAAATTTTATTTTCGTTTCTTTTTCTTTTATAACTAATAGTCCCGGCGAACTTCGTACTGCCTAAAAGTAAATGAATGGTGTGTTAACATTCGAAGCTGAGCTTCGTACTAAATTTAGTATTTTATTAATACTACGTTTTAATAGCTCAACCTATAGTAGGCAATCAAGAAAAGGGTGACAATAGACGTTCTTGATTGAATGTTATTCATTAAAGTGCACTCGGATATGCAATATTTTTGCGTACACAAATAAATCACAATATGTTCCAACACGTGACCACCCACATACACCTGGTAATGTGAGAAGCATAGGTTTTCAAAATTAGGTCCAATTGTTTCAAATTTGTTGAGTGTTGCTTAGCAACCATAATTTGGAATAAATTCATCGAAATGTCTTAGGATAAGCTAAGATAGGAAATCATATTTTATGCTGTTTTGATACTTACAAAATAGATCTTAAAAAAAATTCTTATGACGTCGGGAAGCTGTTTTGCTAATTACCTATAAGTTACTGTTTTATAGGTTGATATTTTTCTGCTACAATTAATTGGTTTAAGAGGCTCTCGTGCCAGCTGTGGGCCTGGCTACGCCCTTGAGACGTACCAATTTGTTTATTTTATTTTTTTCTTTCATTTTTAATCCTAGAGCAATATCTATGATATAGTGTGGTAACGATGGCAACAACTTAATGCTGTGCGATGATGGTTTTAACAACGACATGGGGGGGGCAAAAGAAAAATTCATATAGAAGTACTTAATCTTTGAGAAGTACTTAACCAGCGATGGGAAAGTTGGCTTCGTGCTAGCCTTCGAACTCAAAGATACTCAATTCAAATCCGACCTAGACTCAAAAATTTTTATAATTTTTAAATTTTTGGAAAACTTTATTAACATCAATTGTCTTCCATGCAAGATTTAAAAAAAAAATTATTTGAACTTGGTAGGATGAATAAAAACATATTTTGTTACCGAATAGAAGTTTATACTTATTAGTATATATATATATACATATATATATATATATATATATATATATATATATATATACATATATATATATATATATATATATATATATATATAAAGAACAAAAGTCTAAATACAAATACAAGAATTATAATTGAATTTACAATTCAAAGCTTTTCGTTGGCTAACAGTATCAACATCATGAGGAATATTAAACAATTCATTATTAATACACAAGAAAACATACTGCGATATTTATATATATATAATATCTAATATGTTTTCCTGTTAGAATTATTTTTAAGATTAAATAATATACACTAATTACAGGAATAATTTATTGAATAATACACTCAAAGCTTTTCGTTGGTTGATATTACCAACATCCTCAGGAATTACAATATTAAGAATGACAAAAGAACTGTCCAACAAATATGGGGTTACGAATGTTTACCAGTGTAAACGCGCCGCATAAACACACAGTGTAAACTTAGATGACAGAAATAATTCATAAAGTTATATAGCCAAAGAGTTGGAGCCGTTATGTAATGAATCGATAAATATGATGCTAAAAGCTTTTCCTATGGGATCAAGTAACATCCGTTCACTTAACGAAAAACAGATATTTGATATGAAAACTCTTCCAAAATGTAATTCCATATGAACTTTCAAATTTAAACGCTGATATTTAATGTCGTATATCCATGTGTATATATATATATATATATATACATACATATATAATAACAACAAATTATTAATAACTAATTATAATTCTTGTATTTGAACATCCTCAGTTGTTTTCAAACATACATAAGTATATAAGTTATATATACATATATATATATATATATATATATATATATATATATTTCTGTGTGTGTGTGTGTGTGTGTGTGTGTGTGTGTGTGTGCGTGTGCGTGTGTGTGTGTGTGTGTGTGTGTGTGTGTGTGTGTGTGTGTGTGTGTGTGTGTGTGTGTGTGTGTGTGTGTGTGTGTGTGTGTAAATTCAAAGTTTCAATAGTCTATGATGGTCTCCTTACATATCAGTTTCGTTAAATAGGGAATGAATGAATAGTTAATTTAAAGTGAACATAATTGCATTATAATAGACTACTCTTGTTTTTTTACACGAGTATATCATTTTACTGTAGCGTTTCCGATTATCTGTAATATATTTACGCCAGGATTCAATTGTTAGATATTCAAATCTCATTGGATATATTTAACCCCATAATTATTAACTTTATCTTTTGAAGACAATGTTTCTTCCTCAAAAGTTTTTTTTCCTTTGAGCTTGAAATTCCAAAATGATTTATTACACCTACTTCATTATCACACTTGACATAATACGTACTAGTCATGGACTATGGAAATAAAGGTTTATAGTGTACTATGGGCAAAGGCCCCTATTCATATTGATACAAATTTTAAACTATTTTATGAAAATATAATTTTTTAATACAAAACATAATTTAATATAACTTTAATATAAATTTTATTAGCAAACTTTCTTTAAATTTCCAAAACAGGTTGGTCGATTGAAGTTATTTTTATAGTTATTGAAAACGTCAGTCTTAAAGGAAAAATTTTCCTTTTCTTTTGAAATGGCATGTTAGGATCTGTTGATATTAGTGTAATTATTTCCTGTAGTACAATGGAACTCTTCATCATCTTGCTATTCTAGCTCTGACTTTACATCACAAAACATTTCAGTTTGAAAAGAACTGAAAAGGACCGCAAATCTACACTGAGCCCTACTGGTCGGAAGGCGGACAATGGGTTAGGGTAGCTTATTACCTTCTTGTTTTTCGAGTTATGGCCAGTAATATCTCAAAACTGCAAAAGTAGCAATAATCAGTGTGATTTCTAGGTTCCCTCCATACCATAGAAACAGCTTTTTTTCCTTTTTTGACCATTTTCTAAGATCTTCAACACAAACATAACATACCTTATGCAGGGCCCAAGATTTATCCTGATCACCAAAATATGAGAAATAAACCTTTTCCCCAAAGTCTGTAATGTTTCTTTGGAGTTTTTTAATAACAAACTCACCACATATATAATAAAACCTGTCAGCAGAGTTCTTACAACCGCGATTAGACATTTTACTGAGCACATGTACTGAAAACCAGAAAGTGAGGTTAGGTTGGTAGTAAATAAAACATCAGCTGTGAACAGAAAAATATAATCCCCATTTTTCTGGACTGTAAATGTGTTTCAGCAGTGCTGCCAACTCTTCTACAGCCAGTAAAAAATTTTACAATTACATTTAAACTATATAAAAACTGATAAATTCTTTAAAAACTTACAAAATTTAATAAATTTATGTGCAAATGTGAAAAAAAAGGTAGGTGATAGAGCTTAATGAGTGTCATGTTTGGGTTTAGCACCGTAAAAAACATAAGAATAAGATGTTTTAAGAAAATAAGCATTTTGATCGTTGGCTTGTGTTTGTGGTTAATATATGATGTTTTCTTTTTCAGAACCAGTGTTCATTTCTAATTTAATACAATTGTCAAACATACTCCATTAACTAAACCTGATCCCAAGTTCATATGTCTAATTAACCTTTAATACCGTTAAATTATTTGTAATCAGTTGTTTTTAATAAAATATTTGTGCAGCTGTTTCTTAGCTGAAATATATGAAAATCATACCTAGCTGTTTTTCATTGCAATGTATTTCTTATGGAGATTTTTCGTTACTTCAAGGTCCTCAAAAGCCTATAACTATTGTAAATTTAATTAAAAAAAACCTATATTTTCCCCCATTCTTTCGTGGAATAAAAAATACCTTTAATTTGAGCCATCTCCCAGCTTTGTACGACCTTCCAAGCTCCCACAATTTTTCTCTGAAAATTCGGCTTATGAAATTATATATATGGATTACATTATTACAATATTAATATAGATGTGTTTGTTGCAGGTAAAAACGAATCAGTAAGTTTGAGTTCCTCCTCAGCATTCGGTATTGTACAATTTAATTTTATTACTATTATTTTGTCTTTCAGTTTGCCTGTCTGTGAATGTATGGCTTCTGTCTTTGTTGGTGTGTTTCAACGCTACTTTTAAATTTTAAAAAAATAATCGCTAAAAAGAAATAATATATACTATATAACTAAAAGTGTTTTTAAAATTTCGTATTATTGCTTGTAAAATCTTTTATTGTTTATGTTATATTAGGTTCGTTTGCTTATGTAATCTACTATTGCTTTCCAATATGTTCATTGTAATATGTTGTACCGCTGAGCTCTTTATATTGTATATGTAAACACTACTTTAATAAAAACTGAATGTAAATGTAAGAGGAGTTCGATGGGGTAGGTCATGCCCCATCCTCTCCTCACTGCATACACGCTAAGCTATAAAATAGATAGTTTACAAGTTTCAAATTGTGAAACTAAATTTTTTATTAACAAACCTTTTGGACATTTTATGTTGTAATATTTATAGATTAACGTGTTACATTAACATATAATTATTGAAACTTAGTGCGAGTAAAACAAAACAATATTTGGTTATTTTGTTGTACAACTATTCAGATTTTACTGTAATTAGTTATTTTGTTGAGAAATTAGTAAGTTTATGCTGGAATTAGGGAGTTTGTACTCTAATTATTGAGTTTAAAAACAATGTATTACGTCCATTGTACTGGAATTAGTGGGTTTGTTCTGTAATGAATGAGTTTGTTCTGTAATTAGTTATTTTATACTGTAATTAGTGAGTTTCTACTGTAATTAGTGAATTGGTTTTGTAATTAGTAATCTTGTTCCGTGATTAGATATTTTTTACTGGAATTAGTGCGTTTGTTCTGTAATGAGTGAGTTTGTTCTGTAATTACTTATTTTATACAGTAAATAGTGAGTTTCTACTGTAATTAGTGAATCTGTTCTGTAATTAGTAATTTTGTTCCGTGATTAATTATTTTGTACTGGAATTAGTACGTTTATTCTGCAATGAGTGAGTTTGTTCTGTAATTACTTATTTTATATAGTAAATAGTGAGTTTCTACTGTAATTAGTGAATCTGTTCTGTAATTAGTAATTTTGTTCCGTGATTAATTATTTTGTACTGGAATTAGTGCGTTTGTTCTGCAATGAGTGAGTTTGTTCTGTAATTACTTATTTTATACAGTAAATAGTGAGTTTCTACTGTAATTAGTGAATTGGTTTTGAAATTAGTAATTTTGTTCCGTGATTAATTATTTTGTACTGGAATTGGTGCGTTTGTTCTGTAATGAGTGAGTTTGTTCTGTAATTACTTATTTTATACTGTAAATAGTGAGTTTCTACTGTAATTAGTGAATTGGTTCTGTAATTAGTAATTTTGGTCCGTGATCAATTATTTTGTACTGGAATTAGTTCGTTTGTTCTGTAATGAGTGAGTTTGTTCTGTAATTACTTATTTTATACTGTAAATAGTGAGGTTCTACTGTAATTAGTGAATTGGTTCTGTAATTAGTAATTTTTTTCCGTGATTAGTTATTATGTACTGGAATTAGTGCGTTTGTTCTGTAATGAGTGAGTTTCTACTGTAATTAGTGAATTGGTCCTGTAATTAGAAATTTTGTTCGTGATTAGTTATTTTGTACTGGAATTAGTGCGTTTGTTCTGCAATGAGTGAGTTTGTTCTGTAATTACTTATTTTATACTGTAAATAGTGAGGTTCTACTGTAATTAGTGAATTGGTTCTGTAATTAGTAATTTTTTTCCGTGATTAGTTATTATGTACTGGAATTAGTGCGTTTGTTCTGTAATGAGTGAGTTTCTACTGTAATTAGTGAATTGGTCCTGTAATTAGTAATTTTGTTCCGTGATTAGTTATTTTGTACTGGAATTAGTGCGTTTGTTCTGCAATGAGTGAGTTTGTTCTGCAATTACTTACTTTATACTGTAAATAGTGAGTTTCTACTGTAATTAGTGAATTTTTTCTGTATTTAGTAATTTTGTTCCGTGATTAATTATTTTGTACTGGAATTAGTGCGTTTGTTCTGTAATGAGTGAGTCTGTTCTGTAATTAGTTATATTAAACTGTAAATAGTGAGTTTCTACTGTAATTAGTGAATTGGTTCTGTAATTAGTAATTTTGTTCCGTGAATAGTTATTTTGTACTGGAATTAGTGCGTTTGTTCTGTAATGAGTGAGTTTGTTCTGTAATTACTTATTTTATACTGTAAATAGTGAGTTTCTACTGTAATTAGTGAATTGGTTCTGTAATTAGTAATTTTGTTCCGTGATTAGTTATTTTGTACTGGAATTAAGGCGTTTGTTCTGTAATGAGTGAGTTTGTTCTGTAATTACATATTTTATACTGTAAATAGTGAGTTTCTACTGTAATTAGTGAATTGGTTCTGTAATTAGTAATTTTGTTCCGTGATTAGTTATTTTATACTGGAATTAAGGCGTTTGTTCTGTAATGAGTGAGTTTATTCTGTAATTACTTATTTTATACTGCAAATAGTGAGTTTCTACTGTAATTAGTGAATTGGTTCTGTAATTAGTAATTTTGTTCCGTGATTAACTATTTTGTACTGGAATTAGTTCGTTTGTACTGTAACAGAATGATTTGTGAAAAAGAAAAATGACTAGATTGGCCCAATGTTTGTCAACTACTACTAAATTGTAATTTCCTTGCGGAATCATCACTAGATTTAAAGCGATAATTTTTCCAAAATTGAAGCACTTTGTATGGCATCATGTGTGGTAAAATAAAACAAAATGCCACTAACACTGTAAGAATTATAAAATTAATGGATCAAGTCCTGGATAATATTCCCTGGGGACAATATCAGTTTGATGTGCATTGAGGATAAATTCGTATTTTCACGATTTCCTTGATTAAATTTTTCCTTTAAATCACGTGTGTGAAAACGGAAACACTCTGGTCCTAACCAATTGCTGTCAACTACTACCAAAATACTTTTTTTATTTTGGAATCATCGCTAAATTGTAAAAAGTATAACTTTTTAAAAATTAAAACGAAGCACTAAGCAATATAATATTGTAAATATAAAAAGGTACTGAAGCCGTGAGAATTGTAAAATAATGTTCAAGGCCTTGATTTGTATTCCTTGGAGACTTGTACTTCGGGTCGTTAAAAATAGCCGGCTTCTTTATTGCGGACGCTTCCACTCCGGTTGCTTAATTCCTATCATGATAAAGGCTTTTATTGGAAGGCTGCACTTAATTCTACCGTAAAGAGGTCGATATTGTTATTCCGGCGCAAATTGCACTTTCCCTCTTTAGTCGAAGAGGACGTTTTAACAAGTTTAATGCTATATTTCATGACTTTTTATAGGCAATATTAATTAGCGGATGTTATTAAACAATGCTTTTAATTCTAAACCCGACTAATTTCGTGACCTTGTGGACTGCATTATTGATAACGAACTTATACGTGATTAGAATACACGTGACACATCTCACAAAAATCACGGCTCATTTTCTTTGCATGTCGTATTGATATGAACTTTTTTTGGAAGGCCGATTCATTTCCTTTGCAAACCGTATTGATATGAACATTTCTTGGAAGCCCGACTCATATCCTTTGCATACCGTATTGACATGAACGTTGCTTTAAAGCCTGACTCATTTCCTTTGCATACCGTATTGATATGAACATTTTTTGGAAGCCCGACTCATTTCCTTTGCATACCGTATTGACATGATCGTTGCTTTAAAGCCTGACTCATTTCCTTTACATACCGTATTGATATGAACATTTTATGAAAGCGCGACTCATTTCCTTTGCATACCGTATTGATATGAACATTTTTTGGAAGCCCGACTCATTTTTTTTGCATACCGTATTGACATGAACATTTCTTGGAAGCACGATTTATCATTGGCTTTCAAATATATAAAGTAGGGTTAGATAGAAATAGCCTCGAATTTAACGCAAGCTCGAAAAATCGGGACTCGGAATTTCCAGACTCTATTGTAGTTATAAACTGTATGTCCTAACACTATATTTTCTCAGAATATTTCATGAGCAAATGCTACGTTTTTGTTCAAAGCGTTACAGATATAGGGAATCAGTGTTATTGCCTATACAATACTCTTTCATCTACGAAAATGTATCCAGGACTGAAGACAGAAGCGCAAAGTGTGTCCACCATACCTTAATCAGCTTTGAATATGAACAGAAATTCTTCAAGAATTATTCAAAAATCAAGATTACGTTCATTTCTGAATGACGTCATCACGCTGCTGTGACGTCAGCATCAAATCATGTGTTGCTGTGTTATTCAGCAACAGAATTTCTTTGTTTTTGAGCAATTATCGCACTTTGAAGTTTTCACTGTAGGTATGGGTATACTTAATTTAGAATTTAGAAGAATAGATTTGTTTGGTTATAACTCCACAGTATGGCATTAGTCTTAGACTACACACTAAGACCAAACCAAAAGGAATAACATAAACAATGTTTATATGTTTTTCAATCATTTACATTAGTACACACTCTCCTTATAGGCTTATATTTTGATAGAATTTTCAGTCGATAGTAAAATACATTTTATTCATCCATTCAACTTAAAATACATTTTTTAAACGTGTATTGAATGACACTTGAGGTTAACACCGTTTAAAAAAATATTTATTCAATAAATAAATTTATGAATAAATTAATTTTAGTTTTATATGGAAGAAAACTTTTAACAAAAGGGGGAAAGTATACAATATAGTTGTTTCGTCACATTTAGATTAACATTAGCGATAATTTATGGTTTCATGAAACAGCTGTTTTTATGTCATAGGTTATGTGGTATAACGCATTGGATATGTTACTTTATGCAAATTAATTGTAATTATTTAATACAAAGTAACTAAAATAAAACTTCTCTTGGTTGACCTAAGTAGGAATTGATTTAAAACATTTTTGTATGTATCACATGTTTAAAAGCAATTCTTAACCTTGTAAGTAATAATGAAAGCCTGTAACCGGCAATTTGCCCTTTTCCTAGATGTTGACCTCCCAATCAAGACGTTTTATATAATACATAGAGCAGTAATAGAAACCCAGCAAGACTAGAATCTTGTCCCAAAAGAATGTGTTATTGGACACAGAATATTCCCATATGTCGCCCCTACATAGTTTATGGTTCACCAGAAACGCGTTATGAATTTAGAAGAGAATGGTTTCGCGCATTATGCTCGGACTGCATCTAGAACTGTGGATTCCGAATGCACCAATTGAAATCCCTGGGCTCGATAGACTTTAAACGCTCGAGACGCTAGATAGCTTGACGAAATATTATACCACTAAACAAGAAAGATTCCTAAGAAATATTATCCATAACAAAGCAATTCTCTGGTTATGGGTTGGGAAGGGACTCTAATATGGTTACTGTGGAGAAAATATTAACTTAATTACTTATCTCTGTAATAGACCACGTAACATAGACCTTGATGGATAGGATTTATTGCGGATAAATGTAACATTAAAGTAAAGCCATAAGCCCATCTGTTATAGGATATAGAGGAAATCATAGCGTCTTTAAATTCGCAATACCTAAAGTAGATAGAATCACTATTATGGGTTCATTGAGTTATCTATCCGTTACAACCTCTTTTGCAAAGAATAAAAAAAGAATAAGTAAGACAATTAGATAAGTCTAATGAATGGCCGTATTGATTCCCTGGTACTAGGTCATAAAAGAAAATTACATCACGTGAGATGGGTTGTTTATTTGAAGTAGACTTGAAATGGCAGCCTAGTAAGGAAGAATTATAAACTAGGTTTCATTTTTTTTTTTTTTTTTTGAGTCGCCTAATACAAAAACTACATGTACTTAGAGCTTGATAAAACTAGACCCATATTGACAAAATAACAATCGAATGATCTCATATAATAAATCAAGTGTAAAGAATATTGTTGAAAATGGAAATATTGAACACGATGGTTGTCGATCGAACGCGAGGTTTGCCGGAGGAACAATATTGTTGGTGGACGAACGCGATGGTTGTCGGAGGTACCATATAGTTAGCGGACGATCATGATGGTTGTCGGACGAACGCTAAGTTTATCGGAGGAACACTAAAGTTCATCCGCCGACTTTGGTGTTCCTCCGGTAAACTTAGCGATCGTCCGACAACCATCATGTTCGTTTGCCAAGTTTACCGGAGGAACACTAAAGTTGGCGGATGAACACGATGTTTGCCGGACGAACACTATGTTTACCGGTGGAACACTATAGTTGCGGACGAACACGATGGTTGTCGGACGAACGCTAAGTTTACCGGAGGAATACTACAGTTGGCGGTCGAATACGATGGTTATCGGACGAACGCTAAGTTTACTGGAGAAACACTAATGTTGGCGGACGAATGCGATGGTTGCCGGACGAACGGTATGTTTACCAGAAGAACACTATAGTTGCGGACGAACACGATGATGGCCGCTATGTTTACCGGAGGAGCACTATAGTTGCGGACGAGCATTATGATTGTCGGACGAACGCTAAGTTTACCGGAGAAACACTGTAATTGGAGAACGAACATGATGGTTGTTGGACGAACGCTATGTTTGCGAAGGAACATTATGATAGGCGGACGAACACGATGGTTGTCTGATGAACGCTAAGTTTAATCGGAGAAACACTGAAGTTGGCGGACGAACACGATGGTTGCCGGACGAACGGTATGTTTGCCTGAGGAACACTATAGTTGCGGATAAACACAATGATTGCCGAACGGACGCTATATTTACCGGAGGAACACAACAGTTGCGGACGAAAACTATGGTACCAGGACCGGAGGAACACTAAAGTTGGCGAATGAACTCTAAGTTTACGGGGGGAACACCAAAGTTGGCGAACGAAGGTTGCTAGACGAACGCTATGTTTGCCGAAGGAACTCTATGATTGGCGGACGAACGTGATGGTTGTCTTTTACTATGTGAACCTTGTCCTTGTAAAATTCTCAGAGCGGCACGTATTCTTTTTTTTTAACTTCTCGTCAGAAATAAATAATTAGAGAGAAAACTTCTCGTCTTGTATTAATAAATCTTTATCTTCTTATTCCGCATTATATTCTTTGTCGAAAATGTTTTATTACCAATACAAACCTATTGATAAAACCATACCTATAAAAGTTCTAAATTTGTTTATTTTGTTGAAAACAATGCCACATTAAGCCAGTTGCAATTGACATTAAATTATATAATTATTTAAATTATCTTGGCAACTGACGAGGCCAGCTATTATATTCTGTAAACCACATTATACTTTATAATTCCCCAAAAGTCAAATTATTATAATTACCAATATGCTCAAAACAGCAATATAAAATATTATTCAAACAATAACTAATTAATAAAGGCCTATAGAGATTAAACCCTTATGTATATTAACAAGGCCAAGTCATCATTAAAAGATCGTATATTCTTTGTAGTTATAACCTCTGAAGATGACTTGGTTATCGAAATGTACAAAATAGTTTTATCTAGATATCATTAGTAGTTAGTTTGTTTGATGAATTTTGTGTGTGTTATTTGGTGTGTTGTTAATTATTATGCTTGTAATGGCATATGCCACTGTGCTCACTGCTTGTAATTGCATATTGCCGCTGTGCTTACTGCTTGTAATTGTAATATATTCATGACTTCATTTTTCTTTTTTTCTTTACTTACTTTTCACACTTACAACAATTCTTTCGGTTTTGCCATTTATCTCCATTCTACACGTATTTCCCTACAAACATTTGTAACGGAATTGAATTTCTACCCATAAATTCTTTACCTTTTTTTAACCACTGTTAATAAAAAAAAGTCGGTAAGGAGACAACGACGGAAATACGCCCCCTTAATTCTCCCGGACATTAATCAAATCAATCATCTGCCTCCTTTTACTTTTTTTAAAACTTTTTTAGTGCCCTTTGTCTCTAGAGCCTACTTTCTTTCAAATATACGCTCGATCAATCAATCTTCTTACCCGTGTTTTTCGAGCCTTATACTTCGTCTCATTTCCTCGCGTTGTTAAATTATAAAACACTAAATTAAAAACGGCTACGTAATTTTAAACTGGAATGCAAAAATGATAGTAGCCACTGTACATCTCTTATTTAAATATCTAAGCATCTTTACATTTAGTATAAGCTGTTAGATTATAAACAGTTTTAATCTTGAAGAAGTTCAACTTCTAACTATCATTAGTATTTTAATAAAAAGCGTGTTCTGGGTAAAAGAACTGAATTACAAAACCAATTTAAATAAAACTAAAATAATAACAGACACTTGAATAGGATTACGCAAAATCAAATTTGAGAAAAATTATACCATTCTAGTATTCACTTTTCACTTCACTCTAATTCACTTAAACAAGAATCTTACTTGTTATATTTGCGAGTCGACTTCTAAATTGAGTCTTCTAAATAAGCTTGAAAATGAGAGCACGTAATTAATAGGTCTCGAAAGTTGAGTCGCAAATATACCTAGTAAGATTCTTGTTTAAGTGCAATAAAATGAAGTGATATATATATATATATATATATATATATATATATATATATATATATATAACGAAAACCGTAGATAATGTTGTATCAAAGCATAAAGAGTAAATACATGAAGACAGTTAATTTCGCAGAGTGGGGATTATTTGAAGTCATGTAATAAATATTTGGCGTCTGAAGATATTTTATTAATAAAGAGAAAATATGAGTTGCTCGAAGGGCCGTGAGGTGTGGGTAATGAGCTACGGCACGACGTACAAAGCCATTACCTTCAGTTGCTTCGACCCTTAAAATGTTCTTAAACAAGTTTCATTTGTTCAAAGAATTTATTTTCCACGCTGAACCCATTTAAGCTTTTCCAAACTTTTGGAAACATCATAAAAAGAAAATACTGTATAGTAATTTTTTTGAAAACAGACATATTTTATTTTGATAGAATATTGCAAAAAATGATCTAAAGAAACAAAAGAAAATTAAGAATAAATAAGTTACTTGTTACTAGGCAGTTATACTATAAATTGTGGTTATATTCATAGAGGAGATTAAATTTTAAAATGAGAAATTCAAAATATATATATATATTAAGGTATTCATTTCGTTTTCTTTTGTAATTTTTAGATTTTTCTATTTATTTTATTCTGCTGTTTATTTTTTACAGAAATTCTTGAAACGTATTTAATAAAGTTTCAACAAAACTGAACCCATACTGAGAACAGCATTAAATAAACAACTTATCGCTAAAGCCGAGATGGAGAATTACTTTATTTAGGTTGCCATGGTTACCTTAATATTGTCACGCTGTAAAGCCGTGTTATGTCCATTCGGGCCAGATTGGCCTTTACTCAACGGCGATTCCAGTTCTTTAATAAACTCGTGATTTTTACGAGTACTGCGAGAGGAAAATGCGCGGGTATTTATAGTTTCCTCGAAGAGTAAGACGTTCCCGGAGTAGAGGAACGTGTGGTATACTTTTCCTTTTATCTATGCACAAGGAAATTAAATTTGAATGACGAGTCTAATGTCATTTTGAGAGATGTGAAGTACGTACGTCGAGACAAAAAGAAAGATCATAATAATTTGTTTTTCCTTTGAAATATTAATACTTTAAAAATGTGTTAGAAATTAAAATACCTTTACTTTCAAGATAAAAAAACGCGTTTATAATAATTTTTTCTAAAACATAATATTTCAGTTTCATTGAATACCTATTAGTTCATACTTTCCTTTACATATATATATATATATATATATATATATATATATATATATATATATATATATATATATATACAATATATATATAAAATATATATATATATATATAATATATATATATATATATATATATATATATATATATATATATATATCTTGTTCAAATTTTCAATCGTTAATAAATTACTTTATTCATCCACTCAAGTTCGAATTAATTTTTTAAAACTTGTAGAGGATGACACTTGTTGAGGTCGATTTTTTCAAATAATAATTCAATATTCAAATGTATTGAATTAATTTCAGTTATATGTGGGAGAAACACTTTCAAAAAAAGGGCCAGGATAATCAATATAGTTACTTCGATTAATTTGCTTTAAAATAAGTGACAGCATATTATTTCGTAAAACAGCTGATTTTGTGTTATAGATTATGTAGTAGAACAGCTTTTTTAACGCGTAGGGTATGTAACTTCATCCAATATTCTTAAACGACTATTAATTGTGAATTTGTAAATTTTTTCATGACAACTACTCTAAGGATTTTCACAAAAATTGGTAATAATGGTTTTTGACGTCAGGGATTAAATGAGCGGAGTCAACATTTTCTGAAAAATCGTCATTACCCTTTTTCAAAAAATTGTATATATGGATTTGCAAATTGTTTCTCTGAAACTATTCTAAGCATTTTAGCAATAATTAGTATACAGGGGTTTTTTAACCTCAAAAATCCAATGGGCTGTAAAATCGAAACACACTTCGAAAAAGTGTATACTATATATATATATATTTATAATTTTTTTCGCGGCATCTACTTTAAGAATTTTTACCAAAATTGGTATATATGTGTTTTTTACCTCAGCAATCTAATGGACGAGGTGAAAATTATCTGAAAAGTCGCTCTTATCTAATTTTTGAACATTGTTTAACATCGGAAACTACTCTAAGGATTTTCACAATAATTGGTAAAATGGGGTCATTAACTTCAGCAATCCAAAGGGCTAAGTGAAATGTTTCTGAAAAATCGTTATCAGCACGTTTTCGAAATTTGTATGCATATATGTGTATACACACACACACACACACACACACACACACACACACACACACAAACACAAAATTTTTTTCTGAAACAGTACTCCATAGATTTTCACCAAGGTTAGTATATGGTGAATTTTTAATATAGCAATCCAATGGGATAAGTGAAAATTTTCTGAAAAACCAATATCGTGTTTTAGAACTTAATAGTTTAAAAAAATCTATAACTACTTTAAGTATTAACATCAAAATTGGGAATTAACGTCACCATCCAACTAGGTAACATATTTCTGAAAAACTGTTATCAAATTTACGAAAACTTTTATGAAATTCATATTTTGAGAATTACGTTGGACCTTAAGAGATATAGGTTTGCCTTCAATTGACCAAAATTCATCTAACCAAAATGTACACACACATTACTTTTAGTTGAAGTCCGTGTCTTTGGTTATTTGAAATGCGCGTATTTGGTTAGTTAAAGTCTGTGTATTACGATTATTTGAATGTTGCGTATTTGGTTATTTGACAGCTGCGTATTTTGGTTAGATGAACTTTGGTCATTTGAAGTAGCCCCAAATATATCAATTCCAAGTTAGACCAACATTTGCCATGACAATTCATAAGTTAAAGAGGTAACCTTTTGATTATCTCGGTATCGACTTAAAAACCTCCGTTTTAATGCTCAGGCCGGTATATGTGCCATTCTCTAGGATTAAAAAAAAATAGGATTCTAAACATTCTTTTGGCAAATAATCCACGTCACACGTGACACACAATGTTTAACATTTCGGAATTAATCGGAGTATGATCCGATTTTAGATGGGTTTCCTGATATAAAACTTCAGTAAATATAAAATTTATATCTGGACGGTTTCTGCCATTTATGTTTATTCTAAGTTTGCCTTGAATATAAATTTTATATTTGTAATTAATTTACACAGTGAAATATATTATGCATGCTTTATATTTTATTTTGATTATTACATCACATGTATACATTGATGCTTTTTTGGGAGACTCCAACTGTAAACTGAATGGAACTGAGCAGGAATGCAGCAGTGAGACGAGGAAGGATCAAGGATTCATCAGGTATAATGATATTACCAGAGAAACAGAAAAGAATTCTATGGTAGAATCATAATGCACAATGAATACTTGAGTCTTCAACGTATAACTGAAGGATCTCTAGACAGCCCCATTCAGGTTACAGTAGGAGTCACCGCGCCTACCCGTGTCGGCTCCCTAAGGGAGGATTACTCACGACTTACTTAGACGGCCCGCACCCATTAAATAAAACTAACCGATGTTGGCTCCGCAGAGGGCTATTCACAACAGATAAATTAATCGAATACAACAATAGAATTAGACGTTTCTATGGATTTTGGTAAATGTTATATTGTTGCTACTGATTGTCGACGGCAGTATATTAATTGAATTACATGTTAACTTTAATTTTGTATTAATGATTTACTAATAAACTTTGATCGGCCTCATAAACAAGAATTCAAAGTGAGTACACATGGCTATCGGAAGATTCTAACCTAACGATCGTTGGTCGTTAGTCAGCAACGACTGGAACAGAGGTGCACCTAGGAGTACCTGGACAGATTTATTATGGTCGGTCAAGACGAAATTTTAAAATGGAGAGCGCCACTCTCTGGGTGCGTTTACATGGGACATCTCTGCAGCTGTTTGGTCAACGACAAACAACTATTTGTTAAGGGCGATCATGCAACCCATTAGCGCTCTATGTTAACTTGTATTTATTGACGTGTTATCGTAGTAGCTGTTGAAAGCCCGCAAACCGTAATTGGGGCTTTGTAGTAGGGGCCTCCCAAGAGGTGCGGTTCTTTTTGCTTAGAAAGCTGTAACTACTTCAGGCGTTCAATAGTGCTAGAAATATTCGTGTAGTACCGTGGGCGGCTTGCAATTTGCGTAGGTCTGTACCCATCAACCCGGTAGAATCACTACCGCATTTGCAGCCATCCTGAAGGCTGAGTCATCTGTGGAGCTAATGTATTACATTACGCTGTTTAGCAGCAAGGGTGCTGGTGATTTGAAGCTTTGCTGGTTATTGTTAGGTACCGCAGAAAAGGCATTATGTATGGATATTCATGGGTATCAGGATACAAATTGCGTACGTCAGAGGCGGAAACACGACGATTGCACTTAATAATAATAATTGTATATCTAATATTATAAACGACTAATAAATATAAATAATTATGTGTAAATGATTTCTCGGAAACTACTCAAAAGATAGGATTTTTTCGGAAGGGGTTTCACCAAAATTGGTATATAGAGGGTTCTTGACCTCAGGAACCCAATGGTGTAAGTGGAAACTTGCTGAAACCGTCATCATCATTTTTCGAAAAACTATATATATATATATATATATATATATATATATATATATGCATATACAAAAAAACACACACACACACACACACACACACACACACACACACACACACACACACACACACACACACACACACACACATATATATATATATATATATATATATATATGTATGTATGTATGTATGCATTAGTAAATTTGTTTTTGGAAACTACTCTACAGATTTTCACCAAAATTAGTATATAGAGGGTTTTTAACCTCATGTTTACAATGACCAAAGTCAAAATTTGATAAAACGTCTTCACGATCGGTTTTCAAAACACTATATATATATATATATATATATATATATATATATATATATATATATATATATATACATTTATATATATAAATGTATTTGTAATTTTTTATCGAAAAATCCTTAAGGGTTTTCACTAAAATTGATATATTGGTGGTTAACCTTAGTAATCCAATAGCTGCCATTTTTTAAAGAAAAAGCTTTATCGACAAGTTTTCGAAAATGTTTAAGAAGTTCATATTTCCATAAATACATTGGACTCAAGCAAGAGTTAACTTTCATTTACTGTGCAAATATATCATTTCCCAGTTAGACCAGCATTTGCCTTGACAATCCATGTCACAGAAGCAAACTTTTGTGTATGTTGGTATCTACATAAGAACCTCTGTGTTTATGCACAGCGTGCTATTTGTGCCATTCTCTAGGATTAAAAGAAGGAGTAGCTTAATAATTATTTTGCAAAACAATCTACGTCACACGTGAACATAAAACTTAAAATTTCAGACTCTATCATAGTATTATACTTTCGTAGATAGGTTTCAATAAATCAAATATAACGCCTTGTTATTAAAGATTCTTTATGCATTAAAGTTTTTTTTGTGAAATTAAACTGTTGATAAGTGAGTCAGTTAAATTTGTTTGTAAAAAACGAGTGCCTGGTTGTTTTAACTAACTCTTTTTACTTTAAATAATATGAGAGTCCAAGATATTATTCCTTCTACATCTATTTGGAAAAATCATTTTGAGCTTTTTACCTTGTAACTTTCCTTTGTGCATTATTATAATCCTTCATGGGTTTACAAGATATAACTCCAAAGGTAGTTTGAATAAATAAAAACATATTACAACCATATCTCATTATAATGAACTTGGTTTTGGCGCTGGGGGTCGTCCATAGTGAAAGTCTGTTATAAAGTAGAATGGGAAAGTGGTTAAAATAGAAGTAAAATAAAGAACAACTGTAAACTGTTAATTAAAAAAAAAAGAATAAAAGCATATGTAGTTTCATTACCAGCGAATAAAATTTTGTTAACTCACAAACTGTAAAATGTAACGGCAGTAGAAAAAACGATCCTTTATTCCTTTTAGTGGGGGTTTCACACCAAAGCCGGACAGGGAGATTTCGAGCCGTGCGATAGTCGTTTGGTCACTAAATACGCAGTGTTTATATGACAGTTGCACAAAGTCGGGCCGTGCCGAGCGATGCCGGGCGATGTAGAGTCGTTTTGTGCAGTCCTACCTGTCCCTAATTCAAGCGGTTTTCTATCAATCGGCTCCTGCCTTCGTTCAGTCTATTCCAGTGTTCCAGCCCAGTGAGTTAAGAAACAATATCCAATATATTGTTTCAAGTTTTTTTGTTCTTTATATATTTTAATTCAAATATACTATTGTAGTGAGTGTTGCTATTGTTATATTAATTCGTTCGATTCAAGAAAAGCCTCCGTTGTGAGATCAATCTAGCAAGACGTTCCTGGATACAAATGTTCCGCTCGTTAATATCTAATACAGTTTTTAACACTCCAATATCAACAATAATTCAGTTGTTAACCATATTATTTTTCGTTTCTTGTTGAAAAGAATTTAGATATTGTAGTAAAGAAAAATGGAAACATTTGAGGGACAGCTTTCAAAGTGAATTAAAAGCTGGGAGTTTCTCGTATAGAGTTAAGAACTGTCCACTAGTCTCGTGAGCTTTATTGATATTGTGTGTCCGGTATCGCCTTCTTTCTCCCACACATTCATCCCAGTGAGAAACTATCCAATAACATCATCATTATCATAGTTGATGACGCTATTATTACACTACGTTGCAACAGAGTCTGACAGGAAGGTAGCGCTTCTCACTACAAGGCTAGGAAACCTACTACGTGCAAACCGGCTTCAGTGCGACGCATAGCATATCTTGCTCAGCTTGGTATCGCATCGTATCGCCCCGCCCTGCTCGGCTCAACTTTGGTGTGTACGTCGCCTTACAAAGGGAGTTTTCAGAATGATAGTGAAAACGTTTTGAGGGGGTTTCAAGTCGCTGACTTTTTGGGCATAGGAGGGTGTACATTTGTTTACAAAATATTAGTCAAGACTCATTAAGTTAGTATAATAAATATTAAAGATATGTTTACACTACTTACATAGTTCTCTTGTATCATTTTAAATAGTTTTAACAACAAAACAATGATATTTTTTTGGTCAAGACCTTCTGGGTTAGTAGCATGAAGGTTTTGTAGTAACATGGGTATTTTAATGTTCTTATTAAAGAAACATATATTAACATTTGGTGAATTATATATTTGAGTTATATTTGAGAATATTATATTTTCTCTGCCTCTCCTACCATTATAATATCTTCCTTTGTTAACGGGTTTCGGAATGAGTCCATTTTCAAAACTTAAATAGTACTCAAAACCTAAATAGTAAAGGAGGACTATTTAAGTTTTGAAAATGATCTCATTCCGAAACGAGTCAACAAAGGAAAATATTCTAATACCTTGATTTATTCCCTCAACTTGCCATTTCATTTAAGTACATTTTGTATTACTTTTGTAAAATGACTAATCGGTAGTGTATGGGGAGCCGGTTGTGTATAGTAAACGGTAGTGTATGGTTAACCGGTAGGTTATGGGGAACCGGTAATGTATGGGGAACCGTTAGTGCTATGGGAACCGGTATGAAGAACTGGTAGTGTATGGGGAACCGGTAGTATATGAGGTTCCGGTAGTGTATAAGGAACCGGTAGTGTATAGGGAACCGTTAGTGTTATGGGAACCGGTATGAAGAACTGGTAGTGTATGGGGAACCAGTAGTATATGAGGTACCGGTAGTGTATAAGGAACCGGTGGTGTATGGGGAACAGGTGTGAGGAACCGGTAGGGCATGAGGAACCGATAGTGTATTTGGAACAAGTATGAGGAACCGGTAGTGTATGAGGAACCGGTAGTGTAAGGGGAACCGGTATGAGGAACCGGTAGTGTATGGGGAACCAGTGTGAGGAACCAGTAGTGTATGGTGAACCGGTATGAGGAACCGGCATTGTATCTGGAACTGGTTAAACCACACAAATATATCCGTTATTCCGTAATTCTGCCAGGAGTATAAAGTTTTTTAGGGACCCAACGACTGTAAAATATATAATACTAGCGTGAAATGACTTGCGTACTCCAGTGGGTTTTATGGCGATAGAATACATTAAGGATACCGAAATCCAAGGAGCTTCTACCTCGGGCTTAGTACTTCATTACTAGAAAGATGGATGGATTTCTTTTATGGACAGTGCAGTTTCATCAGTCTTAAAGTTTATATTCACCGACAGTCGTAAGGTTAATTAAACTGTAATATGTAATAAATTATTCCAGGTAGTTTTGTACTATGTCTTGGTAACATTGCCACTAGCGACTGTTTCTACGGTGACTTCGGTAATCTCACATTTGCCTCTCAGACACACAATTCTGCCTGGATTCTAGGCACTGTCTCATACGTAATGGCAGTTACACCCTTATCTGTTTATAAGGGTTGATGTGTCGGCAAACTGAAGTTTTCGCAATATTAACGACAATATTTGTCCAGGTGTTTTCAAGCAAATAAGCCCTTTTAGGCTATAATGTCTATTTTTTTCTTATATTTCCACATTTGGTTCAACAGTTTTTATATACCAGTTTTATATTTATCTGAGAAGTCGTCTTCATAATAGTATAAGAAACAGGTTTATCTGCTTCTTGTTTGTTCTCTCTTTGCCCACCATCTGGGATTTACGCCTTTTGCCCACAAAACTGTTATTTACTGTGAACTTGGTTCGTCATTAAGAAAACCATAAGTATTCTTTAGTTGGATATCATTTATTGGTAGATATCAGCATCAGTTAAAGATTCAGTTATTTCCCTGTGCTCCAACTTTTCTACATTTTAACCGTCTTAAAACTTTACTAAACTCAAGTGAAACAAATTTCTAATTCATTTCTTGGCTTATCGGTGTCTCAATTGTTCAAAAGAACTAAAAATATTTCATGAACATTATTTATAATTAGGTCAATTTAAAGACTCCGACAAGCTTACAGTAACATAGAATAATTTATTTATGAAATATTTACAAATTCTCTATACTCAAATTAATTTCTCTGAATAAATAAGCCAAGTCAAAATAAACGTAAACTCTTCAAATTTATATTTATTCTTTTGTGTCGCTCTCAAAATTAACCAAAACACCCCAGAGATTAATATCTATATGTTTATTGGTTATTTCAACATTATCGAAACATATATTTTCTAATAGTTTAAGGAAATCATTTTTGTTTGACTAAATACATTCAAGCATTAGTTATAAGCATAACCTTGAAAGACAGCCAGCACAGAAAAGAAAGAAGGTTTAGACAAAAAGTCAGATGTTCGTTATAGCAATGAAATAAGTCAAAGTCCTAATGCAGGCCACTAGAGTAAACATCTACAACAGCCACTGCCATTCTTCGTCGGTGCGATGCGTTTCTGAAGGCAGTGGATACGTCTTAGTTTTCTTCATTTAGTTGTTTCTTCCGGTGAATAACGGTTGCGTCTAGGTTATGTTGCCGAAAGTTACTTTTGTGCTTATATTATTCCTGCGTATAAATTTCAGTGTGCAGTTTCTCTATAGCGTGTTTATATGTGTTATCAGTGATAAAAACATTTGACATTTAGTAAAAATCTGAGATAACCAAGTTTGTGTAGTTGGCGTTAGCCATATTTATCGCTCTTAATCAAGGTTAGATTTTCAATTTTTAGATTTACATTTATAAAACATTAGAATTCCTACATTTAACGTTTTTATTTTAAATTTAATACTGGCAAAACTTTTAAAGACATTCATTTAAAATTGCCTTCTTGTTAAATAAATCTATGCGAACACTTAATTTCAGAACTACTTTTTTATATATTTGCGTTTACGCAATTTTAAATATAACTGTAATCATGAAACCTTAAATTAGGAACATGGGATATTCCGTCTATGTATTAGGAACAATAGAGGACATTTCGTCTTACATAGGGGACATTTCGTGAAACAATTGAAGCAAAAAGTTCTTTGACTGTGACGCAGAGTCAGTCTTGAGGAAATCGGGAAATAGTTTAAAAGTTAGTCTCCAGAAGGAGAATGCGTTTCTTGAAGGAGATTTCTTTGAATGAATATTTCTTCAATGCTTTCTTTTGTAGTAGGATAAAATATGCTTATATTTTGTATTTTACTTGATGAGTAACTTTTCAAAATATTTATTTCCCGTTCCCAAGTGTTCGATTTTAGTAAGACAATATGTACCGGGCGATGCAAGAAGTCATTTGGAATACGAAAAAATTATAAAAACTACCGCTCACGGCCCAAATATTAAATATTTTGGAAAATAGTAGCTCTATCCCCCCCTCTACGGCTCACCTAAAACTTTACAAATTCCACGTTTTGGTATTTTTTCGATGTAGTTACTCGCGAAATGCCCCGTGACTTGCAACAAATTACAAATTTTGAACTTTAACACATCAATTCAATACGCTTTGCGTGGAGTAACTTTTATTTTTTTTGCGATAGAAAAAGAAGGTGTGTTAATGTTCAATGCAATATTATCGGTTTTGTGGGTGGAATGTCGTATGTAAGTGTTTGTTTCGTTTAGTGTCCTTTATAATAATTTTATATAGTTTTATAATTGTAAAGTTTGTGTGTGGGGGGGGCATGGTATCGTGGGGCTAATAGTGCTTTGTCGAAGTTGAGCTGTTATTTTAAATTCGTAATTTTTGGGAGTTTAAAGTCAATTTAATTATATTACGAGGCACTTTGCGAGTTTTTAAATAAAGAAATTAAAGCCAACTCTTTAAATTAGTAACGTTTCAAGTGTTCTGGGGAGGGTGGGAATTACCTTTCCCCTGAGTTTTTAATTTTTGAGGCGTCAGCGAGAGTTTTTATAATTTTTTCCGTATCCCAGAAGGCTTTCTGCGTCGCGTGGTATAATTGTTTTTCTCTAAAATCGAACACGTGTGAACGGGAAATGCATAGTCTTTTCAAAACAGCTACTTCCTTTCAAAGACTGGCAACCGTTAATTTTTTGTATTTACATATATACTTTTATGCAAGCTTAGATATTTAAATCTATACATTTAAAACATTGATTGTAAATGTTGCAAACAATAAGTCACGATTATAGTTTTATAAAAATAGGTTCGGTTACAAATATAAACGAATCTTTATGAAGTCAATAATTAAAAAAAAACCGAGCACTTTATTTTACTAGATTTGTCCTGCTAAATAGATAAAATACAATTAAGGTACAAAGTCTTGTTAAATTGGGTTTGCAAAAAAACATAATTAAGTTTTTAAACAAGTAATATAAAAACCAAAAATTTAAGTAAATTCTTATGGTTAACAAAGCATTATTTATGATATTGTGTTGTAACCATGGCAACAGTTTAAGGTTGTATAACGGAGGTTAGTCGAGAACCAGAGGGAAAAAAGAAATTAATTAAATCTTTGGAAAATACATTTCTAGGTGTTGGAAAGTCGGCGCAGTGCCAAGGAGCGCTAGACTTTGAATATGAAGATTCTCAGTTCGAATTCGGCTGGAACCCACAAATTTTATAATTTAACTATGGAATAAATATTGGGAAAAAACTGCTTTAACATCAATTGTCATCTACTATAGGTTAAAAAGAATGTGTTTTAACTAGATTGGATGAATAAAAACGTATTTTCTGAATGAATGATAATTTGTACAAGTTATATATCATTAGAGTGTGAAGTAAAAGAAGGAATTTAATGAATAACTTTAAACTAACTCACTATTAAAAATATTCTTTTATCATCCGGTTTCCGAAGACTTGTGTTGTCATCGTCAGGAACACGACTACGAAATTGCAACTGCAACTACAGTACAAGTTGAAAAGTTTACGCGTATGATAAAAAAGGGTAAAAATTTAGATTAGCAAGCCATTTAGTTATAAGTATGAAAACATTCCTAACCATGTTCTAAACCTATTATGACAATTTTTTATTTTTTTGTGACAGAAAGTTATTTTTTATCAAATTTTAGTTGGGTCTGGTTTGAGTGCGCAGTAGTAAGTACTATGTCTGTCAGGTTACGCGGACCGTACTACGTATACATATTTACTATATTCCTGTAAAATATCCAGTCAGGATACATTTATTTGTAATTTTATTCAATAATACTAAATATCTATATTAAAATATACCTATTAAGTATCCAGTCAGGATAGATTTGGTTTTAATGCTATGCAACTTGTAACCAAACAAATCTACACATGTAACGTAAAAATAGAAATCGCGTGACGTCACCTGGCAAAACGTAATACTCCTCCGAAGCAGACGTCTAAATAGATGTCCAAATCTAAATAACTACCAAAGAAATATTTTTATCGTGAGTTATCATAAATTTATATATTTATTTGAAACCTCAACTCATATTGCAGCTCAATAATTACCTAAGAAATAGGTTTACTGAGTAAACCCGTCTCACGTCACTTACATTGTTGCTAGTCCGATGATATTGGTGGTCATTGCCTTATTTCAGAAAAATGTTAGATTGTGTTACAACATTTAAATTTATCTTTCTTTCTTTCCAAGCAAACGTTTTTTTAACCTGCTTCTTTGTAGATATTTGTAACAGTTTGTCATGCAGTATAACATAATGATCTACACATAGAGCAGTTAGTGAGTCAAGATTATGTTAGACTATTGTGGGATTTAACCACTGTTTCTTCCAATATTTATAATCATTTGCTTCTTGTTTTGTGTGTTGCTGAGCAACCTATGTGAAAACGAAAAGAATCAGAGCTGTCCACTCTTTGTTTAGCATTAGTCAAAACAGTTTTGTTCTTATCCTGTCAAAACTATATTAGTTTTTTTTTTTAATACTTAAAATGTATATTAATTTCTTATGTATCTGCTTTATGGAACTGATACAAGTATTATTTATGAAAGGAACGCTAACAACTCACAATTAACTCACAAATAATTATATTATGCATTCAGTGTTGTAGTAACTGACGCAAAGACGCCATACTCTATAAAATGGCTTCGTACATACCATTTCCTTTGCTTTCATTCAGCCGTTTACGCCTAATTTTACCATAAAGAAACAGCTTTGTATTTTCCCCAGAGTTGAGGCATATATTGTACTTTCCCAGCGGCAAGTATATAAGTAAATTGGAAGTTATAGTCTGTTGCTGAAATGCGCCGTAATTGAATTAGGTTAGGCTTTTAAAACTTTTTTATATAAAGACTTAATATAAAAAGGCGTCTGAACTTCATTACGTGGATATTTTGGTGGAAATTCTCCGCCGGGCAACATCTGCTCAACTTTGAATAATTCACCTAAACTCAAATAAAATAATTCTTTTATTTTGAAGTATTTACACATGAAATGTTTAAACAGTGATTGCATTAAACACACACTGACACGCACACGTATATACTCACTCACACACACACTCACACAAACAGAGACACACGCGCACGCAAGCTTAGTTTCAGTTATCATTAACATTTTCATAATTGGAGAAACAATAACATTATTAACAGCACTTACTGGAACTTATATAACTTGTAAGCATGTATTGTTAGGTGTCTGTGAACAATTACTGAATCACATGTGTCTACTCATATTTCAAGATTGTATGTTAATTCATACCGAAGCTAATTTATCATCGTATTTATCTAATATCGACCTTCCCGTGCAAGTCAATGTTTTGACAGCTCTTATCAAGTTTGCGGAAAAGTATCTATACTGACCCACTACCTCCCGTCACGCCTACTAGGATCTCTCAAGGCCAAGTACACGGTTACGTGGTCTGCACTATACTATACTTTTCGTTGAATTTAGCTACGCTAGATTAAGGTTTAGGTGTAAGACAATTTAGCTCCTGCTTGTTACTAGCGAGTACCAAAGAGTCGTAAACATATATTTTCTGTTCCTCCTTTTATCTTCATTCCTTCGATGCTTTCACTATCGCTGTCATTTTTACAGCCTTCTTAAAGCATACTTTCTTAACGAGCAAGGCACATGCGAATGAATGTTTGCTGTGAAAATAAAAAACTGTGCTCACTTAATATCATGTCATTGCATTTGTCATTAAAGTAAAATAGAACATTTATTATTTTATAACTTGTATTAACTAAGAGTATTAAAATTAATCCGGAAAATATACAGCTCAATAATTACATAGTGCTGTTATAGCTACGTATATTTGTAAGAAAATTGGGGCAAGGCTTAGGACACGGAGAAGCACAGTGGAATTATCAAGCCTAAGCCATTCGCGTGTTATAGTCTGTTCATGTTAAATGTAGATAAGTTTAATTTATGGCTGTGTTTGCAACTTTTCAGGAAAATAATGAAGCAAAACAAGAGAGATAAGAACTGTTTGGGAGGTTGTGTGGCGGGCTGCCAAATCGATTTATTGTGTTGATCGATGTGCTGCTCCAGGTTGATAGTACCTTCTTCTCGAATTTGTTGACAAACTTTTATACAGAACTGGGAAGTTTTAAAACTTGTCGCGATAAACTGTGCAAGAGATTATAAACCATTGAGTTAATATAAAGTCTTAAAACTTAACTGTGGAAAATTATTATGGCAATGGTTTGTGTAGCTTTAGTTTACTGGTCGTTGACAGAAAAGGACTATATTAGGAGTTGAAGTTCATAGATACAGGTTTATAGTACTTTCCTGAATATCCGTGAAAATTCGTTATTGGTCGTTGACAGAAAAGGACTATATTATGACTTGAAGTTCATAGATACAGGCTTATAGTACTATCCTGAATATCCGTGAAAATTCGTAATATGACTGGTCGTTGACAGAAAAGGACTATATTATGACTTGAAGTTCATAGATACAGGTTTTTATAGTACTTTCCTGAATATCCGTGAAAATTCGCAATATCACTCTAACAGTTAATTGAGGTTAGCAATGCACGATATAACTTCGTCAATTTTATAAGGAGTGTGTTTGAAAGATTTTCACCTATCCAGAAGTTTTTAAATTAGATAATACTCTCTCTCTCTCTCTCTCTCTCTCTCTCTCTCTCTATATATATATATATATATATATATATATATATATTTCAAATACTAAAATTGGTTTACCTTAGATATAATATATATATATCTTGCAGAGGACATGTATTATTGCATCATGTGGGCATAGTCACTAACCTAAAGTAAACGTACTTTCTAATAGGGTTAAATGAAAAGTCTACCCGGTACAAGGGATGGTGAAAGTTAGGTGGAATTAGTTATAACTATGAAACAAAAAAACTAAAGAGCCACGCTAGGTTTTCAGTTCTAGGCTTGCGCTGTCGCATAACCTAACGGGAGACAAACATAACCTAACGGCAGAGTAGTTTTTAATAGTTACATTTTAGTAAGTAATATATAAGTATTTACAGATATGGACTTATTTTATTAGGAAAGGGTGTTCCAAATAAATTATATATGATCTCGTTTCTGTATTGCAATTTTCCGTAAATCTAATTTTTTTTGTTTGAAAATGATTTTGGGAATTATTTTATCGTTTTGATCTGGTTTGGGAATAGACTACAATTATGATATCACCGGCAGGGCCTCTTACCTAGACACTCACTCTCTATCGAAGTCGTTGACAGCTGTCCACCCATTACACCACAATGTGTAACAAAATTATATGGAAAAGTAGATATAAAGAGGTACGTAAAGTACATAATGAACCCCTGAGTCTGGGATTAGGCAACATTATGTCATCGCATTGTCAAAGTCGATTTCCTGCAGGATACTTGGTCTCAACCGAAGTAAAGAGCAATTCTGCCAGCTACCAGGTTCTTAAAGAGTAAACATCACGTGTAAAAATTAAATATTACTAATAAATATTTTTAAATCCCTATTGTCATGAATGATATGAAATTTAATTTCAACCCTAAGCCTTTTATCTATTAACTTAAAATTATGGGAATTTGGAGCTAGAATGTGATATAAAAAGATAGGAGCTAGGATTATAGAAAAGATATAATCTGTAGTGGCAGGAAAGTGTCAAGGATAACACTTGTATTGACAACATATAGCCCTAGTTAGGCCTCTGATGGGCGACGGGTTACAATAACCTTACTGCTCTGCTACCAGACAGATTATTGTGGACCAACACGGTAGCCAAAATTATTTGGAGACAGTAATGTCATCTTTAAGGCAGAGGAATGAATGTTTACCGGCTACTTTAATGCATCGTGTGACATTACGCTGTAAACTTCTAAGTTAGTGGAAGGGAGGGAATAGTTTACAAAAGGAACTATTTCTTTGCAAACGTGATCATGTAAAATGATATCTTTTATTACAGTAACGACATTTATAAACTAACATTTTTACGGAAGCAAAAAACATAATTAAAGCAGAAACTGATTTAGAATAAATATTGATGATTTTAATGCAACAGCTTTTTTTATGAGTGACGACTATGTTTGCCAATGTTACAATTCTTCGTTGACTCTGTAAACCTATACTATTATATAAATATCTAATGGTGTCTGTCTGTTAGTGTGTGTTTGTGTGTGTAATGAAATTTTACATTTACGATCTTAGAGTCCCTGGTTAACACATAGGCCTATTTGTATGTATAGATTTCATCAGGGCACCGCCCCACTGACCTTTAAAACCCCTTAACACTCAGTTCTTTATACTCCATACTCCATCAATACTATCATATTAAGATCTATTGGTGTGTGTGTGTGTGTGTATGTGTGTGTGTGTGTGTGTGTGTGTGTGTGTGTGTGTGTGTGTGTGTGTGTGTGTGTGTGTGTGTGTGTGTGTGTGTGTGTGTGTGTGTGTGTGTGTGTGTGTGTGTGTGTGTGTGTGTGTGTGTGTTACTCAGTTACGAAAAAACTACTGAACCCATTGAGCTGAAATTTTACATGGACGTTCTTAGGGTACCTGTTTAACACAAAAAATATTTTTATTTATAAATTCCATCAGGACGCCTCCTCACTAACCTTACAAACTTCATAACACTCACTTATCCTATACTCTATTATATACTTGGCTTAATCAACTGAAAGTAAATGTGTTTGTAATCACCTGTAAAAGTCACTTTTAAACACTACTAAACAAGTGATAGTAAAAGTGCGTTGTTCATCTTTCAAGGTTAGTTATACTTTACAAATGTTATATTACAAGCAGAAGCTCTTCCTTCTCTTTGTGTTTCAAGACAATAATCGGTAAGTGTATAAACTACAGCTTGATATATTTATTGAGATTTAATTTCAGTAACTTAAATTCAACCCAAGTGCAAAAACAAAATAAATCAATACAAATTTACGTCAACCCCTTATGAGGGACGGGGTAGTCTGCTAGTGTAAGTATAAAGTATATCTATCATGAAGACAAAGCTTTGAGCGCATTTTGTATCTGCTTTAATACAACGTCTCTGAGATATCGCATTTTCACTTTATGAATAATTTATCGATAGTTTATTCCAAGAAGACAGAAGCGTATTAACAAAGTGAATAGACTGTCTTTCCCGTCAAAGAAAACGGCCGGCTTTATACCGTCGTAGTAACTGTGAAAATAATTATTGAAAAAGCTTCTGTAACGGTTTGCTTTTAAGAGAAAAGATTATGGGTAAATAATTCTGTTTATAATAATCCAAACTATTAGTATGTATTCATTAAAGTAAAGGAGAATGAATTTAAAAAAGTGTATTGGTTAATTACATTAAATATTAAGGAAACAATGATGAACATTTTTTCAGTTATTTTATGTACTATTAACGTTTAAAGCGTTATAAGGTGGCTTTCTAAAGTATATTTTCTGGGTTGTATTTAAGCATATAGCGCATTACAGTGTTGTCGATGCCTTATCGTTTAAGCTTCTTATCAAATCTATGTGGAAAGGGTCCGTTTACAAGTGGATGCAGAAGTGGATTTGCTTTATACTGGAAATCTCTCCAAACATCCGGTATTTTCTTCATGTGCATTCTTCGCTGCTAACGTTGTTTTTTGTAATTTTAACTAAGGTAAGTGTTAATAGTCAACTAGATGACAACGCGAACTGTCAATACAAGTAACGGAGCAAAGACAGTCACCTAGTGCCTGGTCACCTGCATCACTCAATATTTCATTTATTTAACAGGCTATCATCATTACTGTGAGTTGAAGGCTTTTTCTTTGAGTCATAATTTCAATCCCTCTCTGCTTACCTGACCGACTCCATCATTCCTTCGTAGGTCGATTAAAGATACACATTTATAAATCCACACATTCTAACCAATCGACCTTAGGGGCCTGGTTAGCTTTTCTCTGAACACTTACCTTTTACTGAACGTTTTACAAATAGTAAATTGGCACAATAGTTGAAAGTAATTTACAGATAGTTGTTAAAAAGTCATATGAATTTACTGAGGAGACCTCGTTATAGGATAATACGTACGTTCCTGAAAGTCGTTCGGAAATATAGGCATATGACCTATAGCAGTTGCGAGTTCTCAATATAGTCCGTTCTTTCAACGGAAGTGCCTAATAGGTGGAATATGTCTATAGACATATTAAATATGTTGAAGAGAAAAAGTTATATGATGGCGATGTGTGCTTTAACGAGGGGGTGAGAATATTTAAATTCAAAATAACCCAGTAAATCGATAGAGAATTTAATGTCAAGCAAAATATGTTCTATAGACGTTTCTCGGTAAGTGAATATTTTCCGTGTTATTCGCGATTGCAGTTATTGATTTTCCACCTACAAAATGCATGGTTGCGGGCGGTTTACAAAAATAACTTGAAAACATTATATTTTAGCCGTAAATGTCATAAGAATAAAAAATAAATCTGTTAAAGCAACAAATCGAAAAATGTGTTTTGAGTTTTTATCGAAGCAATACAACCCCAGTTACTACCTGATGAATATGGCGGTTTATTTAAGCTTGGAAACGAACGATATCATTAATTAACATTAAAAGGGGAGGTTTTTCTAAAATAAAGTATTTAGGCCTATTAAGTTATGAAACAAGGATTATCTTAATTGTTGGAAAAACCAAAATTTAAATTAATAAGTTTTTCTACAAAAAAAAAAATAAGTGATTTTTATTTTATATAATCACTTAAGCAATAGTTTATGACTATCCGAACTTTTTATTTAGTAAATTTGTTAAAACCTACTGAAACAGCGTTTTCGATCGCTATGTGCCGATCTTCATCAGTGATTTCTGCTTGGAGATGTTGGATCAAGCGGTGACGGTTTTAAAGGTAGGTTTTCGATAGTATCAAAGAGTATGTGTGATTTGTATTGTGTTTGTTCGTTTAATATGTTTGTATTTTGTGTTTTTGTGTGTCTGTAAATTTCATATTGTTCTAGTGTGTTGAGATGTGGTCCTTTTTTGTTGATGTGTAGGATTTCTAAATTATCATTAATGTCTGTGTATTTGTGTCCTGTTTCTTTTAAGCGATTGTAAAATGTTGAGTTGGTGTTATGTTTGTGTTCTTCGACTCTTTGTTTAAAGCTGCGACCTGTTTTTAAACGAACAAACACAATACAAATCATACATACTCTTTGATACTATCGAAAACCTACCTTTAAAACCGTCACCGCTTAACCCAACAACTCCAAGCAGAAGACACTGATGAAGATCGGCACATAGCGATCGAAAACGTTCTGTCTCAGTAAGTTTTAACAAATTTACTAAATAAAAAGTTTGAATAGTCATAAACTATTGTTTAAGTGATTAATAAGATTCATCGAACGTAATGGACTACAAAATTCAAGAAATA
Source organism: Prosapia bicincta (assembly GCA_036971475.1). Lineage (NCBI taxonomy): Eukaryota > Metazoa > Arthropoda > Insecta > Hemiptera > Cercopidae > Prosapia > Prosapia bicincta. The sequence goes on from JBAIZL010000008.1 coordinate 43,827,899, forward strand.
AATTATACTTGACCTACATAAAATTAGCTTTATTTATGTACTAACAATAGGCCTTCTCAGATAGCTATTGCAGTCAAAGTGAGTCTCGAACAACTTTATAAGTAGGATCCCAAATTTAGTTGCGAAAAGATATAGGGAACACCATTCCATGATACATTGTACTGTGCAGTATAGGGTAGGGTAACCAGAACCTTTCTTTGTTCGAAGGTTTAAGATAAATTAAACTCATATTTTTAATGGACTTCAAGACATCGGTGTCGCGAAAAAAGCGACCAGCGAAATGAACTATCATTACAGATTTTCTACCTGCGGAATTATTTCACACTTTTTGTAAAACAGTTTGAAATGTTTTACATATTGTTTTGTAATTAACATTTTATAGCGTTTTATAATATCTTTTTAATGTTTACAAAAGTTTGTATTTATTTCTATATTTATGTATGGTTCTCTCTCTTTTATGATCGTCAGCTAAATCCAGGTTTTAAATTAGGAGAGAGTACAGATACAAGCCTTCATGTCGCCATTTTCTTCATATTTCTTCAATGTTTTTTCAATACATGTGTCCGCTATCTTATACTTCAATTTTTTTTGGTTTTCCTACAAAGCTTAACTGTAATGGATATTGGAAGTGTAGCTAGGTCGCTTATTTCGGCATCCCTTGGTTGCATGGCTTTGGCGGCAGTAGCGGTAATTTTGTAGATTATTTCGCACTTTCCGTGAAGGTCGCTTAATTCACTAGTTGATTGTTTCATATATTTAAGACATCAAAGCCTGTTGAGAAAATATTTTCACTTTTGAATAATCTATGGCTTTTCCTAGAGCAGTTTATAAAATGGGAGAAACAAACGCAATGTGCCTAAAAAGTAGGTTTATATACATTGCTTTTCTTGAGGAATTTCATTCCTGCTGAGCAAATAGCTTTCTAACTGTAGATATGCTGAGAGTATGACACGGATATTGTTTACTTTCTTGTTCTACTAAACATTTCCTCTTTAATATAACAGTATGGGCATTGGTAATGAAAAATGGCCATTTACTTACATTATTCGTGGCAGAGTCACTATTAACTGTAAACAGGGTAGTAATAAAAAAACATTTGTTTCATAATATCATGATGAATATTGTTGGTGTTTTTTCTCTCGAAATAAATTTCGATGTTTATAATAGCGGAATTATATAAAGTAGCTCATGGAAGAAAAATGTAAAACGAGATAGAAACTACATTAAAACTTTTTTTTTTGAAACGATGAGTAACTTACGAGAAGAGGGAAAGACGTTATGGAGATAAAAAAACACATTTTCGATAAAATAATTAAACACTGGTTTCAGTCGAAGACCAAAATGCAGAGCAAACTGTTTGAGATTGTATACAACAATTTGACAACACGGAACAGAAGGTGTTTTAATAGGATTTTCTGTTCAACAAAGGCTTTTTGTTTTCACTAAAGAGACGATTGATCAACGAAGGGGTGTATTTATAGAAAAAAGGACACTCAGAAGAAAAGATTGAAAATGGGGTGGAAGAGGGGTAAATCTTTTAATTATCTCGGGGTATAACTTAAGGTAATAGTCACCCTTGAATCATTTGTATACGTCTTTGTACACTTTTTAAATCGCATCCGGGAAAGTGTGCAAAGTAATATACAGATCGTAAATAAATAATATAAACAAAAGTGAATGTTTGCCTGTATGTCTCTCATGCGTTCTTAAACCCTTCATTCGATCAACATGAAACTTTGGGACGTTATTTAATACACTCCTGGAAACGGTCTGGCATATTTGTAGCTCTGTTTTTGCCGGTGATAAATAAAAACATTAAAAATGCGACCGCCTACTTTTCTGTCAGAACATTCAGTAACTTAAAATGAAATTTAGATTTAATAATACATGTGCATCAAATAACCAGCTTTTTAAGTTATATTACTTTATTAATAGGTACAGAATTACATTAATTTGTTTTGTTTTGAGGAAAATACAAAATAGGTTATTTTCTTTACGCTTAAGCTCTAGAAATAAATACTGATTAAAATTGATTTAGTAACTATGATTTTACATGTAGTGGAAAATTGCTATAGTTGGTTTCCAGAAACAGTAACCACAAGCACAGGGTTTAATAGATCTAAAATCTACAGAATATTGTTTTACATTAAAATAAATCTTATAATTTGAAAAAAAAACTATTTTACATTTTATTTATGATCTCATTGAATATTTATAGATAAGTTAGGACAATGTCTATCGGGTCAGCTAGATCCATAAATACTAAATTAAGTTTAGCTAAAGTGAACACAACATTCATTGACTGTAGGCGGTACGAAGTTCTCCGGGTCAAATAGTAAATAATATTTCTCTATTGTTTAAACTATGTTAATAATTCGAAATTACGAATTGTTTCAAAACTTGTTTCACAATTTTATATAATCAGTCAGAAGGTTAAGAATTAGGGAAGGATTGCATTCAGGTAAGATAAAATGGGAGTTTTATAATGTCCCTACTTTGGCACAAGATGTAGCCAGGATCATAGTATATCGTGTCGGGATCAGTGGTATGGAAAGAGAGTAGGATAATGTGTTTTATGTATTTATTGAAATGTATAGAAATAATACGTAAGGCCCACTAGCTTAATTACAACTATAATCGAAACAAAAAAACTAGTCTTGATTAAAATTTCACGTAGTAACATTTCATTTAGCGATTGAATCCCACTTGGGTTTAAAGGGAAAATAATTACAGACTGGAATTACCTGTCGTTAATAACAAAAAGCCCAGGGAGAACTTGAAAACCTATCGATATTTATACACTTAATTTTAGAAAAGGTTACAGTAGAGTCTCGAACTTCCAGTGCCGATATTTCGAGCTTCTGTGAAATTTGAGCTTATTTCCTTGAGCCTATTTCATTTATTTAAAGAAAATGATGAGTTGAGCTTCCAAGAAATGGTTTTTATCAATACCGTATGCAAAATAAATAAGTTGGACTTCACATAAGTGTTCTTATAAAGTTCTATAAACTATTTTGTTCATTTTAATTATAGTATTAGAGAACATTAAAACTCCTATTATTTTTTAAGGGACAGGAACGTATTTCCGTGTAGTCCGAGTTTTCCGTAATACGAGGGGGTCTCGGTCCCCTATACCTCGAATTATCGAGACTCTACTGTACGGCTTTTCCCTCTTAAGATCGTGTTAAATTAGCAATGCTCGTGTCATTGCATTAGAGGAGACCGAGCTATCACAATAACTTTTACGTCCAAGTAAATTACACTGCGAAGGGATGCTGGCAAGAATAGTATAGAGTAAATTAGTCGTTACAGATTGTCAGGGAGATGCAGTTGGTAGGCTTGGCTGGAGATTTAATGACGAAAGCAGAACGTAGCAACTGATATTACTGTAATCCTACAATGATAAGATTTAATTCTGGCCATGCGCAACATATATCTTTAAAAAATGTTAAAAATTCATAACGTTGGTAAAAATATGTTATTTATATGCTTGTAACACACACTCAGACACACTAATTCACTCATTCAATAACGTATTCAAAGCATATATTACTTGAAATCTACTCTCATACGAACACGTGCGTGCGAATGCACACACACATTAAATATATATATATATATATATATATATATATATATATATATATATACATACTAATAGGTTTTCAAATAAAATGGAGAAAAGGACAATATAATTAACTAAGACGCTTATCTGTGCGCCAGAGATATCTTACGTCCTTCAGCACAGAGAACATAACTATATAACAAGGGTTGTAGACTAGGACTAGGGATTCTATAATAAACAATTGCGTAGCTAATTGAGACACTTCTCGTCTGTAGGCAGTTTCAGTGCACTTATCCACGCCCCCTTTGAAAATCTTCTACTCCACCGACCCAGAGGGGCCTACTTTTCAGTTTGAGAAACTCTGGACTAGCAGAACTGAAATCGAATAACCAGAAGCCGGCTGGATTGGCCACACTACGAAAGTAAATAAGCACAGAAGATTTCAGTTTCAAGTTGAAAAAGATTTTACCTCCTCAAAAGCATTTCATGTTTTTTGTCTCTTGAAGAGTTAATCGTCGTTTATCCTACATTACTGATACCGCAACGGTTATGATAGGTAAATAGCTCGTATATTTAAATACGTTGATTATTTTAATATACTAGGCTGGGGGTTTTCCAACTCGGGTACCTGAAACTCGGAAACGCGGTTGAGGTAATGAAAAATTAAACCATCTGTTTCGTGTCACGATGTGATTCGACGTTAAAAAATATATATCAGTGCTACGTTTTTAGATTTTGGGATTGGTGTTGAAAAAGAATTGTAAGAAATTTCAAATACTGCTGTAAAGATTCTTATTGGATTTGCAACTACATAGGCCTACCTATGTGAAAGAGGGTTTTCGGGCTAACATATCTAAAATGTAAGTACAGAAACAAGCTTGATGTTGAGGACGATGTAAGGTTGTACTTAACTAAACTTGAGCCGAACATTGAGGAACTGTGTGAAAAAAATGCAAGCTCATCCTTTTCTTTAATCTTTTGTAATGCGTTTCAAATATATTTAATAATATATTGTGTTTTTGATGTAAAAAGTGTTTTTCATTTAACTCAAACTACAAGGGGGTGTGCAAAATTTTAATTTGTGATGAAGAGTTACAGTCTTCGAAAAAGATTGAGATCCAAGGTACTAGGGTATCCTGTAATTAGGAAAAGACTATAACACAGAAGTTTGTAAAAATTGCGCTGAAAAGATAAATAAAGTTAAACATAATATTTAAAAAAACAAGAAATATATACAACTCACAATTATAAAAACTTCAATTTCAAGTTCATTTCAATGTCATTATGTCATCACCTTCAGGGATGCTACCACAAACAAATTGAACATAACCTATAATATTTTAACAAAAGTAGGAGCCGAATATTGTTAATATTCTTTACAATAAAATTACCATTTTTTACAGTAACGGATTGTAAAAACGACATAATACTGTTTATTTAATTTAAATTTTATATCTTTAAAAGAATAATTCTCTACAATTCTTTGCCATAAAGGTAGCAAAGCCATGCCTCACTCAAACATATAGCTGTAATTTCCCAAATTCTTTTCTTCTCACTTCTTGTATATACCCCTTTAGGAGCCCCTCCTACGTCGCTCTACACTGCTGCAATAGTTCCTAGAATCATTCTCGGGAATGAAGAAAAGGGAAATGTAAGGACATTGACGCAAAGGATTAGGGAAAGGGTTTATCATTTAGAAAGGATTTTTAAATACACAATACCTCTTTACCTTTCGCAGGTAATACACCTTTACAGTAACATTTATTCTTTTACGATATCTTTATGTAAAAGGCATTATTTTAGAATAAAATAACAATATTATCACGGCATGTTTCCAAAGTGTAATAAAACTGAGGAAATGCGCGTTCGTAGCTTTCTTCTAAGAAAATTTACATTTATCCCCACAGTTTTATAATTTAGATTTATATAGTTTAAAAATTTCATTAACGTAACTATATAGCATGTGAACGTTTAAAAGGATTACAAATTAACTTTATTTTTATTATAAAATTATTTAATGTTTAGTTAATGAAGCTGTCTATTTCTTATTAAATATATAATTAGAGTCGTCTCATATTGTGTACAATAAGAATGTATTATATGATTATAACCTGTCCTAAAGCCACCTGTTTCCGTCCAAACAAAAACTTTTACCGGTTTCGTTGCTATTTTACTTTATTTTTAAATCTAAAACCTTTTAACCAACAAATGAACAAAACAACAAAAACATAACAACACACACACATTAACAAAATATAAAAAACCTAAAAGGTTATGTTATCCTATACAATAATTATGTCTCGTTATAGGTTTCTTCTGTGATTATTATTATTTGTATTAATCAATAAACGATGGGAAAATCATCAAAGCCTCTGAGATTGTTCTAGTTTTTTCAAATAGTGTTCTTTATATGTGGAGGTTTCTACGCCCCCTACTATTGAAAGAAGTCCTCCCACCCACCCTTCAGTTTACACTATTAATAAATGGCATGGGTATTAGAAAAAATCGAATATTATACATATTGAAAACAATTTATTTATTTATACATACTTTTACAAGAATAAAGATATAACATTTTAAATTTTAATTTGCAAGTGAAATTTTAACAGATAACAGAAAAATCTGCTATTGAGATGCTTGAGCTTGCATTACATTAGCATGCCTGCTTGAGGTTGTATTTCAGTAAGGTTAAAATCCAAGCCATTGGCAACATCAAGTTTGTTTCTATAATATTAAATATATTTAATTTATCTTATTATTTTATAATTGGTTCCACGCCCCCTGACTCACCTTCATGCCTCCTTTCATGCCTTCCCCCATTTTGGGAACCCATGCTCTATACAGACAATCGCTTTATTTTTGTTGAGTGCTTTTTCCATTTTCCAAATCAAATAAACGACAACTCGCATGTCATTCCACTGTGTTTCACTCGGTGTTGGTTAATGCAGTTATACGTATCATTAAAGATGAAATCTTGTCTACTATATGCTGCACCATCCAATAACCTAGTGGGTCTACTTTTAATTGGTTGGGAAGAGCATGTGGGCTACAACATTCAAAACTAATCTTCACTAGTAATAGATTTAACTTTATTATTTTAATGTGCTTAAGGTTAATGACAGATCACGGACTAATTCATCCTTGTACAAATACACACTACGTTTTGATTTTCTACCAAAAGCCACATACGTGTAATATTAAGCCATAATTTAGAGTCGTTAATATTCATAAACCATAAATTTAACATAATTAAACTATAATATTTCATTAATCTAAATAAATATTAACATATAAAAGTCAAATTGCACTACTAGACAAGCCAATTTGAATACAATTAATGTAGATAAATCACAAACACATTCATACTTATTCTTAACAGAGGCAACGTTTAAATATTAAACAACTACAGTCAATATATTACATACAATTCTTACATAAAAAGGTATATACAAAAATGTTAAGTTTCATTTATATTTTACATACTAAAGATTCATATGCAGATGGAAAATCATTTAATTCTGTCATTTTATTCAAATAATGTCTTCCTTGTTTTTTGTATATACATTTCAGCAAAATTCTCCTTTTCCAGTCTGTTTCTTTAGGTATAATATCTATTAAAGTTGCTTGTTGTAATCACCTTGAATTCACTGGTTTAACTATAATTAAAAGATACGTAACTAAGTGATTAGGTAAGGGCTTACTTGCTGATGCGTTTCGAAACAATCGTTCCTTTTACGAAGTAGATCCTTTATCTTGTATACTTTGAGTTTCGTACGTCGGTAAAGGTTGATTACTGGGTTAAAGGCTTTGCTTCGTAAATGGAACAATTGTTTCCAAACGCGTCAGCATATAAACCCTTATGTATTCATTTAGTCAAGTATCTTTTAATTATAATAAAATATCTATGTCATCCCAGTCAATCTCATGTTCATTAGTAAATTCCTTAATGTGTTCTGAAATAACGTTATAATATTTTGTTAATATAATTTTGTTAAAACGTACTTACATAAAACATTTCAACGTAATAAAATTAATTTTTAAAACACCGAATTGTAAGAGTAAACATTTATTTGAACACAAAGTGTTGGAAGATTACTCTACGATACATTCTGCTAATTAATTTCAATAAAAGAGAAGGGGAATAAACGAGTTCGCTAAAATAACTCGGCGAGGTAAACCGTGAAAGTAAATTAATTAAATTTTGTGTTTCGCGATTTGCCCACGCCATCGTGTTAGGTTTGCTGTTGCACTCACACCAAAGCGGTTGCTTTCATAACAAATTAAGTGTATATAACAAATGTTAACATTAACATTTACCACGAGCGTTTATTGCGTCCTAATTTTAGTAAAAATATCCAACGTGTTTTAAAATGACTTATTCGTTGTATACATTTAATGTAATATAGAGTAGGCTCGTTTTAAAGTAAATGGTTTTATAATCTTCTTCAGTGATAGATTTCACAGCTTTCTCAGAGGGTGACACTAATATTCTTACAGTAAATATTGTGTCCCTTAAACGTGACGTATTCATAGAAATAATTACTATTTAAAAACCCGTTCTTTTACCTAGTATGATTAAACAATTTTATATACTTTTTGTAATTTAATTTCTAACATATAATCATATATAAACATATAATCAGTGTAACTGAATATTACATATTTATAAAATCCAAACCTTTATCTTTATTTAATATTATTTTCAATTATAAAAATATCCTAACAAAAAACTTCATTTTTGAAAGACGAATAATTATTATTATTTGATTAATACAATTTGTTTGTTTCTTATTGTTAATAATTTGAAGTTTTGAATCATATTTAAATAGTATTTTATTAAATTTGTTCTGTTTTTATTTATTATTGGGAGGTTTGTATTGAGGGTGTTTTTATTGAGTTTTTCTCTTCATATGCATTAAACGTTACCACTTTGTGTAGAATTTTGATACAGTTTAGATCTTACACTATTTAAATTTCCTAATTACTCATACATTTGTTTTTCCGCTACAGAACTTGTATATTTAAACCATTCATCATGAGCATCATCCACTTCCTATACCTCTGGGTAGCTGGTAGAAACCTCCCTTCTCTCTAGTTCTTTACTGATTGTTGAGAAGGTTTTATTGAGTTTTTCTCTTCATATGCATTAAACGTCACCACGTTTTGTAAATTTTCGATAAAGTTTAGATCTTACAGTAATTAAATTCTCCAACTATGCATACATTTGTTTTTCCGCTACAGAACTTGTATATTTAAATCATTCATCATAAGTATCATCCCCTTCCTACGCCTCTGGCACGCTGGTAGAAACCTCTAGTTCCGGCTTAGTTCTCTTTAGGTAACCAAGCCTACTCACGCGAACGCTTAGTTCTCGCCTAGCAGGAAATAATAAAACAGTTTTCTTAGTCCTACTTCTTTCCATGTAGACTTTGTTTTTACCGTTGTTTTTACATGGGTTTGAAATCGGGAGGGACTTTTCTATCACGCCAACACAGGAGAAGTCTACTTGAGGTACGGCTACTCTTCAAACATGATCTTCCTATATTATCTACCTGGAGGTTCAATGTCACCATTGTAATTAAATCTATATTCACAAGTCTTCATATCCTTCACATTTACACACTTCCTTCTATAGTCACTCATCCTATTTTCAATGAAAATACAAAGTTATATATATATAAATATATATATATATATATATATATATATATATATATATATGATTGTTAAATTAAAAATATTTCAAAAACAAGAATCCCTTTAATACCATATATTACTTAAAGCTCATAATATATGTATTAAAAGTATTCTTGTTTTTTAAATATTTATAATTTATTAACTATATTACAATAAAACAAATCACCAAATTTAATATTTTAACATATATATATATATATATATATATATATATATATATATATATATATAATGGCATATTTTTGTAAAGTGTGTATTTTTATAATTTAACAAAGTTATAAGCTGCTGGAGAGTATGGAGAGTATGCCTAAAGCATGAGGTGTCCCTGGTTTTGTGACAGCAAGTTATCTCCTACATCCACTACCGAGGGGGTTATGGGATAGAGGGTTATGTAATTACACTAACCCTACCCATATTGACAATCCTCTGGTAACCTTCATAGTGTTAATAGTCGTAACAATTGATGAAAAAGTAATATCTTTTACAAAGAGAGTGGTTTTACCATACCTACCATCAGATAGACTTTTCCTTGCATCTTCTATTTATTTCTGAATTAGATTAGTTCATAACTAAGGTATAGGTAAAATTTTATAAGCTGGTACTTTGGGGCTGCACGTCTTTGCGAGAGTCCGATGCGGTGTGGAGGGTGGATTTGACCACAGGTCATTTTCAAAACCAGCAACCCTTGGACTTGCGCTGAATCACAGGGTAGACTCATTATTTTGTTACTTATTATTACTTTTAAATGTATTGTATAAAATAAAACAAATGTACGTTGGGAGTTCCCCGAAGCGTGCTGATGAGCTTGTCTAAGCGTTGAAACGGATAGGACGCGATTCATGACCCCGATGAGGGATGACGATAGTGCCTGATGTTTTCTGGACGACGAATGCAGAATTTCTACCTGAGCCAAGTACTGTCAACGGCGCACGAGAACTGACCTGGCCCAAGACGATAAGGTCAGTCCCAAAAACATTTTTAACACAAAACGTTAGATTCACAGAAAATTACACTGCATAAACTGTATCATTATTAATTTAGCCAGCCTATCATTATTATTAACCAGCCTAATATTGAAAGCTAAAACTGAAACTTCATCATCCAACAAATGCGGGGACAAAAGTCCTCTAGATTATATCTAGGTTCAGTGCATTACCTAAGTCTACATTTAAGCTTATGTGAAGTATTGTCTGTAAAAACAAAGTGTGTGCATGTTACTAATTTATGTTGGTATATATATATATATATATATATATATATATATATATATATATATATATATATATATATATATATATATTTATTTATTTATTAATACAACATAGGTTATTCAAATACAAGAATATTTATTATTTTATATCCAAAGCTTTTCGTTGGCAAACAGTACCAATATCATCAGGAATGAAAATTACAATAAAGTAAGCTCAAATTATTAATGACTAATTATTAACAGCTTTCTCAGAGGGTGACACTAATATTCTTACAGAATATTGTGTTCCTCAAACGTAGCATTTATTGAATATTGTTTAGGCTTATGATATAATTATGTTTGTAGAACATAATTACAATTAAAAACCCCCTTCTTTTACTTTGTATGACTAAACAATTTTATATACATTTTGTAATTTAATTTCTCACATATAATCAGTGTAACTGAATACTTTATTTTTAAAAAAATCCTAACCTTTATCTTTATTTAATATTATTTTATTATTTTCATTTATAAAAATATCCTAACAAAAAACCTCAATTTTGAAAGACGAATACTTATTATTATAATTTTTTTTATACAATTTGTTTGTTTCTTATTGTTAATAATTTGAAGTTTCGAATCATATTTAAATAGTATTTTATTAAATTTTTTCTGTTTTTATTGATTATTGGGAAGGTTTTATTGAGTTTATCTCTTCATATACATTAAAAGTCACGACGTTTTGTAGATTTCCAATACAGTTTAAATCTTACAGTATTTAAATTTCCCAACTATGCATACATTTGTATTTCCGTTACAGAACCTGTATATTTAAATCATTCATCATGAGTATCATCCCCTTCCTACGCCTCTGGCTCGCTGGTAGAAACATCAATGTTGGCTTGGGTAAAATCCAAGCCATTAGCAACATCAAGTTTGTTTCTATAACATTAAATATATTTAATTTATCTTATTATTTTATAATTGGTCTTCATGCCTCCCTTCATGCCTTGCCCCATTTTGGGAACCCATTATCTATACAGACAATCCCTTTATTTTTGTTGAGTGCTTTTTCCATTTTCCAAATCAAGTAAACGACAACTCGCATTTCATCCCACTGTGTCTCACTCAGTGATGCTTAATACGTATCATTAAAGACGAAATCTTGTCTGCTATTTGCTGCACCATCCAATAACCTAGTGGGTCTACTTGTAATTGGTTGGGAAGAGCGTTTGGGCTACAACATTCAAAACTAATCTTCACTAATAATAGATTTAATTTTATTATTTTAATGTGTTTAAGGTTAATGACAGATCACAGATCAATTAATTCTTCTACAAATACACTCTACGTTTTAATCATCTACCAAAAAATCCTTTTCAAGTAATAAACGTTTATTAATGTAATATTAAGCCATAATTTACAGTCGTTAATATTCATAAACAATACATTTAACCTAATTAAACTATATTATTTCATTAATCTAAATAAATATTAACATGTTCAAGTCAAATTGCACTACTAGACAAGCCAATTTGAATACAAATAATGTAGATAAATCACAAACACATTCATACTTATTTTTAACAGAGGCGACGTTTAAATATTAAACAACTACAGTCATTATATTACATACAATTCTTACATTAAAAAATATATACAAAAATGTTAAAATTCATTTATATATTACATACTAAAGATTCATATGCAGATGGAACATCATTTTATTCAAAGAACGTCTTCCTTGTTTTTTTTTTATATACATCTCAGCAAAATTCCTCTTTTTCCAGTCGTTTCTTTAGGTATAATACCTATTAAAGTTGCTTGTTGTAATCATCTTGATTTGACTGGTTAAACTATAATTAAAAGATAATTAACTAAGTGATTATGTAATGGCTTACTTCTTGAAGCGTTTCGAAACAATCGTTCCTTTTACGAAGTAGAGCCTCTATCTTGTATACTTTCAGTTTCGTACGTCGGTAGAGGTTGATTACTGGGTCAAAGGCTTTGCTTCGTAAAAGGAACAATTGTTTCGTAAGCAAAATAAGCTTATGAAAATAAAGCTCAACAAATAAACCCTTATGTATTCATTTAGTCAAGTATCTTTTAATTATAATACAATATCTATGTCATACCATTCAATCTCATGTTCATTAGTAAATTCCTTAATATGTTCTGAAATAACGTTATAATATTTTTTTAATATAATTTTGTTAAAACGTACTAACATAAGACATTTCAATGTAATAAAATTAATTTTTAAAACACTGAATTGTAAGAGTAAACATTTATTTGAACACAAAGTGTTGGAAGATTACTCTATGATACATTCTGTTAATTAATTTCAATAAAAGAGAAGGTGAATAAACGAGTTCGCGGGAATAACTCGGCGAGGTAAACCGTGAAAGTAAATTAATTAAATTTTGTGTTTCGCGATTTGCCCACGCCATCGTGTTAGGTTTGCTGTTGCACTCACACCAAAGCGATTGCTTTAATAACAAACCCAAATTAAGTCTATATAACAAATGTTAACACTAGCATTTACCACAAGCGTTTATTGCATGTTAATTTTAGTAAATATATCCATCGTGCTTTAAAATGACTTATTCGTTGTATACATTTAATGTGATATAGAGTAGGCTCGTTTTAAAGTAAATGGTTTTATAATCTTCTTCAGTGATAGATATCACAGCTTTCTCAGAGGGTGACACTAATATTCTTACAGAATATTGTGTCCCTTAAACGTGACGTATTCATTAAATATTGTTTAGGCTTCCGATATGATAAAATATGTTACATAATTACAATTAAAAAAACTGTTTTTTTTTTGCTTTGTATGTCTAAACAATGTTTACATACATTTTGTAATTTAATTTCTGACATATAATCAGTGTAACTGAATACTAAATATTTATAAAATCCTAACCTTTATCTTTATTTAATTTTATTTGATTATTTTTAGTTATAAAAATGTTCTGAGAAAGAACTTCCATTTTGAAAGACGAATATTTATTTGTATTTTCTTTTTTTAACATTATTTTGTATTTCGTTGTTAATCATTTGATGCTCGAACCATATGGAAATGGTATTTTATTAAATTTATTCTGTTTTTACTGATTGTTGAGAAGGTTTTATTGAGTTTTTCTCTTCATATGCATTAAACGTCACCACGTTTTGTAAATTTTCGATAAAATTTAGATCTTACAGTAATTAAATTCTCCAACTATGCATACATTTGTTTCTCCGCTATTTAACTTGTATATTTAAATCATTCATCATAAGTATCATCCCCTTCCTACGCCTCTGGCACGCTGGTAGAAACCTCTAGTTCCGGCTTAGTTCTCTTTAGGTAACCAAGCCTACTCACGCGAACGCATAGTTCTCACCTAGCAGGAAATAAAACAATTTGCTTAGTCTTTCTTGTTACCATGTAGACTTTGTTTTTACCGTTGTTTTTACATGGGTTTGAAATTGGGAGAGGCTTTTTTATCACGCCAACACGGCGGAAGTCTACTTGAGGTACGGCTACTCTTCAAACATGATCTTATTCCTATATTATCTACCTGGAGGTTGAATGTCACCATTGTAATTCTATCTATATTCACAAGTCTTCACATCCTTCACACTTACACACTTCCTTCCACAGTCACTCATCCTACTTTCAATGAAAATACAAAATTTTATATATATATATATATATATATATATATATATATATATATAATTATTAAATTAAAAATATTTCAAAAACAAGAATACTTTTAATAGATATATATTACTTAAAGCTCTGAATAATATACGTATTAAAAGTATTATTGTTTTTGAATTATTTAATTTATTAACTATATTACAATAAAACATATCACTATATTTAATATATATATATACACATATATATATATATATATATATATATATATATATATATATATATATATATATATATATATATATATATTGCTATTCATGACCCCGATGAGGGATGACGGTAGTTTCTGATGTTTTCTGGACGACGAATACAGAATTTCTACCTGAGCCAAATACTGTCACTGGCGCACGAGAACAGACCTGGCCCAAGACGGTAAGGTCAGTCCCAAAAACATTTTTAACATAAAACGTTAGATTCACAGAAAATTACACTGCATAAACGGTATCATTATTAATTTATTTTGTGCACCCTTTCTTATTAAAATTAGTACTTTTACCTATCTGTAAAAATTTATATTACTTACTAAAATATAACTACTAAAAAACTACCGTACGGTTATTTTATGTTTGTAAGTCAGTAATACTTAGACAGCGCATGCGCAGAACTGAAAACCTACCGTGTCTCATGTCTACATTAGGGCCCTTCTCAGGTGCCGGTGTCACTACATTATGTTATTGAAATAACTTAACACTTATAGTAACTGAAAACATAAAGTACCAGAAAAACAATATATTACCCTATTTTTACGTACGTAAAGAAGCTTTACTTTTTGTATGTTTTATATTTTTAGTTGCACAGATTAGTTCTAAATATTTAACTGGACATTGTCACGATTCATTAAATAAGTGATTATAAAAACCTTTAACATTGCTTTAAAACCTCCTAATCCCCACAAACAAGTAAAAACAAAACTGTTTTAGTGACATATCCAGGTTAATATTTACCGGTTAAAAAACTTCAGTTAGAGACAGGCTACGGGTTCTCCTGCTTCAGGGCAGTTTTCCCTGGCTAGGTTCCAAGTTACATTTCACTTTGTCGCAATTTTATTTTCACTGTGCACAATTTTACGAAAGAAAATTAAATACGGTTTATCATTGAATGTAAATCACACACGTTTCTTGGAAAAGTTTTAATTAAGGGTATTAATATGATATTATTATTTGTGTGAGGGACACAATTCTTTATCTCAAGGTAACTAAATATTAAGTACAAAAAATGATATTTGAAATAATATTAAATATTATCGGGTATTAGGAAAGCAAAATTTAGAAAGGTAAATCTATCAATGTATATATAATAAACGGGGTGGTTCTGTGCCAAGTTGGGTTGTAAAATATCAGTGTCAATTTAAGATGATTGATTGTTGCACATATATTTTTTTATTTGGTATATATTTTTTTGCTGGTAAGAAGTGAGTTTAGCTATTGACACCTTGACAAAATGTACGGCTATTTCGTTCTGATACACAACAAAGACTTAACACAGATTCATATAAATTATTTATACTCTTCCTCCCGGAAGTAGTAGAAAGATCTGACGTCTCTTCTATTACAATTAATAAGTATGTAATAGGATAAAATGAATGACATTTATGTGTCTTACTGAAATTAAACTTCACTCACAAGGCGTTACATAAGAACGTATAAATGAGTTTGTTCTTCTGTACACCTGTACATATCTAAAACACCTGTTACATCTGACTAGAGAATAGCAACCGACCTCGTTGCTTTGTTCTTTGTGGTTAATAATTTATCCACTTGTTTCCCAACGTATTAAGTTATCCTTAGGTCACTTTGTCCATTAAAACTATTATATATTCAGTTCGATACATGAATAAATTAATATCGTTAGTAAATTCAAATATATTTTTCCTCGCAATGGGCAAGTATACTTACTCAAGTAGATACGTTGCGAGATCTAAAGTAACAGTTATATCTAATTATTAAATATGTTAATTTTTTCTTTGTCTTGAGAATTCACACAAGCACGAGAAAGTTTCCACTCTGACAAGATAAGACTATGTATTGTAAGAATAATATACGCATCGGTAGGCAAGCAAGACGACGCAAACTTCACCTTGTCCTTATCGGGCCTCTAACTGTAGTAACTTGCCATTTAGCTTTACTAACTGAGATGAAAATCAAACATACTTTATGCGGACCGGTGCGATGGGCTTTTTGTAAAATGTATTTTATAGCGACGTTAGCGGAGCTGGGTTAAGTAAGACAATGGTCGCGTGAGGCTATTATGTCTGTGAAGCAACATAACATTAGGAGACAGCCTTTAAAGCGCCCTAACAAGTTTGTAGGGCCTATATACATACTTGTTAGCAGAAGTGTTGGAAAAGCACACATATGCACATAAATCTTTCTTTATTCCTGTTGAATTCATTAAATAACTTACACAAGTATCAACCTAGATTCATTACTGAATTTCGATAAAATTAGATAAAGTCGACACACTTAAATCTGCCACACACAAATTCATTTGAGTTTAGATATAGCAGTAGTGAATAATGTGAGGAAAATAACGACCTACAAATAAGAAACTGTAAGTATTTACTGCGTAGTTAGAGACAGAAGACAGAAGAAATCAGGAATAAGATCAAGAATAGAGGAAAAGAGTCAGAAGAAGAAGAAGAGCGATTGGCGAGGGGAAGCTGGCTCCCGTCCTAACCTTCACGTCGGAAACTCTACTACAATAGGTACTTGCTCAGAGTGTCAAACCACTATTCCCACAGGAAACCTTCGTCAATCCATGTGATTCGAGTATAGAGCCTCAAGGGAAGCACTTATAAGCCTCGAACCCCTAAATGGTCGCGGGCCCGTCGTCCCTCTACTGCAAGCTGGTAGTGGGACCCCTACAGCTTACCAAGGCTTTCATCACCGGTTGCATAGTTAGAAACAGAACTATTAAAGTTGACTAAAGGTAGAAAATAGGAGAAGTTTAAAAGGAAAAGATGAAAAGAATGTTGGCGAGGAGTACCTGTGTCACGTCTCAACCACCTCGTCAAAAGGCTCCACCTCTTTAGATCCTATATTGGGTTCTACCGTCTAGTTGATAAAACAGCTCTGCCCCCAAGAATCCAACCTCACACTCGTCACTCCCGTTCGGGGGCTTTGTGCCACGACTTTTGATATCACTGTGTAAGAGTCTTTCGACCTGTAAGGACTTGACTGGTTACCGGCCCGCTACTGGGACGAGACGAACTCCACCAGTGACAGCAGTTCGACTGCTCTTCCAGAACTACTCGGGACCAGTAGAATCTTCTAAATGGCCAAGTTTCAGTACCTCAATACCCCATCTGATTAGTTCTGTCCAGATTGACCTTTATCCACTTTCGGTTGGCCTTACCTAAGGGCAGGAAACTAGAAACAGCCGATATCCGAGGTTTGTTGCAGTTTACTCTAAACAGAGAATGTTATTGGAGAAAGCCTGAAGTTAACAGTTACACCGATGTATGATCTATGCCAAGATGCATTGTTCCCCTCATCGATAACCTCTTCGATAATTGGTATCAAAGTGTATTAGTAAGTAGTTTTAATATTCTCTAATACTAGCACAGTAGATTTTTATTTAGTACATCTACGAATGAAGAAAAAGGGTCTAGAACTCTGACCGCTATTATTTTGACTATTATATTTATTCTTTAGCCACTTAAATAGTGTAAAATGATAGTATTGTCAGATTGTAGAATTGTAGTAATAATATGATGGAGTAATATTTATATTTACATTTATTTGTCTCATATAATGTTGCTGCTTATTTTTATTATAGTCATCTCTTGTTTTATAAACTTTTCCCCCATATAAGACATCGTAAATATCGACAAAGGCAGCTTGACAGTAGCTTTATTATTGACACAGACTGTACGTGAAATGTGGCCGCGCTCATCATCTTACATTATAACGTACAGAGGCATTTTTATGACAATATGCGTTCGTAAACGTTCATGATACATTCATGGTGACGACGTTTTATTAGCCTTGGTTTTGACACATGGCAGATGCGATTGCATTGTTGTCTTTAGATAAATTTGCTACAAAACAAGACGAAAGAGTGTCCAAAGCATTTATAACAAACTACACTAAACAAGTTACGGGGTATGATACCAGTTATTTTGTTGAAAATGTGTGCAGAACTAAACAAACCTATTATTCTCTCGTCATACAATAACGAACACATTCAAAGTAGCTTGCTATGGAAGGCAAAACTATGTGATTTAGGAACTCACAAAGTGTTCTAGTATTTAATTACATTAAACTTATTTTGTCGCATATACTTATACTTTAAATAGGGATAAATTCATTTTACATTAAACGTGAAATAATCAGGGAAGAACTCAGAAATCCAACGACGAGGTAACATGAGAGAGAGAGAGAGAGAGAGAGAGAGAGAAGCTAGACAGGCGGCAAACTAAAAAAAGGAGACAGAATAAAAGAGAGGAATTGAGAAAAACTTCAGACATACAGAATTAAATGAAGGCAAATTAGAGAAAGTCAGGGGGAGAGATAGAGAAAGACGGCGGGGTAAGTGAACAGAACAAAATGGAGACTCAATGAAAGAAAGTGAGATAAAAGATATTCCGAAAATGTATAGATAGGGAGGCAGAATGAAAGAGAGAGAAAGAATACAGACAGACAAACAAACAGAAAGAAAGACAGAATGCTAGAGAGAAAGGGGAAGAAAGAGAGAGATAAAGAGAGAAAGGGAAGAGAGAGAGAGAGGATTGAGTTATAAGGTTCAGCAATGACTGTCTCAGGTCAAGGTTTCTGAAGAAATGATTTCCCTAGACGTGAGTTGGCTCCGGAATGCACAGAACAAAACTGCAATTTGATTGCACCAACTTGTACGTTTTTTTACATTGGCTCTGCAAATACTTACGAAACTGTTCCAAGTTATTTTATACAACACAGATTTTCAGTAATTTCAGTATTTTACAAGAAAGTCGTTTTATAATATATTTGTATATTACAGACTTAGAAATAGTAAACTATTATATATATATATATATATATATATATATATATATATATATATATATATATACACACACTAACCTTGTTTTCCATGAATGTAGACCATTTATTCCAGTAGTTGTTGTTTGGTGAAACGATTTTCTAGAATTTAGAATAAATACCAATACTTTTGTATAAATAGGTTTATTTAAAATACACAAAACCTCTTTATTTAACATATTGACACTAGAATGAAATTTCTCAGCATATATGAAGATGGTTACTATTTATTATTATTATTTTGTTATAAGGAAAAAATTAAACATATAAATATTAGTATTACAAATATTTTTGACTGATGTTTCTGGGTTTTATCTAATAAATAGAAGGTTAATATGTAAAACATGAGGTGAAAATCATTAGTTTATAGGTTTTTACGGCTAATTAAGTGTACTTCTATTCTGAAAAACAATACAATTTATACAATATCATCAGAAGTATAGTAGGCAATACACAGTAAATAAAACAACTAATTACAATAAACCGTAAAACGAATAAAAATCAACGAGGTGTCACCTATATTCATGAATTGTTCCTTAAATATTATTATATAATAATGCCGGACCCGTTAACACATCCGTAGTCTAACACGTTCCATGTAACAATATAATGAGACTTAGATTTAAACGATAATTAATTACGAATTTTAAAATGTTTTTTTTAGTAACAGCAAGCAGCGACAGTTACTTAGATGAAATTATACGGTACATTATTTGTAAATATAATTTCACGTTCAATTGGTAAATTTCTTTCCTTCGTGAAACAAATTTATATTAGAAATACAACATCAGTGAAATTATCCCTAAATGATTAAAGAACATTATTGTTTTGTTTTCAATGTTGAATCATTTTCATAGCGAAAATGTATTTAGTATATTACTTTTCGAGTATCACACAAATTTACAAATTTAAAAAGTTCCACCAAACAATTTTAAAAAAATACAAACAATACATTAGAAAATAAAATTTTTTATAACTACATTCAATGTAAAAACTGTGTGACATAGTTACTATATCTTGCTTGCAATAACTCAAAAGGACATCTGTTAGGGAGTCGCCCCTGTGAGCTGACGAAATTGCTATATTGAAAAAAAAATCTGTTATACGAGATTGGTTATTAATAAACCAAACAAATCCGTTTAATAAGAAGTATGAAGAGATTAAATAAAATAGTTTTGAAAGGCAAATTAATTAAAGCGGACACTGTTTTATAACAATGGGTTCAATAAAACAACGATAGCACGAGCTAAGTAATGCTAAACTAACTCGGTTCTGTTAGTTAGATGTTTCCGTTTAATTGTTTATTTTTCTTTCCCGCTAATATTTCTTAATAACCACATGGTTAGTCACTTTAAAATAACATATTCTTTGTGTGTGTGTGTGTGTGTTAGCGCGCGCGTGAGCGTGTGTGTGCGTCCGTCCGTGCGTGCGTACGTGCGCGCGCGCATGTGTGTGTGTGTGTGTGTGTGTGTGTGTGTGTGTGTGTGTGTGTGTGTGTGTGTGTGTGTGTCTGTGTGTGTGTGTGTGTGTGTGTGTGTGTGTGTGTGTGTGTGTCTGTGTGTGTGTGTGCGTCCTTGCGTGCGTGCATTCGTGCTTGCGTATAAATGTTTCCCAACATGATTTTTTTCTGCTTAGGCATATATTTAGTAATGTTAGTAGAAATTTATAAATGTTTTCTTTGAAAACGCTACCTCCGTAATACGTTAAGACTTACACAACCTATAGAAAGAGGAACAAACCAGATATACCACTATGTATGTTTACTTCATTTCAAAGGTTTATTCTGTAAACTTAATTTCTTGTTTTATATTTTATTTTGGTTTTCATTATTAGAATAGTTTAAAACCTTTAAGGTTATGCTATTATTAATATATTAGTTTCCTTTCTTTGTGCGTGTTATTGTGTGTTATTTCGTATTAATAGAAACAAATACATTATGTTCACTGAATTAAAATATCAGTCGCATTTTTATCGATTATAAAATCTTATGTTTTATTTTCCAGTTGCTATGTTGTTTGTTTATTAGTGTTTGTGTAATGTAGCCTATATGTAAAGTAAATGTAGCTGGGACAAATAATTAGATACGTTGCCATAATGAATCTATGAATATATTGCTAAAAGCTTTTCCTATGGGAATAAATAATTTCCTTTCAGTGGAAGATAATTAAAGTCCCTTTGAAGTTCCTAACCCAGTAAACTATTGCTTTAAAGATGGCAAATAGTCTCTTACATAGACGTTTAAGTAAATAAAATGTACATCTGCAACACACAGCTACAGTTTGTTATTAAATTCCCTTTAGCAAGCTTTGCTCTGTATTATATTGAACTGATAATTTATACAAATATACGAAGCGCTTGTTTTACATGGTACACATTTTTATTTTATAGTAATATCTTGTAATTCAATAAATAAATTGAGAGTTCTACAAGGATCGATTTAGGCACTTTGAAACTAAAGTAACAAATTGTACGTTTTAAAATGGTAATGAAATGAAGACCAGTTTGATTTATAAAAACAAATAATATATATATATATATATATATATATATATATATATAAAATTTCTACTTATGGCAACAAAGGAAACGTTTTTTTTAGTTTCTTTAATATACATAGCCTACATATGTTAGAATACCAATATTAGGGGCCAAAATAAAAATAGAATTTCCTTGTAAATTTTCGTTTTCTTTTCTATGTATGTTGTTGGACTATTACTTTTGTAGGAAAAATATATATATGCTTTCTATTCTTATCGCTTGCATCGTGTTGTATTTTCATTTCGCCAGCTCCGTGTGTGAAGGAAGGTTCGATAGCGTTAATCCAGTTTGTTCGTTTATTTTACCCGTTTCGTTCATTTTTTATAATATTGTAAGAACTTTGTATGAGTTTTATATGTGATATTGTATGGTAACTACGTCACCATTTTAAGGTTGTATTATGAGATTTCGACAACAACCAGATGGGAGCGAAGAAAAAACTCATCTACTTTTATGAGAAGTAGACTTGTAGCTATGGCAAAGTTGGCTCAGTGCCAAAAGCGCTAAACTTTGGATATAAAGATACTCATTTCGAACCCGGCCTAGATCTCCAAAAGTTTATAGTTTAGTTATAAAAAACTGTGTTAACATCAATTGTCATCAAATACATGTTAGAAAATTGTATTTGAACTGAATTGGATACTTAAAAACGTATTTTATTGAAAATTTGTACAAGATATATATCAGGAGAGTGTGAGCTAATAGAAGGAATTTAATAACAACAGTTACTCGAAGATAGTTGAAGATTTCTGACTTCTTTCTCTCGTGCTCCGTATAGTCATAAAGATTTGTGGACTACCACGTCAAGTAGAATAAGGACGAACTGTTGACGATCGGTTGCTTAGGTGGTTCTACTATGCGACCATAGTTCCGGGCGATTTTCCTATCCTGTCAACGCTAGGAATTGTTCATTATATTATGGATTATGACATTCTCAACACACTCCCTTCTTCGTGTAGATTCCTAATTAAACTATATTGTTATATTTTTAAAGCTATAATTCTTGTATATTCTTGTTAGTAATTACGTCTTGGTAAACAATCACAAAATAATTTCTTAAAAGAAGAAGATTTTGAATATATATAAAAGAGTTTTCGAAAAGCCTTCTGAGGAAATAATAACAAGAATACATCTCCAAGAAACTACTATATAGACAGAAATTACTACATAGGCACTCTAGAACCGTTATGGCCAACTGTTATATATAAGCTGTTCTATATGTACATTTCGCACACCTTTTAGAACATTTCCATTTTAAAATTTCAATAATAGGCTGTCATCAAAATACGTGAAATATTTTTGAAACGAGTTTAACATTCACTCACCTGTTTAACGGTACCCCCCCCAAACTCCCACAATACTGGCATTTGTTGTTTGACTATAAAAACAATAATTCTTTTTTTTTAATTAAGCTAATCTTCATATCATCAAAAATTAAACAAGTTACATCCTAATAATTAGAGAACAGTAACCCTTGATACAAATATCTAAAGACCCTTGATATACGTTTCGCTAACGTTTTAGCATCGTCAGAAGGTTAGAAACATAATGGATTCTAAAAACTAAATACCATTTTTGTTTAGATTTGTTTACAACTTTAAGGAGTTTTGTGTCAGAAGTGATATCTGTACATAAAATGTTACACCTTTGTTTGTGCTATGTTTGTATACATACTTACGCATGGATATGCATGGATTAGATGCAAGATATTATTATGCAAGTGGTATGTTAACTCTTAGTCAAGTGGAAAAGTATTCATAGTAGGGGAAGGTAACTATTATGCACTCATTTCTTCTCATGAAAACAAACTAATTCGTCAAAACATGCGACAATCTTCTCTGTAAGTCGAATTAATATTACTAACCAAAAAATAACACCATTTATTAACGTCGAAATGCAACAAGTCACTCAAAAAAAGAACTGTATTTTTTATTATACTAAATATTTATGAAAATTTTAATTTACGACTTCGACAAAATTACTCACAATTTAGCTAGGGCACATTGTAAAAGTGCATCATTAATTAATTTTACTTTTAAAATAGAGCGGGGAGCGAATTATTCTGCGACAAAATGAAATGAAGCTTGGAGCCAAGCCAAGGATAAACACACTGTAATTGAACAATCAGTCCTCTGCCGGTAGCAGTAGTTTTAAATTGTAAATATTTCTCAGGAAATGTCACTTATAGAGATTTTTTTTAAGGATTTAAAAGTTGCTACAAAATGCATCTTGTTTTAAACGTTATTCATATCTCCTAAATTCTGTATATATTTCTTCTAGAGCGCCCATTGAATTATTTTCAGAAATAAACGGGGTAAATATCTCTAACACGCTCTATCAGGTTCTAGATCCGTCAGTTTATAGCACAACCCCTGCACAGGTCTGATAAATTCTTTTATGTCTCTAACGTCTTTTCCAAACACCTACTCAGAGGTGTAAAGCTTCGACTAGATTAAAGGACTCGTATTGATTAGTCACTTAGGATGATAAATCATTTTAAGATCAAATTCCGTTTAAGAACATTTTAAAATGTCTAAAGTGGAGGTAAAGTACATTTGTCATAAAAATACGTACAGGAATATAATCATAAATTTAAAATCATTAAAAAATCTTCAGAAAATTAAGGAAGCTGTTGCAGCAGAAGAGTAATCACGTGGTGTGTATTGTGTCGGTAAAACAAAGTTTCTTGGGAAGATATCATTTTAAAGTTTTATCAAACAGTATTATTAACAAACAAGGAACTTGGTAGGTACTCCCCCCATACAGTTTGTTATGGATCTGTTTGAAAAAGCATCAAAATACCCTTTATAATGTTATTTGATCACTCAAATACTCAATGCTTAGGCCCTAACCTAGTTGTATTTTTGGATTTCGAACCCCCCTCCCCCCCATGCTGTAATGGCAGGGTAGTTATAGATTTGTTCAAGTATATTACACTGACTAGGGATGGTGTCTAGAATCATAAAAAGTAAAATTGTTTCTACAGAGAACTGCAACCATTTGGCTGGAGAAAAAATAACGATAATTGGTTGAACTATATGTGTTGCACAGGAAAAAAGCTAACACGACAGCGGCTTCGATATTCGATCGAGGATTATTTATCCGACAGTCGTACACCCGACAACACAAGCGCACTGATACTTTGTAATCCAATAAAAGTGTGACCATGGATTGCAAGGAGATTTATATATCGCGCTTCATATTTCGGGCATATAGAACGTTAAAGTAAACGTTTTAAGGTTACCTATTGTTTCATTCATTTTGGATCATTTAATTAAAAGTTGTTGCCAGCAGAAATTTTCCGTAATTTGATTCAAAGATTTAGATATTCATTCAACTGAAAAAACTGGGAATCTGTAGCCATGTGTTTTATAAATTTAATTTTAATAAATTTGTAAAGTTTTTATTCTACATTTACAGCATTATTTGCAACTTTATGTGTGAAATACTAATTATGCTATGTTATTTTACTGATTACAATTAATAGTTATGTATCATCCCTATAAATTTTATATGTTGTTGTGCTGTATGTAAATAAATAAATAAATAAATATATATATATATATAATAATAAATATAAAATAATTATGAATATTATATTATATTATGAATATTATTATTATTATGAATATATATATATATATATATATATATATATATATATATATATATATATATATATATATATATATATATATATATATATATATAGTCTCAACACAACACAACCTTTAATTAACTAATATTCGTAACGACTAATAATTGTATTTTTGTAAATGTTTTCTTGAAAACTACTCTAAGGATTTTCACAAAAATTGGTATAAACGGGGATTTTAATCTTAGCAATCTAATCACATAAGTGAAAATTATCTGAAAAATCGTTCTTATCTAATTTTCGAAAATTGTTTAAAATCGGAAACTACTCGAAGGATTTTCACAATAATTGGAATATAATTGTTATTTACTTCAGCAATGCAAAGGGCTTAGTGAAAAGTTTCTGAAAAATCAGGTTTAGAACTAGATATTTTTTAAAAAAATCTAAAACTGTTTCAAGTATTTACACCAAAATTGGTGTATTAGGGGTTAACGTTACCATCCAACTTGATGACATTTTTTCTGAAAAATCGTTATCATTAGGTTTTCCAAAATTAGTATGAATTTCGGATTCCCAGAATTACATTGGACTCAAGCAAGAGTCAACTTGGATGTACTATGCAAATACATCAATTCCCAGTTACTCCGGCATTTGCCATGACAATCCATAAGTCACAGTGGCAATCTTTTGATTATTTCGGTATCGACTTAAGAACCTCCGTTTTAATACACAGGCTGCTATATGTGCCATTCTCTAGGATTGAAAGACGGATTAGCTTAAAGATTTAGCCAAATGATAATCCACGCCATACGTGACACATAATGTTTAAAATTTCGGACTCAATCTGAGTATGATTTGATCGTAGGTAGGTTTACTGATATTACACGATATTTCTTGAATAAAATAAAAGTATATAGATTTCTTTTCCCTTTATTTTATTCTTCTTTTTTGTGCCCGCATCTTCAGTAAAGTAAACCCAAGATTACTTGTACAGATCCTATATCCTTTTGCAGATATCTCTATGAATATTTGATTTGGAATTATTCTCTTTTTGTCTATTTAGTTTAATGTCTATTAAATTAGTTTCCCTTGCGACAACGACGATGCTGTATTTGAGCTCTAAGCTTTCTGTCTTGTGTTTTATCCTAAAACATGTCATCGGACCATTATTTATTTACAATAATTAAATCTGTTATTTTCTTTTATCGTTTACATTTTGTAAAACATTCTCTACTATATATTCTACTTTTTAAAGGAATATATAAATTCAAATAAATTTTCATTTCATTATAAAGATACAAATCTGCTTGTAGAGTGATTAAAACAAGCTACCTTCTATCGCCTACTTGATCAAAGGGAACGCTGCTCTGCATGCAAGACTGGCGCAACAAATCGCTGAGGTAAACGCTCTTAGGAATTTAATTTAATTAAATTTCGTATTTTAGGATAACCCCGCTCCTCTCCCTCGCACATGTTGTATTGTCACATTTATATAAATGTTTCATATTCAGGGGCTTCAATATTTACTAATTAAATCTACAATTTTGTTAATGATGGCGTGTTGTGGTATTTCTTAAATTTCCTAATGCACAAAATATTTTAGAAATCTAAAATTAATTAGTTTTTGTATTTTTAAAAGCAAATATGTATTTTAGTGAGTTACAAATAAGTTACATAACGAAAAACACTTGCAACTGATTATACCGTGTCATTGTAATATGAGAAGTTATAGGTAATAACAAGTAACATGCAAAAAGAAAATTTAAGTAAATTTCTACTGAGTTTAACAGAGAAAAATTTCATTTTAGTGATTCAGAGGACTATTTGTGAAATTGTGTGTAACCATAGCAACAGTTAAAAGTTGTATAAAGGAGGTTTCGACGACAACCAGAGGGGGGATTCTTATACTTCTTAGGGAAATATGTTTCTAGGTATTGGAAAGTTGGCGCAATGCCAAGTCGAATTAGACTTAACAGTTCGAATCCGGTTGGACCCTAAATATTTTATAATTTAATTATTGAATAAGTGTTTGAAAAAACTGTATTATCATCAAATGGCATTCACTATAAGTTAAACATTTGTATTTGATCTTAATTGGATGAATTAAAGCGTATTTCATTAATGATTGAAAATTTGTACAAGATATATATATATATCAGGAGGGTATGAGCTAATAAAAGGAATTTAAAAGAGAATTGGAGATAAAAAAATTGAAATCTTCCCCATTTTTAATAGTTCACTCGTATTTTCGTTTTTATGAAATTTTTCTATGATATTTAAATAATACGAAGTATATAATAAAGATTATCAATATATTTAGACAGTAGATACCAGATGTTATCACATGTATCCATGTAGGCTATGAGAAGTTCTCTTGCCCTAACGTCTCCGAGATTTCAACTTCTTTCACGTGCGCAGCAGTTGGGTGTTCACTAACCCTCGCTTGAGGTGTACGAACATGAGTGCATAAAGGGACTTTACTTTTACAACTGTAATCTTCATTATCTAAGTGTCTTGATTAAAAGTGAAATCGGAATGCCTCGCAGAAAAGTAAACAATTTGTACTCACCCTCTCTCTCTCTCTCTCTCTCTAACTGTCTCTTTTCCTCTCTCTCTCTTTCACTCCTACTTCTCTCTGCCTCTATCTCTCCCTGTCTCTCATTTTCTACCTCTCCTTCCTACTACATCCTTCTACCTCCCTCACATCCTCAAGCGCTCTTATTCCCTCTAATCTCTCTCTCTCTCTCTATCTCTCTCTCTCTCTCTCTCTCTCTCTCTTTTACACTATCTTTACCCCTCTTTTCTATTTTGAATCATTTCGATAATTTGACGCATTTACAGGAGAAGCTTATAGAAGTAGGAGATCATATCTCCATAATCCTTTTGTATCACAAATTTAATAAATTTCTTATACGGTATCAATAAAATAAGTGTATGTAAGAAATGATTGAATAGCTGTGGGTATGTCATAATTTGTTAATCTACAGCATCATGTAAAATCCCATTAATTGTTACGCTTAGTATATTAAATGCGAGTTATTTTTGAAATTCGGTGCCGACTTCAAAATGTTGAGGGTAATAAGCTTATGATAAATTATGTTTACGTTATCAGAAAATTATGTTTTACTTTTTAGTAAGTAAAATTTATAAAGTAGGTTCTGAATATTTTCTAAAACTTTTCTTTGAAAAAGTACATTAAATCTGTGATAGGTTTATTATCATTTACCCACGTTGAGACGTCCTTGTACGATTAAACTTTAAATTATTTGTAATTTTTGAAAATTTTAGTTCCTGAAAAGAGTAAATTCAATTCAATCCTTCCATCATTATGATCCCGTTTCTGTTTAAGTTACTAAAATAAGTAATAGAAAAAAATTCAAAGTCAATTTCTTCTTAAATCAACAAAGAAAAATTTTATTTTCGTTTCTTTTTCTTTTATAACTAATAGTCCCGGCGAACTTCGTACTGCCTAAAAGTAAATGAATGGTGTGTTAACATTAGCTGAGCTTCGTACTAAATTTAGTATTTTATTAATACTACGTATTAATGGCTCAACCTATAGTAGGCAATCAAGAAAAGTTTGACAATATACGTTCTTGATTGAATGTTATTCATTAAAGTGCACTCGGATATGCAATATTTTTGCGTACACAAATAAATCACAATATGTTCCAACACGTGACCACCCACATACACCTGGTAATGTGAGAAGCATAGGTTTTCAAAATTAGGTCCAACTGTTTCAAATTTGTAGAGTGTTGCTTAGCAACCATAATTTGGAATAAATTCATCGAAATGTCTTAGGATAAGCTAAGATAGGAAATCATATTTTATGCTGTTTTGATACTTACAAAATAGATCTTAAAAAAAATTCTTATGACGTCGGGAAGCTGTTTTGCTAATTACCTATACTGTTTTATAGGTTGATATTTTTCTGCTACAATTATTTGGTTTAAGAGGCTCACGTGCCAGCTGTGGCCCTGGCTACGCCCTTGAGACGTACCAATTTGATTATTTTATTTTTTTCTTTCATTTTTAATCCTAGAGCAATATTTATGATATAGTGTGGTAACGATGGCAACAATTTAATGCTGTGCGATGATGGTTTTAACAACCACATGGGGGGGGCAAAAGAAAAATTCATATAGAAGTACTTAATCTTTGAGAAGTACGTAACCAGCGATGGGAAAGTTGGCTTCGTGCTAGCCTACGAACTCAAAGATACTCAATTCAAATCCGACCTAGACTCAAAAATTTTTATAATTTTAAAATTTTTGGAAAAGTTTTTTAACATCAATTTTCTTCCATTAAAGATTTTTAAAAAAATTTATTTGAACTTGGTAGGATGAATAAAAACATATTTTGTTACCGAATAGAAGTTTATACTTATTAGTATATATATATATATATATAAAATTATTTGAACTTGGTAGGATGAATAAAAACATATTTTGTTACCGAATAGAATACAAAAGTTACCGAATACAAAAGTCTAAATACAAATACAAGAATTATAATTGAATTTACAATTCAAAGCTTTTCGTTGGCTAACAGTATCAACAGCATGAGGAATATTAAACAATTCATTATTAATACACAAGAAAACATACTGCGATATTATATATATATATATATATATATATATATATATATATATATATATATATATATAATATCTAATATGTTTTCCTATTAGAATTATTTTTAAGATTAAATAATATACACTAATTACAGGAATAATTTATTGAATAATACGCTCAAAGCTTTTCGTTGGTTGACATTACCAACATCCTCAGGAATTACAATATTAAGAATGAACAAAGAACTGTCCAACAAATATGGTAAGGTCAGATTAATTATTTCTCTTTACAGAGCGAATAAAAACGTTTGCTTGTACCTCCGGTGAGTCTTTTACTTTGAATGTGAACAAATAAATGGAATATTTTGTAGGATTTTATGTTTTCCTAAAACCATTGGTTTTATGCTTTGGAACTATGTGAGGGGGTTACGAATGTTTGCCAGTGTAAACGCGCCGCATAAACACACAGTGTAAACTTAGATGACATAAATAATTCATAAAGTTATATAGCCAAAGAGTTGGAGCCGTTATGTAATG
Source organism: Prosapia bicincta (assembly GCA_036971475.1). Classification (NCBI taxonomy): domain Eukaryota; kingdom Metazoa; phylum Arthropoda; class Insecta; order Hemiptera; family Cercopidae; genus Prosapia; species Prosapia bicincta. Next base: position 43,858,329 of record JBAIZL010000008.1, read on the forward strand.
AATCGATAAATATGATGCTAAAAGCTTTTCCTATGGGATCAAGTAACATCCGTTCACTTAACGAAAAAAAGATATTTGATATGAAAACTCTTCCAAAATGTAATTCCATATGAACTTTCAAATTTAAACGCTGATATTTAATGTCGTATATCCATGTATATATATTATACATACATATGTAATAACAACAAATTATTAATAACTAATAATAATTCTTGTATTTGAACATCCTCAGTTGTTTTCAAACATACATAAGTATATAAGTTATATATATATATATATATATATATATATATATATATATATATATATATACATATATATTTCTGTGTGTGTATGTGTATGTGTAAATTCAAAGTTCCAATATTCTATGATGGTCTCCTCACATATCCGGTTCGTTAAATAGGGAATGAATGAATAGTTAATTTAAAATGAACTTAATTGCATTATAATAGACTATTCTTGTTTTTTTTATGCGGGTATACCATTTTACTGTAGCGTTTCCGATTATCTGTAATATATTTACGCCAGGACTCAATTGTTAGATATTCAAATCCTATTGGATATATTTAACCCCATAATTATTAACTTTATCTTTTGAAGACAATGTTTCTTCCTCAAAAGTTTTTTTCCTTTGAGCTTGAAATTCCAAAATGATTTATTACACCTACTTCATTATCACACTTGACATAATACGTACTAGTCATGGACTATGGAAATAAAGGTTTATAGGGTACTATGGGCAAATGCTCCTATTCATATTGATACAAATTTTAAACTATTTTATGAAAATATAATTTTTTAATACAAAACATAATTTAATATACCTTTAATATAAATTTTATTAGCAAACTTTCTTTAAATTTCCAAAACAGGTTGGTCGATTGAAGTTATTTTTATAGTTATTGAAAACGTCAGTCTTAGAGGAAAAATTTTCCTTTTCTTTTGAAATGGCATGTTAGGATCTGTTGATATTAGTGTAATTATTTCCTGTAGTACAATGGAACTCTTCATCATCTTGCTATTCTAGCTCTGACTTTACATCACAAAACATTTCAGTTTGAAAAGAACTAAAAAGGACCGGCAAATCTACACTGAGCCCTACTGGTCGGAAGGCGGACAATGGGTTAGGGTAGCTTATTACCTTCTTGTTTTTCGAGTTATGGCCAGTAATATCTCAATACTGCAAAAGTAGCAATAATCAGTGTGATTTCTAGGTTCCCTCCATATCATAGAAACAGCTTTTTTTCCTGTTTTGACCATTTTCTAAGATCTTCAACACAAACATAACATATCTAATGCGGGGCCCAAGATTTATCCTGATCACCAAAACATGAGAAATAAACCTTTTCCCCAAAGTCTGTAATGTTTCTTTGGAGTTTTTCAATAACAAACTCACCACAAATATAACAAAAACTGTCAGCAGAGTTCGTACAACCGCGATGAGACATTTTACTGAGCACATGTACTGAAAACCAGAAAGTGAGGTTAGGTTGGTAGTAAATAAAACATCAGCTGTGAACAGAAAAATAGAATCCCCATTTTTCTGAACTGTAAATGTGTTTCAGCAGTGCTGTCAACTCTTCTACAGCCAGTAAAAAATTTTACAATTACATTTAAACTATATAAAAACTGATAAATTCTTTAAAAAATTACAAAATTTAATAAATTTATGTGCAAATGTGAAAAAAAGGTAGGTGATAGAGCTTAATAAGCGTCATGTTTGGGTTTAGCACCGTAAAAAACATAAGAATAAGATGTTTTAAGAAAATAAGCATTTTGATCGTTGGCCTGTGTTAGTGGTTAATATATGATGTTTTCTTTTTCAGAACCAGTGTTCATTTCTAATTTAATACAATTGTCAAACATACTCCATTAACTAAACCTGATCCCAAGTTCATATGTCTAATTAACCTTTAATACCGTTAAATTATTTGTAATCAGTTGTTTTTAATAAAATATTTGTGCAGCTGTTTCTTAGCTGAAATATATGAAAATCATACCTAGCTGTTTTTCATTGCAATGTATTTCTTATGGAGATTTTTCGTTACTTCAAGGTCCTCAAAAGCCTATAACTATTGTAAATTTAATAAAAAAAAACCTATATTTTCCCCCATTCTTTCGTGGAATAAAACATACCTTTAATTTGAGCCATCTCCCAGCTTTGTACGACCTTCCAAGCTCCCACAATATTACCCTCAAAATTCTGCTTACGAAATTATATATATGGATTACATTATTACAATATTAATATAGATGTGTTTGTTGCAGGTAAAGACGAAACAGTAAATTTGAGTTTCTCCACAGCATTCGGTATTGTACAATTTTATTTTATTACTATTATTTTAAGCCTTTCACTTTGCCTGTCTGTGATTGTATGACTTCTGTATGTGTTGGTGTGTCTTGACGATACTTTTAAATTTTAAAAAAAATAATCGCTAAAAAGAAATAATATATACTATATGACTGAAAGTGTTGTATATGTAAACACTATTGTATATTGTATATGTAAACACTACTTTAATAAAAACTGAACGTAAATGTAAGAGGAGTTCGATGGGGTTGGTCATGCCCCATCCTCCCCTCACTGCATACACGCTAAGCTATAAAATAGATAGTTTACAAGTTTCAAATTGTGAAACTAAATTTTTTATTCACAAACCTTTTGGACATTTTATGTTGTAATATTTACGTAGATTAAAGTATTACATTAACATATAATTATTGAAACTTAGTGCGAGTAAAACAAAACAATATTTGGTTATTTTGTTGTACAACTATTCAGATTTTACTGTAATTAGTTATTTTGTTGAGAAATTAGTAAGTTTTTGCTGGAATTAGGGAGTTTGTACTCTAATTAATGAGTTTAAAAAAATGTATTACGTTCATTGTACTGGAATTAGTGGGTTTGTTCTGTAATGAGTGAGCTTGTTCTGTAATTAGTTATTTTATACTGTAATTAGTGAGTTTCTACTGTAATTGGTGAATTGGTTTTGTAATTAGTAATTTTGTTCCGTGATTAGTTATTTTGTACTGGAATTAGTGCGTTTGTTCTGTAATGAGTGAGTTTGTTCTGTAATTACTTAGTTTATACTGTAAATAGTGAGTTTCTACTGTAATTAGTGAATTGGTTCTGTAATTAGTAATTTTGTTCCGTGATTATTTATTTTGTACTGGAATTAGTTCGTTTGTTCTGTAATGAGTGAGTTTGTTCTGTAATTACTTATTTTATACTGTAAATAGAGAGTTTCTACTGTACTTAGTGAATTGGTTCTGTAATTAGTAATTTTGTTCCGTGATTAATTATTTTGTACTGGAATTAGTGCGTTTGTTCTGTAATGAGTGAGTTTGTTCTGTAATTACTTATTTTATACTGTAAATAGTGAGTTTCTACTGTAATTAGTGAATTGGTTCTGTAATTAGTAATTTTGTTCTGTGATTAATTATTTTGTACTGGAATTAGTGCGTTTGTTCTGTAATGAGTGAGTTTGTTCTGTAATTACTTATTTTATACTGTAAATAGTGAGTTTCTACTGTAATTAGTGAATTGGTTCTGTAATTAGTAATTTTGTTCTGTGATTAATTATTTTGTACTGGAATTAAGGCGTTTGTTTTGTAATGAGTGAGTTTGTTCTGTAATTACTTATTTTATACTGTAAATAGTGAGTTTCTACTGTAATTAGTGAATTGGTTCTGTAATTAGTAATTTTGTTCCGTGATTAATTATTTTGTACTGGAATTAGTGCGTTTGTTCTGTAATGAGTGAGTCTGTTCTGTAATTAGTTATATTATACTGTAAATAGTGTGTTTCTACTGTAATTAGTGAATTGGTTCTGTAATTAGTAATTTTGTTCCGTGATTAATTATTTTGTACTGGAATTAAGGCGTTTGTTTTGTAATGAGTGAGTTTGTTCTGTAATTACTTATTTTATACTGTAAATAGTGAGTTTCTACTGTAATTAGTGAATTGGTTCTGTAATTAGTAATTTTGTTCCGTGATTAATTATTTTGTACTGGAATTAGTTCGTTTGTTCTGTAATGAGTGAGTTTGTTCTGTAATTACTTATTTTATACTGTAAATAGAGAGTTTCTACTGTACTTAGTGAATTGGTTCTGTAATTAGTAATTTTGTTCCGTGATTAATTATTTTGTACTGGAATTAGTGCGTTTGTTCTGTAATCAGTGAGTTTGTTCTGTAATTACTTATTTTATACTGTAAATAGTGAGTTTCTACTGTAATTAGTGAATTGGTTCTGTAATTAGTAATTTTGTTCCGTGAATAATTATTTTGTACTGGAATTAGTGCGTTTGTTCTGTAATGAGTGAGTCTGTTCTGTAATTAGTTATATTATACTGTAAATAGTGAGTTTCTACTGTAATTAGTGAATTGGTTCTGTAATTAGTAATTTTGTTCCGTGAATAATTATTTTGTACTGGAATTAGTGCGTTTGTTCTGTAATGAGTGAGTTTGTTCTGTAATTACTTATTTTATACTGTAAATAGTGAGTTTCTACTGTAATTAGTGAATTGGTTCTGTAATTAGTAATTTTGTTCTGTGATTAATTATTTTGTACTGGAATTAAGGCGTTTGTTTTGTAATGAGTGAGTTTGTTCTGTAATTACTTATTTTATACTGTAAATAGTCAGTTTCTACTGTAATTAGTGAATTGGTTCTGTAATTAGTAATTTTGTTCCGTGATTAATTATTTTGTACTGGAATTAGTGCGTTTGTTCTGTAATGAGTGAGTCTGTTCTGTAATTAGTTATATTATACTGTAAATAGTGTGTTTCTACTGTAATTAGTGAATTGGTTTTGTAATTAGTAATTTTGTTCCGTGATTAATTATTTTGTACTGGAATTAAGGCGTTTGTTTTGTAATGAGTGAGTTTGTTCTGTAATTACTTATTTTATACTGTAAATAGTGAGTTTCTACTGTAATTAGTGAATTGGTTCTGTAATTAGTAATTTTGTTCCGTGATTAATTATTTTGTACTGGAATTAGTGCGTTTGTTCTGTAATGAGTGAGTCTGTTCTGTAATTAGTTATATTATACTGTAAATAGTGAGTTTCTACTGTAATTAGTGAATTGGTTCTGTAATTAGTAATTTTGTTCCGTGATTAATTATTTTGTACTGGAATTAGTGCGTTTGTTCTGTAATGAGTGAGTCTGTTCTGTAATTAGTTATATTATACTGTAAATAGTGAGTTTCTACTGTAATTAGTGAATTGGCTCTGTAATTAGTAATTTTGTTCCGTGATTAATTATTTTGTACTGGAATTAGTGCGTTTGTTCTGTAATGAGTGAGTTTGTTCTGTAATTACTTATTTTATACTGTAAATAGTGAGTTTCTACTGTAATTAGTGAATTGGTTCTGTAATTAGTAATTTGGTCCTTGATTAATTATTTTGTACTAGAATTAGTGCGTTTGTTCTGTAATGAGTGAGTTTGTTCTGTAATTACTTATTTTATACTGTAAATAGTGAGATTCTACTGTAATTAGTGAATTGGTTCTGTAATTAGTAATTTTGTTCCGTGATTAGTTATTTTGTACTGGAATTAGTGCGTTTGTTCTGTAATGAGTGAGTTTGTTGTGTAATTACTTATTTTATACTGTAAATAGTGAGTTTCTACTGCAATTAGTGAAATGGTTCTGTAATTAGTAATTTTGTTCCGTGATTAATTATTTTGTACTGGAATTAGTGCGTTTGTTCTGTAATGAGTGAGTTTGTTCTGTAATTACTTATTTTATACTGTAAATAGTGAGTTTCTACTGTAATTAGTGAATTGGTTCTGTAATTAGTAATTTGGTCCTTGATTAATTATTTTGTACTGGAATTAGTGCGTTTGTTCTGTAATGAGTGAGTTTGTTCTGTAATTACTTATTTTATACTGTAAATAGTGAGATTCTACTGTAATTAGTGAATTGGTTCTGTAATTAGTAATTTTGTTCCGTGAATAGTTATTTTGTACTGGAATTAGTGCGTTTGTTCTGTAATGAGTGAGTTTGTTCTGTAATTACTTATTTTATACTGTAAATAGTGAGTTTCTACTGTAATTAGTGAATTGGTTCTGTAATTAGTAATTTTATTCCGTGATTAATTATTTTGTACTGGAATTAGTTCGTTTGTACTGTAACAGAATGATTTGTGAAAAAGAAAAATGACTAGATTGGCCCAATGTTTGTCAACTACTACTAAAATGTAATTTCCTTGCGGAATCATCACTAGATTTAAAGCGATAATTTTTCCAAAATTGAAGCACTTTGTAAGGCATCATGTGTGGTAAAATAAAAGAAAATGCCACTAACACTGTAAGAATTATAAAATTAATGGATCAAGTCCTGGATAATATTCCCTGGGGACAATATCAGTTTGATGTGCATTGAAGATAAATTCGTATTTTCAAAAGTTTACTACTGTTTATGTTTCCCAAAACGTATTTTCACGATTTCCTTGATTAAATTGTTCCTCTAAATCACGTGTGTGAAAACGGAAACACTCTGGTCCTAACCAACTGCTGTCAACTACTACTAAAATACTTTTTTTAATTTTGGAATCATCGCTAAATTGTAAAAAGTATAACTTTTTAAAAATTAAAACGAAACACTAAGCAATATAATATTGTAAATATAAAAAGGTACTGAAGCCGTGAGAATTGTAAAATAATGTTCAAGGCCTTGATTTGTATTCCTTGGAGACTTGTACTTCGGGTCGTTAAAAATAGCCGGCTTCTTTATTGCGGACGCTTCCACTCCAGTTGCTTAATTTCTATCATGATAAAGGCTTTTATTGGAAGGCTGCACTTAATTCTACCGTTAAGAGGTCGATATTGTTATTCCGGCGCAAATTGCACTTTCCTTCTTTAGTCGAAGAGGAAGTTTTAACAAATTTATTGCTGTATTTCATGACTTTTTATAGGCAATATTAAATAACGGATGTTATTAAACAATGCTTTTAATTCTAAACCCGACTAATTTCGTGACCTTGTGGACTGCATTATTGATAACGAACTTATATGTGATTAGAATACACGTGACACATCTCACAAAAATCACGGCTCATTTTCTATGCATATCGTATTGATATGAACTTTTCTTGGAAGGCCGATTCATTTCCTTTTAATATTGTATTGATATGAACTTTTTTTGGAAGGCCGATTCATTTCCTTTGCATACCGTATTGATATGAACATTTTTGGAAGCCCGACTCATTTCCTTTGCATACCGTATTGACATGAACATTTCTTGGAAGCCCGATTTATCATTGGCTTTCAAATATATAAAGTAGGGTTAGATAGAAATAGCCTCGAATTTAACGCAAGCTCGAAAAATCGGGACTCGGAATTTCCAGACTCTATTGTAGTTATAAACTGTATGTCCTAACAAATTTTAAACACTATATTTTCTCAGAATATTTCATGAGCAAATGCTACATTTTTGTTCAAAGCGTTACAGATATAGGGAATCAGCGTTATTGCCTATACAATACTCTTTCATCTACGAAAATGTATCCAGGATTGAAGACAGAAGCGCAAAGTGTGTCCACCATACTTTCATCAGCTTTGAATATTTACAAAAATTCTTCAAGATAAATAAAAATCAAGAATAAGTTCATTTCTGAATGACGTCATCACGCTGCTGTGACGTCAGCATTAAATCATGCTGCTGTGTTATTCAGCAAAAGAATATCTTTGTTTTTGAACAATTATCGCACTCTGAAGTATTCACTGTAGGTATGGTTATACTTAATTTAGAATTTAGAATAATTAGTTATAATTCCAAGGTATACGGTTAGTCTTAGACTAAACAATGTTTATATGTTTTTCTATTAGTACACACTTTCCTTATAGGCTTATATTTTGATAGAATTACATTAAATACAGTAAAATACATTTTATTCATCAATTCAACTTAAAATACATTTTTTTAAACCTGTATTAAATGACACTTGAGGTTAACACCGTTTATTAAAATATTTATTCAATGAGTAAATTTATGAATAAATTAATTTTTGTTTTATATGGAAGAAAACTTTTAACAAAAGGGGGAAAGTATACAATATAGTTGTTTCGTCACATTTAGCTTAAAATTAGCGATAATTAATGTTTTCATGAAACAGCTGATTTTATGTCATAGATTATGTGGTATAACGCATTGGATATGTTACTTTATGCAAATTAATTGTAATTATTTAATACAAAGTAACTAAAATAAAATTTCTCTTGGTTGACCTAAATAGGAATTGATTTAAAACATTTTTGTATGTATCACATGTTTTAAAGCAATTCTTAACCTTGTTAGTAATAATGAAAGCCTGTAACCGGCAATTTCTCCTTTTCCTAGAGGTTGGCCTCCCAATCAAGACTTTTTTCCGCGCCGCTGCTTTATATAATACATAGAGCAGTAATAGAAATCCAGCGAGACTAGAATCTTGTAACAAAAGAATGTGTTATTGGACACAGAATATTCCCATATGTCGCCCCTACATCGTTTACGGTTCACCAGATACGCGTTATGAATTTAGAAGAGAATGGTTTCGCGCATTATGCTCGGGCTGCATCTAGGACTGTGGATTCCGAATGCACCAAAATTGCAATACCTGGGCTCGATAGACTTTAAACGCTCGGGACGCTAGATCGCTTGACGAAATATTATACCACTAAACAAGAAAGATTTCTAAGAAATATTTTCCATAACAAAGCAATTCTCTGGTTATGGGTTGGGAAGGGACTCTAATATGGTTACTGTGGAGAAAATATTAACTTAATTACTTATCTCTGTAATAGACCACGTAACATAGTCCTTGATGGATAGGATTTATTGCGGATAAATGTAACATTAAAGTAAAGCCATAAACCCATCTGTTATAGGATATAGAGGAAATCATAGCGTCTTTAAATGCGCAATACCAAAAGTAGATAGAATCACTATTATGGGTTCATTGAGTTATCTATCCGTTACAACCTCTTTTGCAAAGAATAAAAAAAGAATAAGTAAGACAATTAGATAAGACTAATGAATGGCCGTATTGATTCCCTGGTACTAGGTCATAAAAGAAAATTACATCACGTGAGATGGGTTGTTTATTTGAAGTAGACTTGAAATGACAGCCTAGTAAGGAAGAATTATAAACAAGGGTTCAATTTTTTTTTTTTTTTGAGTCGCCTAATACAAAAACTACATATACTTTGAATTTGATAAAACTAGACCCATATTGACAAAATAACAATCGAATGATCTCATATAATGAATCAAGTGTAAAGAATATTGTTGAAAATGGAAATATAGAACACGATGGTTGTCGATCGAACGCGAGGTTTGCCGGAGGAACAATATTGTTGGCGGACGAACGCGATGGTTGTCGGAGGTACCCTATAGTTAGCGGACGAACATGATGGTTGTCGGACGAACGCTATGTTAATCGGAGAAACACTGAAGTTGGCGGACGAACAAGATGGTTGCCGGACGAACGGTATGTTTGCCAGAGGAACACTATAGTTGCGGATAAACACGATGATTGCCGGACGAACGCTTTGTTTACCGGAGGAGCAGTATAGTTGCGGACGAACATTATGATTGTTGGTCGAACGCTAAGTTTACCGGAGAAACACTAAAGTTGCGGACGAACACGATGATTGCTGGACGAATGATATGTTTGCCGAAGGAACACTATGATTGGCGGACGAACACGATGGTTGTCTTTTACTATGTGAACCTTGTCCTTGTACAATTCTCAGAGCGGCACGTATTCTTTTTTTTTTAACTTCTCGTCAGAAATAAATAATTAGAGAGAAACCTTCTCGTCTTGTATTAATAAATCTTTATCTTCTTATTCCGCATTATATTCTTTGTCGAACATTTTTTCTTTATCAATACAAACCTATTGATAAAACCATACCTATAAAGGTTCTAAATTTGTTTATTTTGTTGAAAACAATGCCACATTAAACCAGTTGCAATTGACATTAAATTATATAATTATTTAAATTATCTTGGCAACTGACGAGGCCAGCTATTATATTCTGTAAACCACATTATACTTTATAATTCCCCAAAAGTCAAATTATTATAATTACCAATACGCTCAAAACAGCAATATAAAATATTATTCATACAATAACTAATTAATAAAGGCCTATAGAGATTAAACCCTTATGTATATTACCAAGGCCAAGTCATCATTAAAAGATCGTATATTCTTTGTAGTTATATCCTCTGAAGATGACTTGGTTATCGAAATGTACAAAATAGTTTTATCTAGATATCATTACTAGTTAGTTTTTTTGATGAATTTTGTGTGTGTTATTTGGTGTGTTGTTAATTATTATGCTTGTAATGGCATATGCCACTGTGCTCACTGCTTGTAATGGCATATTGCCGCTGTGCTCACTGCTTGTAATTGTAATATATTGATGACTTCATTTTTCTTTTTTCTTTACTTACTATTCACACTTAAAACCATTCTTTCGGTTTTACCATTTATCTCCATTCTACACGTATTTCCCTACCAACATTTGTAACGGAATTGAATTTCTACCCATAAATTCTTTACCTTTTTTTAACCACTGTTAATAAAAAAAAGTCAGTAAGGAGACAACGACGGAAATACGCCCCCTTAATTCTCCCGGACATTAATCAAATCAAACATCTGCCTCCTTTTACTTTTTTTTAAAACTCTTTTAGTGCCCTTTGTTTCTAGAGCCTACTTTCTTTCAAATATACGCTCGATCAATCAATCTTCTTGCCCGTGTTTTTCGAGCCTTATACTTGGTCTCATTTCCTCGCGTTGTTAAATTATAAAACACTAAATTAAAAACGGCTACGTAATTTAAACTGGAATGCAAAAATGATAGTAGCTACTGCACATCACTTATTTAAATATCTAATCATCTTCACATTTAGTATAAGCTGTTAGATTATAAACAGTTTTAATCTTGAAGAAGTTCAACTTCTAACTATCATTAGTATTTTAATAAAAAGCGTGTTCTGGGTAATAGAACTGAATTACCAAAACAATTTAAATACAACTAAAATAATAACAGACACTTGAATAGGATTACGCAAAATCAAATTTGAGAAAAATTATTCCATTCTTGTATTCACTGTTCACTTCACTCTAATTCACTTAAACAAGAATCTTACTTGTTATATTTGCGAGTCGACTTCTAAATTGAGTCTCTAAATAAGCTTGAAAATGAGAGCACGTAATTAGTAGGTCTCGAAAGTTGAATCGCAAACATACCTAGTAAGATTCTTGTTTAAGTGCAATAAAATGAAGTGATATATATATATATACTGTTGATACTGTTGTATCAAAGCATAAAGAGTAAATACATGAAGACAATTAACTTCGCGGAGTGGTGATTGTTTGAAGTCATGTAATAAATATTGGGCGTCTGAAGTTATTTTATTAATAAAGAGAAAATATGAGGTGCTCGAAGGATCGTGATGTGTAGGTAATGAGCTACGGCACGACGTACAAAGCCATTGCCTTCAACTGCTTCGGCCCTTAAAATGTTCTTAAACAAGATTCATTTGTTCAAAGAATTTAATTTCCACGATGAAGCATTTAAGCTTTTCTAAACTTTTGGAAACATTTTAAAAAGGACATATAGTAATATGTTGAAAACAGACATATTTTATGTTGAAAGAATATGGCAAAAAATTATCTAAAGAAAAAAAAATTAATGATAAATAATTGGCTTGTTAACAGGCAGTTAAACTATAAATTGGGGTTATATTCATAATGGAAAATGAATTTTAAATTGAGAAATTAAAAATATATATAAAGGTATTCATTTCGTTTTCTTTTGTAATTTTTAGATTTTTCTCTTTAATTTATTAGCTGTTTATTTTTACAGAAATTCTTGAGACGTATTTAATAAAGGCTCAACAAAACTGAACCCATACTGGGCACACCATTAAATTAACAACTTATCGCTAAAGCTGACATGGAGAATTACTTTATTTGGGTTGCCATTGTTACCTTAATATTGCCACTCTGTAAGCTGTAAGCCGTGTTACGTCCATTCGGTCCAGATTGGCCTTTTTACTCAACGGCAATTCCAGTTCTTTAATAAACTCGTGATTTTTACGTGTACTGCGAGAGGAAAATGTGGCGGGAATTTATATTTTTCTCTAGGCGTAAGATGTTCTTGGAGGAGAGTAAAGTGGTGTATTTTTCATTTTATGTATGAACAAGGTAATTAAATTTTAATGACGAGTATAATGTCATTTTGAGAGAAGTAAGGTACGTGAAGAGAAAGATAAAGATCATATTAAATTTTTTTACTTTGAAATATTAATACTTTAAAAATGTGTTAGAAATTAACATCTCTTTACTTTCAAAATAAAAAAACGCGTTTATAATAATTTTTTCTAAAACATAATATTTCAGTTCCAATAAATACCTATTAGTTCATACTTTCCTTATATAGCCTATATATATATCTTGTTTAAATTTTCAATCGTTAATAAATTTGTAACACACTTTAGATGGTGTTACATATTAAAAAAGGAAATTTCAGAAAACGAACGAGAATGTATTCAAAAAGTAACAATATATAACTAGATCCAAAAAAATTGTGATTTGTTAGAAATATTTTATTTATCTGTTGGAATAGTTTGAAACAAAAATTAAAGTAATATGCGCACACCCGATGCGCGGTAGCTAGGAGACCTGCTTGCGACGATAATAAGGGTTACTCTTCTAGTCAAAAATGTAGCAACAGAAACATGTATTGTAGTGCGAGGAGCGAGGAAGGGTTTTCTTAAAATTTTTTATGTAATAGTCATTTTTTTAATTAATCATCATGTAGAAGACAGCGCCCATTGCCAAGTACGAAGATGGAACGCTGAGTTACTGAAGCCTTTTGCAAATGATCGAGGGAATCTTGTAAGGTTTTTCCAATAGAAGGATGCGAGGCTACACATTGTTAAAACAGCTAAGTGAACAAATTCAAACTTTGATGAACTACCACAAAATTGAAATGCTTGAACAGTTTAATACAAAATGTAATTTATGCATTATTTGGTGCATTTGTTTTCCGTTTAAATTGTAAGAATTAATTACGAAAAGAACAAGCAAGCAAACTCGAAAACAGAGCCATTCCAGCCATTGATTGTTAATACGTAAATTTCCTCATTAGTCAAATGTTAAATGTTCACTAATCAGTAACTAACGCAATGTCTAAGAAATATGTATTTTGGTTGTAATTTTATAATTTTGTGCTAAATAAAATATATTGATTGTTTTAATTGAAGATTAAGAGAGCAATTATTTAACGAGCACACAAATCTCATACATCTTAATTTAATTAGCCTTTAAATAATAATTTAATGAGACCCTGCTAGTTTAAATGGTTTAACTTTATATTTTAAAATATTCAATACTTATTTCACTTAAGTAACCTAGTTATACCTTCAAGATATGAAGAGCGTTACAGACAGACAGTAATTATTATGCCTTACCTGTATCGTAGGGTTAGAAACGTTACAAATTACTTTATTCATCCATTCAAGTTCGAATTAATTTTTTTAAACTTGTAGTGGATGACCTTTGAAGTTAACACAGATTTTTTCAAATAATAATTCAATATTTAAATGTATTGAATTAATTCTAGTTATATATGGGAGAAACACTTTCAAAAAAGGGGAAAGGTATGCAATATAGTTACTTCTATTAATTTGCTTTAAAATAAGTGATAACATATGATTTCGTAAAACAGCTGATTTTGTGTTATAGGTTATGCGGTAGAAAAGCTCTTTTAACGCTTAGTGTATGTAACTTCATCTAATATTCTTAAACGACTAAAATTTGTAAAGTTGTAAATTGTTTCTTAACAACTACTCGGATTTTCACCAAAATTGGTAATAGAGATTGTTGACGTCTGGGATCCAATGAGCTAAGTCAACATTTTCAGAAAAATCGTCATCACCCTTTTTCGAAAAATTGTATATATATATATATATATATATATATATATATATATATATTTGCAAATTTTTTCTCCGAAAATATTCTAAGCATTTTCAAGATAATTAGTATACAGGAGTTTTTTAACCTCAAAAATCCAATGGGCTGTAGAATCGTCATAATTGGTTTTCGAAAACTTGTATACTATATGTGTATATATATATATATATATATATATGCTGATACGTATTCCTTCACGGATTGAAAATATGATGAATTGTTACTATCTGGAGTACATCCGTTTATTCTGCAGTCCATAAATTCGCAGTTCCGACGTTTCGCTAGAATCTCATTAAGCATTGACGAGGTGAACCCAACAACAGTAGACTCGCTCTTCTATATATAAGTATATATTCAATTTATTTCAGTTACAAATTTCTTAGCTAAAGACTTTAAATAGTACCATTTGAAAGTATATATTCAATTTATTTCAGTTACAAATTTCTTTATTTTTAAATTCAGTTTCCAACAACAGCCAAAAGAGTAAATTTTATTGAATTAATCCTGTGTACAAAAATAATAAATTTAATTATTTCCCAACTAGTAAATTATAATAGTATATTATAACTGTCATCAGTTATATCATTATATCTGTGTGTCATCATGTCATCATTATATCTAACTGTCATCAGTATTTTAATAAAAAGCGTGTTCTGTGTTAAAAGAAATGAATTACCAAAACAATTTAAATACAACTAAAATAATAACAGACACTTGAATAGGATTACGCAAAATCAAATTTGAGAAAAATTATTCCATTCTTGTATTCACTGTTCACTTCACTCTAATTCACTTAAACAAGAATCTTACTTGTTATATTTGCGAGTCGACTTCTAAATTGAGTCTCTAAATAAGCTTGAAAATGAGAGCGCGTAATTAATAGGTCTCGAAAGTTGAGTCGCAAATATACCTAGAAAGATTCTTGTTTAAGTGCAGTAAAATGAAGTGATATATATATATATATATATATATATATATATATATATATATATATATATATATATATATATATGGCGCCTTTAAATATGGCGCTTTTTATCGTTGAAAACGAAAATCGTAGATACTGTTGTATCAAAGCATAAAAAGTAAATATATGACGACAATTAACTTCGCGGAGTGGTGATTGTTTGAAGTCATGTAATAAATATTGGGCGTCTGAAGTTATTTTATTAATAAAGAGAAAATATGAGGTGCTCGAAGGATCGTGATGTGTAGGTAATGAGCTACGGCACGACGTACAAAGCCATTGCCTTCAACTGCTTCGGCCCTTAAAATGTTCTTAAACAAGATTCATTTGTTCAAAGAATTTAATTTCCACGATGAAGCATTTAAGCTTTTCTAAACTTTTGGAAACATTTTAAAAAGGACATATAGTAATATGTTGAAAACAGACATATTTTATGTTGAAAGAATATGGCAAAAAATTATCTAAAGAAAAAAAAATTAATGATAAATAATTGGCTTGTTAACAGGCAGTTAAACTATAAATTGGGGTTATATTCATAATGGAAAATGAATTTTAAATTGAGAAATTAAAAATATATATAAAGGTATTCATTTCGTTTTCTTTTGTAATTTTTAGATTTTTCTCTTTAATTTATTAGCTGTTTATTTTTACAGAAATTCTTGAGACGTATTTAATAAAGGCTCAACAAAACTGAACCCATACTGGGCACACCATTAAATTAACAACTTATCGCTAAAGCCGACATGGAGAATTACTTTATTTGGGTTGCCATGGTTACCTTAATATTGTCACTCTGTAAGCCGTAATACGTCCATTCGGGCCAGATTGGCCTTCACTCAATGGCGATTCCAGTTCCTTATTAAACTCGTGATTTTTACGTGTACTGCGAGAGGGAAATGCGGCGGGAATTTATAGTTTACTCGAAGCGTACAACGTTCCCGGAGTAGAGGAAAGTGTTGTGTATTTTTCATTTTATCTATGCGCATGGAAAGTAAATAATAATGACGAGTCTAATGTCATTTTGAGGGGTGTAAGGTACGTGAAGACAAAGAGAAAGATCATATTAATTTCTTTTTACTTTTGAAATATTAATACTTAAAAAATGTGTTAGATTTTAACTTATATTTACTTTCAAAATAAAGAACACGTTTATAATCTTTTCTAAAACATATATTTAAGTTTTGTTCATTTCCTTCTATTAGTTCACACTCTCCCTATATATATCTTGTTTAAATTTGCAATCGTTAACACATTAATATTATTAATATACTCATCTTCATTTCTGTTAGAAATATTACTATATGTCAGAGTACATTTTTCTTCCATTACTAACTTTTTAATAATCTCTTCTGTTAACGCGTTTCAAGAAAACTCCATTTCGAGGAGTACTATTGAAGTTTTGAAATTGGAGTTTATACGAAATGCGTCAACAGAAGAGAATATTGGAAAGTTAGGAATGGGAGGAAAAAAATACTCAAACATAAGTTAATAATTTATTTTTATTCATCTACTCAAGTTCGAATTCATTTTTTTAAAACTCGTAGTGGATGACACTTGAGGTTAATTCAGATTGTTTTCAAATAATAATTCAATATTTAAATTTATTTAAATAATTTTAGTTTTATATGGGAGAAAAACTTTTACAAAAGGGGCAAAGTATGCAAAATAGTTACTTTGTCTAATTTGCTTTAAAATGTGACAGCATAGTATTTAATAAAAAAGCTAATTTTCTGTTATAGAACAACTGTTATCTATAATTCTTAAACGACTAATATTTGTATATTAGTAATTTTGTTTTCTTGACAACTACTCTAAGGATTTTCACAAAAATTGGTAATAGTGGTTTTAACCTCAGGGATCCAATGAACTAAGTCAAACATTTCTGAAAAATCGTCATCATCAATTTTCGAAAAATTGTGTATATGTATAAATATGTGTTTGCAAATATTTTCTCCGAAACTGCTCTAAGCATTTTCATAATAATTAGTATATAGCGGGTTTTTAACCTCAGAAATCCTATGAGCTGTAAAAATTTACTGAAGGATCGTCATCATCACTTTTCGAAAAATTGTATATATAAATAAATAAATATATATATGTATATATATATATATATATATATATATATATATATATATATATATATATATATATATATATCTTATTTTCACCAAAATTGGTGTATAGGGGTTTTTTATCCTCACAAATCCAATGGGCTATATGAAAATGTGCTGAAAAATCTTTATCATCAGGTTTCGAAAAATTATATATGTGTGTGTGTATATTTTGCTTCTCGGGAACTACTCTAAAGATTTACACAAAAATTGGTATATATGGGGTTTTTCCCTCAGCAATCCAATGGCCAAAGTGAAAATTTGTTGAAAAAACTTTATCAAGTTGTAGAACTTGATAGTTGAAAAAATCTAAAACTACCTCAAGTATTTACACCGAAATTGATATATTGGGGGTTAACGTCACCATCCTACTGGGTAACATTTTTTTGAAAATTCGTTATCATATTTTCGAAGGTTAGTTACACTTTACAAATGTTATATTACAAGCAGAAGCTATTCCTTCTCTTGGTGTTTCAAGACAATAATCGGTAAGTGTATAAACTACAGCTTGATATATTTATTGGGATTTAATTCCAGTAAATTAAATTCAACCCAAGTACAAATACAAAATAAATCAATACAAATTTACGTCAACCCCTTACGAAGGACTGGTAGTCTGCTACTGTAAGAATAAAGTATATTTATCTGAAGACAAAGCTTTGAGCGCAGTTTGTATCTGCTTTAATACAACGTCTCTAAGATATCGCATCTTCACTTTATGAATAAATTATCGATAGTTTATTCCAAGAAGACAGAAGCGTATTAACAAAGTGAATAGACTGTCTTTCCCGTCAAAGTAAAGGGCCGGCTTTATACCGTCGTAGTAACTGTGAAAATAATTATTGAAAAAGCTTCTGAACGGTTTGTTTTAAGAGAAAAGATTATGTGTAAATAATTCTGTTTATAATAATCCAAACTATTAGTAGGTATTCAATTAAGTAAAGGAGAATGAATTTGAAAAAGTGTATTGGTTAATTACATTAAATATTAAGGAATCAATGATGAACATTTTTTCAGTTATTTTATGTACTATTAACGTTTAAAGCGTTATTAGGTGCCTTTCCAAAGTGTATTTTCTGGGTTGTATTTAAGTATAAAGCGCATTATAGTGTTGTCGATGCCTTATCGTTTAAGCTTCTTATCAAATCTACGTGAAAAGGGTCCGTTTACAAGTGGATGCAGAAGTGGATTTGTTTTATTCTTGAAATCCCTCCAAACATCCGGTATCTTCTTCATGTGCATTCTTCGCTGCTAATGTTGTTTTTTTTTTTGTAATTTTAACTAAGGTAAATGTTAATAGTGAAGTAGATGACAACGCGAACTGTCAATGCAAGTAATGGAGCAAAGACAATCACCTAGTGTCTGGTCACCTGCATTAGTCAATGTTTCATTTATTTAACAGGCTATCGTCATTACTGTGCGTCTTTACTGAACGTTTCACACATCGTAAATCGGCAAAATAGTTTAAAGTAATTTACAGAAAGTTGTTAGAAAGTCATCTGAATTTACTGAACCAACTCGTTATAGGATAATACGTAAGTTTCTGAAAGTCGTTCGGAAATAGGCGTATGACCTATAGCAGTTGCGATTTCTCAATATAGTCCGTTCCTTCAACGGTTTTTGCTCAGAATTTTGAAGTCCTTAATAGGTGGACATGAAATTTGGTATAGACATAGGAAATATGTTGAAGAGAAAAAGTTATATGATGGCGATGTGTGCTTTATCGAGGGGGTGAGAATATTTAAACTCAAAATAACCCAGTAAATCGATAGAGAATTTAATGTCAAGCAAAATATATTCTATAGACATTTCTCGGTAAGTGAATATTTTCCGTGTTATTCGCGATTGCAGTTATTGATTTTCCACCTACAAAATGCATGGTTGCGGGCGGTTTTCAAAAATAACTTGAAAACATTATATTTTAGCCGTAAATGTCATAAGAATAAAAAATAAATCTGTTAAGGCAACAAATCGAAAAATGTGTTTTGAGTTTTTATCGATGCAATACAACCCCAGTTACTGCCTATATAATCACTTAAACAATAGTTTATGACTATCAGAACTTTTTATTTAGTAAATTTTGTTTAAACCTACTGAAACAGCGTTTTCGATCGCTATGTGCAGATCTTCATCAGTGATTTCTGCTTGGAGATGTTGGATCAAGCGGTGACGGTTTTAAAGGTAGGTTTTCGATAGTATCAAAAAGTATGTGTGATTTGTATTGTGTTTGTTCGATTAATATGTTTGTATTTTGTGTTTTTGTGTGTCTGTAAATTTCATATTGTTCTAGTGTGTTGAGATGTGGTCCTTTTTTGTTGATGTGTAGGATTTCTAAATTATCATAAATGTCTGTGTATTTGTGTCCTGTTTCTTTTAAGTGATTTTAAAATGTTGAGTTGGTGTTATGTAAGAACACTTCGACTCTTTGTTTAAAGCTGCGACCTGTTTTTAAACGAAGAAACACAATACAAATCATACATACTCTTTGATACTATCGAAACCTACCTTTAAAACCGTCTCCGCTTAACCCAACAACTCCAAGCAGAAGACACTGATGAAGATCGGCACATAGCGATCGAAAACGTTCTGTCTCAGTAAGTTTTAACAAATTTACTAAATAAAAAGTTTGAATAGTCATAAACTATTGTTTAAGTGATTAATAAGATTCATCGAACGTAATGGACTACAAAATTCAAGAAATAAATTATACTTGACCTACATAAAATTAGCCTTATTTATGTACTAACAATAGGCCTTCTCAGATAGCTATTGTAGTCAAAGTGAGTCTCGAACAACTTTATAAGTAGGATCCCAAATTTAGTTGCGAAAAGATATAGGGAACACCATTCCATAATACATTGTACTGTGCAGTATAGGGTAGGGTAACCAGAACCTTCCTTTGTTCGAAGGTTTAGGATAAATTAAACTCATATTTTTAATGGACTTCAAGAAATCGGTATCGCGAAAAAAGCGACCAGTGAAATAAACTATCATTACAGATTTTCTACCTGCGGAATTATTTCACACTTTTTGTAAGACAGTTTGAAATGTTTTTTTTTAAATATTGTTTTCTAATTAACATTTTATAGTGTTTTATAATATCTTTTTAATGTTTACATAAAAAGTTTATATTTATTTCTAAATTTTTGTATGGTTCTCTCTTTTATGATCGTCAGCTAAATCCAGGTGTTGAAATATGACAGAGTACAGATACAAGCCTTCATGTCACCATTTTCTTCATATTTCTTTCAATACAGTTTTTTCAATACATGTATCGGCTATCTTATACTTCAATTTTTTTGTTTTCCTTCAAAGCTTAACTATAATGGATATTGGAAGTGTAGCTTGGTCGCTTATTTCGGCATCACTTGGTTGCATGGCTTTGGCGGCAGTAGCGGTAATTTTGTAGATTATTTCGCACATTCCGTGAAGGTCGCTTAATTCACTAGTTGATTGTTTCATATATTTAAGACATCAAGGCCTGTTGAGAAAATATTTTCACTTTTGAATAATCTATGGCTTTTCCTAGAGCAGTTTATAAAATGGGAGAAACAAACGCAATGTGCCTAAAACGTAGGTTTATATAAATTGGTTTTCTTGAGGAATTTCATTCCTGCTGAGCAACCTTAGATACGCTGAGAGTATGACACGGATATTGTTTACTTTCTTGTTCTACTAAACATTTCCTCTTTAATATAACAGTATGGGCATTGGTAATGAAAAATGGCCATTTACTTACATTATTCGTGGCAGAGTCACTATTAACTGTAAACAGAGTAGTAATAAAAAAAACATTTGTTTCATAATATCATGATAAATATTGTTGGTGTTTTTTCTCTCGAAATAAATTTCGATGTTTATAATAGCGGAATTATATAAAGTAGCTCATGGAAGAAAAATGTAAAACGAGATAGAAACTACATTAAAACCTCTTTTTTTGAAACGATGAATAACTTACGAGAAGAGGGAAAGACGTTATGGAGATTAAAAAAAACATTTTCAATAAAATAATTAAACACTGGTTTCAGTCGAAGACCAAAATGCAGAGCAAAATGTTTGAGATTGTATACAACAATTTGACAACACGGAACAGAAGGTGTTTTAATAGGATTTTCTGTTCAACAAAGGCTTTTTGTTTTCACTGTTTTCACTATTGTTTGATCAACGAAGGGGTGTATTTATAGAAAAAAGGACACTCAGAAGAAAAGATTGAAAATGGGGTGGAAGAGGGGTAAATCTTTTAATTATCTCGGGGTATAACTTAAGGTAATAGTCATCCTTTAATCATTTGTATACGTCTTTGTACACTTTTTAAAACGCATCCGGGAAAGTGTGTAAACTAATATACAGAATGTAAATAAATAACATAAACAAAAATGAATGTTTGCCAGTATGTCTTTCATGCGTTCTTAAACCATTCATTCGATCAACATGAAACTTTAAGAAGTGATTTAATACACTCCTGGAAACGGTCTGGCATATTTGTAGCTCTGTTTTCGCCGGTGATAAATAAAAACATTAAAAATGCGACCGCCTATTTTTCTGTCCGAACATTCGGTAACTTAAAATGAAATTTAGATTTAATAACACATATGCATCTAATAACCAGCTGTTTTAACGCATAAGCTATATTACTTTATTAATAGGTACAGAATTGGACTAATTTGTTTTGTTTTGAGGAAAATACGAAATAGGTTTTCTTTACGCTTGAGGTCTAGAAACAAATACTGATTAAAATTGATTTAGAAACTATGATTTTATATATAGTGAGAAATGGCTATAGTAGGTTTCCAGAAACAGTAACCACAAGCACAGGGTTTAATAGATCTAAAATCTACAGAATATTGTTTTACATTAAAATAAATCTTATAATTTAAAAAAAAACTATTTTACTTTTTATTTATAATCCATTGAATATTTATAGGACAACGTCTGTCGGGTCAGCTAGGTCCATAAATACTAAATTAAGTTTAGCTAAAGTTAACACAACATTCAATGATTGTAGGCGTTACGAAGTTCTCTGGGTCAGCTAGTAAATAATATTTCTCTATTGTTTAAACTATGTTAATAATTCGAAATCACGAATAGTTTCAAAACTTTTTTCAAAATTTTATGTAATCAGTCAGAAGGTTAGGGATTAGGGAAGGATTGCATTCAGGTAGGATAAAATGGGAGTTTTATAATATCCCTACTTTGGTACAAGATGTAGCCAGGATCATAGTATATCGTGTCGGGATCAGTGGTATGGAAAGAGAGTAGGATAATGTGTTTTATGTATTTATTGAAACGTATAGAAGTAATACGTAAGGCCCACTAGCTTAATTACAACTATAATCGAAACAAGAAAAACTAGTCTTGATTAAAATTTCACGTAGTAACATTTCATTTAGCGATTGAATCCCACTTGGGTTTAAAGGGCAATTAATTACAGACTGGAATTACCTCTCGTTAATAACAAAAAGCCAAGGGAGAACTTGAAACCTATCGATATTTATACACTTAATTTTAGATTAGGTTACAGTAGAGTCTCGAACTTCCAGTGCCGATATTTCAAGCTTCTGTAAAATTTGAGCTTATTTCCTTGAGCCTATTTTATTTATTTAAAGAAAATGATGAGTCGAGCTTCCAAGAAATGTTTATATCAATACCGTATGCAAAATAAATAAGTTGGACTTCACATAAGTGTTCTTATAAAGTTCTATAAACTATTTTGTTCATTTTAATTATAGTATTAGAGAACATTAAAACTCCTATTATGTTTTAAGGGACAGGAACATGTTTCCGTGTAGTCCTAGTTTTCTGTACTACGAGGGGGTCTCGGTCCCCTCTACCTCGAATTATCGAGACTCTACTGTACGCCTTTTCCCTCTTGTGATCGTGTTAAATTAGCAATGCTTGTGTCATTGCATTAGAGGAGACCGAGCTATCACAATAACATTTACGTAAAAGTAAATTACACTGCTAAGGAATGCTGGCAGGAATAGTATAGAGTAAATTAGTCGTTACAGATTGTCAGGGAGTTGCAGTTGGTAGCTTGGCTGGAGATTTAATGACGAAAGCAGAACGTAGCAACTGATATTACTACAATCCTACAATGATAAGATTTAATTCTGGCCATGCGCAACATATATCTTTGAAAATGTTAAAAATTCCTAACGTTGGTAAAAATATGTTATATATATGCTTATAACACACACTCAGACACACACTCATTCAATAACGTATTCAAAGCATATATTACTTGAAATCTACTCTCACACGAACACGCGCGTGCGAATGCACACACGCATTATATATATATATATATATATATATATACTAATAGGTTTTCAAATAAAATGGAGAAAAGGACAATATACTTAACTAAGACGCTTATCTGTGCGCCAGAGATATGTTAAGAATTTATACACTTGTTTCCCAACGTATTAACTGCTCCTTAAATCACTTTGTCTATTGAAACTATTATGTATTCAGTTAGGTACATGAATAAATTAATATCGTTAGTAAATTTAAATATATTTTTCCTCGCAATGGGCAAGTATACTAACTTAAGTAGATACATTGCGAGATCTAAACATTTATATCTAATTATTAAATATGTTAACTTTTTCTTTGAATTGAGAATTCACAAGAGCACGAAAAATTTTCCACACTCTGACAAGATAAGACTATGTATTGTAAGAATAATATACGCAACGGTAGGCAAGCAAGACGACGCAAACTTCACCTTGTCCTTATCGGGCCCCTAACTGTAGTAACTTGCCATTTAGCTTTACTAATTGAGATGAAAATCAAACATACTTTATGCGGACCGGTGCGATGGGCTTTTTGTAAAATGTATTTTATAGCGTCGTTAGCGGAGCTGGGTTAAGTAAGACAATGGTCGCGTGAGGCTATTATGTCTGTGAAACAACATATCCTTAGAATATAGTTTTAAAAGCGCCTTAATAGGTTTGTAGTGCCTATATACATACTTGTGTAGCTGCTGTGTTCGCAAAGCACAGATATGCAGTTAAATACTACACTCTTTATTGATGTTGACTTTATTAAATAACTTACAGAAGTATCAAGCTATATTTATTACTGAATTTCGAAAAAATTACATAAAGTCGACACACTTTAAAGCTAGCAAACAAAAGTTCATTTTAGCTTAGTGGTGAATACTGTAAGGAAAATAACAACGGACAAATAAGTAACTTTAAATATTTACTGCATAGTTAGAGACAGACGTAGTAGAGTATCAGAAGACAGAAGAAATTGTTAATAAGATCACGAATAGAGGAAGAGAGTCAGAAAAAGAAGGGCGATTGGCGAGTAGAAGCTGGCTCCCGTCCTAACCTTCTCGTCGGAAACTCTACTACAATAGGTACTTGCACAGAGTGTCAAACCACTATTCCCACAGGAAACCTTCCTCAATCCACATGCTTCGAGGTCAGAACCTCAGTGGTAGCATTTATAAGCCCCGAACCCCTAAATGGTCGTGGGCCCGTCATCCCTCTACTGCAAGCTGAAAGTACGAAACCCAAAAGCTCGGCAGTGCCATCACCACCGGTTGAATAGTTAGACACAGAAGTAGTTATGTTTACTAAAGTAGGAGTACCTAACTCACGTCTCAACTCGCCGAAAGGCTCCAGGGGTTCTACAGTCTAGTTGATAAAAGGTCTGCGCTCATGAAACAACCTCCCACTTGTGACTCCCGTCCAGGTGACTTGCGCCAGGCCCGGGGGTCTTAGTGCCACGAGTATGTAAGATTCTAACACCTTACTATCAGGACTTGACTAGTCACCCTCCCCCCCCTCCCACTGGAACGAGGTGAACTCCACCAATGACAGCAGCTTGACCGCTCATCTAGAACTACTCGAGACAAGTAGAACCTTCCAAACTGCCAGGTTTCACTACCTCAATACCCCGTCTGATTAGTTTGGTCCAGACTAACCTGTATCCACTTTCGGTTGGACTTATCTAAGGGTCGGATCCTAGAAACAGCCGTTTTACGAGATTTATTGCAGTTTCCACGAAACACTCTAAACAAAGAATGTTATTTGAGAAAACCTATAGTTAAAAGTCACGCCGGTGTATGATCTATTATCAATTATGCCAAGATGCGTTACCCTCATCGATAACCTCTTCGATGATTGTTATCAAAGTGTATTAGTAAATAATTTTTATATTCTTTAATACAAGTACAGTGGAATTTTCATAGATTTTTATTTAGTACATCTACGAATGAAGAAAAAGTGTCTAGAACTCTGACCGCTACTATTTTGACTATTATATTTATTCTTTAGCCAGACAGAATGACAGAATGACAGAGAAAAAGGGAAAGAACGAGATAGATAAAGAGACAGATGGAAGAGAGAGAGAGAGAGAGAGAGAGAGAGAGAGTATTGTGGTAAAAGGTTCAGCAATGACTGTCTCAGGTCAAGGTTTCTGAAGAAATGACTTCCCTAGACGTGAGTTGGCTGCGGAACGCCCTGTACAATACTGCAATTTGATTGCACCAACTTGTATGTTTTTTTACATTGGCTCTGCAAATACTTACGAAACTGTTCCGAGTTATTTTATACAACACAGATTTTCAGTATTTTCTGTATTTTAACGAAAGTCCTTTTATAATATATTTGTATATTACAGAATTAGAAATAGTAAACTATTATATATATATATATATATATATATATATATATATATATATATATATATATATATATATATATATATATATATACGAGACACTAACCTTGTTTTCCATCATTGCAGACAATTTATTCCAGTAGTTGTTGTTTGGTGAAACGATTTTCTAGAATTTAGAATAAATACCAATACTTTTGTATAAATAAGTTTATTTAAAATACAAAAATATTTTTATTTAACATATTGCCACTAGAATGAATTTTTTTAAAATATAAAGATAGTTACTATTTATTATTATTATTTTGTTATAGGTTTTATAGGTTTTTAAAGCTAATTAAGTGTACTCCTATTCTGAAAAACAATACAATTTATACAATATAATCAGAAGTATAGTAGTTCATACACAGTAAATAAAATAATTATTTACAATAAACCGTAATACGAACAAAAGTGTCACCTATATTCATGAATTGTTCCTTAAATATTATTTTATAATAACTCCGGACCCGTTAACACATCCGTAGTCTAACACGTTCCATGTAACAATATAATGAGACTTGGATTTAAACAATAATTAATTACGAATTTAAAAATGTTTTTTTTTTTAATAACAGCAAGCAGCTACAGTTTACTTAGATGAAATGATACGTTACGATATTGGTACATCTAATTTCACATTCAATGGGTAAATTTCTTTCCTTCGTGAATCAAATTTAAATTAGAAATACTTACATGATTCAACAAAGAACGTCCGAGTTATTACGTCCAAGTAAATTGCACTGGGAAGGGATGCTGCCAGGAATGGTAACAAGTAAAATAGTCGCCATAGTCGTTAGAGAGCTGAGGTGGGTAGTTCGGTTGCAGGTCGAGTAATGACAATTTCGAATAATTAGTCATACATTCAGCGCTTTCATGATATACACGAGTGAGTGGGACGAACTATTTCGATTTCCGATTGAGGAATAAAGCCGTCTTAACCAGCCTAATATTGAAAGCTAAAACTGAAACTTTATCAACCAACAAATGCGGGGACAAAAGCCCTCTAGGATTATATCTAGGTTCAGAGCATTACGTAATTCAAGCTTATGTGAAGGATTGTCTGCAAACACAAAGTGTGTGCATGTTACTAATTTACGTTGGTATATATATATATATATATATATATATATATATATATATTAAACTGTTTCTAGAATTATTTTTTGTACTGACTACAAATTGAATGTTAACTATCAAAGGTATTGAGTAGTTTGCTAGTCCGTGACCATGCTAAAAAAACTGTACAGGATAGATTTCATGATCAAATACACAACTATTGCGCCCAATCTTACCTAATATTTCATCATGGTCTGCCATCGTCTACCTCAAAGCGTCAATATTCAACTTTGGGACGGTTTGCCAACTTCGTCCTCTAATCTTGTGGATAATCTTCGTGATAAGCATTTCGTGGCCTGCTTCTAAGCTGGCAGATTAACCTTGTGATGGTCTCTCGAGGTCTGTCACCTTTCTAGCACATTCTACTCATGGTCATGGATCTTTTCTCTTTAAACTGGAGGCTAATCTTCAAGATGGGACACATATGTTCTGCATCTCAGCTTGCAAATATATGTCGTGATGTTACGGTCTGGCTCCTCCAA
Organism: Prosapia bicincta; assembly: GCA_036971475.1. Classification (NCBI taxonomy): domain Eukaryota; kingdom Metazoa; phylum Arthropoda; class Insecta; order Hemiptera; family Cercopidae; genus Prosapia; species Prosapia bicincta. The sequence continues at coordinate 43,885,656 of JBAIZL010000008.1, forward strand.
GCTAGGAGAATAAAGTTCGTGGCGAGCTGTCAACTCCTGACCTCATGCTTACATAACTAACTTTCTCTCTTCTCTACCATATTGTGGTCTAAGCTTATGGCTAATCTTCAAGATGGGACACATATGTTCTGCATCTCAGCTTGCAAATATATGTCGTGATGTTACGGTCTGGCTCCTCCAAGCTAGGAGAATAAAGTTCGTGGCGAGCTGTCAACTCCTGACCTCATGCTTACATAACTAACTTTCTCTCTTCTCTACCATATTGTGGTCTAAGCTTATGGCTAATCTTCAAGATGGGACACATATGTTCTGCATCTCAGCTTGCAAATATATGTCGTGATGTTACGGTCTGGCTCCTCCAAGCTAGGAGAATAAAGTTCGTGGCGAGCTGTCAACTCCTGACGTCATGCTTACATAACAAACTTTCTCTCTTCTCTACCATATTGTGGTCTAAGCTTATGGCTAATCTTCAAGATGGGACACATATGCTCTACATCTCAGCTTGCAAATATATGTCGTGATGTTACGGTCTGGCTCCTCCAAGCTAGGAGAATAAAGTTCGTAGCGAGCTGTCAACTCCTGACTTCATGCTTACATAACAAACTTTCTCTCTTCTCTACCATATTGTGGTCTAAGCTTATGGCTAATCTTCAAGATGGGGCATATATGCTCTACATCTCAGCTTGCAAATATATGTCGTGATGTTACGGTCTGGCTCCTCCAAGCTAGGAGAATAAAGTTCGTGGCGAGCTGTCAACTCCTGACGTCATGCTTACATAACAAACTTTCTCTCTTCTCTACCATATTGTGGTCTAAGCTTATGGCTAATCTTCAAGATGGGACACATATGCTCTACATCTCAGCTTGCAAATATATGTCGTGATGTTACGGTCTGGCTCCTCCAAGCTAGGAGAATAAAGTTCGTAGCGAGCTGTCAACTCCTGACTTGATGCTTACATAACAAACTTTCTCTCTTCTCTACCATATTGTGGTCTAAGCTTATGGCTAATCTTCAAGATGGGGCATATATGCTCTACATCTCAGCTTGCAAATATATGTCGTGATGTTACGGTCTGGCTCCTCCAAGCCAGGAGAATAAAGTTCGTGGCGAGCTTTCAACTCCTGACTTCATGCTTACATACCAAACTTTCTCTCTTCTCTACCATATTGTGGTCTAAGCTTATGGCTAATCTTCAAGATGGGGCATATATGCTCTACATCTCAGCTTGCCAATATATGTCGTGATGTTACGGTCTGGCTCCTCCAAGCCAGGAAAATAAAGTTCGTGGCGAGCTCTCAACTCCTGACTTCATGCTTACATACCAAACTTTCTCTCTTCTCTACCATATTGTTGTCTAAGCTTATGGCTAATCTTCAAGATGGGGCATATATGCTCTACATCTAAACTTGCAAATATATGTCGTGATGTTACGGTCTGGCTCCCCAAGCCAGGAGAATAAAGTTCGTGGCGAGCTCTCAACTCCTGACTTCATGCTTACATACCAAACTTTCTCTCTTCTCTACCATATTGTTGTCTAAGCTTATGGCTAATCTTCAAGATGGGGCATATATGCTCTACATCTCAGCTTGCCAATATATGTCGTGATGTTACGGTCTGGCTCCTCCAAGCCAGGAAAATAAAGTTCGTGGCGAGCTCTCAACTCCTGACTTCATGCTTACATACCAAACTTTCTCTCTTCTCTACCATATTGTTGTCTAAGCTTATGGCTAATCTTCAAGATGGGGCATATATGCTCTACATCTAAACTTGCAAATATATGTCGTGATGTTACGGTCTGGCTCCTCCAAGCTAGGAGAATAAAGTTCGTGGCGAGCTGTCAACTCCTGACTTCATGCTTACATACCAAACTTTCTCTCTTCTCTACCATATTGTGGTCTAAGCTTATGGCTAATCTTCAAGATGGGGCATATATGCTCTACATCTCAGCTTGCAAATATATGTCGTGATGTTACGGTCTGGCTCCTCCAAGCCAGGAGAATAAAGTTCGTGGCGAGCTGTCAACTCCTGACGTCATGCTTTCATACCAAACTTTCTCTCTTCTCTACCATGTTGTGGTCTAAGCTTACGGCTAATCTTCAAGATGGGGCATATATGCTCTACATCTCAGCTTGCAAATATATGTCGTGATGTTACGGTCTGGCTCCTCCAAGCCAGGAGAATAAAGTTCGTGGCGAGCTGTCAACTCCTGACGTCATGCTTTCATACCAAACTTTCTCTCTTCTCTACCATGTTGTGGTCTAAGCTTACGGCTAATCTTCAAGATGGGGCATATATGCTCTACATCTCAGCTTGCAAATATATGTCGTGATGTTACGGTCTGGCTCCTCCAAGCCAGGAGAATAAAGTTCGTGGCGAGCTGTCAACTCCTGACGTCATGCTTTCATACCAAACTTTCTCTTTTCTCTACCATATTGTGGTCTAAGCTTACGGCTAATCTTCACTATACGGCATTCATATTTCGCTTTCAAGATTGAAGAAACCCTTCATGTTACCTACCATCTTCCTTCTGAGAAAATAAACTTGGTGATAGAGCTGCCATCTTCTACCTCGAACGTTGCACAATATATTCATAAAAGAGGTGCCATCTTCTTGTTAAAAGCCTGCAGTTTGAATGTTCAATGGAGCTGTCAGCTCCTACCTCCAGGCTTGCAGAATTAAATTCGTGACGAGGTATCCTTAAATCTCGAGTATAAACTATCTTGTTCTACTTCTAAGATTTCAGGTTTCACTATTGTTACCAGTTTCTGCCTCCAAATATCAAGCTTTCAAGACACACTTTGCGATGGGCTATCATGTTTTCCTACATATTTATAGGATATATTTTGAAATATGACTTTTATCTTCAACTTTATCCTAGCTTACCTTCTTCATATTTGTAGATGGTAGCATAATCTTCTTGATTGGGTTGCCATCTTGTGTCTCTGAGCTTGCCGGCAAACACCTTACTAATTTTTGTAGAAGAACAAAATGACTTATTTAATACATGAAAATACTTCAGATGAAGCACTAAAAACAAAGTAAATATTAGGATTTGCCTTATAAATACAGTGTATTGCTTGAAAGGTAATATAGGAAACGAACTTTTAGCTCCCACATATCATATCATATTAGATTCAAAATACTTTAGAAGAAGCAGCAAAATAAGTACTAAATATTAGGATTTGCCAAATAAATTTATTAAATGTATGTATTTGGTACAGAATTAAAAAACTTGTTTTTTAAACCGAGAATAGAAATATGAAAGAGTAGATTTGTCTGAATATATTTGAAAACTCACAACACCTCCCCACTTTGCGCAAATAATGTAAGGTTCTCTGGTAGTAATATTTCTTCACTGGTGGTATTATTATGTAAAAGGCAGCGTGTTAGAATAAAATAGCAATATTGTCTCACTTCAGGACTCCTGAACTGCTTATATAACGTTCAGGAGTCTTGTGCACAGCATCGCGAATGGGTGTTAGAAGCAACAATGACAAATATATTTATGTTTACAATGTTACAGAATATTTTACAGAATTATGTGAAAAGACCCAGTTTAATTAAAGAATAATATTTAGGCCTAAAATCACGAATTTGTAAACAGCTGTGGATCTCTGTAAAATTTTCAAAGACTGTCTACGAAAGCTATTAATTCAAGTTCTATTGAATCTAAAGGTGTAACAAGTTACTTTAATTTTGTCACCATTTTCTTTAGTTCAATTTCAAATTCAAAACAATAAATTACTATAAAATT
>JBAIZL010000008.1:43896910-44014410 GCA_036971475.1 Prosapia bicincta
CCGGTAGCAGTAGTTTTAAATTGTAAATATTTCTCAGGAAATGGCAATTATAGAGGTTTTTTTAAGGATTTAAAAGTTGCTACAAAATGTATCGTGTTTTAAACGTTATTCTTATTCAACTGACAAAATGGGAATCTGCAGCCATGTGTTTTATAAATTTAATTTTAATAAATTTGTAAAGTTTTTATTCTACATTTACAGCATTATTTGCAACTTTATGTGTGAAATACTAATTATGCTATGTTATTTTACTGATTACATTTAATAGTTATGTATCATCCCTATAAATTTTATGTTGTTGTGCTGTATGTAAATAAATAAATAAATATATATATAAATATAATAAATATAAAATAATTATGAATATTATATTATATTATGAATATTATATATATATATATATATATATATATATATATATATATATATATATATAGTCTCAACACAACATAACCTTTACTTAACTAATATTCGTAACGACTAATAATTGTATTTTTGTAAATGTTTTCTTGAAAACTACTCGAAGGATTTTCACAAAAATTGGTATAAACGGGGATTTTAATCTTAGCAATCTAATCAAATAAGTGAAAATTATCTGAAAAATCGTTCTTATCTAATTTTCGAAAATTGTTTAAAATCGGAAACTACTCGAAGGATTTTGACAATAATTGGTATATAAGTGTTATTTGCTTCAGCAATGCAAAGGGCTTAGTGAAAAGTTTCTGAAAAATCATTATCAGGTTTTAGAACTTGATATTTAAAAACCAATCTAAAACTGTTTCAAGTATTTACACCAAAATTGGTGTATTAGGGGTTAACGTAACCATCCAACTTGATGACATTTTTTCTGAAAAATCGTTATCATTAGGTTTTCCAAAATTAGTATGAATTTCGGATTCCCAGAATTACATTGGACTCAAGCAAGAGTCAACTTGGATGTACTATGCAAATACATCAATTCCCAGATACTCCGGCATTTGTCATGACAATCCATAAGTCACAGAGGCAATCTTTTGATTATTTCGGTATCGACTTAAGAACCTCCGTATTAATACACAGGCTGCTATATGTGCCATTCTCTAGGATTGAAAGACGGATTAGCTTAAACATTCTTTAGCCATACGTGACACATAATGTTTAAAATTTCGGACTCAATCTGAGTATTATTTGATCGTAGGTAGGTTTCCTGATATTACACGACATTTCTTGAATAAAATAAAAATATATATATTTCTTTTCCCTTTATTTTATTCTTCTTTTTTGTGCCCGCATCTTCAGTATAAAGTAAACCCAAGATTACTTGTACAGATCCTACATCCTTTTGCATATATCTCTATGAATATTTGATTTGGAATTATTCTCTTTTTGTCTATTTAGTTTAATGTCTATTAAATTAGTTTCCCTTGCGACAACGACGATGCTGTATTTGAGCTCTTAGCTTTCTGTCTTGTGTTTTATCCTAAAACATGGCATCGGACCATTATTTATTTACAATAATTAAATCTGTTATTTTCTTTTATCGTTTACATTTTGTAAAACATTCTCTACTATATATTCTACTTTTTAAAGGAATATATAAATTCAAATAAATTTTCATTTCATTATAAAGAAACAAATCTACTTGTAGAGTGATTAAAACAAGCTACCTTCTATCGCCTACTTGATCAAAGGGAACGCTACTCTCCATGCAAGACTGGCGCAACAAATCGCTGAGGTAAACGCTCTTAGGAATCTAATTTAATTAAATTTCGTATTTTAGGATAACCCCCCTCCTCTCCCTCGCACATGTTGTATTGTCACATTTATATAAATGTTTCATATTCAGGGGCTTCAATATTTACTAATTAAATCTACAATTTTGTTAATGATGGCGTGTTGTGGTATTTCTTAAATTTCCTAATGCACAAAATATTTTCGAAATCTAAAATTAATTAGTGTTTGTATTTTTAAAAGCAAATATGTATTGTAGTGAGTTTAAGTAAGTTACATAAGGAAAAACCCTAGCTACTGATTATAACGTGTAATTGTAATATGAGAAGTTATAGGTAGTAACAAGTAACATGCAAAAAGAAAATTTAAGTAAATTTCTACTGAGTTTAACAGAGAAAAAGTTCATTTTAGTGATTCAGAGGACTATTTGTGAAATTGTGTGTAACCATAGCAACAGTTTAAAGTTGTATAAAGAAGGTTTCGACGACAACCAGAGGGGGGGGGATTCTTATACTTCTTAGGGAAATATGTTTCTAGGTATTGGAAAGTTGGCGCAATGCCAAGTCGAATTAGACTTAACAGTTCGAATCCGGTTGGACCCTAAATATTTTATAATTTAATTATTGAATAAGTGTTTGAAAAAACTATATTATCATCAAATGGCATTCACTATAAGTTAAACATTTGTATTTGATCTTAATTGGATGAATTAAAGCGTATTTCATTAATGATTGAAAATTTGTACAAGATATATATATAAAATACGTTTTCTTGTTTAATAATTTAAAATAACATAGGTTATTCAAATACAAGAATATTTATTATTTTATATCCAAAGCTTTTCGTTGGCAAACAGTACCAACATCATCGTTAATATATATATATATATATATATATATATATATATATATATATATATATATATATATATATATATATATATAATAATATATATATATAATATAGAGCTAATAGAAGGAATTTAAAAAAGAAGCGGAGATACAAAAATTGAAATCTTCCCCATTTTTAATAGTTTCCCACTCGTATTTTCGTTTTTGTGAAATTTTTCTATGAAATTTAAATAATACGAAGTATATAATAAAGGTTATCAATATATTTAGACAGTAGATACCAGATGTTATCACATGTATCCATGTAGGCTATGAGAAGTTCTCTTGCCCTAACGTCTCAGAGATTTCAACATGTTCCACGTGCGCAGCAGTTGGGTGTTCACCACCCCTTGCTTGAGGTGTACCAGCGTGAGTGCGTAAAGGGACTTTACTTTTACAACTGTAAACTTCATTATCTAAGTGTCTTGATTAAAAGTGAAATCGGAATGCCTCGCAGAAAAGTAAACAATTTGTACTCACCCTCTCTCTCACTCTCTCTCTCTCTCTCTAACTGTCTCTTTTCCTCTCTCTCTCTTTCACTCCTACTTCTCTCTGCCTCTATCTCTCCCTCTCTCTCATTTTCTACCTCTCCTTCCTACTACATGCTTCTACCTCCCTCACATCCTCTAGACCTCTTATTCCCTCTAATCTCTCTCTCTCTCTCTCTCTCTCTCTCTCTCTCTCTCTCTCTTTCACTCTATCTTTACCCCTCTTTTCTATTTTGAATCATTTCGATAATTTGACGCATTTACAGGAGATGCTTATAGAAGTAAGAGATCATATCTCCATAATCCTTTTGTATCACAAATTTAATAAATTTCTTATACGGCATCAATAAAATAAGTGTATGGAAGAAATGATTGAATAGCTGTGGGTATGTCATAATTTGTTAATCTACAGCATCATGTAAAATCCCATTAATTGTTACGCTTAGTATATTAAATGCGAGTTATTTTTGAAATTCGGTGCCGACTTCAAAATGTTGAGGGTAATAAGCTTATGATAAATTATGTTTACGTTATCAGAAAATTATGTTTTACTTTTTAGTAAGTAAAATTTATATTTCGGGGTTTTTTTAACGTCGGTTCTGAACTTTTCTTTGAAAAAGTACTTTAAATCTGTGATAGGTTTATTATCATTTACCCACGTTGAGACGTCCTTGGACGATTAAACTTTAAATTATTTGTAATTTTTGAAAATTTTAGTTCCTGAAAAGAGTAAATTCAATTCAATCCTTCTATCATTATGATCCCGTTTCTGTTTAAGTTACTAAAATAAGTAATAGAAAAAAATTCAAAGTCAATTTCTTCTTAAATCAACAAAGAAACATTTTATTTTCGTTTCTTTTTCTTTTATAACTAATAGTCCCGGCGAACTTCGTACTGCCTAAAAGTAAATGAATGGTGTGTTAACATTAGCTGAGCTTCATACTAAATTTAGTATTTTATTAATACTACGTATTAATAGCTCAACCTATAGTAGGCAATCAAGAAAAGGGTGACAATAGACGTTCTTGATTGAATGTTATTCATTAAAGTGCACTCGGATATGCAATATTTTTGCGTACACAAATAAATCACAATATGTTCCAACACGTGACCACTCACATACACCTGGTAATGTGAGAAGCATAGGTTTTCAAAATTAGGTCCAACTGTTTCAAATTTGTAGAGTGTTGCTTAGCAACCATAATTTGCAATAAATTCATCGAAATGTCTTAGGATAAGCTAAGATAGGAAATCATATTTTATGCTGTTTTGATACTTACAAAATAGATCTTAAAAAAAATTCTTATGACGTCGGGAAGCTGTTTTGCTAATTACCTATACTGTTTTATAGGTTGATATTTTTCTGCTACAATTAATTGGTTTAAGAGGCTCACGTGCCACCTGTGGGCCTGGCTACGCCCTTGAGACGTACCAGTTTGTTTATTTTATTTTTTTCTTTCATTTTTAATCCTAGAGCAATATTTATGATATAGTGTGGTAACGATGGCAACAATTTAAGGCTGTGCGATGATGGTTTTAGCAACCACATGGGGGGGCAAAAGAAAAATTCATATAGATCTTTGAGAAGTACTTAACCAGCGATGGGAAAATTGGCTTCGTGCTAGCCTTCGAACTCAAAGATACTCAATTCAAATCCGACCTAGACTCAAAAATTTTTATAATTTTAAAATTTTTGGAAAACTTTATTAACATCAATTGTCTTCCATTAAAGATTTAAAAAAAAAATTATTTGAACTTGGTAGGATGAATAAAAACATATTTTGTTACCGAATAGAAGTTTATACTTATTAGTATATATATATATATATATATATATATATATATATATATATATATATATATATATAAAGAACAAATGTCTAAATACAAATACAAGAATTATAATTGAATTTACAATTCAAAGCTTTTCGTTGGCTAACAGTATCAACATCATGAGGAATATTAAACAATTCATTATTAATACACAAGAAAACATACTGCGATATTTATATATATATATATATATATAGAATATCTAATATGTTTTCCTGTTAGAATTATTTTTAAGATTAAATAATATACACTAATTACAGGAATAATTTATTGAATAATTTCGTTGGTTGACATTACCAAGAATGACAAAAGAGCTGTCCAACAAATATGGTAAGTTCAGATTAATTATTTCTCTTTACAGAGCGAATAAAAACGTTTGCTTGTACTTCCGGTGAGTCTTTTACTTTGAATGTGAACAAATAAATGGAATATTTTGTAGGATTTTATGTTTTCCTAGAACCATTGGTTTTATGCTTTGGAACTATGTGAGGGGGTTACGAATGTTTACCAGTGTAAACGCGCCGCATAAACACACAGTGTAAACTTAGATGACATAAATAATTCATAAAGTTATATAGCCAAAGAGTTGGAGCCGTTATGTAATGAATCGATAAATATGATGCTAAAAGCTTTTCCTATGGAATCAAGTAACTTCCGTTCACTTAACGAAAAACAGATATTTGATATGAAAACTCTTCCAAAATGTAATCCCATATGAACTTTCAAATTAAAACGCTGATATTTAATGTCGTATATCCATGTATATATATATATATATATATATATATATATATATATATATATGTATATATGTATATTATATATATATATTATATATATATATATATATATATATATATATACATACATATATAATAACAACAAATTATTAATAACTAATAATAATTCTTGTATTTGAATATCCTCAGTTGTTTTCAACATACATAAGTAATTAAGTTATATATATATATATATATATATATATATATATATATATATATATATATATATATATATTTCTCTCTCTCTCTCTCTGTGTGTGTGTGTGTGTGTGTGTGTGTGTGTGTGTGTGTGTGTGTGTGTGTGTGTGTGTGTGTGTGTGTGTGTGTGTGTGTGTGTGTGTGTGTGTGTGTGTGTGTGTGTGTGTGTGTGTGTGTGTGTGTGTGTGTGTGTGTGTGTGTGTGTGTGTGTAAATTCAAAGTTCCAATAGTCTATGATGGTCTCCTTACATATCCGTTTCGTTAAATAGGGAATGAATGAATAGTTAATTTAAAATGAACATAATTGCATTATAATAGACTACTCTTGTTTTTTTACCATTTCACTGAACCGTTTCCGATTATCTGTAATATATTTACGCCAGGATTCAATTGTTAGATATTCAAATCCTATTGGATATATTTAACCCCATAATTATTAACTTTATCTTTTGAAGACAATGTTTCTTCCTCAAAAGTTTTTTTCCTTTGAGCTTGAAATTCCAAAATGATTTATTACACCTACTTCATTATCACACTTGACATAATACGTACTAGTCATGGACCATGGAAATAAAGGTTTATAGGGTACTATGGGCAAATGCCCCTATTCATATTGATACAAATTTTAAACTATTTTATGAAAATATAATTTTTTAATACAAAACATAATTTAATATAACTTTAATATAAATTTTTTTAGCAAACTTTCTTTAAATTTCCAAAACAGGTTGGTCGATTGAAGTTATTTTTATAGTTATTGAAAACGTCAGTCTTAAAGGAAAAATTTTCCTTTTCTTTTGAAATGGCATGTTAGGATCTGTTGATATTAGTGTAATTATTTCCTGTAGTACAATGGAACTCTTCATCATCTTGCTATTCTAGCTCTGACTTTACATCACAAAACATTTCAGTTTGAAAAGAACTGAAAAGGACCGCAAATCTACACTGAGCCCTACTGATCGGAAGGCGGAAAATGGGTTAGGGTAGCTTATTACCTTCTTGTTTTTCGAGTTATGGCCAGTAATATCTCAATACTGCAAAAGTAGCAATAATCAGTGTGATTTCTAGGTTCCCTCCATACCATAGAAACAGCTTTTTTTCCTTTTTTGACCATTTTCTAAGATTTTCAACACAAACATAACATACCTTATGCGGGGCCCAAGATTTATCCTGATCACCAAAATATGAGAAATAAACCTTTTCCCCAAAGTCTGTAATGTTTCTTTGGAGTTTTTTAATAACAAACTCGCCACAAATATAATAAAACCTGTCAGCAGAGTTCTTACAACCGCGATTAGACATTTTACTGAGCACATGTACTGAAAACCAGAAAGTGAGGTTAGGTTGGTAGTAAATAAAACACCAGCTGTGAACAGAAAAATATAATCCCCATTTTTCTGGACTGTAAATGTGTTTCAGCAGTGCTGCCAACTCTTCTACAGCCAGTAAAAAATTTTACAATTACATTTAAACTATATAAAAAATGATAAATTCTTTAAAAAATTACAAAATTTAATAAATTTATGTGCAAATGTGAAAAAAAGGTAGGTGATAGAGCTTAATAAGTGTCATGTTTGGGTTTAGCACCGTAAAAAACATAAGAATAAGATGTTTTAAGAAAATAAACATTTTGATCGTTGGCCTGTGTTAGTGGTTAATATATGATGTTTTCTTTTTCAGAACCAGTGTTCATTTCTAATTTAATACAATTGTCAAACATACTCCATTAACTAAACCTGATCCCAAGTTCATATGTCTAATTAACCTTTAATACCGTTAAATTATTTGTAATCAGTTGTTTTTAATAAAATATTTGTGCAGCTGTTTCTTAGCTGAAATATATGAAAATCATACCCAACTGTTATCCTTGCAATGTATTTCTTATGGAGATTTTTCGTTACTTCAAGGTCCTCAAAAGCCTATAACTATTGTAAATTTAATAAAAAAAACCTATATTTTCCCCCATTCTTTCGTGGAGTAAAAAATACCTTTAATTTAAGCCATCTCCCAGCTTTGTACGACCTTCCAAGCTCCCACAATTTTTCTCTGAAAATTCGGCTTACGAAATTATATATATGGATTACATTATTACAATATTAATATAGATGTGTTTGTTGCAGGTAAAGACGAAACAGTAAATTTGAGTTCCTCCTCAGCATTCGGTATTGTACAATTTTATTTTATTACTATTATTTTAAGCCTTTCACTTTGGCTGTCTGTGAATGTATGACTTCTGTCTGTGTTGGTGTGTTTCAACGCTACTTTTAAATTTTAAAAAAATAATCCCTAAAAAGAAATAATATATACTATATGACTGAAAGTGTTTTTAAATTTCGTATTATTACTTGTAAAATCTTTTATTGTTTATGTTATATTAGGTTCTTTTGCTTATGTAATAAGCTGAGCTCTTGATATTGTATATGTAAACACTACTTTAATAAAAACTGAACGTAAAAGTAAGAGGAGTTCGATGGGGTTGGTCATGCCCCATCCTCCCCTCACTGCATACACGCTAATCTATAAAATAGATAGTTTACAAGTTTCAAATTGTGAAACTAAATTTTTTATTAACAAACCTTTTGGAGATTTTATGTTGTAATATTTACGTAGATTAACGTATTACAATAACATATAATTATTGAAACTTAGTGCGAGTAAAACAAAACAATATTTGGTTATTTTGTTGTACAACTATTCAGATTTTACTGTAATTAGTTATTTTGTTGAGAAATTAGTAAGTTTATGCTGGAATTAGGGAGTTTGTACTCTAATTAATGAGTTAAAAAAAAAATGTATTACGTTCATTGTACTGGAATTAGTGGGTTTGTTCTGTAATGAGTGAGTTTGTTCTGTAATTAGTTATTTTTATACTGTAATTAGTGAGTTTCTACTGTAATTGGTGAATTGGTTTTGTAATTAGTAATTTTGTTCCGTGATTAGTTATTTTGTACTGGAATTAGTGCGTTTGTTCTGTAATCAGTGAGTTTGTTCTGTAATTACTTATTTTATACTGTAAATAGTGAGTTTCTACTGTAATTAGTGAATTGGTTCTGTAATTAGTAATTTTGTTCCGTGATTAGTTATTTTGTACTGGAATTAGTGCGTTTGTTCAGTAATGAGTGGGTTTGTTCTGCAATTCCTTAGTTTATACTGTAAATAGTGAGTTTCTACTGTAATTAGTAAATTGGTTCTGTAATTAGTAATTTTGTTCCGTGAATAATTATTTTGTACTGGAATTAGTGCGTTTGTTCTGTAATGAGTGAGTTTGTTCTGTAATTACTTATTTTATACTGTAAATAGTGAGTTTCTACTGTAATTAGTGAATTGGTTCTGTAATTAGTAATTTTGTTCCGTGATTATTTATTTTGTACTGGAATTAGTTCGTTTGTTCTGTAATGAGTGAGTTTGTTCTGTAATTACTTATTTTATACTGTAAATAGTGAGTTTCTACTGTAATTAGTGAATTGGTTCTGTAATTAGTAATTTTGTTCCGAGATTAATTATTTTGTACTGGAATTAAGGCGTTTGTTTTGTAATGAGTGAGTTTGTTCTGTAATTACTTATTTCATACTGTAAATAGTGAGTTTCTACTGTAATTAGTGAATTGGTTCTGTTATTAGTAATTTTGTTCCGTGATTATTTATTTTGTACTGGAATTAGTTCGTTTGTTCTGTAATGAGTGAGTTTGTTCTGTAATTACTTATTTTATACTGTAAATAGAGAGTTTCTACTGTAATTAGTGAATTGGTTCTGTAATTAGTAATTTTGTTCCGTGATTAGTTATTTTGTACTGGAATTAGTGCGTTTGTTCTGTAATGAGTGAGTCTGTTCTGTAATTAGTTATATTATACTGTAAATAGTGAGTTTCTACTGTAATTAGTGAATTGGTTCTGTAATTAGTAATTTTGTTCCGTGATTAATTATTTTGTACTGGAATTAAGGCGTTTGTTTTGTAATGAGTGAGTTTGTTCTGTAATTACTTATTTTATACTGTAAATAGTGAGTTTCTACTGTAATTAGTGAATTGGTTCTGTAATTAGTAATTTTGTTCCGTGATTAATTATTTTGTACTGGAATTAGTGCGTTTGTTCTGTAATGAGTGAGTCTGTTCTGTAATTAGTTATATTATACTGTAAATAGTGAGTTTCTACTGTAATTAGTGAATTGGTTCTGTAATTAGTAATTTTGTTCCGTGATTAATTATTTTGTACTGGAATTAAGGCGTTTGTTTTGTAATGAGTGAGTTTGTTCTGTAATTACTTATTTTATACTCTAAATAGTGAGTTTCTCTTGTAATTAGTGAATTGGTTCTGTAATTAGTTATTTTGTTCCGTGATTAATTATTTTGTACTGGAATTAGTTCGTTTGTACTGTAACAGAATGATTTGTGAAAAAGAAAAATTACTAGATTGGCCCAATGTTTGTCAACTACTACTAAATTGTAATTTCCTTGCGGAATCATCACTAGATTTAAAGCGATAATTTTTCCAAAATTGAAGCACTTTGTAAGGCATCATGTGTGGTAAAATAAAAGAAAATGCCACTAACACTGTAAGAATTATAATATTAATGGATCAAGTCCTGGATAATATTCCCTGGGGACAATATCAGTTTGATGTGCATTGAGGATAAATTCGTATTTTCAAAAGTTTACTACTGTTTATGTTTCCCAAAACGTATTTTCACGATTTCCTTGATTAAATTGTTCCTTTAAATCACGTGTGTGAAAACGGAAACACTCTGGTCCTAACTAACTGCTGTCAACTTCTACTAAAATACTTTTTTAAATTTGGAATCATCGCTAAATTGTAAAAAGTATAACTTTTTAAAAATTAAAACGAAACACTAAGCAATATAATATTGTAAATATAAAAAGGTACTGAAGCCGTGAGAATTGTAAAATAATGTTCAAGGCCTTGATTTGTATTCCTTGGAGACTTGTACTTCGGGTCGTTAAAAATAGCCGGCTTCTTTATTGCGGACGCTTCCACTCCGGTTGCTTAATTTCTATCATGAGAAAGGCTTTTATTGGAAGGCTGCACTTAATTCTACCGTAAAGAGGTCGATATTGTTATTCCGGCGCAAATTGCACTTTCCCTCTTTAGTCGAAGAGGAAGTTTTAACAAATTTATTGCTGTATTTCATGACTTTTTATAGGCAATATTAAATAATGGATGCTATTAATCAATACCTTTAATTCTAAACCCGACTAATTTCGCAAACCTTGTGGACTGCATTATTGATAACGAACTTATATGCGATTAGAATACACGTGACACTTCTCACAAAAATCACGGCTCATTTTCTATGCATACCATATTGATATGAACATTTCTTGGAAGCCCGACTCATATCCTTTGCATACCGTATTGACATGAACGTTGCTTTAAAGCCTGACTCATCTCCTTTGCATACCGTATTGATATGAACATTTTTGGAAGCCCGACTCATTTCCTTTGCATACCGTATTGACATGAACATTTCTTGGAAGCCCGACTCATATCCTTAGCGTACCGTATTGACATGAACGTTGCTTTAAAGCCTGACTCATCTCCTTTGCATACCGTATTGATATGAACATTTTTGGAAGCCCGACTCATTTCCTTTGCATACCGTATTGACATGAACATTTTTTGGAAGCCCGATTTATCATTGGCTTTCAAATATATAAAGTATGGTTAGATAGAAATAGCCTCGAATTTAACGCAAGCTCGAACAATCGGGACTCGGAATTTCCAGACTCTATTGTAGTTATAAACTGTATGTCCTAACAAATTTTAAACACTATATTTTCTCAGAATATTTCATGAGCAAATGCTACGTTTTTGTTCAAAGCGTTACAGATATAGGGAATCAGCGTTATTGCCTATACAATACTCTTTCATCTACGAAAATGTATCCAGGATTGAAGACAGAAGCGCAAAGTGTGTCCACCATACTTTCATCAGCTTTGAATATTTACAAAAATTCTTCAAGATAAATAAAAATCAAGAATAAGTTCATTTCTGAATGATGTCATCACGCTGCTGTGACGCCTGCATTAAATCATGCTGCTGTGTTATTCAGCAAAAGAATATCTTTGTTTTTGAACAATTATCGCACTCTGAAGTATTCACTGTAGGTATGGTTATACTTAATTTAGAATTTAGAATAATTAGTTATAATTCCAAGGTATACGGTTAGTCTTAGACTAAACAATGTTTATATGTTTTTCTATTAGTACACACTCTCCTTATAGGCTTATATTTTGATAAAATTACATTAAATACAGTAAAATACATTTTATTCATCAATTCAACTTAAAATACATTTGTTTAAACCTATATTAAATGACACTTGAGGTTAACACCGTTTATTAAAATATTTATTCAATGAGTAAATTTATGAATAAATTAATTTTTGTTTTATATGGAAGAAAACTTTTAACAAAAGGGGGAAAGTATACAATATAGTTGTTTCGTCACATTTAGCTTAAAATTAGCGATAATTAATGTTTTCATGAAACAGCTGATTTTATGTCATAGGTTATGTGGTATAACGCATTGGATATGTTACTTTATGCAAATTAATTGTAATTAATTAATACAAAGTAACTAAAATAAAATTTCTCTTGGTTGACCTGAGTAGGAATTGATTTAAAACATTTTTTATTTTATCACTTGTTTAAAATCAAACCTTAATTCTAACGTGTACTAATAATGTAGCCCTGAAACCCGCAATTTACCCTTTTCCTAGATGTTGGCCTCCCAATCAAGATTTTTTGCGCGCCCCTGCTTTATATAATACATAGAGCAGTAATAGAAACCAAGCGAGACTAGAATCTTGTTTCAAAAGAATGTGTTATTGGACACAGAATATTCCCATATGTCGCCCCTACATCGTTTACGGTTCACCAGAAACGCGTTATGAATTTAGAAGAGAATGGTTTCGCGCATTATGCTCGGGCTGCATCTAGGACTGTGGATTCCGAATGCACCAATTGAAATACCTGGGCTCGATAGACTTTAAACGCTCGGGACGCTAGACCTCTTGACGAAATATTATACCACTAAACAAGAAAGATTTCTAAGAAATATTATCCATAACAAAGCAATTCTCTGGTTATGGGTTGGGAAGGGACTCTAATATGGTTACTATGGAGAAAATATTAACTTAATTACTTATCTCTGTAATAGACTACGTAACATAGACCTTGATGGATAGGATTTATTGCGGATAAATGTAACATTAAAGTAAAGTCATAAACCCATCTGTTATAGGATATAGAGGAAATCGTAGCGTCTTTAAATTCGCAATGCCTAAAGTGGATAGAATCACTATTATGGGTTCATTGAGTTATCTATCCATTACAACCTCTTTTGCAAATAATAAGTAAGACAATTAGATAAGACTAATGAATGGCCGTATTGATTCCCTGGTACTAGGTCATAAAAGAAAATTACATCACGTGAGATGGGTTGTTTATTTGAAGTAGACTTGAAATGACAGCCTAGTAAGGAAGAATTATAAACAAGGTTTCATTTCTTTTTTTTTTGAGTCGCCTATTACAAAAACTACATGTACTTTGAACTTGATAAAACTAGACCCATATTGACAAAATAACAATCGAATGATCTCATATAATGAATCAAGTGTAAAGAATATTGTTGAAAATTGAAATATAGAACACGATGGTTGTCGATCGAACGCGAGGTTTGCCGGAGGAACAATATTGTTGGTGGACGAACGCGTTGGTTGTCGGAAGTACCATATAGTTAGCGGACGAACATGATGGTTGTCGGACGAACGCTAAGTTTATCGGAGGAACACTAAAGTTCATCCGCCAACTTTAGTATTCCTCCGGTAAACTTAGCGATCGTCCGACAACCATCATGTTCGTTTGCCAAGTTTACCGGAGGAACACTAAAGTTGGCGGATGAACACGATGTTTGCCGGACGAACGCTAAGTTTACCGGAGGAATACTACAGTTGGCGGTCGAACACGACGGTTATCGGACGAACGCTAAGTTTACTGGAGAAACACTAATGTTGGCGGACGAATATGATGGTTGCCGGACGAACGGTATGTTTACCAGAAGAACACTATAGTTGCGGACGAACACGATGATTGCCGCTTTGTTTACCGGAGAAGCACTATAGTTGCGGACGAGCATTATGGTTGTCGGACGAACGCTAAGTTTACCGGAGAAACACTATAATTGGAGAACGAACATGATGGTTGTCGGACGAACGCTATGTTTGCCGAAGGAACATTATGATAGGCGGACGAACACGATGGTTGTCTGATGAACGCTAAGTTTAATCGGAGAAACACTGCAGTTGGCGGACGAACACGATGGTTGCCGGACGAACGGTATGTTTGCCTGAGGAACACTATAGTTGCGGATAAACACAATGATTGCCGAACGGACGCTATATTTACCGGAGGAACACAACAGTTGCGGACGAAAACGATGGTACCAGGACAAGGGGGAACACTAAAGTTGGCGAATGAACTCTAAGTTTACTGGGGGAACACCAAAGTTGGCGAACGAAGGTTGCTGGACGACCGCTATGTTTGCCGAAGGAACTCTATGATTGGCGGACGAACGTGATGGTTGTCTTTTACTATGTGAACCTTGTCCTTGTACAATTCTCAGATTGGCACGTATTCTTTTTTTTTAACTTCTCGTCAGAAATAAATAATTAGAGAGAAAACTTCTCGTCTTGTATTAATAAATCTTTATCTTCTTATTCCGCATTATATTCTTTGTCGAATATTTTTTATTATCAATACAAACCTATTGATAAAACCATACCTATAAAGGTTCTAAATTTGTTTATTTTGTTGAAAACAATGCCACAAAAAAACCAGTTGGAATTGACATTAAATTATATAATTATTTAAATTATCTTGGCAACTGACGAGGCCAACTATTATATTCTGTAAACCATATTATACTAAAATTCCCCAAAAGTCAAATTATTATAATTACCAATACGCTCAAAACAGCAATACAAAATATTATTCATACAATAACTAATTAATAAAGGCCTATAGAGATTAAGATCGTATATTCTTTGTAGTTATAACCTCTGAAGATGACTTGGTTATCGAAATGTACAAAATAGTTTTATCTAGATATCATTACTAGTTAGTTTTTTTGATGAATTTTGTGTGTGTTATTTGGTGTGTTGTTAATTATTATGCTTGTAATGGCATATGCCACTGTGCTCACTGCTTGTAATGGCATATTGCCGCTGTGCTCACTGCTTGTAATTGTAATATATTCATGACTTCATTTTTCTTTTTTCTTTACTTACTATTCACACTTAAAACAATTCTTTTGGTTTTGCCATTTATCTCCATTCTACACGTATTTCCCTACAAAGATTTGTAACGGAATTGAACTTCTACCCATAAATTTTTTATCACTTTTCAACCACAGTTAATAAAAAAAAGTCGGCATTTTGACAATGACGGAAATACGCTCCCTTAATTCTCCCGGACATTAATCAAATCAATCATCTGCCTCCTTTTACTTCTTTTAAAACTTTTTTAGTGCCCTTTGTCTCTAGAGCCTACTTTTTTTGAAATATACGCTCGATCAATCAATCTTCTTACCCGTGTTTTTCGAGCCTTACACGTTATATATATATAACGAAAATCGTAGATAATGTTGTATCAAAGCATAAAGAGTAAATACATGAAGGCAGTTAATTTCACGGATTGGGGATTGTTTGAAGTCGTGTAATAAATATTGGGCGTCTGAAGTTATTTTATTAATAAAGAGAAAATATGAGTTGCTGGAAGGGCCGTGAGGTGTGGGTAATGAGCTACGGCACGACGTACAAAGCCGTTACCTTCAACTGCTTCGACCCTTAAAATGTTCTTAAACAAGTTTCATTTGTTCAAAGAATTTATTTTCCACGCTGAACCATTTAAGCTTTTCCAAACTTTTGAAAACATTATAAAAAGAAATACTGTATAGTATTTTTTTTTGAAAACAGACATATTTTATTTTGATAGAATATTGCAAAAAATGATCTAAAGAAACAAAAGAAAATTAAGAATAAATAGGTGACTTGTTACTAGGCAGTTAAACTATAAATTGTGGTTATATTCATAGAGGAGATTAAATTTTAAAATGAGAAATTTAAAATATATATATTTATTAAGGTATTCATTTCGTTTTCTTTTGTAATTTTTAGATTTTTCTATTTATTTTATTCTGCTGTTTATTTTTTACAGAAATTCTTGAAACGTATTTAATAAAGTTTCAACAAAACTGAACCCATACTGAGAACAGCATTAAATAAACAACTTATCGCTAAAGCCGACATGGAGAGTTACTTTATTTAGGTTGTCATGGTTACCTTAATATTGTCACGCTGTAAAGCCGTGTTACGTCCATTCGGGCCAGATTGGCCTGTACTCAACGGCAATTCCAGTTCTTTATTAAACTCGTGATTTTTACGTGTACTGCGAAAGGAAAATGCGCGGGTATTATAGTTTCCTCGAAGAGTAAGACGTTCCCGGAGTAGAGGAACGTGTGGTATACTTTTCCTTTTATCTATGCACAAGGAAATTAAATTTGAATGACGAGTCTAATGTCATTTTGAGAGATGTGAAGTACGTACGTCGAGACAAAGAGGAGGATCATAATAATTTTTTTTACTTTGAAATATTAATACTTTAAAAATGTGTTAGAAATTAAAATATCTTTACTTTCCAGATAAAAAAACGCGTTTATAATATTTTTTTCTAAAACATAATATTTCAGTTTCATTGAATACCTATTAGTTCATACTTTCCTTTATATATATATATATAGCTTGTTCAAATTTTCAATCGTTAATAAATTACTTTATTCATCCACTCAAGTTCGAATTAATTTTTTAAAACTTGTAGAGGATGACACTTGAGTTTAACACAGATTTTTTTCAAATAGTAATTCAATATTCATATGTATGGAATTAATTTTAGTTATATGTGGGAGAAATACTTTCAAAAAAAGGGCCAGGATAATCAAAGTTACTTCGATTAATTGCTTTAAAATAAGTGACAGCATATTATTTCGTAAAACAGCTGATTTTGTATAGATTATGTAGTAGAACAGCTCTTTTAACGCGTAGGGTATGTAACTTCATCCAATATTCTTAAACGACTATTAATTGTGAATTTGTAAATTTTTTCATGATAACTACTTAAGGATTTTCACAAAAATTTGTAATAATGATTTTTGACGTCAGGGATCCAATGAGCTGAGTCAACATTTTCTGAAAAATCGTCATTATCCTTTTTCGAAAAATTGTATATATATATATATATATATATATATATATATATATATATATATATATATATATATTATAACATAAAGTAAGAGGCTTTAGATTGAATTAAGCTAGTTGCGAAATAAATCATCTATAATATTTTAGCAAAGAAATACAAATAGTTTTCTGGTGCTGGTAAAGCAGGTACCCAAGGCAGGTCATTATTCTTTCCAGGAAATTTATAAGGGGAGTCCGGCAAATAGACAAAGGTCCAAGTTTTGTGGAAATTCCAGCGGCCGATATAGCCTGGGGAATTTTAACCATGTACCGTTAGGTTTAGAAATTAAGAACTAAGAGAGGAAATAGAGTCTCGGAGCAAGGCAGGCAGGTTGGTGGGGACAAGGATGAAAGCGTAAAGGGAGAATTTTGTTAAGTTAAATAGAGATTTTATAAGTAAATTTTTAGTAAATGCGAAGTAAAAGTTTTTTTTATATAAAGTAAGTCGTTTGTGTCAAGTGTTAGCACAGAAGTGAACAAGCCAGGATTCCAGGGACTCGTCTGAACTATAAGTATATTTAAATTATAAGTGTAGCAACAGACATCTATCTTCTAGTTTAACCTAAATTTTAAATTCATCTAAATTTATAAATATAATTCTATTCACCATTTCAAGTTTAAAGCAAAGTTCCCATAATAGCGACCACGAGAGCAAGAATATGATTTTACTAATGTTTTTTTTTTGTTATTCTAATTGAATCTAAAGCCTCAGAAGTCAACCCTTATTATTGTAGTTTAGTTAAGACATCCAGCCTGTCACTGCACTATATTAATATAAATTAGGAATAATGTGTAGAATTAATTGTAAAGAATAAATGCAAGTGATGGTAAAAGTTTTTATAAGATTGTTAGTTCTTTTATAACCTGAAGGTGACTTCAATAGGTAAGGTGATTAAATGACATTTAAAATAATTTTAATTATAACCAAAGTTAAGTTATAATATGACGCCCAACGTATTGGCAAGTTAAGTTATAATTTGGCGCCCAACGTGGGGCAAAGTTAAATAGAAATGGTGAATATAAATCATAAATTAATAAACAAATTTATTAATCTGTTGGCTTGAATAAGAGTGTTAATTAAGGAAATTTAATAAAAAACTGTGAACATTATTAAGACTATAGAACATTATTAGGGAAGAGACTTTAAATCATGAATAAAGTAGATGAAAAAAATTTGGGTGTGGGGACAGAGACAATTGTATTGACTAGGGTTAACACCGGAATAGATATGCTACAGTTACTGCAATTATTAAGTGCGAAAATGGATCAAACTACACAAGATTTAAAGGAAACTTTAAATAGTAAATTAGATGAATTTAATGACAAATTAGATAAAATAATTAATAAAGATAACGAAATCAATGAAGAAGTTAAAGAAGAAATTAATGATAATTTAGTTAAGAACAATGAAGACTTTAAGGTAGAAATAAATGATGTATTAATTGAGGATAAGGAAGAATGCAATTATGAAAGCTTAGAATTAAACAATAAAATTGAGACAACACAAACTAAATTAGCGGACGAGGAATTAATTTGTGAAGATCAACAACTAAAACAAGCGGGACATTTAAACATACTAAAAATTAACACGGGACAATGTATTACTGACAACATTGAGTTAAAAAAGTTAGACGACCACCGTAAACAAAACAAAAATCATTTGATGTCTGTAGAAATTTTAAAGGGACCTATCAACATGATAGAGAACGTCGAACAAAATTTATCGTATGTTCAAGGGATATCAGAGGAAGTAATAATTAAGAAATTCGCACGACCTTTTGACCCAAATGTTACAGCAACTGTAATCACTAGAGGAATAAAAACTAAAAGTGTATTCTTCAACCTAGTTACAGAATTTCACTTTCAACAAAAGGAACACTTTCTGTTAACATCAAACCATAGTCCAGGCCAATTAAGTCAAAGACACGGAATTAGACAACAGTATGAAATTAATCGTTTTGTGAAGGAATCAAACCAGCCAAGTGTAATTAATGAAAAACCATCAGAGCCAGGTCAAATTTGCTGTAGAAACAAAAATACCCCATTTGAGCGAGGAAAACACCTGCAAGACTCAAGGACAATGATCTCGGAAGGACAGTGCGACCCTTTGTTAAACGTTTGTGGTAAATAACCAAACTCATATAATACTTCTTGTTTTATAAAAATAATAATAATAATATCTGTGCTACGAAAAAAAAATAATAAACAATGAATAACGAACTTAAATTTAATAAACTGCGCAAAGGGAAAATTAATTAGGAAGTGATAAAATTATTATTTAGCTAAACAAGTAAAATGAATTGTAAAATTTCCACATTTAATTTTAAAGAAAGATTGTTAATTTGTATGTTGTGATTTGTAATTATGGAATAATTGATAAGAGAAATGATCTACAAAAAAAAAATGTTTCTAATATACATTGGAGAATAATTATTTGTTATGGTAACTAATGAAATTTGAGGTTAATTGAGAAGGTATAACAGTATTACAATTATAAACCATTTAGGAACGTATGCATATTAATTTTAATTTTTTTATAAACTAGTAATGCTTTCAATTAAGTTACTGCATTTGTCAGCTATTTTGTAATAGTTTTAAGTGAGACATTGTCAACTAAATTATTTGATCACTAAAACAATTTTACAAAACGGAGTAAATTTAATCTATAATTATAACATTATATTTGCGACACTTTGTTTTGGTTAGTATTAATAATATTTAAGAATTGAATTATTTTATTCAGTTTAATAATTAATTATGCAGCATATTGAATGACATGTTTAAAATTGTAAGATAATGATAATTAACTGTTAGTGATTTTAATATGTAATTTTAGCTAAACGCAATTGCTTTGGTGTTTTATTTAAAATGAATCTTAACCCTGTAAAAAAAAAAAAAAAAAAAAAAAAAAATACTCGTCTTAGTAAAAGAAATTAATATTCTCCTTTTTTGGTAATAAACCTTGTTAAGTTGGTTATACTTGTAATAGAAATTTAAGATTGGATGAAGAATTTAGACAAATTGTTCTTTATGTCATAGCATTCAATTATGGTAAACAGCAAATTCTTAGAAATTTATGAAGGACCATACGAAATTAAGAAATGTCTTGGTAATAGCAGTTACCAACTTACTTCCATAATTAATGGTAAACTTAAGGGTAAATTTAATTGTAGAATGTTAAAAAGGTATCACAAACCCATATTAAGTAATTAAATAATTGTATAAAAGATTTAGATTTTCATGCATAAATAACTAATGGTTAGGATCATATGATGAACAATGGCATTGTGAACTTTCAGATTTAATTTTAAAGAAAGAGTATTAATTTGTATGATGTGATTGGTAATTATGTAATATTTATAAGTGAAATGTTTAGGATATAAGAGGTTTAACTATAGTAAAATTTAATGTATTAGAAGTTTAAGATTGGTGAAGAATTTAAAACAAATTGTTCTTTGATGTCAGCATTCAAATATTGTAAAATTTAAATTTAAGAAATCAAACAAAATTAATTTTAAAATTCTGGGGGACTCTATAACATAAAGTAAGAGGCTTTAGATTGAATTAAGCTAGTTGCGAAATAAATCATCTATAATATTTTAGCAAAGAAATACAAATAGTTTTCTGGTGCTGGTAAAGCAGGTACCCAAGGCAGGTCATTATTCTTTCCAGGAAATTTATAAGGGGAGTCCGGCAAATAGACAAAGGTCCAAGTTTTGTGGAAATTCCAGCGGCCGATATAGCCTGGGGAATTTTAACCATGTACCGTTAGGTTTAGAAATTAAGAACTAAGAGAGGAAATAGAGTCTCGGAGCAAGGCAGGCAGGTTGGTGGGGACAAGGATGAAAGCGTAAAGGGAGAATTTTGTTAAGTTAAATAGAGATTTTATAAGTAAATTTTTAGTAAATGCGAAGTAAAAGTTTTTTTTATATAAAGTAAGTCGTTTGTGTCAAGTGTTAGCACAGAAGTGAACAAGCCAGGATTCCAGGGACTCGTCTGAACTATAAGTATATTTAAATTATAAGTGTAGCAACAGACATCTATCTTCTAGTTTAACCTAAATTTTAAATTCATCTAAATTTATAAATATAATTCTATTCACCATTTCAAGTTTAAAGCAAAGTTCCCATAATAGCGACCACGAGAGCAAGAATATGATTTTACTAATGTTTTTTTTTGTTATTCTAATTGAATCTAAAGCCTCAGAAGTCAACCCTTATTATTGTAGTTTAGTTAAGACATCCAGCCTGTCACTGCACTATATTAATATAAATTAGGAATAATGTGTAGAATTAATTGTAAAGAATAAATGCAAGTGATGGTAAAAGTTTTGATAAGATTGTTAGTTCTTTTATAACCTGAAGGTGACTTCAATAGGTAAGGTGATTAAATGACATTTAAAATAATTTTAATTATAACCAAAGTTAAGTTATAATATGACGCCCAACGTATTGGCAAGTTAAGTTATAATATATATATATATGTATATATATGTATTTGCAAATTTTTTCTCTGAAACTATTCTAAGCATTTTAGCAATAATTAGTATACAGGGGTTTTTTAACCTCGAAAATCCAATGGGCTGTAAAATCGAAACACACTTCGATAAAGTGTATACTGTATATATATATATATATATATATATATATATATATATATATATATATATAATTTTTTTCGCGGCATCTACTTTAAGAATTTTTACCAAAATTGGTATATATGTGTTTTTTACCTCAGCAATCTAATGGACTAGGTGAAAATTATCTGAAAAGTCGCTCTTATCTAATTTTTGAACATTGGTTAACATGGGAAACTACTCTAAGGGTTTTCACAATAATTGGTAAAATGGGGTCATTAGCTTCAGCGATCCAAAGGGCTAAGTAAAATGTTTCTGAAAAATAGTTATCAGCACGTTTTCGAAATTTCTATGCATATATGTGTATACAAACACAGACACAGACACACACACACACACACACACACACACAAACACAAACTACACACACACACACACACACACACACACACATATATATATATACATTACTGTAATTTTTTTCTGAAACAGTACTCCATAGATTTTCACCAAGGTTAGTATATGGTGAATTTTTAATATAGCAATTCAATGGGATAAGTGAAAATTTTCTGAAAAACCAATATCGTGTTTTAGAACTTAATAGTTTTAAAAAATCTATAACTACTTTAAGTATTAACATCAAAATTGGGAGTTAACGTCACCATCCAACTAGGTAACATATTTCTGAAAAACTGTTATCAAATTTACGAAAACTTTTATGAAATTCATATTTTGAGAATTACGTTGGACCTTAAGAGATATAGGGTTGCCTTCAAATGACCAAAATTCATCTAACCAAAATGTACACACACATTACTTTTAGTTGAAGTCCGTGTCTTTGGTTATTTGAAATGCGCGTATTTGGTTAGTTAAAGTCCGTGTATTACAATTATTTGAATGTTGCGTATTTGGTTATTTGACAGCTGCGTATTTTGGTTAGATGAACTTTGGTCATGTGAAGTAGTCCCAAATATATCAATTCCAAGTTAGACCAACATTTGCCATGTCAATTCATAAGTTAACGAGATAACCTTTTGATTATCTCGGTATCGACTTAAAAACCTCCGTTTTAATGCACAGGCCGGTATATGTGCCATTCTCTAGGATTAAAAAAAAATAGGATTCTAAACATTCTTTTGCCAAATAATCCACGTCACACGTGACACACAATGTTTACATTTCGGAATTAAACGGAGTATATGATCCGATTTTAGATAGGTTTCCTGATATAAAACTTCAGTAAATATAAAATTTATATCTGGACGGTTTCTGCCATTTATGTTTATTCTAAGTTTGCCTTGAATATAAATTTTATATTTGTAATTAATTTACACCGTGAAATATATTATGCATGTTTTATATTTGATTTTGATTATTACATCACATGTATACATTGATGCTTTTTTGGGAGACTCCAACTGTAACCTGAATGGCACTGAGCAGGAGTGCAGCAGTGAGACGAGGAAGGGTCAAGGATTCATCAGGTATAATGATTGTACCAGAGAAACAGAAAAGTATTCTATGGTAGAATCATAATGCACAATGAATACTTGAGTCTTCAACGTATAACTGAAGGATCTCTAGACAGCCCCATTCAGGTTACAGTAGGAGTCACCGCGCCTACCCGTGTCGGCTCCCAAAGGGAGGATTACTCACGACTTACTTAAACGGCCCGCACCCATTAAATAAAACTAATCGATTTTCGCTCCGCAGAGGGCTATTCACAACAGATAAATTAATCGAATGGAACAATAGAATTAGACGTTTCTATGGATTTTGGTAAATGTTATATTGTTGCTACTGATTGTCGAAGGCAGTATATTAATTGAATTACATGTTAACTTTAATTTTGTATTAATTACTTACTAATAAACTTTGATCAGCCCCATAAACAAGAATTCAAAGTGAGTACACATGGCCATCGGAAGATTCTAACCTAACGATCGTTGGTCGTTAGTCAGCAACGACTGGAACAGAGGTGCACCTAGAAGCACCTGGACAGATTTATTATGGTCGGTCAAGACGAAATTTTAAAATGCAGAGCGCCACTCTCTGGGTGCGTTTACATGGGACATCTCTGCAGCTATTTAGTCAACAACAAACTACTATTTGTTAAGGGTGATCATGCAACCCATTAACGCTCTATGTTAACTTGTATTTATTGACGTGTTATCGTAGTAGCTGTTGAAAGCCCGCAAACCGTAATTGGGGCTTTGGAGTAGGGGCCTCCTAAGAGGTGCGGTCCTTTTGCTTAGAAAGCTGCAGCTACTTCAGGCGTTCAATAGTGCTAGAAATATTCGTGTAGTACCGAGGGTGGTTTGCAATTTGCGTAGGTCTGTACCCATCAACCCGGTAGAATCACTACCGCATTTGCAGTCATCCTGAAGGCTGAGTCATCTGTGGAGCTAATGTATTACATTACGCTGTTTAGCAGCAAGGGTGCTGGTGATTTGAAGCTTTGCTGGTTATTGTTAGGTACCGCAGAAAAGGCATTATGTATGGATATTCATGGGTATCAGGATACAAATTGCGTACGTCAGAGGCGGAAACACGACGATTGCATTTAATAGTAATAATTGTATATCTAATATTATAAACGACTAATAAATGTAAATAATTATGTGTAAATGTTTTCTCGGAAACTACTCAAAAGATAGGAATTTTTCGGAAGGGGTTTCACCAAAATTGGTATATAGAGGGTTCTTGACCTCAGGAACTAAATGGTCTAAGTGAAAACTTGCTGAAAACCGTCATCATCATTTTTTCGAAAAACTATATATATATATATATATATATATATGCATATACACAAACACACACACACACACACACACACACACACACATATATATATATGTATGTATGTATGCATTAGTAAATTTGTTTTTGGAAACTACTCTAAAGATTTTCACCAAAATTAGTATATAGATGGTTTTTAACCTCATGTTTACAATGACCAAAGTCAAAATTTGCTAAAACGTCTTCACGATCGGTTTTCAAAACAATATATATATATATATATATATATATATATATATATATATATATATATATATACATTTATATATATAAATGTATTTGTAATTTTTTATCGAAAAATCCTTAAGGGTTTTCACTAAAATTGATATATTGGTGGTTAACCTTAGTAATCCAATAGCTGCCATTTTTTAAAGAAAAAGCTTTATCAACAAGTTTTCGAAAATGTTTAAGAAGTTCATATTTCCATAAATACATTGGACTCAAGCAAGAGTTAACTTTCACTTACTGTGCAAATACATCATTTCCCGGTTAGACCAGCATTTGCCTTGACAATCCATATCACAGAGGCAAACTTTTGTGTATGTTGGTATCTACTTAAGAACCTCTGTGTTTATGCTCAGCGTGCTATTTGTGCCATACTCTAGGATTAAAAGAAGGAGTAGCTTAATAATTATTTTGCAAAACAATCTACGTCACACGTGAACATAATATTTAAAATTTCAGACTCGATCATAGTATTATACTTTCGTAGATAGGTTTCAATAAATCAAATATAACGTCTTGTTATTAAAGATTCTTTATGCATTAAAGTTTTTTTTGTGAAATTAAACTGTTGATAAGTGAGTCAGTTAAATTTGTTTGTAAAAAACGAGTGCCTGGTTGTTTTAACTAACTCTTTTTACTTTAAATAATATGAGAGTCCAAGATATTATTCCTTCTACGTCTATTTAGAAAAATCATTTTGAGCTTTTTACCTTGTAACTTTCCTTTGTGCATTATTATAATCCTTCATGGGTTTACAAGATATAACTCCAAAGGTAGTTTGAATAAATAAAATCATATTACAACCATATCTCATTATAATGAACTTGGTTTTGGCGCTGGGGGTCGTCCATAGTGAAAGTCTGTTATAAAGTAGAATGGGAAAGTGGTTAAAATAGAAGTAAAATAAAGAACAACTGTAAACTGTTAATTAAAAAAAAATGAATAAAAGCATGTGTAGGTTTTATTACCAGCGAATAAAATTTTGTTAACCCACAAACTGTAAAATGTAATGGCAGTAGAAAAAACGATCCTTTATTACTTGTAGTGGGGGTTTCACACCAAAGCCGGACAGGGAGATTTCGAGCCGTGCGATAGTCGTTTGGTCACTAAATACGCAGTGTTTATATGGCAGTTGCACAAAGCCGTGCTGTGCCGAGCGATGCCGGGCGATGTAGAGTCGTTTTGTGCAGTCCTACCTGTCCCCAATTCAAGCGTTTTCTATCAATCGGGTCCTGCCTTCGTTCAGTCTATTTCAGTATTCCAGCCCAGTGAGTTAGGAAACAATATGCAATATATTGTTTCAAGTTTTTTTATTCTTTATATATTTTAATTCAAATATACTATTGTAGTGAGTGTTGCTATTGTAATATTAATTCGTTCGATTCAAGAAAGGCCTCCGTTGTGAGATCAATCTAGCAAGACGTTCCTGGATACAAATGTTC
Source organism: Prosapia bicincta (assembly GCA_036971475.1). Taxonomy (NCBI): domain Eukaryota; kingdom Metazoa; phylum Arthropoda; class Insecta; order Hemiptera; family Cercopidae; genus Prosapia; species Prosapia bicincta. The sequence goes on from JBAIZL010000008.1 coordinate 43,923,167, forward strand.
CGCTCGTTAATATCTAATACAGTTTTTAACACTCTAATATCAACAATAATTCAGTTGTTAACCATATTAATTTTCGTTTCTTCTTGAATAGAATTTAGATATTGTAGTAAAGAAAAATGGAAACATTTGAGGGACAGCTTTCAAAGTGAATTAAAAGCTCGGAGTTTCTCGTATAGAGTTAAGAACTGTCCAGTAGTCTCTTGAGCTTTATTGATATTGTGTGCCCAGTATCGCCTTCTTTCTCCCACACATTCATCCCAGTGAGAAACTATCCAATAACATCATCATTATCATAGTTGATGACGTTATTATTACACTACGTTGCAACAGAGTCTGACAGGAAGATAGCGCTTCTCACTACAAGGCTAGGAAACCTACTACGTGCAAACCGGCTTTAGTGCGACGCATAGCATATCTTGCTCAGCTTGGTATCGCATCGTATCGCACCGCCCTGCTCGGCTCAACTTTGGTGTGTACGTCGCCTTACAAAAGGAGTCTTCAGAATGATAGTGAAAACGTTTTGAGGGGGTTTCAAGTCGCTGACTTTTTGGGCATAGGAGGGTGTACATTTGTTTACAAAATATTAGTCAACAATCATTAAGTTAGTATAATAAATATTAAAGATATGTTTACACTACTTACATAATTCTCTTGTATCATTTTAAATAGTTTTAACAACAAAACAATGATATTTTTTTGGTCAAGACCTTCTGGGTTAGTAGCATGAAGGTTTTGTAGTAACATGGGTATTTTAGTGTTTTTATTAAAGAAACATATATAAACATTTGGTGAATTATATATTTGAGTTATATTTGAGAATATTATATTTTCTCTGCCTCTCCTACCATTACAATATCTTCCTTTCTTAACGGGTTTCAGAATGAGTCCATTTTCAAAACTTAAATAGTACTCAAAACCTAAATAGTAAAGGAGGACTATTTAAGTTTTGAAAATGATCTCATTCCGAAACGAGTCAACAAAGGAAAATATTCTAATACCTTGAATTATTCTCTCAACTTGCCATTTCATTTAAGTACATTTTGTATTACTTTTGTAAAATGACTAATCGGTAATGTATGGGGAGCCGGTTGTGTATAGTAAGCGGTAGTGTATGGTTAACCGGTAGGTTATGGGGAACCGGTAATGTATGGGGAACCGTTAGTGTTATGGGAACCGGTATGAAGAACTGGTAGTGTATGGGGAACCGGTAGTATATGAGGTACCGGTAGTGTATAAGGAACCGGTAGTGTATAGGGAACCGTTAGTGTTATGGGAACCGGTATGAAGAACTGGTAGTGTATGGGGAACCGGTAGTATATGAGGTACCGGTAGTGTATAAGGAACCGGTGGTGTATGGGGAACAGGTATGAGGAACCGGTAGTTCATGAGGAACCGATAGTGTATGGGGAACAAGTATGAGGAACCGGTAGTGTATGAGGAACCGGTAGTGTATGGGGAACCGGTATGAGGAACCGGTAGTGTATGGGGAACCAGTGTGAGGAAACAGTAGTGTATGGTGAGCCGGTATGAGGAACCGGCATTGTATCTGGAACTTTTTAAACCACACAAATATATCCGTTACTCCGTAATTCTGCCAGGAGTATAAAGTTTTTTAGGGACCCAACGACTGTAAAATATATAATACTAGCGTGAAATGACTTGCGTACTCCAGTGGGTTTTATGGCGATAGAATACATTAAGGATACCGAAATCCAAGGAGCTTCTACCTCGGGCTTAGTACTTCATTACTAGAAAGATGGCGTGGATTTCTTTCATGGAGAGTGCAGTTTCATTAGTCTTAAAGTTTATATTCACCGACAGTCGTAAGGTTAATTAAACTGTAATATGTAATAAATTAATCCAGGTAGTTTTGTACTATGTCTTGGAAACATTGCCACTAGCGACAGTTTCTACGGTGACTTCGGTAATCTCAAATTTGCCTCTCAGACACACAATTCTGCCTGGATTCTAGGCACTGTCTCATCCGTAATGGCAGTTACATCCTTATATGTTTATAAGGGTTGATGAGAAGGCAAACTGAAGTTTTTGTAATATTAACGACAATATTTATTCAGGTGTTTTCAAGCAAATAAGCCCTTTTAGGCTATAATGTCTATTTTTTTGTTATATTTCAACATTTGGTTCAACAGTTTTTATATACCAGTTTTATATTTATCTGAGTAGTCGTCCTCATAATAGTATAACAAACAGGCTTCTTGTTTGTTCCCTCTTTGGCCACCATCTGGGATTTACGCCTTTTGCCCACCAAACCGTTATTTACAGTGACTCCGGTTGGTCACTAAGAAAACCATAAGTATTCTTTGGCAGTAAATATATTTAGTTGGATATCATTTATTGGTAGATATCAGCATCAGTTAAAGATTCAGTTATTTCCCTTTGCCCCAACGTTTTCTACATTTTAACCGTCTTGAAACTTTACTAAACTCAAGTGAAAAAAATTTCTAATTTATTTCTTGGCTTATCGGTGCCTCAATTGTTCAAAAGAACTAAAAATATTTCATGAACATTATTTATAATTACGTCAATTTAACGACTCCGACAAACTTACAGTAACCTATATAAAAAGTAAGATAAAATAATGTATTTATAAAATATTTACAAATTCTTTATACAAATTCTTTATAAATCTATGCGAACACTTAATTTCAGAACTACTTTTTTATATATTTGCGTTTACGCAAATTTAAATATAACTGTAATCATGAAACCCTAAATTAGGATTATGGGATATTCCGTCTATGTATTAGGAACAATATGGGACATTTCGTCTTACATAGGGGACATTTCGTGAAACAATTGAAGCAAAAAGTTCTTTGTCTGTGACGCAGAGTCAGTCTTGAGGAAATCGGGAAATAGTTTAAAATTTAGTCTCCAGAAGGAGAATGCGTTTCTTGAAGGAGATTTCTTTGAATGAATATTTCTTGAATGCTTTCTTTTGTAGTAGGATAAAATATCCTTATATTTTGTATTTTAGTTGATGAGTAACTTTTCAAAATATTTATTTCCCGTTCCCAAGTGTTCGATTTTAGTAAGAAAATATGTACCGGGCGATGCAGGAAGTCATTTGTAATACGAAAATATTATAAATGCTATCGCTCACGCCCCAAATATTAAATATTTTGGAAAATAGTAGCTCTCCCCCCCCCCCGCTCTACGGCTCACCTAAAACTTTACAAATTCAACGTTTTGGCTTTATTTTTTCGATGTAGCTACTCGCGAAATGCCCCGAAATGCAATTAAAGTTGCTGGTGACTTCCAACAAATTACAAATTTTGAACTTTATCACATCAATTCAATACGCTTTGCGTGGAGTAACTTTTATCTTCTTTTTTGCGATAGACATAGAAGGTGTGTTAATGCTCAATGCAATATTATCGGTTTTGTGCGTGGAATGTCGTATGTAAGTGTTTGTTTCCTCCTTTATAATAATTTTAAATAGTTTTATAATTGTAAAATTGTGTGGGGGGGGAAAGTGGTGTCGTAGGTCATATAGTGCTTTGTCGAAGTTGAGCTTTATTTTAAATTCGTAATTTTTGGGAGTTTAAAGTAAGTTTAATTATATTACGAGACACTTTGCGAGATATTAAATAAAGAAAATAAAGCCAACTCTTTAAATTAGTAACGTTTCAAGTGTTCTGGGGAGGGTGGGAATTACTTTTCCCCTGAATTTTTAATTTTTGAGGCGTCAGCGAGAGTTTTTATAATTTTTTCCGAATCCCAGAAAGCTTTCTGCGTCGCGTGGTATAATTGTTTTTCTCAAAAATCGAACACGTGTGAACGGGAAATGCATAGTCTTTTCAAAACGGTTACTTCCTTTCAAAGACTGGCAACCGTTAATTTTTTGTATTTACATATATACTTTTATGCAAGCTTACATATTTAAATCTTTACATTTAAACCATTGATTGTAAATGTTGCAAACCATAAGTCACGATTATAGTTTTATAAAAATAGGTTCGTTTATAAATATAAACGAATCTTTATGAAGTCAATAATTAAAAAAAAACCGAGCAATTTATTTTACTAGATTTGTCCTGCCAAATAGTAAAAATACAATTAAGGTACAAAGTCTTGTTAAAATGGGTTTGCAAAAAACATAATTAAGTTTTTAAACAAGTAATAAAAAAACAAAAATTTAAGTAAATTCTTATGTTTAACAAAGCATTATTTATGATATTGTGTTGTAACCATGGCAACAGTTTAAGGTTGTATAATGGAGGTTAGTCGATAACCAGAGGGGAAAAAGAAATTAATTAAATCTTTGGAAAATACATTTCTAGGTGTTGGAAAGTCGGCGCAGTGCCAAGGAGCGCTAGACTTTGAATATGAAGATTCTCAGTTCGAATTCGGCTGGAACCCACAAATTTTATAATTTAACTATGGAATAAATATTTGAAAAAAACTGCTTTAACATCAATTGTCATCTACTATAGGTTAAAAAGAATGTGTTTTAACTAGATTGGATGAATAAAAACTTATTTTGTGAATTAATTTGTACAAGTTATATATCAGGAGAGTGTGAAGTAAAAGAAGGAATTTAATGAATAACTTTAAACTAACTCACTATTAAAAATATTCTTTTATCATCCGGTTTCCGAAGACTTGTGTCGTCATCGTCAGTGACACGACTACAATATTGCAACTGTAACTACAGTACAAATTGAAAAGTTTACGCGTATGATAAAAAAGGGTAAAAATTTATATTAGCAAGCCATTTAGTTATAAGTATGAAAACATTCCTAACCATGTCCTAAACCTATTTTGATAATTTTTTTACTTTTTTGTGACAGAAAGTTGTTTTCTATCAAATTTTAGTTGGGTCTGGTTTGAGTGCGCAGTAGTAAGTACTACATCTGTCAGGTTACGCGGACCGTACTACGTATACATCTTTACTATATTCCTATAAAATATCCAGTCAGGATAGATTTACTTGTAATTTTATTCAATAATACTAAATATCTATATTAAAATATACCTATAAAGTATCCAGTCTGGATAGATTTGGTTTTAATGTTATGCAACTTGTAACCAAACAAATCTACACATGTAACGTAAAAATAGAAATCTAGTGACGTCACCTGGCAAAAGGTAACACTCCGCCAAAGCAGACGTCTAAATATGTCCAAATCTAAATAACTACCAATGAAATATTTTTATCGTGAGCTATCATAAATTTATATATTTATTTGAAACCTCAACTCACATTGCAGCTCAATAATTACCTAAGAATTAAGTTTACTGAGTAAACCAGTCTCACGTCACTTACATTGTTGCTAATCCGATGATATTGGTGGTCATTGCCTTATTTCAGAAAAATGTTAGATTGTGTTACAAGATTTAAATTTATCTTTCTTTCTTTCCAAGCAATCGTTTTTTTAACCTGCTTCTTTGTAGATATTTGTAACAGGTTGTCATGCAGTATAACATAGTGATCTACACATAGAGCAGTTAGTGAGTCAAGATTATGTTAGACTATTGTGGGATTTAACCACTGTTTCTTCCAATATTTATAATCATTTGCTTCTTGTTTTGTATGTTGTTGAGTAACGTATGTTAATACGAAAAGAATCAGAGTTGTCCACACTTTGTTTAGCATTAGTCAAAACAGTTTTGTTCTTATTCTGTCAAAACGATATTAGTTTTTTTTTAAATACTTAAAATGTTTATTAATTTCTTATGTATCTGCTTTATGGCACTGATAAAAGTATTATTTATGAAAGGAACGCTAACAACTCACAATTAACTCACAAATAATTATATTATGCATTCAGTGTTGTACTAACTGACGCAAAGACGCTGTACTCTATAAAATGGCTTCGTACTTACCATTTCCTTTGCTTTCATTCAGCCGTTTACGCCTAATTTTACCATAAAGAAACAGCTTTGTATTTTCCCCAGAGTTGAGGCATATATTGTACTTTCCCAGCGGCAAGTATATAAGTAAATTGGAAGTTATAGTCTGTTGCTGAAATGCGCCGTAATTGAATTAGGTTAGGCTTTTAAAACTTTTTTATATAAAGACTTAATATAAAAAGGCGTCTGAAATTCATTACGTGGATCTTTTGGTGGAAATTCTCCGCTGGGAAACATCTGCTCAACTTAGTTTCAGTTATCATTAACATTTTAATAATTGGAGAAACAATAACATTATTAACAGCACTTACTGGAACTTATATAACTTATAAGCATGTGTTGTGAATAATTACTGAATCATATGTGTCTACGCATATTTCAAGATTGTATGTTAATTCATACCGAAGCTAATTTATCATCGTATTTATCTAATATCGACCTTCCCATGCAAGTCAGTGTCTTGACAGCTCTTATCAAGTTTGCAGGAATGTATCTATTCTGACCCACTACCTCCCGTCTCGCCTACTACGATCTCTCAAGGCCAAGTGCACGGTGTCGTGGACCGCGCTAACTATACTTTTCGTTGATTTAGCTACGCTAGATTAAGGTTTAGGTGTAAGACAATTTAGCTCCTGCTTGTTACTAGCGAGTACCAAAGAGTCGTAAACATATATTTTCTGTTCCTCCTTTTATCTTCATTCCTTCGATGCTTTCACTATCGCTGTCATTTTTACAGCCTTCTTAAAGCATACTTTCTTAACGAACAAGACACATGCGAATGAATGTTTGCTGTGAAAATAAAAAACTGTGCTCACTTAATATCATGTCATTGCATTTGCCATTAAAGTAAAATAGAACATTTATTATTTTATAACTTGTATTAACTAAGAGTATTAAAATTAATCCGGAAAATATACAGCTCAATAAGTACATAGTGCTGTTATAGCTACGTATATTTGTAAGAAAATTGGACTCGGAGAAGCACAGTGGAATTATCAAGCCTAAGACATTCGCGTGTTTTAGTCTGTTCATGTTAAATGTAGATAAGTTTAATTTATGGCTGTGTTTGCAACTTTTCAGGAAAATAATGAAGCAAAACAAGAGAGATAAGAACTGTTTGGGAGGTTGTGTGGCGGGCTGCCAAACCGATTTCTTGTGTTGATCGATGTGCTGCTCCAGGTCGATAGTACCTTCTTCTCGAATTTGTTGACAAAATTTTATACAGAACTGGGAAGTTTTTAAAAGTTGTCGCGATAAACTGTGCAAGAGATTATAAAGCATTGAGTTAATATAAAGCCTTAAAACATGGCCGTGGAAAATTATTATGGCAATGGTTTGTGTAGCTTTAGTTTACTGGTCGTTGACAGAAAAGGACTATATTATGACTTGAAGTTCATAGATACAGGTTTATAGTACTTTCTCGAATATCCGTGAAAATTCGTAATATGACTCTAACAGTTAATTGAGGTTAGCAATACACGATGTAATTTCGTAAATTTTATAAGGAGTGTGTTTGAAAGATTTTCAACTATGCAGATGTTTTTAAATTAGATAATACTTTCTCTCTCTCTCTCTCTCTCTCTCTCTCTCTCTCTCTCTATATATATATATATATATATATATATATATATATATATATATATATATATTTATTTATATTTATATATATAAATATTTCAAATAGCAATTTTTTTTTAATTTTTATATTTTTTAAAGCTTTTCGCCAAATTATATATTAGCATCTTAGGTAATAACGATATAACAAATTTTTTATAAAAGTTAAATTTTTATATATGTGAAAACGTGAACTCGTATGAGAATATTAGTGCTTACAATATTGTGAGTATAAGTAGGGTTTAAATAGGGACATGAAACTTCCTGGCTGATGATATGTAGAAAATTATTGCATCATGTGGTCAAAGTTACTAACCTAAAGTAAACGTACTTTCTAATAGGATTAAATGAAAAATCTAGCCGGTACAAGGAATGGGGAAAGTTAGGTGGAATTAGTTATAACTATGAAGCAAAAAACTAAAGAGCCACGCTAGGTTTTCAGTTCTGCGCATGAGCTGTCGATGTATTCCTGACCTACAAACATAACCTAACGGTACGGTAATTTTTTAATAGTTACATTTTAGTAAATAATATAAGTATTTACAGATAGGCACTTATTTTATTAGGAAAGGGTGCACAAAATAAATTATATATGATCTCGTTTCTATATTGCAATTTTCCGTAAATCTGACGCTTCGTGTTAGAAATGTTTTTGGGAATGACTTTATCGTTTTGACCTAGCTTGGGAATAGACTACAATTATGATATCACCGGCAGGGCCTCTTACCTGAAGAACACTCACTCTCTATCGAGGTCCACTCATTACACCACAATGTGTAACAAAATTATATGGAAAAGTAGATGTAATGAGGTACGGAAAGTACATAATGAACCTCCGTTCCTGGTGTTAGGCAAAATTATGGGATCTGATTGTCAAAGTCGATTTCCTGCAGGATACTTGCTCTCAACCTAAGTAAAGGGGAATTCTGCCAGCTACCCGGTACATATGGATAAGGTTCACCACTAAAAATTAAATCTTACTAATAATTATTTTTAAACCCCTATTGTCATGAATATTATGTAGTTTAATTTTAACCCTAAACCTTTTCCCTAATAACTTAAAATTAGGGGAATTTGGAGCTAGAATTAGATATAAGATCTTCTATAAGATTACAGAAAAGATATAATCTGTAGTGGCAGGAAAGTGTCAAGGATAACACTTGTCTTGGCAACATATAGCCCTAGTTTGGCCTCTGATGGGCGACGGGTTAAAATAACCTTACTGCTCTGCTACCAGACAGATTATTGTGGACCAACACGGTAGCCAAGATTATTTGGAGAGAGTAATGTCATCTTAAAGGCAGCGGGATGAATGTTTACCGGCTATTTTAATGCATCGTGTGATATTACGCTGTAAACGTCTAAGTTAGTACAAGGGAGGGAATAGTTTACAAAAGGAACTATTTGTTTGCAAACGTGATCATGTAAAATGATGTCTTTGATTAAAGTAACGACATTTATAAACTAACATTTTTACGGAAGCAAAAAACATACACGATTAAAGCAGAAACTGATTTAGAAAAATATTAATGATTTTAATGCAACAGCTTTTTTATGAGTGACGACTATGTTTGCCAATGTTGCAATTCTTCGTTGACTCTGTAAATCTATACTATTATATAAATATCTAATGGTGTCTGTCTGTTAGAGTGTGTTTGTGTGTGTAATGAAATTTTACATTTACGATCTTAGAGTCCCTGGTTAACACATAGGCCTATTTGTATGTATAGATTTCATCAGGGCACCCCCCCCACTGGCCTTTAAAACCCCTTAACACTCAGTTCTTTATACTCCATACTCCATCAATACTATCATATTAAGATCTATTGGTGTGTGTGTGTGTGTGTTTGTTACTCAGTTACGAAAAAACTACCTAACCCATTGAGCTGAAATTTTACATGGACGTTCTTAGGGTGCCTGTTTAACACAAAAGACTATTTTTATTTATAAATTTCATCAGGACGCCTCCTCACTAACCTTACAAACTTCATAACACTCACTTATCCTATACTCTATTATATACTTGGCTTAATCAACTGAAAGTAAATGTGTTTGTAATCACCTGTAAAAGTCACTTTTAAACACTACTAAACAGGTGATAGTAAATGTGCGTTGTTCATCTTTCAAGGTTAGTTATACTTTAAAAAATGTTATATTACAAACAGAAGCTACTCCTTCTCTTGGTGTTTCAAGACAATAATCGGTAAGTGTATAAACTACAGCGTGTATATTTATTGAGATTTAATTTCAGTAAATTAAATTCAACCCAAGTACAAATACAAAATAAATCAATACAAATATACGTCAGTCCCTTACGAAGGACGGGTAGTCTGCTATTGTAAGAATAAAGTATATTTATCTGAAGACAAAGCTTTGAGCGCAGTTTGTATCTGCTTTAATACAACGTTTCTAAGATATCGCATTTTCACTTTATGAATAATTTATCGATAGTTTATTCCAAGAAGACAGAAGCGTATTAACAAAGTGAATAGACTGTCTTTCCCGTCAAAGTAAAGGGCCGGCTTTATACCGTCGTAGTAACTGTGAAAATAATTATTGAAAAAGCTTCTGAACGGTTTGTTTTAAGAGAAACGATTATGTGTAAATAATTCTGTTTATAGTAATCCAAACTATTAGTATGTATTAATTAAAGTAAAGGAGAATGAATTTAAAAAAGTGTATTGGTTAATTACATTAAATATTAAGGAATCAATGATGAACATTTTTTCAGTTATTTTATGTACTATTAACGTTTAAAGCGTTATAAGGTGGCTTTCTAAAGTGTATTTTCTGGGTTGTATTCAAGCATATAGCGCATTACAGTGTTGTCGATGCCTTATCGTTTAAGCTTCTTATCAAATCTACGTGAAAAGGGTCCGTTTACAAGTGGATGCAGAAGTGGATTTGCTTTATTCTGGAAATCTCTCCAAACATCCGGTATTTTCTTCATGTGCATTCTTCGCTGCTAACGTTGTTTTTTGTAATTTTAACTAAGGTAAGTGTTAATAGTCAACTAGATGACAACGCGAACTGTCAATACAAGTAACGGAGCAAAGACAGTCACCTAGTGCCTGGTCATCTGCATCACTCAATATTTCATTTATTTAACAGGCTATCATCATTACTGTGAGTTAAAGGCTTTTTCTTTGAGTCATAATTTCAATCCCTCTCTGCTTACCTGACCGACTCCATCATTCCTTCGTAAGTCGATTAAAGATACACATTTATAAATCCACACATTCTAACCAATCGACCTTAGGGGGCCTGGTTAGCTTTTCTCTGAACACTTACCTTTTACTGAACGTTTTACAAATAGTAAATTGACACAATAGTTGAAAGTAATTTACAGATAGTTGTTAAAAAGTCATATGTATTTACTGAGGAGACCTCGTTATAGGATAATACGTACGTTCCTGAAAGTCGTTCGGAAATATAGGCGTATGACCTATAGCAGTTGCGAGTTCTCAATATAGTCCGTTCTTTCAACGGAAGTGCCTAATAGGTGGAATATGTCTATAGACATATTAAATATGTTGAAGAGAAAAAGTTATATGATGGCGATGTGTGCTTTATCGAGGGGGTGAAAGTATTTAAACTCAAAATAACCCAGTAAATCGATAGAGAATTTAATGTCAAGAAAAATATGTTCTATAGACGTTTCTCGGTAAGTGAATATTTTCCGTGTTATTCGCGATTGCAGTTATTGATTGTCCACCTACAAAATGCATGGTTGCGGGCGGTTTTCAAAAATAACTTGAAAACATTATATTTTAGCCGTAAATGTCATAAGAATAAAAAATAAATCTGTTAAGGCAACAAATCGAAAAATGTGTTTTGAGTTTTTATCGAAGCAATACAACCCCAGTTACTACCTGATGAATATGGCGGTTTATTTAAGCTTGGAAACTAACGATATCATTAATTAACATTAAAAGGGAAGGTTTTTCTAAAATAAAGTATTTAGGCCTATTAAGTTATGAAACAAGGATTATCTTAATTGTTGGAAAAACCAAAATTTAAATTAATAAGTTTTTCTACAAAAAACAAAAATAAGTGATTTTTATTTTATATAATCACTTAAGCAATAGTTTATGACTATCCGAACTTTTTATTTAGTAAATTTGTTAAAACCTACTGAAACAGCGTTTTCGATCGCTATGTGCCGATCTTCATCAGTGATTTCTGCTTGGAGATGTTGGATCAAGCGGTGACCGTTTTAAAGGTAGGTTTTCGATAGTATCAAAGAGTATGTGTGATTTGTATTGTGTTTGTTCGTTTAATATGTTTGTATTTTGTGTTTTTGTGTGTCTGTAAATTTCATATTATTCTAGTGTGTTGAGATGTGGTCCTTTTTGTTGATGTGTAGGATTTCTACATTATGATAAATGTCTGTGTATTTGTGTCCTGTTTCTTTTAAGTGACTTTAAAATGTTGAGTTGGTGTTATGTAAGAACACTTCGACTCTTTGTTTAAAGCTGCGACCTGTTTTTAAACGAACAAACATAGTACAAATCATACATACTTTTTGATACTATCGAAAACCTACCTTTAAACCGTCACCGCTTAACCCAACAACTCCAAGCAGAAGACACTGATGAAGATCGGCACATAGCGATCGAAACGTTCTGTCTCAGTAAGTTTTAACAAATTTACTAAATAAAAAGTTTGGATAGTCATAAACTATTGTTTAAGTGATTAATAAGATTCATCGAACGTAATGTACTACAAAATTCAAGAAAAAAAATTATACTTGACCTACATAAAATTAGCTTTATTTATGTACTAACAATAGGCCTTCTAAGATAGCTATTGTAGTCAAAGTGAGTCTCGAAAAACTTTATAAGTAGGATCCCAAATTTAGTTGCGAAAATATATAGGGAACATCATTCCATGATACATTGTACTGTGCAGTATAGGGTAGGGTAACCAGAACCTTTCTTTGTTCGAAGGTTTAGGATAAAATAAACTCATAATTTTAATGGACTTCAAGACATAGGTGTCGCGAAAAAACGAACAGTGAAATAAACTATCATTACAGATTTTCTACCTGCGGAATTATTTCACACTTTTTGTAAGACAGTTTGAAATGTTTTTTTAAAATATTGTTTTGTAATTAACATTTTATAGTGTTTTATAATATATTTTTAATGTTTACATAAGTTTGTATTTATTTCTATACTTTTGTATGGTTCTCTCTCTTTTATGATCGTCAGCTAAATCCAGGTGTTGAAATATGAGAGAGTACAGATACAGTGCCTTCATGTCACCATTTTCTTCATATTTCTTCAATGTTTTTTCAATACATTATCCGCTATCTTATACTTCAATTTTTTTGTTTTCCTTCAAAGCTTAACTGTAATGGATATTGGAAGTGTAGCTTGGTCGCTTATTTCGGCATCACTTGTTTGCATGGCTTTGGCGGCAGTAGCGGTAATTTTGTAGATTATTTCGCACATTCCGTGAAGGTCGCTTAATTCACTAGTTGATTGTTTCATATATTTAAGACATCAAGGCCTGTTGAGAAAATATTTTCATTTTTGAATAATCTATGGCTTTTCCTAGAGCAGTTTATAAAATGGGAGAAACAAACGCAATGTGCCTAAAAAGTAGGTTTATATAGATTGCTTTTCTTGAGGAATTTCATTCCTGCTGAGCAACTGTAGATATGCTGAGAGTATGACACGGATATTGTTTACTTTCTTGTTCTACTAAACATTTCCTCTTTAATATAACAGTATGGGCATTGGTAATGAAAAATGGTCATTTACTTACATTATTCGTGGCAGAGTCACTATTAACTGTAAACAGGGTAGTAATAAAAAAAACATTTGTTTCATAATATCATGATGAATATTGTTGGTGTTTTTTCTTTCGAAATAAATTTCAATGTTTCTAATAACGGAATTATATAAAGCTCATGGAAGAGCTAATGGAAGAAAATTGTAAAACGAGATAAAAACTACATTAAAACCTCTTTTTTTTAAACGATGAGTAACTTACGAGAAGAGGGAAAGACGTTATGGAGATTAAAAAAAAACATTTTTGATAAAATAACTAAACATTGGTTTCAGTCGAAGACCATAATGCAGAGCAAAATGTTTGAGATTGTATACAACAATTTGACAACACGGCACAGAAGCTGTTTTAATCGGATTTTCTGTTCAACAAAGGCTTTTTGTTTTCACTAAAGAGACGATTGATCAACGAAGGAGTGTATTTATAGAAAAAAGGACGCTCAGAAGAAAAGATTGAAAATGGGTTGGAAGAGGGGTAAATCTTTTAATTATCTCGGGGGTATAACTTAAGGCAATAGTCATCCTTGAATCATTTGTATACGTCTTTGTACACTTTTTAAAACGCGTCCGGGAAAGTGTGCAAACTAATACACAGAACGTAAATAAATAATATAAACAAAAATGAATGTTTGCCTGTATGTCTCTCATGCGTTCTTAAACCATTCACTCGATCAACATGAAACTTTGGGAAGTTATTTAATACCCTCCTGGAAACGGTCTGGCATATTTGTAGCTCTGTTTTCGCCGGTGCTAAATAAAAACATTAAAAATGCGCCCGCCTACTTTTCTGTCAGAACATTCGGTAACTTAAAATGAAATTTAGATTTAATAATACATATGCATCTAATAACCAGCTGTTTTAACGCATAAGTTATATTACTTTATTAATAGGTACAGAATTGGACTAATTTGTTTTGTTTTGAGGAAAATACGAAATAGGTTATTTTCTTTACGCTTAAGCTCTAGAAATAAATACTGATTAAAATTGATTTAGAAACTATGATGTTATATGTAGTGGAAAATGGCTATAGTTGCTTTCCAGAAACAGTAACCACAAGCACAGGGTTTAATAGATCTAAAATCTACAGAACATTGTTTTACATTACAATAATCTTATAATTTGAAAAAAAAATATTTTACTTTTTATCCATGATCTCATTGAATATTTATAGGTAAGTTAGGACAACGTCTGTCGGGTCAGCTAGGTCCATAAATACTAAATTAAGTTTAGCTAAAGTGAACACATTCATTGACTGTAGGCGGTACGAAGTTCTCCGGGTCAAATAGTAAATAATATTTCTCTATTGTTTAAACTATGTTAATAATTCGAAATTACGAATAGTTTCAAAACTTGTTTCACAATTTTATGTAATCAGTCAGAAGGTTAGGGATTAGGGAAGGATTGGATTCAGGTAGGATAAAATGGGAGTTTTATAATGTCCCTACTTTGGTAGAAGATGGAGCCAGGATCAAAGTATATCGTGTCGGGATCAGTGGTAAGGAAAGAGAATAGGATAATGTGTTTATGTATTTATTGAAATGTATAGAAGTAATACGTAAGGCCCACTAGCTTAATTATAACTATAATCGAAACAAGAAAAACTAGTCTTCATTAAAATTTCACGTAGTAACATTCATTTAGCGATTGAATTCCACTTGTGTTTAAAGGGCAATTAATTACAGACTGGAATTACCTCTCGTTAATAACAAAAAGCCCAGGGAGAACTTGAAACCTATCGATACACTTAATTTTAGATTCAGGTTCGAGTCTCGAACTTCCAGTGTCGATATTTCGAGCTTCTGTAAAATTTGAGCTTATTTCCTTGAGCCGGTTTTATTTATTTAAAGAAAATGATGAGTCGAGCTTCCAAGAAATGTTTATATCAATACCGTATGCAAAAGAAATAAGTTGGACTTCACATAAGTGTTCTTATAAAGTTCTATAAACTATTTTGTGCATTTTTAATTATACTATTAGAGAACATTAAAACTCCTATTCTTTTTTAAGGGACAGGAACGTATTTCCGTGTAGTCCGAGTGTTCTGTAATACGAGGGGGTCTCGGTCCCCTCTACCTCGAATTATCGAAACTCTACTGTACGCCTTTTCCCTCTTGAGATCGTGTTAAATTAGCAATGCTCGTGTCATTGTGTTAAAGGAGACCGAGCTATCACAATAACTTTTACGTCCAAGTAAATTACACTGCGAAGGGATGCTGGCAGGAATAGTATAGCGTAAAATAGTCGTTACAGATTGTCAGGGAGTTGCAGTTGGTAGCTTGGCTGGAGATTTAATGACGAAAGCAGAACGTAGCAACTGATATTACTACAATCCTACAATGATAAGATTTAATTCTGGCCATGCGCAACATATATCTTTAAAAAATGTTAAAAATTCATAACGTTGGTAAAAATATGTTATTTATATGTTTATAACACACACTCAGACACACACTCAATCAATAACGTATTCAAAGCATATATTTCTTTAAATCTACTCTCACACGAACACGCGCGTGCGAATGCACACACACATTATATATATATATATATATATATATATATATATATATATATATATATATATATATATATACTAATAGGTTTTCAAATAAAATGGAGAAAAGGACAATATAATTAACTAAGACGCTTATCTGTGCGCCAGAGATATCTTATATCCTTCAGCACAGAGAACATAACTATATAACAAGGGTCTACAAGGACTAGGGATTCTATAATAAACAATTGCGTAGTTAATTGAGACACTTCTCGTCTGTAGGCAGTTTCAGTACACTTATTCACGCCCCCTTTGAAAATCTTCTACTCCCCCGACCCAGCGGGGCCTACTTTTCAGTTTGAGAAACTCTGGACTAGCAGAACTGAAATCGAATAAACCAGATGCTGCCTGGATTGGCCACACTACGAAAGTAAATAAGCACAGAAGATTTCAGTTTCAAGTTGAAAAAGATTTTACCTCCTCAAAAGCATTTCATGTTTTTTGTCTCTTGAAGAGTTAATCGTCGTTTATCCTACATTACTGATACCGCAACGGTTATGATAGGTAAATAGCTCGTATATTTAAATACGTTGATTATTTTAATATACTACGTGGGGGCTTTCCAACTCGGGTACCTGAAACTCGGGAACGCGGGAAGGTACTGAAAAATTAAACCATTTTTATTTCTTTCTGTTCGTGTCACGATGTGATTCGACGTTAAAAAAATATATATATCAGTGCTACGTTGTTAGATTTTGGGATTGGTGTTGAAATGGAATTCTAAGAACTTTCAAATACTGCTGTAAAGATTCTTATTGGGGTTACAACTACATAGGCCTACCTATGTGAAAGAGGGTTTTCGGGCTTAACATATCTAAAAGGTAAGTACAGAAACAAGCTTGATGTTGAGGATGATTTAAGGTTGTACTTAACTAAACTTGAGTCGAACATTGAGTAACTGTGTGAAAAAAATGCAAGCCTATCCTTCTCTTTAATCTTTTGAAAAGATAAATAAAGTTAAACATAATATTTAAAACACAAGAAATATATACAACTCACAATTATAAAAACTTCAAGTTCAAGTTCATTTCAATGTCATTATGTCATCACCTTCAGGGATCCTACCACAAACAAATTGAACATAACCTATAATATTTTAACAAAAGTAGGAGCCGAATATTGTTAATATTCTTTACAATAAAATTACCATTTTTTACAGTAACGGTAACACACACATTAACAAAATATAAAAAACCTAAAAGGTTATGTTATCCTATATAATAATTATGTCTCGTTATAGGTTTCTTCTGTGATTATTATTATTTGTATTAATCAATAAACGATGGGAAAATCATCAAAGCCTCTGAGATTGTTCTAGTTTTTTCAAATAGTGTTCTTTATATGTGGAGTTTTCTACGCCCCCTACTATTGAAAGAAGTCCTCCCACCCACCCTTCACTTTACACTATAAATAAATGGCATGGGTATTAGAAAAAAATCGAATATTATACATATTGAAAACAATTTATTTATTTATACATACTTTTACAAGAATAAAGATATAACATTTTAAATTTTAATTTGCAAGTGAAATTTTAACAGATAACAGAAATATCTGCTAACAAGATGCTTGAGGTTGCATTTTTTACACTAGCATGCGTGCTTGAGGTTGTATTTCAGTTAGGGTAAAATTCAAGCAATTAGCAACATCAAGTTTGTTTCTATAACATTAAATATATTTAATTTATCTTATTATTTTATAATTGGTTTCGCGCGCCCTGACTCGCCTTCATGCCTCCTTTCATGCCTTCTCCCATTTTGGGAACCCATGTTCTATACAGACAATCGCTTTATTTTTGTTGAGTGCTTTTTCCATTTTCCAAATCAAGTAAACTACAACTCGCATTTCATTCCACTGTGTCTCACTCAGTGATGCTTAATACAGTTATACGTATCGTTAAAGATGAAATCTTGTCTACTATATACTGCACCATCCAATAACCTAGTGGGTCTACTTGTAATTGGTTGGGAAGAGCGTGTGGGTTACAACATTCAAAACTAATCTTCACTAGTAATAGATTTAATTTTATTATTTTAATGTGCTTAAGGTTAATGACAGATCACAGACTAATTCATCCTTATACAAATACACACTACGTTTTGATTTTCTACCAAAAGCCACATACGTGTAATATTAAGCCATAATTTACAGTCGTTAATATTCATAAACCATAAATTTAACATAATTAAACTATAATATTTCATTAATCTAAATAAATATTAACATATACAAGTCAAATTGCACTACTAGACAAGCCAATTTGAATACAATTAATGTAGATAAACCACAAACAAATCCATACTTATTCTTCACAAAGGCAACGTTTAAATATTAAACAACTACAGTCATTATATTACATACAATTCTTACATAAAAAGGTATATACAAAAATGTTAAGTTTCATTTATATTTTACATACTAGAGATTCATATGCAGATGGAAAATCATTTAATTCTGTCAATTTATTCAAATAATGTCTTCCTTGTTTTTTTTATATACATTTCAGCAAAATTCTCCTTTTTCCAGTCTGTTTCTTTAGGTATAATATCTATTAAAGTTGCTTGTTGTAATCACCTTGAATTCACTGGTTTAACTATAATTAAAAGATACGTAACTAAGTGATTAGGTAAGGGCTTACTTGCTGATGCGTTTCGAAACAATCGTTCCTTTTACGAAGCAGAGCCTCTATCTTGTATACTTTGAGTTTCGTACGTCGATAGAGGTTGATTACTGGGTTAAAGGCTTTGCTTCGTAAATGGAACAATTGTTTCGAAACGCGTCAGCATATAAACCCTTATGTATTCATTTAGTCAAGTATCTTTTAATTATAATACAATATCTATGTCATCCCAGTCAATCTCATGTACATTAGCAAATTCCTTAATGTGTTCAGAAATAACGTTATAATATTTTGTTAATTTAATTTTGTTAAAACGTACTAACATAAAACATTTCAACGTAATAAAATTAATTTTTAAAACACCGAATTGTAAGAGTAAACATTTATTTGAACACAAAGTGTTGGAAGATTACTCTACGATACATTCTGCTAATTAATTCCAATAAAAGAGAAGGGGAATAAACGAGTTCGCTAAAATACCTCGGCGAGGTAAACCGTGAAAGTAAATTAATTAAATTTTGTGTTTCGCGATTTGCCCACGCCATCGTGTTAGGTTTGCTGTTGCACTCACACCAAAGCGGTTGCTTTTATAACAAATTAAGTGTATATAACAAATGTTAACATTAACATTTACCACGAGCGTTTATTGCGTGCTAATTTTAGTAAAAATATCCAACGTGTTTTAAAATGACTTATTCGTTGTATACATTTAATGTAATACAGAGTAGGCTCGTTTTAAAGTAAATGGTTTTATAATCTCCTTCAGTGCTAGATTTCACAGCTTTCTCAGAGGGTGACACTAATATTCTTACAGTAAATATTGTGTCCCTTAAACGTGACGTATTCATAGAACATAATTACAATTTAAAAACCCGTTCTTTTACTTAGTATGATTAAACAATTTTATATACTTTTTGTAATTTAATTTCTAACATATAATCATATATAAACATATAATCAGTGTAACTGAATACTACATATTTATAAAATCCTAACCTTTATCTTTATTTAATATTATTTTCAATTATAAAAATATCCTAACAAAAAACTTCATTTTTGAAAGACGAGTAATTATTATTATTTGTTTAATACAATTTGTTTGTTTCTTATTGTTAATAATTTGAAGTTTTGAATCATATTTAAATAATATTTTATTAAATTTGTTCTGTTTTTAATGATTATTGGGAGGTTTGTATTGAGGTTGTTTTTATTGAGTTTTTCTCTTCATATGCATAAACGTTACCACTTTGTGTAGAATTTTGATACAGTTTAGATCTTACAGTATTTATATTTCCTAACTATTCATACATTTGTTTTTCCACTACAGAACTTGTATATTTAAACCATTCATCATGAGCATCATCCACTTCCTATACCTGTGGGTAGCTGGTAGAAACCTCCCTTCTCTCTAGTTCGGCCTAGCTTTATTTAGGTAACCAAGCCTACCGACGCGAAAGCTTAGTTCTCCCCTAGCAGCAAATAATAAAACAGTTTTCTTAGTCCTTCTTCTTTCCATGTAGACTTTGTTTTTACCGTTGTTTTTACATGGGTTTGAAATCGGGAGGGACTTTTCTATCACGCCAACACAGGAGAAGTCTACTTGAGGTACGGCTACTCTTCAAACATGATCTTCCTATATTATCTACCTGGAGGTTCAATGTCACCATTGTAATTAAATCTATATTCACAAGTCTTCATATCCTTCACACTTACACACTTCCTTCTATAGTCACTCATCCTATTTTCAATGAAAATACAAAGTTATATATATATATATATATATATATATATATATATATATATATATATATATATATATATATGATTGTTAAATTAAAAATATTTCAAAAACAAGAATCCCTTTAATACTATATATTACTTAAAGCTCATAATATATGTATTAAAAGTATTCTTGTTTTTTAAATATGTATAATTTATTAACTATATTACAATAAAACAAATCACCATATTAAATATATTAACATATATATATATATATATATATATATATATATATATATATATATATATAATGGCATATTTTTTGTAAAGTGTGTATTTTTATAATTTAACAAAGTTATAAGCTGCTGGAGAGTATGGAGAGTATGCTTAAAGCATGAGGTGTCCCTGGTTTTGTGACAGCAAGTTATCTCCTACATCCACTACCGAGGCGGTTATGGGATAAAGGGTTATGTAATTACCCTAACCCTACCCATATTGACAATCCTCTGCTAACCTTAATAGTGTTAATAGTCGTAACAATTGATGAAAAAATAATACCTTTTACAAAGAGAGTGGTTTTATCATACCTACCATCAGATAGACTTTTACTTGCATCTTCTATGTATTTCTGAATTAGATTAGTTCATAACTAAGGTATAGGTAAAATTTTATAAGCTGGTACTGGGGGGGGGGCTGCACGTCTTTGCGAGAGTCCGATCGGGTGGGGAGGCTGGAAGTGTTCGGAGGTCATTTTCAAAACCAGCAACCCTTGGACTTGCGCTGAATCACAGGGTAGACTCATTATTTTGTTACTTATTATTACTTTTAAATGTATTGTATAAAATAAAACAAATGTATATAGGGAGTTCCCCGAAGCGTGCTGATGAGCTTGTCTAAGCGTTGAAACGGATCGGACGCGATTCATGACCCCGATGATGGATGACGATAGTGCCTGATGTTTTCTGGACGACGAATACAGAATTTCTACCTGAGCCAAGTACTGTCACCGGCGCACGAGAACTGACCTGGCCCAAGACGGTAAGGTCAGTCCCAAAAACATTTTTAACACAAAACGTTAGATTCACAGAAAATTACACTGCATAAACGGTATCATTATTAATTTATTTTGTGCACCCTTTCTTATTAAAATTTGTACTTTTAGCTATCTGTAAAAATTTATATTACTTTCTAAAATATAACTACTAAAAAACTAGCGTACTTTTAGGTTATGTTTGTACGTCAGGAATACATCGACAGCGCATGCGCAATACTGAAAACCTACCGTGATTCATTTCTAGACCATGGCTCTTCTCGTGTGCCGGTGACAGTACATTGTCACATTGAAATAACTTAAAACTTATAAAATAGAAAGCAAAGTAGCAGAAAAACAATATATTACCCTATCTTTATGCACGTAAAGAAGCTTTACTTTTTGTACGTTTTATATTTTTTGTTCCATAGGTTAGTTCTAATTATTCAACTTTACATTGTCACGATTCATTAAATAAGTGATTATAAAAACCTTTAACATTGCTTTAAAACCTCCTAATCCCCACAAACAAGTAAAAACAAAACTGTTTTAGTGACATATCCAGGTTAAAATTTACTGGTTAAAAAACTTCAGTTATAGACATGCTACGGGTTTTCCTGCTTCAGGGCAGTTTCTCCTGGCTAGGTTCCAAGTTTCATTTCACTTTGTCGAATTATTATTTTCACTGTGCACAATTGTGTATTAGTAAGTAGTTTTAATATACTCTAATACTAGCACAGTAGATTTTTTTGTAGTACATCTACGAATGAAGAAAAAGGGTCTAGAACTCTGACCGCAATTATTTTGACTACTATATTTATTCTTTAGCCACTTAAATAGTGTAAAATGATAGTATTGTCAGATTGTAGAACTGTAGTAATAATATGATGGAGTATTATTTATATTTACATTTATTTGTCTCATATAATGTTGCTGCTTATTTTTATTATAGTCATCTCATGTTTTATAAACTTTTCCCCCATATAAGACATCATAAATATCGACAAAGACAGCTTGACAGTAGCTTTATTATTGACACAGACTGTACGTGAAATGTGGCCGTGCTCATCGTCTTAGATAACATACAGAGGCATTTGTATGACAATATACGTTCGTAAACGTTCGTGATACTTTCATGGTGACGACGTTTTATTAGCCTTGGTTTGACACATGGCAGATGCGATTCCATTGTTGTCTTTAGATAAATTTGCTACAAAACAAGACGAGAGAGTGTCCAAAGCATTTATAACACAACTACACTAAACAAGTTATGGGGTATGATACCAGTTATTTTGTTGAAAATGTGTGCAGAACTAAACAAACCTATTATTCTCTCGTCATACAATAACGAACACATTCAAAGTAGCTTGTTATGGAAGGGAAAACTTAGTGATTTAGGAACTCACAAATCGTTCTAGTATTTAATTACATTGAACTTATTTTGCCGCATATGCTTATACTTCAAAAAGGGATGAATTCATTTTAAATTAAAGGCGGAAAAATCGGACCAGAACTCAAAAAACTAACGACGAGGTAAGATGAGAGAGAGAGAGAGAGAGAGAGAGAGAGAGTCTGGACAGGCGGCACACTAAAAAAAGGAGACAGAACAAAAGAGAGGGAGAGAGTAAAACTACAGACATACAGAAATAAATAGAGGCAAATTAGAGAAAGACAGGGGGAGAGATAGAGAAAGACGGTGGGGTCAGTGAACAGAACGAAATGGAAACCAAATGAAAGAAAGTGAGAGAAGAGATATTCCGAAAATGTATAGATAGGGAGGCAGAATGAAAGAGAGAGAAAGAATACAGACAGAGAAACAAACAGAAAGAAAGACAGAATGCTAGAGAGGAAGGGGAAGAAAGAGAGAGAGAGAGGATTAAGTTATAAGGTTCAGCAATGACTGTCTCAGGTCAAGGTTTCTGAAGAAATGATTTCCCTAGACGTGAGTTGACTCCGGAATGCACAATAACAAAACTGCAATTTGATTGCACCAACTTGTACGTTTTTTTACATTGGCTCTGCAAATACTTACGAAACTATTCCAAGTTATTTTATACAACACAGATTTTCATTATTTTCTGTATTTTACAGAAAGTTCTTTTATAATATATTTGTATATTACAGACTTAGAAATAGTAAACTATTATAAATATATATATATATAAAAGAACTTTCTGTATATATATATATATATATATATATATATATATATATATATATATATATATATATATATATATACTAACCTTGTTTTCCATCAATATAGACAATTTATTCCAGTAGTCGTTGTTTGCTAAAACGAAGTTCTAGAATTTAGAATACATACCAATGCTTTTCTATAAATAAGTTTATTTAAAATACACAAAAGCTTTTTATTTAACATATTGCCACTAGAATGAAATTTCTTAGAATATAAAGATTGTTACTATTTATTATTATTATTTTGTTATAAGGAAAATATTAAACATATAAATATTATTATTACAAATATAAATATAACAGACTGTTGATTCTGGGCTTTATCTAATAACAAGAAGGTTATTATGTAAAACATGAGGTGAAAATCATTAGTTTATAGGTTTTTACAGCTAATTTAGCTACTCCTATTCTGAAAAACAATACAATTTATACAATATAATCAGAAGTATAGTAGACAATACACAGTAAATAAAATAATTAATTACAATACACAGTAAAACGAATAAAACTGTCACCTATATTCATGAATTGTTCCTTAAATACTATTATATAATGACTTCGGACCCGTTAACACATCCGTAGTCTAACACGTTCCATGTAACAATATAATGAGACTTGGATTTAAACAATAATTAATTACGAATTTAAAAACGTAATTAGCAAGCAGTGGCAGTTAATTAGAGAAAATGATAAGTCTCGATATTTGTAAATCTAATTTCACATTCAATGGGTAAATTTCTGTCCTTCGTGAATCTAATTTAAATTAGAAATACTTACATGCCTCAACAAAGAACGTCCGAGTTATTACGTCCAAGTAAATTGCACTGGGAAGGGATGCTGGCTGGAATGGTAACTAATAAAATAGTCGCCACAGTCGTTAGAGAGCTGAGGTGGGTAGTTTGGTTGCAGGTCGAGTAATGAAAATATCGAGTAATTAGTCTTACATTCAGCGCTTTGATGTTATATACGAGTGAGTGGGACGAACTATTTCGATTCCGATTGAGGAATAAAGCCGTTTTAACCTGCCTAATATTGAAAGCTAAAACTGAAACTTCATCATCCAACAAATGCGGTGACAAAAGTCCTCTAGATTATATCTAGGTTCAGTGCATTACCTAAGTCTACATATAAGCTTATGTGAAGTATTGTCTGTAAAAACAAAGTGTGTGCATGTTACTAATTTATGTTGGTATATATATATATATATTTATTAATACAACATAGGTTATTCAAATACAAGAATATTTATTATTTTATATCCAAAGCTTTTCGTTGGCAAACAGTACCAACATCATCAGGAATGAAAATTACAATAATGTAAGCTCAAATTATTAATGACTAATTATTAACAGCTTTCTCAGAGGGTGACACTAATATTCTTACAGAATATTGTGTTCCTCAAACGTAGCCTTTATTGAATATTGTTTAGACTTCTGATATAATTATGTTTGTAGAACATAATTACAATTAAAAACCCCGTTCTTTTACTTTGTATGACTAAACAATTTTATATACATTTTGTAATTTAATTTCTCACATATAATCAGTGTAACTGAATACTCAATATTTATTTTAAAAAAAATCCTAACCTTTATCTTTATTTAATATTATTTTATTATTTTCAATTATAAAAATATCCTAACAATAAACCTCAATTTTGAAAGACGAATACTTATTATTATAATTTTTTTTTTATACAATTTGTTTGTTTCTTATTGTTAATAATTTGAAGTGTCGAATCATATTTAAATAGTATTTTATTAAATTTGTTCTGTTTTTATTGATTATTTGGAAGGTTTTATTGAGTTTATCTCTTCATACACATTAAAAGTCACGACGTTTTGTAGATTTCCAATACAGTTTAAATCTTACAGTATTTAAATTTCCCAACTATGCATACATTTGTATTTCCGTTACAGAACCTGTATATTTAAATCATTCATCATGAGTATCATCCCCTTCCTACGCCTCTGGCTCGCTGGTAGAAACATCAATGTTGGCTTGGGTAAAATCCAAGCCATTAGCAACATCAGGTTTGTTTCTATAACATTAAATATATTTAATTTATCTTATTATTTTATAATTGGTCTTCATGCCTCCCTTCATGTCTTGCCCCATTTTGGGAACCCATTCTCTATACAGACAATTCCTTTATTTTTGTTGAGTGCTTTTTCCATTTTCCAAATCAAGTAAACGACAACTCGCATTTCATCCCACTGTGTCTCACTCAGTGATGCTTAATACGTATCATTAAAGACGAAATCTTGTCTGCTATTTGCTGCACCATCCAATAACCTAGTGGGTCTACTTGTAATTGGTTGGGAAGAGCGTTTGGGCTACAACATTCAAAACTAATCTTCACTAATAATAGATTTAATTTTATTATTTTAATGTGTTTAAGGTTAATGACAGATCACAGATCAATTAATTCTTCTACAAATACACTCTACGTATTAATCATCTACCAAAAAATCCTTTTCAAGTAATAAACGTTTATTAATGTAATATTAAGCCATAATTTACAGTCGTTAATATTCATAAACCATAAATTTAACATAATTAATTTATAATATTTCATTAATCTAAATAAATATTAACATGTTCAAGTCAAATTGCACTACTAGACAAGCCAATTTGAATACAAATAATGTAGATAAATCACAAACACATTCATACTTATTCTTAACAGATGCAACGTTTAAATATTAAACAACTACAGTCATTATATTACATACAATTCTTACATAAAAAAATATATACAAATTGTTAAATTTCATTTATATATTACATACTAAAGATTCATATGCAGATGGAACATCATTTTATTCAAAGAATGTCTTCCTTGTTTATTTTATATACATCTCAGCAAAATTCCTCTTTTTCCAGTAGTTTCTTTAGGTATAATACCTATTAAAGTTGCTTGTTGTAATCATCTTGAATTCACTGGTTAAACTATAATTAAAAGATAATTAACTAAGTGATTATGTAAGGGCTTACTTCTTGACGCGTTTCGAAACAATCGTTCCTTTTACGAAGTAGAGCCTCTATCTTGTATACTTTGAGTTTCGTACGTCGATAGAGGTTGATTACTGGGTCAAAGGCTTTGCTTCGTAAAAGGAACAATTGTTTCGTAAGCAAAATAAGCTTATGATAATGAAGCTCAGCAAATAAACCCTTATGTATTCATTTAGTCAAGTATTTTTTAATTATAATACAATATCTATGTCATCCCAGTCAATCTCATGTTCATTAGTAAATTCCTTAATATGTTCTGAAATAACGTTATAATATTTTGTTAATATAATTTTGTTAAAACGTACTAACATAAAACATTTCAACGTAATAAAATTAATTTTTAAAACACCGAATTGTAAAAGTAAACATTTATTTGAACACAAAGTGTTGGAAGATTACTCTATGATACATTCTGTTAATTAATTTCAATAAAAGAGAAGGGGAATAAACGAGTTCGCGGGAATAACTCGGCGAGGTAAACCGTGAAAGTAAATTAATTAAATTTTGTGTTTCGCGATTTGCCCACGCCATCGTGTTAGGTTTGCTGTTGCACCAAACCAAAGCGATTGCTTTCATAACAAACCCAAATTAAGTCTATATAACAAATGTTAACACTAACATTTACCACGAAAGTTTATTGCATGATAATTTTAGTAAATATATCCAACGTGCTTTAAAATGACTTATTCGTTGTATACATTTAATGTGATATAAAGTAGGCTCGTTTTAAAGTAAATGGTTTTATAATCTTCTTCAGTGATAGATTTCACAGCTTTCTCAGAGGGTGACACTAATATTCTTACAGAATATTGTGTACCTTGAACGTGACGTATTCATTAAATATTGTTAAGGCTTCCGTTATGATAAAATTATGTTACATAATTACAATTAAAAAAACTGTTTTTTTTGCTTTGTATGTCTAAACAATGTTTACATACTTTTTGTAATTTAATTTCTCACATATAATCAGTGTAACTGAATACTAAATGTTTATAAAATCCTAACCTTTATCTTTATTTAATATTATTTGATTATTTTTAGTTATAAAAATGTTCTGAGAAATAACTTCCATTTTGAAAGACGAATATTTATTTGTATTTTCTTTTTTTAACATTATTTTGTATTTCATTGTTAATCATTTGATGCTCGAGCCATATGGAAATGGTATTTTATTAAATTTATTCTGTTTTTACTGATTGTTGAGAAGGTTTTATTGAGTTTTTCTCTTCATATGCATTAAACGTCACCACGTTTTGTAAATTTTCGATAAAGTTTAGATCTTTCAGTAATTAAATTCTCCAACTATGCATACATTTGTTTTTCCGCTACAGAACTTGTATATTTAAATCATTCATCATGAGTATCATCCCCTTCCTACGCCTCTGGCTCGCTGGTAGAAACCTCCCTTCTCTCTAGTTCCGGCTTAATTCTCTTTAGGTAAAGAAGCTACTCACGCGAACGCTTAGTTCTCACCTCGCAGGAAATAGAACAATTTGCTTAGTCTTTCTTGTTACCATGTAGACTTTGTTTTTACCGTTGGTTTTACATGGGTTTGAAATTGGGAGGGGCGTTTTTATCACGCCAACACAGGGGAAGTCTACTTGAGGTACGGCTACTCTTCAAACATGATCTTCCTATATTATCTACCTGGAAGTTCAATGTCACCATTGTAATTCTATCTATAGTCACAAGTCTTCACATCCTTCACACTTTCTTCCACAGTCACTCATCCTACTTTCAATGAAAATACATATACTCTCATCCTACTTTTAATACATATATTACTTAAAGCTCTGAATAATATACGTATTAAAAGTATTCTTGTTTTTGAATTATTTAATTTATTAACTATATTACAATAAAACATATCACCATATTTAATATATATATATATATATATATATATATATATATATATATATATATAAATATATATATATATATATATATATATATATATATATATATATATATATATATATATATATATATATATATATATATTGCTATTCATGACCCCGATGAGGGATGACGGTAGTGTCTGATGTTTTCTGGACGACGAATACAGAATTTCTACCTGAGCCAAATACTGTCACTGGCGCACGAGAACAGACCTGGCCCAAGACGGTAAGGTCAGTCCCAAAAACATTTTTAACACAAAACGTTAGATTCACAGAAAATTACACTGCATAAACGGTATCATTATTAATTTATTTTGTGCACCCTTTATTATTAAAATTAGCACTTTTACCTATCTGTAAACTTATATTACATACTAAAATATAACTACTAAAAAACTACCGTACGGTTATTTTATGTTTGTAAGTCAGGAATACTTAGACAGCGCATGCGCAGAACTGAAAACCTACCGTGTCTCATGTCTACACTAGGGCCCTTCTCAGGTGCCGGTGTCAGTACATTATGTTATTGAAATAACTTAAAATGTATAGTAACTGAAAACATAAAGTACCAGAAAAACAATATATTACCCTATCTTTACGTACGTAAAGAAGCTTTACTTTTTGTATGTTTTATATTTTTAGTTGCACCGATTAGTTCTAAATATTCAACTGGACATTGTCAAGATTCATTAAATAAGTGATTATAAAAACCTTTAACATTGCTTTAAAACCTGCTAATTCCCACAAACAAGTAAAAATAAAACTGTTTTAGTGACATATTCAGGTTAATATTTACCGGTTAAAAAACTTCAGTTAGAGACAGGCTACGGGTTTTCCTGCTTCAGGGCAGTTTTCCCTGACAAGGTTCCAAGTTACATTTCACTTTGTTGCAATTTTATTTTCACTGTGCACAATTTTACGAAAGAAAATTAAATACGGTTTATCATTGAATGTAAATCACACACGTTTCTTGGAAAAGTTTAAATTAAGGGTATTAATATGATATTATTATTTGTGTGAGGGACACAATTCTTTATCTCAAGGTAACTAAATATTAAGTAAAAAAAATGATATTTGAAATAATATTAAATATTATCGGGTATTAGGAAAGCAAATTTAGAAAGGTAAATCTATCAATGTATGTATAATAAACGGGGTGGTTCTGTGCCAAGTTGGGTTGTAAAATATCAGTGTCATTTTAAGATGATTGATTGTTGCACATATATTTTTTTATTTGGTATATATTTTTTTGCTGGTAAGAAGTGAGTTTAGCTATTGGAACACCTTGACAAAGGTATACGGCTATTTCGTCCTGATACACAACAAAGACTTAACACAGATTCATCTAAATTATTTATACTCTTCCTCCCGCAAGTAGTAGAAACATCTGACGTCACTTCTATTACAATTAATACGTACGTAATAGGATAAAATGAATATATTTATGTGTCTGACTGAAATTAAACTTCACTCACAAGGCGTTACTTAAGGACGTATAAACGAGTTTGTTATAATATCTAAAACATCTGTTACATCTCACTACTGAATAGCAACCGGCCTCGTTGCCTTGTCCTTTGTGTTAAGAATTTATACACTTGTTTCCCAACGTATTAAGTGCTCCTTAAATCACTTTGTCTATTGAAACTATTATATATTCAGTTAGGTACATGAATAAATTAATATCGTTAATCTAATTTAAATATGTTTTCATCGCAATGGACAAATATAGTTACTCAAGTAGATACGTTGCGATATCTAAAGTAACAGTTATATCTAATTATTAAATATGTTAAATTTTTCTTTGTCTTGAGAATTCACACGAGCACGAGAAATTTCCCACACTCTGACAAGATAAGACTATGTATTGTAAGAATAATATACGCAACGGTAGGCAAGCAAGACGACGCAAACTTCACCTTTTCCTTATCGGGCCCCTAACTGTAGTAACTTGCCATTTAGCTTTACTAATTGAGATGAAAATCAAACATACTTTATGCGGACCGGTGCGATCGTCTTTTTGTAAAATGTATTTTATAGCGACGTTAGCGGAGCTGGGCTAAGTAAGACAATGGTCGCGTGAGGCTATTATGTCTGTGAAGCAACATAACATTAGAAGACAGCCTTTAAAGCGCCCTAACAAGTTTGTAGGGCCTATATACATACTTGTTTAGCAGCAGTGTTGGAAAAGCACACATATGCACATAAATCTTTCTTTATTCCTGTTGAATTTATTAAATAACTTACACAAGTATCAACCTAGATTCATTACTGAATTTCGATAAAATTAGATAAAGTCGACACACTTAAATCTACCACACAAAAATTCATTTAAGTTTAGATACTAGCAGTAGTGAATAATGTAAGGAAAATAACGACCTACAAATAAGAAACTGTAAGTATTTACTCCGTAGTTAGAGACAGAAGACAGAAGAAATTGTTAATAAGATCAAGAATAGAGGAAAAGAGTCAGAAGAAGAAGAAGAGCGATTGGCGAGGGGAAGCTGGCTCCCGTCCTAACCTTCCCGTCGGAAACTCTACTACAAAAGTAATTGGTCAGAGTGTCAAACCACTATTCCCACAGGAAACCTTCCTATACCACGTGCTTCGAGGTCAGAACCTCAGTGGTAGCATTTATAAGCCCGAACCTCTAAATGGTCTACTGCAAGCTGGTAGTGGGACCCCTATAGCTTACCAAGGCTTTCATCACCGGTTGCATAGTTAGAAACAGAACTATTAAAGTTGCCTAAAGGTAGAAAATAGGAGAAGTTTGAAACGAAAAGATGAAAAGAATGTTGGCGAGGAGTACCTGTCTCACGTCTCAACCTCCTCGTCAAAAGGCTCCACTTCTTTAGATCCTGTAGGGCGTTCTACTGTCTAGTTGATAAAACCGTTCTGCCCCCACGAATCCAGCCTCACACTCGTCACTCCCGTCCGGGGGCTTTGTGCCATGACTTTTGATATCGCTATGTAAGAGTCTTTCGACCTGTAAGGACTTGACTGGTTACCGGCCCGCTACTGGGACGAGACGAACTCCACCAGTGACAGCAGTTCGACTGCTCTTCTACAACTACTCTGGACCAGTAGAATTATTTTGACTATTATTATTTTGACTGTTATATTTATTCTTTAGCCACTTACATAATAATATAGTAAAATGATAGTATTGTCAGATTGTATAATTGTAGTAATAATATGATGGAGTAATATTTATATGTACATTTATTTGTCTCATATAATGTTGCTGCTTATTTTTATTATAGTCATCTCATGTTTTATAAACTTTTCCCCATATAAGGCATCGTAAATATCGACAAAGGCAGCTTGACAGTAGCTTTATTATTGACACAGACTGTACGTGAAATGTGGCCGTGCTCATCGTCTTAGATAATAACTTACAGAGGCATTTTTATGACAATATACGTTCGTAAACGTTCGTGATACTTTCATGGTGACGACGTTTTATTAGCCTTGGTTTGACACATGCCAGATACGATTCCATTGTTGTCTTTAGATAAATTTGCTACAAAACAAGACGAGAGAGTGTCCAAAGCATTTATAACATGCTACACTAAACACGTTACGGGGTATGATACCAGTTATTTTGTTTAGAATGTGATTCGGTTGTACAACTAACTAAACTATTATTCTCTCGTCATACAATAACGAACACATTCAAAGTAGCTTATTATGGAAGTCAAAACTTTGTGATTTAGGAACTCGCAAATCGTTCTAGTATTTAATTACATTAAACTTATTTTGGCACATATGCTTATACTTTAAATAGGGATAAATTCATTTTATATTAAACGTGAAATAATCAGACAAGAACTCAAAACACCAACGACGAGGTAAGATGAGAGAGAGAGAGAGAGAGAGAGAGAGAGAGAGAGAGAGAGAGAGAGAGAGAGAGAGAGAGAGAGAGAGAGAGAGAGAGAGAGAGAGAGAGAGAGACAGAGAGAGAGAGAGAGAGAGAGAGAGAGAGAGAGGGGGGGGGGAGAGAGAGAGAGACAGAGAGAGAGAGAGAGAGAGAGAGAGAGAGAGAGAGAGAGAGAGAGAGAGAGAGAGAGAGAGAGAGAGAGAGAGAGAGAGAGAGAGAGAGAGAGAGAGAGAGAGAGAGGCTAGACAGACGGCAAACTAAAAAAAGGAGACAGTATAAAAGAGAGGCAGAGAGAAAAACTTCAGACATATAGAAATAAATGGAGGCAAATTAGAGAAAGTCAGGCGAGAGATAGAGAAAGACGGCGGGGTAAGTGAACAGAACAAAATGGAGATCAAATGAAAGAAAGTGAGAGAAAAGGTATTCCGAAAATGTATAGATAGGGAGGCAGAATGAAAGAGAGAGAAGGAATACAGACAGACAAACAAACAGAAAGAAAGATTGAATGCTAGAGAGAAAGGAGACGAAAGAGAGAGACAAAGAGACAAAGGAAAGAGAGAGAAAGAATACAGACAGACAAACAAACAGAAAGAAAGACAGAATGCTAGAGAGAAAGGGGAAGAAAGAGAGAGATAAAGAGAGAAAGGGAAGAGAGAGAGAGAGGATTGAGTTATAAGGTTCAGCAACGACTGTCTCAGGTCAAGGTTTCTGAAGAAATGATTTCCCTAGACGTGAGTTGGCTCCGGAATGCACAGAACAAAACTGCAATTTGATTGGACCAATTTGTACGTTTTTTTACATTGGCTCTGCAAATACTTACGAAACTGTTCCAAGTTATTTTATACAACACTGGTTTTCAGTATTTTCTGTATTTTAAAGTTCTTTTATAATATATTTGTATATTACAGACTTAGAAATAGTAAACTATTACAAATAAATAAATAAATAAATATATATATATATATATATATATATATATATATATATATATATATATATATATATATATATATATATTTATTTAACCTTGTTTTCCAACAATGTGGACAATTTATTCCAGTAGTTGTTGTTTGGTGAAACGATTTTCTAGAATTTAGAATAAATACCAATACTTTTGTATAAACAAGTTTATTTAAAATACACAAAACCTTTTTAATTAACATATTGCCACTAGAATGAAATTTCTTAGAATATAAAGATGGTTACTATTTATTATTATTATTTTGTTATAAGGAAAATAATAAACATATAAATATTATTAATATAAATATTATTGACTGAGGTTTCTGGGTTTTATCTAATAAAAAGAAGGTTAATATGTAAAACATGAGGTGAAAATCATTAGTTTATAGGTTTTTACTGCTAATTAAGTGTACTTCTATTCTGAAAAACAATACAATTTATACGATATAGTCAGACGTATAGTAGGCAATACACAATAAATAAAATAATTAATTACAATACACCGTAAAACGAATAAAAATTAACGAGGCATCACCTATATTCATGAATTGTTTTTTAAATATTATTATATAATAATTCCGGACTCGTTAACACATCCGTAGTCAAACACATTCCATGTAACAATATAATGAGACTTAGATTTAAACAATAATTAATTACGAATTTAAAAATGTTTTTTAATAACAGCAAGCAGCGGCAGTTACTTAGATGAAATTATACGGTACATTATTCGGAAATATAATTTCACATTCAATGGGTAATTTTCTTTCCCTCGTAAAACAAATTTAAATTAGAAATATTTTCATGCTTCAACAAAGAACGTCCGAGTTATTACGTCGAAGTAAATTGCACTGGGAAGGGATGCTGGCTGGAATGGTAACAAGTAAAATAGTCGCCATAGTCGTTAGCGAGCTGAGGTGGGTAGTTTGGTTGCAGGTCGAGTAATGAAAATATCGAGTAATTAGTCTTACATTCAGCGCTTTGATGTTATACACGAGTGAGTGGGACGAACTATTTCGATTTCCGATTGAGGAATAAAGCCATCTTAACCGGCCTTATATTGAAAGCTAAAACTGAAACTTTATCATCCAACAAATGCGGGGACAAAACCTCTAGATTATATCTAGGTTGAGAGCATTACCTAAGTCTACATATAAGCTTATATGAAGGATTGTCTGCAAAAACAAAATGTGTGCATGTTACTAATTTACGTTGGTTGTATATATATATATAACTATTTCTAGAGTTATGTTTTATACTGACTTCAAAACGAGTGTTGACTAACAATGGTTTTAAGTAGTTTGGTATTCTATGTCCATGCTAAAAAAAACTGTATAGGATAAACTTCATGATCAAACACAAAACTACTGTGCCCAATCTTACATAATATTTCATCATAATCTGCCATCTTCTACCTCAATGTGTCAATATTCAACTTTGTGACGGTTTGCCAACTGCATCCTCTAATCTTGTGGATAATCTTCGTGATAAGCCTTTCGTTACCTGTATCTAAGCTGACAGATTAACCTTGTGATGGTCTCTCGACTTCTGTCACCTTTCTAGCACATTCTACTCATGGTCATGGATCTTCTCTCTTTAAACTGGAGGCTAATCTACAAGATGGGACATATATGTTCTACATCTCAGGTTGCAAATATATGTCGTGATGTTACGGTCTGGCTCCTCCAAGCCAGGAGAATAAAGTTCGTGGCGAGCTCTCAACTCCTGCCTTCATGCTTACATAACAAACTTTCTCTCTTCTCTACCATATTGTGGTCTAAGCTTATGGCTAATCTACAAGATGGGGCATATATGTTCTGCATCTCAGCTTGCAAATATATGTCGTGATGTTACGGTCTGGCTCCTCCAAGCCAGGAGAATAAAGTTCGTGGCGAGCTCTCAACTCCTGCCTTCATGCTTACATAACAAACTTTCTCTCTTCTCTACCATATTGTGGTCTAAGCTTATGGCTAATCTTCAAGATGGGGCATATATGCTCTACATCTCAGCTTGCAAATATATGTCGTGATGTTACGGTCTGGCTCCTCCAAGCTAAGAGAATAAAGTTCGTGGCGAGCTGTCAACTCCTGACGTCATGCCTACATAACAAACTTTCTCTCTTCTCTACCATATTGTGGTCTAAGCTTATGACTAATCTTCAAGATGGGGCATATATGCTCTACATCTCAGCTTGCAAATATATGTCGTGATGTTACGGTCTGGCTCCTCCAAGCCAGGAGAATAAAGTTCGTGGCGAGCTCTCAACTCCTGCCTTCATGCTTACATAACAAACTTTCTCTCTTCTCTACCATATTGTGGTCTAAGCTTATGGCTAATCTTCAAGATGGGGCATATATGCTCTATATCTCAGCTTGCAAATATATGTCGTGATGTTACGGTCTGGCTCCTCCAAGCCAGGAGAATAAAGTTCGTGGCGAGCTCTCAACT
Source organism: Prosapia bicincta (assembly GCA_036971475.1). Taxonomy (NCBI): domain Eukaryota; kingdom Metazoa; phylum Arthropoda; class Insecta; order Hemiptera; family Cercopidae; genus Prosapia; species Prosapia bicincta. The sequence goes on from JBAIZL010000008.1 coordinate 43,958,780, forward strand.
CCTGACTTCATGCTTACATAACAAACTTTCTCTCTTCCCTACCATATTGTGGTCTAAGCTTATGGCTAATCTTCAAGATGGGGCATATATGCTCTACATCTCAGCTTGCAAATATATGTCGTGATGTTACGGTCTGGCTCCTCCAAGCCAGGAGAATAAAGTTCGTGGCGAGCTCTCAACTCCTGACTTCATGCTTACATAACTACCTTTCTCTCTTCTCTACCATATTGTGGTCTAAGCTTATGGCTAATCTTCAAGATGGGGCATATATGCTCTACATCTCAGCTTGCAAATATATGTCGTGATGTTACGGTCTGGCTCCTCCAAGCTAGGAGAATAAAGTTCGTGTCGAGCTTTCAATTCCTGACGTTATGCTTACATAACTAACTTTCTCTTTTCTCTACCTATATTATGGTCTAAGCTTATGGCTAATCTTCACTATACGGCATTCATTTTCCGCTTTCAAGATTGAAGAAACCCTTCATATTATCCACCATCTTCCTTCTGAGAAAATAAAATTGGTGATAGAGCTGCCATCTTCTACCCAAAGGTTGCATAATATATTCATAAAAGAGGTGTCATGTAGTAGCTAAACGCCTGCAGTTTGAATGTTCGATGAAGCTGTCAACTCCTAACTCCAGGCTTGTAGAATTAAATTCGTGATGAGGTTTCCTTAAAACTGGAGTGTAATCAATCTTGTTCTACTTCTACGATTTCAGGTTTATTCTTGTTACCAGTTTCTGCCTCCAAATCTCAAGGTTTGAAGATACACTTTGCGATGGGCTATCATGTTATCTTATAAATTTGGAGGATATATTTTGAAATATGACTTGCATCTTCAACTTTATCCTAGCTTACCTTCTTCAGATTTATAGATGGTAGCATAATCTTCTTGATTGGGTTGTCATTTTGTGTCTCCTAGCTTACCTTCTTCAGATTTATAGATGGTAGCATAATCTTCTTGATTGGGTTGCCACCTTGTGTCTCCGAGCTTGCCGGCTAATACCGTACTACTTTATGTAGAATAACAAAATAACTTGTTAGATTCAAAATACTTTAGAAGAAGCAGCAAAATAAGTACTAAATATTAGGATTTGCCAAATAAATATATTAAATGTGTATATTTGGTTTAGAATTTAAAAAAATGTTTTTTAAACCGAGAATAGAAATATGAAGGAGTAGATTTGTCTGAATATATTTGAAAACTCACAACACCTCCCCACTTTGCACAAATAATGTAAGGTTCTCTGGTAATAATATTTCTTCACTGGTGGTATTATTATGTAAAAGGCAGAGGGTTATAATAAAATAGCAATATTGTCTCACTTCAGAACTCCTGAACTGCTTATATAACGTTCAGTAGTCTTGTGCACAGCATCGCGAATGGGTTTTAGAGGCACCATAGAAAATATATTTATGTTTACAATGTTACAGAATATTTTACAGAATAATGTGAAAAGACCCAATGTAATTAAAGAAGAATTTTTAGGCCTAAAATCCAGTATTTTTGAACAGGTGTGGATCTTTGTAAAATATTCAAAGACTGTCTCCGAAAGATAGTAATTCAAGTTCTATTGAATCTAAAGTTCTAACAAGTGACTTAAATTTTGTCACCGTGCTCTTTAGTTAAATTTAAAATTCAAAACATTAAATTACCAAAAAAATTATAAAATAAGAGAGAAGAAAACTAGGTAAATGAGAAAATAAAATAAATGTTAACAATTTACGACCAAATTGTGGGACCCGCCACTGGGAATAGACGGTCTTCATCAGTGACAGCGGATGGACTGCTGTTCCAGAACTACTCGGGACCAGTAGAACCTTCTGAATGGTCAGGCTTCCGTACTTCTATACTCTGCCTGATTAGTTCGGTCCAGGTAGTGCAAACAGACCATTATACAACACTTTGCGGGGCTCGCCCAAACGCCGGACACCCAGACAGGGGACTTGGTTCTAGGGGGCCATCACCCCCCCCCCGTTAGATCTTGAAATAAAACTCACAAAGAGAGTGATAAATTAATTCAACTATCTTTTTTAATATGTAAATTTATGTGTATTGCTTGAGAGGTAATATAGGGAACGAACTTTTAGCTCCTAGATATCAAATCGAAATGTAGAGCAATGTTTAACAAATAATTAGACGTAGTTTTAAATTGTGTTGTCTGTATCTGACAGTAGCAAGTTTTTCTAAATTAACTCGTATATTATTTATCTTATCAGTTGCAAAATAATGTAAACAAGTAAATGGTGATGCTTCTCGGAAAATAAACGGGTTTTAACCGTTTTCAAATAAATATCATTAATATTGGTTATCTTAACATTTAATATAAACATTTAATAGATTTAAAGTGTAGAATAAATCAAGTATGTCCGATATACGATGTGTTCTATGTTTACTCAGATTTATTTTGCAATTCTCATCTTGTTCATGGTTTAGTGTTCGTGTCCCAAATTTTGTTTACACCCATGAGAATATTGATGTATGTAATCAAAGACTACTCGAGATCATGATGGATATAACTTAAGGGGGATGAAAATTTCTAGGTTATTTCTTTGAATATTTTTAATAAAAGCGTATTATTCTAAATAAATAAAATATATATTATATATATATATATATATATATATATATTCTAAATAAAAGCGTATTCTTTTACAATATAGCCTACATGAGGTATCGTCTATCTTGTCTGTTTTCTGTCTGTCTTTCTGTATGTCTGTCTACCTATAAGTCCGACTGTCTGTCTTTCTTTCTCCCTCTCTCTCTCTCTGTCGCTCTCTATTTCTCTCCTTCTCGTGCTCTGTAAAATGTGGTTTAGTCAATTTAGTATAGTATAGCACAGTGGTTCCCAACAAAATAGTGTGGGCGACCCCCTACATTTACATGGGAATGCTGGGGACCCCCTAGGGGGGTGTGGGGGGACCCCAGAAAATTTTTTAAAATCAAACACTTGAAAATGACATTTTGTACTATTCTGGTACCTAAAAGTAGGGGGTTTTCTATGTTAATTTTCTTGCAATAAAAAGTCAAAACAGGTAATATTTGCAAGAAGTATTTGAATTAGTATTAAAAATCAATGTAAATACAAGTAAAACGGCAAAGGAGTGAAAAATTAGCTTTAAAATATTTATTAATCTTATTGTACATATAAAGAACCAAGTAAAAATTTTACATACAATAACAATACCATCGTCCCATTTAACATTTGGAGAAGGGCAAGAATGTCTATCTTCGTTTTGTATCTCCAGTTCCTAATATTGACTACTATTGTGACAAGTTAAATCTCTTTTTTGACTTAATAAGTTCTGAGATGTTGGGTTGAATGCTTGAAACTTTGACCCGAAAATCGTACTGCATATCGAGCCGGTTTCTGTATTTGTTTTTCATAAAGCTCATGGTAGAACATGCTTGTTCACAACGATATGTTGTTACAATTGGAAGGAGTGTCTTGAGGGATTTGCTGCTAAGGTCGTGAAGACATTCATGGGCCATTACCCAAATGTCAATGAGTTTTGTATCAACAAAGACATTTTTCATTGTCCCATTACTTGTTAAATCGACAAGTTCATCTTGTTCCTTATCTGTGAGAGTAGAAATGCTCTCAATATCCCGGCAAGTAAATGGATTTCTGACCCAATCATAATTGGAATCTAATTCTGGAAAATATTCTCCAAATGTAGCTGACAGACCTCGAAGATGTTCAGCTATTTCACCTATGAATTGTTGAGGTAAACTGACATCAGCTGATTCAATGAATTGTTGCAGAGTGGGAAAGTTTGTGGTGGAACCTTTCTCAATACGTGTTGCCCATATCTGACACTTTTTTATCATAGCACTAACTTTATCGTGGACTTGAAACATATCAACATTGTTTCCTTGTAGACTTTGATTTAAGATATTCATATGATCGAAAATATCAGCTAGGTAGGCTACTGTGCAAAGCTGCAAGAAGTCAGTGAGGAAACCCTCATATTGGCTTCCACTAAGAAAGACAAGAACCTCATCTCTAAGTTCAAAAAACCTGTTCAAAACTCTTCCACGTGAAAGCCAGCGGACTTCAGTGTGAACAAGGAGTTGGTCATGTTCACTTCCCATTTCCTTGCATAGCAATGAAAATAATCTAGATTGAAGGGGGCGAGTTTTGATGTAGTTAACCACTTTTACAACCTCATTGAATGTTTTTTGCATTGTTTCTGGTAACCTCTTTACTACTAGAGCTTCACGATGAATAAAGCAATGTGTCCATTTTACGTTTGGCGCAACAACTTTGATACGAGCATGTAGCCCTGTTTTCTGACCAGACATTGCTTTTGCCCCGTCTGTAGACAAGCCAACACATTTACTCCAGGCAATGTTGTGTTTCTTAAAAAAAATCGTCGAGTTCGTTAAAAATGGCTTCCGCAGTTGTGTGAAGTAATTCACATGACATGAGGAAGTCTTCATGTAATGGTTTTTCAAATATAAAGCGGACAAATACCAACATTATAGCTTTTTTTGATATGTCTGTACTTTCATCCAATTGCAGGGCAAACATATTACACTTAGATAGTTTTGAGAATAAATTATCCTCAATATTACTTGCCATATCGGAAATTCTCCGTTGTACTGCATTATTTGATAGGGGAACAGTACTCATAATTTTTGCAGCAGAATCACCTAACATTCTTTTACATAATATTACAGCTGCCGGCAAAATCAGCTCTTCGGCAATTGTGTGAGCTTTCCCAGACTTTGCCACAAGTTGGGAAACTTCGTATGATGCTATGGTTGCATTTTCACTTGAACTTATTCCAGCACTTACTGACATTAATTTTTTGCTGTTTTTAAGTTCACCCAACTTAATTTTAAAAAACTCTGCAGACTTACTTTTACAGTCCGGATGCTTTGTTTCTAAATGGCGACGTAGTTTAGCAGGTTTCATGGCTTCATTAGAAAGTATTTCAAAACAAATGACACACTGTGGTTTATGTTCATTTTCAGTCCCAGAATACGTGAATCCCAACGATAAATAATCACTATTGTATTTTCTTACTTTAGCCGAGACACTGTTTTTCGAGAGGTTATGTTCGTCTGACACTGACTGCACTTTCACTGGAATAATGTCATCGCCATCTTCTTTAACTTCCGATCTGTCCCTTTTTAAAGTGCCACACTTTAACCACTTATCCATGATTACTATCCCAAACAACACTCGTAGTATTACGACAAATAAACTTGTTATGTACAGTTTGTAACAAAACAAGCACTTCTAATGACAATGTCAGCGCACTGGTGGCTAGTAGACAGACGACTAGACTAGACAGAGTAGACCCTAGCGCAAGCTCGCTGCAAGCGGCAGTCAGTGTAACTACGTTTGTCAAACTCAAGGTCAATAGACGTCGTCAACGCGCTGTGAGTTTCCATACATAGCAATCACAGGCGCTGTCATACCATTTTGCGTTATGCGTGCCTGTGTTTACATTACGCGGCAAGAAAAGTTTGTTGTCATTCTGCGGACCCCCTACGATGGCTTCGCGGACCCCCAGGGGTCCGCGGACCACCTGTTTGGAACCACTGGTATAGCAAAAAAGATTCACATAGATAGCGCCACAGTACTATTCACCTCCATTCACTATTCCATGATTTTCTGTGGAAAGAGCTTATCACCTTGGTACATTGTCAGTCAATCCCGTCTTCATCAATTACAGTAGGGACACTAACCGCATTCATGTGAGAAGGAGGGAGCTCACAAGATGGCTTGTAACGAGGGCTTAACGTATTGTAGAGGCCCAGACCCGGGTTGAAAAAAAGTTACTTATTATATTGCCGAGAGTAGCGAGAGAATTTCTCTGGTTCCAGACGAAATTGCTCCATTGAAAAAAATCTTTTATATGTTCAATTTTCTCAATGTATTAGAAATTAAAATATTACTTTGTTTCATTTCCTATTTATTAATAAACCAAACAAATCCGTTTAATAAGTAGTATGAAGAGATTAAATAAAATAGGTTTGAAAGGCAAATTAATTAAAGCGGACACTGTTTTATAACAATGGGTTCAATAAAACAATGATAGCATGAGCTAAGTAATTCCAAACTAACTCGGTTCTGTTAGTTAGATGTTTCCGTTTAATTGTTTATTTTTCTTTCCCGCTAATATTTCTTAATAACCACATGGTTAGTCACTTTAAAATAACATATTCTTTGTGTGTGTGTGTGTGTGAGCGCGTGCTTGCGTGGTTGTGTGTCTGTGTGTCAGCGCGCGCGTAAGCGTGTGTGTGCGTCCGGCAGTGCGTGCTCGCGTGCGTGCGCGCGCGCGCGCGTGTGTGTCTGTGTGTGTGTGCGTGCGTCCGTGCGTGCGGGCGCGTGCACGCGCGCGTGTGTGTGTGTGCGTCCGTGCGTGCGTGCATTCGTGCTTGCGTATAAATGTTTCCCAACATGATTTTTTTTTCTGCTTAGGCCTATATTTAGTAATGTTAGTAGAAATTTATAAGTGTTTTCTTTGAAAAGCCTACTTCCGTAATGCGTTAAGACTTACACAACCTATAGGAAGAGGAACAAACCAGATATACCACTATGTATGTTTACTTCATTTCAAAGGTTTATTCTGTAAACTTAATTTCTTGTTTTATATTTTATTTTGGTTTTCATTATTAGAATAGTTTAAAACCTTTAAGATTATGCTATTAATAATATATTAGTTATCCTTCCTTTGTGCGTGTTATTGTGTGTTATTTCGTATTAATAGAAACAAATACGTTATGTTCACTGAATTAAAATACACTCATGTTTTATTTTCCAGTTGCTATGTTGTTTGTTTATTAGAGTAAGTGTATCGTATCCTATAAGTAAAGTAAATGCAGCTGGGACAAATAATTCATGTTATAGCGGCAAAGGTTAGATACTTTGCCATAATGAATCTATGAATATATTGCTAAAAGCTTTTCCTATGGGAATAAATAATTTCCTTTCAGTGGAAGATAATTAAAGTCCCTTTGAAGTTACTAACCCAGTAAACTATTGCTTTAAAGATGGCAAATAGTCTATTACATAGACGTTTAAGTAAATAAAATGTACATCTGCAACACACAGCTACAGTTTGTTATTAAATTCCCTTTAGCAAGCTTTGTTCTGTATTATATCGAACTGATAGTTTATACAAATATACGAAGCGCTTGTTTACATGGTACACATTTTTATGTTATAGTAATATCTTGTAATTCAATAAATAAATTGAGAGTTCTACAAGGATCGATTTAGGCACATTGAAACTAAAGTAACAAATTGTACGTTTTAAAATGGTAATGAAATGAAGACCAGTTTGATTTATAAAAACAAATAATATATATATATTAATATATATATATATATATATATATATATATATATATATATATATATATAAAATTTCTACTTATGGCAACAAAGGAAACGTTTTTTTTTAGTTTCTTTAATATACATAGCCTACATATTTTAGAATAACCATATTAAATGGCAAAATAAAAATAGAATTTCCTTGTAAATTTTCATTTTCCTTTTTATGTATGGTGTTGGACTATTATATTTGTTGGAATAATATTTATATGCTTTCTATTTTTATCGCTTGAATCGTGTTGTAGTTTCTTTTCGCTTTCCTTTCGCCTTGTCCGTTTGTGACCAGGTTAAGTTTCGATACCGTTAATCCAGTTTGTTTGCTACTTTTATCGTTTTCGTTCATTTTTTATAATATTGTGAGACTTTTTCATTTTTTATGAGTATCATATATGATATTGTATGGTAACTACGTCACCATTTTAAGGTTGTATGATGAGATTTCGACAACAACCAGATGGGAGCGAAGGAAAACTCATAAACTTCTATGAGAAGTATACTTGTAGCTATAGCGATGTTGGCTCAGTGCCAAAAGCGCTAGACTTTGGATATAAAGATACTCATATCGAACCCGGCCTGGACCTCCAAATGTTTATAGTTTAGTTATTGTTTAAATATTTGATCAAAACTGTGTTAACATCAATTGTCATCCAATACAGGTTAAAAAATTGTATTTGAACTGAATTGGATGAATATAAACGTTTTTCATTAACAATTGAAAGTTGTGTAATATATATATATATATATATATATATATATATATATATATATATATATATATATATATATATCAGGAGAGTGTGAGCTAATAGAAGGAATTTAATAACAACAGTTACTCGAAGATAGTTGAAGATTTCTGACTTCTTTCCCTCGTGCTCCGTATAGTCATAAAGATTTGTGGACTACCACGCCGAGTAGAATAAAGACGGAACTGTTGACGATCGGCTGCTTAGGAGGTTCTACCATGCGACCTTTATTCCGGGGTATTTTCCTATGCTGTCAACGCTTGGAATTGTTCATTATATTAAGGATTATGACATTCTCAACACACTCCCTTCTTCGTGTAGATTCCTAATTAAACTATATCGTTATATTTTTAAAGCTATAACTCTTGTATATTCTTGTTAGCAATTACATCTTGGTAAACAATCACAAAATAATTTCTAAAAAGAAGAAAATTTTGAATAAATTTAAAAAAGATTTCGAAAAGCATTCTGAGGAAATGATAACAAAAATACATCTCCAAGAAACTTTTACACTAAATACGACACAAATTACTAGCGTTATGGCCAACTCTTTCATATTCGCTGTTCTACATGTACATTTCGCACACATTTTAGAACATCTTCATCTTAAAATTTCAATAATATGCTGTCATTTAAATACGTGAATTATTATTGAAACGAGTTTAACATTCCCTCACCTTTTTAACGGCACTCTTCCTCCCCCCCCCCTAAACTCCCAATACTGGCATTTGTTGTTTAACTATAACAAAAATGATTCTTTTTTTTAACTAAGCTAATATTCATATAATCGAAACTTAAACAAGTTACATTTTAATAATTAGAGAACAATAAACCTTGATACAGATACAAATATTTACAAACACCCTTGATGTACGTTTCGCTAACATTTTAGCATCATCAGAAGGTTAGAAATATAATGGATTCTAAAAACTAAATACCAGTTTAGTTTAGAATTGTTTACAACTTTAAAAAGTTGTGTCAGAAGTGATATCTGTACATAAAATCTTATACATTTGTTAGTTCTGTGTTTGTATACATACCTACGCATGGATAGTCATGCATTAGATGCAAGATATTATTATGCAAGAAGTATGTTAACTTGCAGTCATTACCTAAGTGGAAAAGTATTCATAGTAGGGGACGGTAACTATTATGTACTCATTTCTTCTTATAAAAACAAACTAATTCGTCAAAACATGCCACAATCTTCTCAGTAAGTCAAATTAATTTTACTAACCAAAAAATAACACCCTTTATTGACGCCGCAATGCAACAAGTCACTCAAAAAATGAACTGTATATTTTATTATACTAAATATTTATGAAAATTATAATTTACGACTTCGATAAATTTACTCACAATTTCGTTAGGGCACATTGTAAAAGTGCATCATTAATTAATTTTACTTTTAAAATAGAGCGGGGAGCGAATTATTCTGCAACAAAATGAAATGAAGCTTGGAGCTAAGCCAAGGATAAACACACTTTAATTGAACAATCAGTCCTCTGCTGGTAGCAGTAGTTTTAAATTGTAAATATTTCTCAGGAAATGGCAATTATAGAGATTTTTTTAAGGATTTAAAAGTTGCTACAAAATGCATCTTGTTTTAAACGTTATTCTTAATTCCTAAATTCTGTATATATTTCTTCTAGAGCGACCATTTAATTATTTCCAGAAATAAACGGGGTAAATATCTCTAACACGCTCTATCAGGCTCTAGATCCGTCAGTTTATAGCTCAACCCCTGCACAGCTCTGATAAATTCTCTTACGCCTCTAAAGTCTCATCCAAACACCTACTCAGAGGCGTAAAGCTTAGACTAGATTAAAGGGCTCGTATTGATTAGCCAATTAGGGTGATAAATCTTTTTAAGATCAAATTCCGTTTAAAAATACATTTTAAAATGTCTAAAGTGGAGAGGTAAAGTACATTTGTCATAAAAATACGCACAACAATATAATCATAAATTAAAAATCATTAAAATATCTTCAGAAAATTAAGGAAGCTATTGCAGTAGAAGAGTAATCACGTGGTGTGTATTGTGTCGGTAAAACAAAGTTTCTTGGGAAGATATCATTTTAAAGTTTTATCAAACAGTATTATTAACAAACAAGGAACTTGGTAGGTATTCCCCCCTACAGTTTGTTATGGATCTGTTTGAAAAAGCATCAAAATACCCTTTATAATGTTATTTGATCACTCAAATACTCAATGCTTAGGCCCTAACCTAGTTGTATTTTGGGATTTCGAACCCCCCTCCCCCCCATGCTGTAATGGCAGGGTAGTTATAGATCTGTTAAAGTATATTACACTGACTAGGGATGGTGTCTAGAATCATAAAAAGTAAAATGGTTTCTACAGAGAACTGCAACCATTTGGCTGGAGATTAAATAACGATAATTGGTTGAACTATTTGTGTTGCACAGGAAAAAAGCTAACACAACAGCGGCTTCGATATTCGATCGAGGATTATTTATCCGACAGTCGTACACCCGACAAAACAAGCGCACTGACACATTGTAATCCAATAAAAGTGTGACCATGGATTGCAAGGAGATTTATATATCGCGCTTCACATTTCGGACATATAGAACGTTAAAGTAAACGTTTTAAGATTACCTATTGTTTCATTCACTTTGGATCATTTAATTAAAAGTTGTTGCCAGCAGAAATTTTCCGTAATTTGATTCAAAGATTTAGATATTCATTCAATTAAAAAAATGGGAATCTACATGTGTTTCATAAATTTAATTTTGATAAATCTGTAAGGTTTTCATTCTAAATTGGCAGCATTATTTGCAACTTTATGTGTGAAATACTAATTATGCTATGTTACTTTACTGAATTAATTTAATAATTATGTATCATCCTGAATAAATTGTATATGTTGTTGTGCTGTATGTACATAGATAAATAAAAAATATATATATTTTCTCCCTTTATTTAATCTTTTTTTTTGTGCCCGCATCTTGAGTAAAGTTAACCCGAGATTACTCGTACCGATCCTATATCTATATGAATATTTGATTTGGAATTATTCTCTTTTTGTCTATTTAGTTTAATGTCTATTAAATTAGTTTCCCTTGCGACAACGACGATACTGTATTTGAGCTCTAAGCTTTCTGTTTTGTGTTTTATTCTAAACATTACATTGGAACATTAATTGCTAAGCACAATATTTAATTCCTTTATTTTCTTGTGTCGCTTACATTTTGTAAAACATCCTCTAGTATATATTCTATTTTTAAAAGGAATTATTCAAATAAATGTTCATTTGATTATAAAGCAACAAATTTGCTTGTAGAGTGATTAAAACAAGCTACCTTCTATCGCCGACTTGATCAAAGGGAACGCTGCTCTGCATGCAAGACTGGCGCAACAAATCGCTGAGGTAAACGCTCTTAGGAATCTAAATTAATTAAATTTCGTATTTTAGGATTCCCCCCCCTCATCCTCTCCCTCGCTACATGTTGTATTGTCACATTTATATAAATGTTTCATATTCAGGGGCTTCAATATTTACTAATGAAATCTACAATTTTGTTAATGATGGCGTGTTGTGGTATTTCTTAAATTTCCTAATGCACAAAATACTTTAGAAATCCAAGTGTATTTAATATCTGTATTTTGAAAAGCAAATATTTATTAAAGTAAGTTTCAAATAAGTAAGTACTGATTATACCGTATAATTGTAATAAGCTGTGAAAAGTTATAGGACTCACAGTTCGAATCCAGTAGGGCCCTAAAGATTTTATAATTTAATTATTAATTAAATGTTTCAAAAAACTTTATGAATATCAATTTTCATCTACTATAGGTTAAAAAAAGGTGTTTTTGAACTTGGAGAAATAAAAACGTATTTTATTAACGATTGAAAATGTGTACAAGATATATATCAGGAGAGTGTGAGCTAATAGAAGGAATTTGAAAAAGAAGCTGAGATATTTTCAATAGCACACTTGTATTTTCGTTTTTGTGAATTTTTGTGAATATTTAAATAATACGAAGTATATAATAAAGGTTATCAATGAATGTACACAATAGATACCAGATGCTATGTATCCATGTAGGCTATGAGAAGTTCTCTTGCCCTAACGTCTCTGAGATTTCAACATGTTCCACGTGCGCAGCAGTTGGGTGTTCACTAACCCTTGCTTGAGGTGTACGAACGTGAGTGCATAAAGGGACTTTACTTTTACAACTGTAAACTTCATTATCTAAGTATCTTGATTAAAAGCAAATTGGAATGCTTCGCAGGAATGTAAAAAACTTGTACTCGCTGACTCTCTCTAACTGTCTCTTTTCCTCTCTCTTACACTCCTACCCCTCTCTGCCTCTATCTCTCCCTCTCTCTTCCTTTCTACCTCTCCTTCCTATTGCAACCTCCTACCTCCCTCGCATCCTCTAGCGCTCTTACTCCCTCTACTGTCTCTCTCTCTCTCTCTCTTTCAGTCTATCTTTAACCTACTTTTCTATTTTGAATCGTTTCGATAATTTTACCAATTTACTTGAGATGCTTATAGAAGTAGGAGATCATATCTCCATAATCCTTTTGTATCATAAATTTAATAAATTTCTTATACGGTATCAATAAAATAAGTGTATGGAAGAAATGGTTGAATAGCTGTGGGTAGGTCATAATTTGTTAATCTACAGCATCATGTAAAATCCCATTAATTGTTACGCTTAGTATATTAAATGCGAGTTATTTTTGAAATTCGGTGCCGACTTCAAAATGTTGAGGGTAATAACCTTATGATAAATTATGTTTACGTTATCAGAAAATTATTTTTTACTTTTTAGTAAGTAAAAGTTATATTTCGGGTTCTGTTTTGCAGTCGGTTCTGTGTATGTTTTTTTTTGTAATTTATTTTTCTCTGAAAAAGTACTTTAGGTTTGTAATAGGTATATTATCATTTACCTTGGAGACGTCCTTGGACGATTAAACTTTAAATTAATTGTCATTTTTCGAAATTTTAGTTCCTGAAAAAAGTAAATCTTTCCATCTTAAGGATCCTGTTTCGGTTTAAATTATTAAAAAATAGGTACTAAAAAAATCTATAAAATAAGTGTATGAAAGAAATGATTGAATTTCCTGTGTGTATATCATAGTTTGTTATTCTACATGCCAAGGATCTAAAGCATCAAGTGAAATCCCTTTATTTGTCACGCTCAGTATGTTAAAACGTGAGTCCATGTTTGAAATCCAGCGCCGACTTCAAACGTTTGTGGGTATTAACTTTATGTTATGACAAATTATGTTTTCGTTATCAGAAAATTATTTTTTACTTTTTAGTAACTAAAAATTATAATTCAAGGTTTTTTTTTTTAAATCGGTTCTGTATTTTTTTTTTAAATATATTTTTCTCTGAAAAAGCACTTTATATCTGCGATAGGTTTATTATTATTTAACCACGTTGAGACGGTCTTGGTCGAGTAAATTTAATTATTTGTTATTTTTCGAAATTTTTGTTCCTGAAAAGAGTAAATTCAATTCAATCTTCCTATCTTTAGGATTCCGTTTCCGTTTAAATTCCTAACATAAGTAATAGAAAACAATTTTAAAGTAAATTTCTACCTAAATCAACAAATTATTTTTTTCGTTTTTCTTTTTATTTTATAACTAGCAGTCCCGGCAAACTTTGTACCGCTTAAAAGTAAATTAATGGAGTGTTAACATTAGCTGAACTTAATTTAGTATTTTATTAACGTAATAATAGCTGAATAACTAGCAGTCCCGGCAAACTTTGTACCGCTTAAAAGTAAATTAATGGAGTGTTAACATTAGCTGAACTTAATTTAGTTTTTTATTAACGTAATAATAACTGAAATTATAGTAGTCAATCGAGAAAAGTGTGAAATAAAAGTTCTTGATTGAATGTTATTCATTGAAGTCCCCTCGGATATACAATATGTTAGGTTTTTCTCTCTGGAGACGCAACTAAATCGGAAGGTTTCCGACGCGTGAGCAAGCCACATACAGCTGTTGATGTGAGAAGCATTGGTTTTCCAAATTAAGTCCAACTATTTCAAATTTGTTGAGTGTTGCTTAGCAACCCTAATTTGGAATGGACTCAATGAAATGTCTTAGGATAAGATAAGATTAAAAATCATATTTCATACTACTCGTAGTTTGGTGTTTAAAAAATACATGTTGAAAAAATTGTTATGACGTCGGGGAGCTGTTTTGCTAAAAACCTTTTATAGGTTAATAATGTTCTGCTAAAATTAATTGGACTAGGAAGCTCAAGTGCCCTTTGAGGCACTGCCTACGCCCTTGAGACTTACTATGACAGAAACCTTCCCAGGAATGTATTAAAAAATTTCCCAAACTTTCATGGCGATAGCATCAGTGGTTTAATGCACAAGGCGCATATATACATACACACATACATACATACATTTATTTTTAAATATAGATTACAATTATATAAATATGTATATAGGCCTACATATGTCAAAATAACAATATTAAGTGGCAAAATAGAAAGCGAGTTTAATTGAATTTTCCAATTTTCTTTTTTATGTATGAACTATTGTTTTTATTTGTTACTATTTATACGCGTATGTTTTCGTTGCTTGTATTGTGTTGTAGATTTTTTCGCATTGCCTGTTTGTGAAGCAAGGTTCGATAACATTAATCCAGTTTGTTATTTTTTTTTTCATTCATTTTTAATCCTAGAGCAATATTTATGATATTGTGTAGTAACGATGGCAGCAATTTAAGGTTGTGCAATGATGGTTTTAACAACCAAATGGCGGCAAAAGAAAAACTCATATAGATCTTTGAGAAGTACTTTACCAGCGATGGGAAAGTTGGGATAGTGCTAACCTTCGAACTCAAACATTTATTTGAACTTGATTGTATGGATAAAAACATATTTTATTACTGATTAAAATTGTATATGTGTTTGTATATACAAATCATACAAGCGTGTATATATATATATATATATATATATATATATATATATATATATATATTTCTTTTTTTTCAGTAAGGTGTAAACTAATAGTAGGAGTTATTAACAACACCGAGTAATGTAAGGTTAATTATTTCCCTATACAGGGCGAATAAAAATGTTTGCCTGTACGTTGGGTGAGTATCTTTTACTTTGTATGTGAACAAAGTAATGGGTTATTTTGTAGGATTTTATGTTTCCTTAGAACCATGGGTTTTATGCTTTGGAACTATGTGAGGTGGTTACGCCTGTTTACCAGTGTAAACGCACCGCATACACACACAGTGTAAACTTAGCTGACATAAATAATTCATAAAGTTATATTGCCAAAGAGTTGGAGCCGTTACAGTAATGAATCGATAAATGTGATGCTAAAAGCCTTTCCTATGGGATCAAGTAACATCCGTTCACTTAACGAAAAACAGATATTTGATATGAAAACTCTTCCAAAATGTAATTCCATATGAACTTTCAAATTTAAACGCTGATATTTAATGTCGTATATCCATGTATATATATATATATATATATATATATATATATATATATATATATATATATATATATATATATATATATAATAACAACAAATTATAAGTAACTAATATTAATTCTTGTATTTGAACATCGTCAGTTGTTTTGAATAATTTATATATATTTCTGTGTGTGTGTGTGTGTGTGTGCGTAGTGAGTGTGTGTGTGTGTGTGTGTGTGTATGTATGTGTGTGTGTGTGTGTGTAGTGTGTAGTGTGGGTTTGTGCGTGTGTTTATGCGTGTGTGCGTAGTGAGAGAGAGAGAGAGAGAGTGTGTGTGTGTGTGTGTGTGTGTGTGTGTGTAGTGTGTAGTGTGGGTTTGTGCGTGTGTTTATGCGTGTGTGCGTAGTGAGAGAGTGTGTGTGTGTGTGTGTGTCTGTGTATGTGTGTGTGTGTGTGTGTGTGTGTGTGTGTGTGTGTGTGTGTGTGTGTGTGTGTGTGTGTGTGTGTGTGTGTGTGTGTGTGTGTGTGTGTGTGTGTGTGTGTGTGTGTGTGTGTAGTGTGTAGTGTGGGTTTGTGCGTGTGTTTATGCGTGTGTGCGTAGTGAGAGAGTGTGTGTGTGTGTGTGTGTGTGTCTGTGTATGTGTGTGTGTGTGTGTGTGTGTGTGTGTGTGTGTGTGTGTGTGTGTGTGTGTGTGTGTGTAGTGTGTAGTGTGGGTTTGTGCGTGTGTTTATGCGTGTGTGCGTAGTGAGAGAGAGAGAGTGTGTGTGTGTGTGTGTGTGTGTGTGTGTGTGTAGTGTGTAGTGTGGGTTTGTGCGTGTGTTTATGCGTGTGTGCGTAGTGAGAGAGAGAGAGAGTGTGTGTGTGTGTGTGTGTGTGTGTGTGTGTGTGTTTATCCGTTTCGGTAAATATTGGATGAGTGAATAATTAAGTTAAAAAAGAACGTAATATTGATGAACGATTATATTAAACTACTCTTTTTTTACTATTTTTTTACCTTTTTACTGTACTTTTTCTGATTATCTGTGACTCTTTTGCATATGAGTATATGCCAGGATTCAATTGTTAGATATTCAATTCCTTTTAGATGTTATTTAATCCCATAACTATAATCTTTGTCTTTAGAAAAGAAATTTCAGCTTGTTGTTATTTCCAATAACGTATAATTTTATTAGACAGTGAATCTTCCGCAAACGTTTTTTTTGTCTTCGAGCTTGTAAATCAAAAACGTTTTATTTCACCTCCATCTGTTCATTAGCACACTCTACTTAATATGCACTAGTCAGTGCGTATGGAATTGCGGGTTTATACGGTGTTACATTGTTACAATATTAATATAGATGTGTTTTTGTTTCAGGTAAAGGCAGAACAGTAAATTTGAGTTCCTCCTCGGCATTTGGTATTGTACAGTTTATTTTGGTTATTATAGTTTTAAGCCTATCACTTTGCCTCTCTGTGAATGTTTGACTTCTGTCTGTGTTGGTGTGTCTCAAAGCTACTTTTACATTAATAAAAAAAAAAAAAAATCGATTTTGATTTAATTTAATTTTTACTAGTTATTTAAATACATACTAACTTCTATAAAAATAAGAAATAAAAACTGCAATCGATTTTTGTGTTATTATAAATTTTTTTCTGTATATCAGCAAATACTTTTATATGTAGTAAAAGAATGTTTGTAGAAATGTTATGTACAAATTAGTGTTAAAACACTAATTATCTTACTATTTGATGAATAATTAATGACTAAATGTTGATGATATATTCAATTTTAAATTATTTAGAAAAGCGTAAATAGTTGAAGGGTAGATCAGGAAACAGCTATTCTATTACGTGTATTATTTCAACGTAACTCAAGCTACATTTAAAATAATTTATTTTTATCTTTTTTATTTATAACTAAGTAATCCGGCGAACTTCATACCGCCTACAGTCAGTGAACGTCCTATTAACTCTAGCTAAAGTTAATTTAGTATTTATGAACGATAGCATTCCCGACAGACGTTGTACTGTTTTACCTATAATTATTCAATTCGGACAGGAATAAAAAGTAGACCTACATATGGCTACTGAAAAACAACTATAGTCACCGGCCAATATATAAGAATTTATACTTACTAAATAAATTTTAATCAGTATTTCTAGGACAAAACCGTAAAAATAATAACCTAATATTCTTATATTCTAACCTATATTCTTAACCTAAAATTCTTATATTTCTGGAATCAAAACAATTTAGTCTAATTCCATATCTATTACATTGAAATAATACAGTAACACAACACAATAGAATCCATATTTATTATATTAAAACCATTTGGTAATATTATTTTCATAATTTTTTATATATTTATAAACCTATAAATTAAAGTCGTTTTCAATTCTATTGCATTTTAACTAAATATTGTACAGAAAATGAAGTATTATAACTTATGGGTTAAAACAGCTGTTATGCAAAATATCCTAAACAAAAAAATACCTAAACACCTAAAAATAGTTGTATGAAATAATGTTTTCACTTAATTTACATATCAACTGTAGGCTACGTCATTGTGTGATTACCGCCATCTATACACTAATAATTACATCTGTATTAATAATTCCTAATTTCAATGAAAGTGACTGAATGCTCGGTCACAAATGTAAGCGTTCCCATTTTTAATGTTTTTTTTTATTGACTTAGGCCCTCCACCCAAATGAGATTAAAATATCGCAGAATCTTCCCAGGAGTGTATTTAATAACATCCCAAAGTTTCATGTCGATCGGATGAACGGTTTAAGAAGGTATAAGAGATATACAGACAAACGTTCATTTATAATTACATAGACTAGTATTTTGTAATTATAAATTCCACGTCTATAAAACGTATCTAAAAATGTGAAACAAATTTATTTAGATACATAAATAAAGTTCTGAAAAACTAAAATTTATTCGCTACAAATCTATAAAACACATTCTTTCATTAATGAAATAGTAATATCTCATTATTGAATAAGCGATCGTGTTATCTAGTTTTTTTGTGTTAAGCATTTTTAAAAACACAAGAAACGTTTTTGATGCCACCATAATTTTTGCTCTCTACCTTCACAAACTCAGGTTAAAAATCAAATAAACTTTACACGGACACTACAAGGGTTTTTATAAAATTTATTTAATGGAAGCCGTTAGCGCGGCAAATTAGTGGAGGTACGTTAAGTAGAAGAGTGGTCACGTGGGGCTACGTATTGTTGCAATAAAACAAAGTTGCTCGGGAACTAAATATATTCGCTCTTTTAACACGTTCGTAGGCGCACTTACCTACAAGTTTGTGTCTGATCCGAGTGGAGAGAACACGCACTTCTCCACAGAAATATATATATATATATATATATATATATATATGGTTTTGATATCTTTAAATGTAATATCGCATTAAAATTCTGGAATTTAATATTGTATTAGAAAGTATATTGAATATTAAACATGTAATAGAATCATTTTGTTAATAATATAACCAGGTCTCTAATCTAACCTATAATTACATACTACACTTACATTAATGCACAACACAGTAAGGGTGGGCTATATATATATGTGTGTGTATATATATATATATATATATATATATATATATATATATATACTATAATATGTATTGTTGTGTATTAATAAAGAAATAAAACAATTTACAAATACAAGAATAATTTATTGAATTGACAATTCAGTATTCCTGAGGATGTTGTTACTGTTTGCCAACGAAAAGCTTTGAAGTGTCTATTCAATAATTTATTCTTGTATTTGAAAATTGTTTTTTTTTCTTATATATATATATATATATATATAAGAACAATCTTATCTATAAATATATATATATATATATATATATATATATATATATATATATAATACGTTTTCTTGTTTAATAATTTAAAACAACATAGGTTATTCAAATACAAGAATATTTATTAAGTTTTAAATAACTTAATAACGAAAAGCTTTAAACATAAATTACTAAACATTCTTGTATTTGAATAACCCATGTTGTTTTTAATATATATATTTATATATGTATGTATGTATGTATGTATGTATATATGTTTGGTTTGATATCTTTAAAGATAATATCGCAATATAATTGTGGAATTAAATATTGTATTAACCAGTATATTGAATATTAAACATGTAATAGAATCATTTTTGTTAATATCACCAGGTCTCAAATCTAACCTATAATTACATACACTTACATCAATTGCACAAACTGTAAGGTTGGCTATATACATTTATACACATTTATATAGAAAATTTGTTTTTTTGTATAATAATCAAAACATCTGCGGATATTGAAATGCAAGAATTATTTAAATTTTTACTCACTAGTTTAATAATTTAGAATAAAAATTATTAAATAATTCTTGTATTTTAATACCTCAGTTATATATATATATATATATATATATATATATATATATATTTTTTTTTTTTTTTTTTTTTTTTAAACAACATAGGTTATTCAAATACAAGAATATTTATTAATTTATATCCATTTTGTATTTGAATAACCTATGTTGTTTTAAATATGGTGATATGTTTTCTAGTAATATAGTTAATAAAATTCTTATTTACAATTTTGTAAAAATATTTTATTAGATAATTATTTTGCTGAAGATTCTGGTACTATTTTATCGGCGAAAAGCTTTGAATAAATATATTCATTAAAAGTATTCTTGTTTTTGAAATATTTTAATTTATTATATACATATATTTGAAAATATATATTTTGAATAAAACATTTTTAAAATATATGCTATTTCAAAACTCATAAATTCCTCCAAGTATATATAATTTTATTTAACTTACATGTTGAATTGAGGCATAATCATTATGTATGTGTAATTTTATAAATTTATAAATATAGTAACAAAAACGAACCAATTGAAGAACGAATAGATTGAAAGTTTGTATGATATATTTATATAAGCTTCTAGAAAATCTATCAACGCCAGATAAATGTGAGTATAACAATGATTTAACTTGATCATGTGTTTTATTTTAATGTTTTGAAAATGCCTGAAATGTTAACCAGCGAAAACATTGCACTATAAATTACACTTTTTGCTATCACTTGGCAAATAAAAACACTACTTACTGATATTTTTCAGCAGACCTGTTTCATATTAGATCAGTGCATTGTGCAATGCTGTGAGTCACGAACAAGACTGTAGCTCAGGTGTGTTGTGGTGGTGTGAGTCTGTGGTAAGTGATACCAAAAACTGTAATTTATAAGAAAAACCTCAAGATGTACAAACAAAAACTGCAAGTTAAAGTGTAACTTTACAGAGTTAGTCCCAGGAACGGGAAAAATTTCTGGCGTTGCTTCTTAAGTGAACAAATTATTTAAGTTCATATATGTTGGTTGTGGAATGAAATTATATTTCGCCACCGAAATACAGCTAGCGAAAATGTTCACTAAATTTCAGTTCGCCGATATCATGGAACCATACAAAAATATTTAGGTGTAAATTTCAATAGTCTTCAAAGTAAAACAAACTAACCTATCCCAGGCGTAAAGCTTATTGAATATATTTTATTTATCTATGCAAAATGAAATTGAAAAAAAGAGGTACTAGACCTGTAGCAAAATTCTTAAATTATTAAATCTGTTAAATTATTCTTAACATAAATTCTTAAATTAACTGAAGAAGCAAACTATGTATAGTTTCGCCATACATTGACTTTATTATATATTTAATAAATGTGTTAATTGTTAAACAAAACTTGTAGAGAATTTAATTCCGAAGAGAATGAAATAAAATAAACCGATGTAGACAGACAAAACGTTTATCAAATATTTTACAATTTAATGCTCCAGACCTATTTCATTGCAATACTCAATTAGTTTCCTCTGAGGTAAGCTTCGTCGAATAGCTGAATGACTTGATGTTATTTTGGACACGTAGATGAGGTTGCGTTCAACAAAGATCGAACGCGTTAGAAGTGACCTATTCTTTTATATGAACTAGAAAACTATTTCTGATTTTAACTTTTTGGATAATATTCTTTGGTTTTGCAAATGCAAATTTTTAGTTTTCAGATTCAACTCATTTTGTTTTAGTTAAGGGTCGTTCCTCTATAATCGCTGTCAGTTTTTTAACCTAATGCAAAATTACTTATATATATATATATATATATATATATATATATATATATATATATATGTGTGTGTGTGTGTGTGTGTGTGTGTGTGTGTGTGTGTGTGTGTGTGTGTGTGCGTGTGTGCGTGTGCGTGTGCGTGTGTGTGTGTGTGTGTGTGTGTATGAATATGTGTGTATGTATATATATATATATATATATATATATATACACACACATATATATATATTTATATTTATTTATTCATTTATCTCCAGTGTTATTACAGCATTATTGACCGTTTATCGCAATTCGAACGTCATTGATTCTTGTTTAACAATGAATCTTCTTTCTTCTTGTACATATCTTCTATGTATGCCTATGTCTGTGAAGGATAAACGTAACCTGTAGCCAGTCCCATATTATGTAAATCAAGTTTTTTTAAAAATAATAATCTACATTTATAAAAGGCCATATTATGTTCTGTCTAAATTGTTTCTTGTTTTAGACAATCTGAACTGAGATATTATGACGACAATGTGGTGGCATTGGTTTGACTCATGCTAAAGTTAAAGTGTGTTAGTTGGCAATGCTTGTTTTATTAAATATTTCCTACATTTACCAACTTCGGCTAGTTAATTACAATGTTTCACCGTTTTTTAAAAACATAAATTATTGGAACTATTTTGTTTCTACTGTTTTGTACCTATTTTTCTAATTATTCTTACTAGAAGACAAATTCCTCAAAGGTTCATGTATTTACTAAAAACTCAGTCTTACCAACTTTACAACTCCTGATATTGTACATTAACGTTTAAATTATCTGTAATTATTTTACAATAAAAGTTTCAAATGTTTTCTCATTAGTCATGCAATTAAAATGGTAAACAGATGTTATGAGAACAATTTTTATCCCTCTGGAGGGTATAAAAGTACCATTTATAAAATGGATTTATTAATGTACTTCTTTTACATTATTAAGATTATTTACACTTTTTTGTTTTGTGGTCTCTTGACGTTTGCTGTTTCACCTTTTTACACTATTGTTTCTTTAAACAGACAATTTCTAAATACTTATAAAAGGATATATATATATATATATATATATATATATATATATATATATATATATATATATATATATATATATATATATATATATATATATATACATATATATATTACGTTTTTAAAGTAGGACAAAGGTCTGTAAACCCATGGCAGTTCTACAGTTAATTTGTAGACTGCAAAGGAAATTAATCAATACTAAATCTGTTTTTTAAGACCGTCAGATATTTTCCGATTAATAAAGCATTTTCGTGTTTTTTATCATTTGAAATTTTATTTTCATTCATTTTATTTTCGTCGCAACAAAACAATAATTAATACTTTTTAAAGGGTTTGAAACGTATCCTGACGCAACTAGTATTGTGGAAATAAACAATTATTTGTTTGAAGTCAAGACTTTTCTCTTGCAGTATTTCAGTGTTTTCGCTTTGGTAATCGGTGGCGTTGTTCTCTGTTAGTTACTAACGACGTAGCTCTGGGCATATTCTGGACATTATATTTAAATAACTAGAATGTTTTGACGTCATTGGGTTCTCATAGAGATAATTTCAACCTGAAGTTTTTGTTTTACAATTCTCCTAACAACAATAATATTAATTAATACCAGAGACGGTATAAACCTTTGATCAATGCACACTTAAGCTTAGCACGCAACAGGAGTGACTTGTAAATACTGTTGGAAAATAGATGGACTGAATATGGTTTTTAATCTGTATGATTGAAATTAAAGTAAACAAAATACGGATTTCCGTAAATTTGATTGATGTATTTATTGTGGATATATATTTAATGTTGGAGCAGGCAGAAGAGAAAACGTACTAATGCGTGCGGCTGGGAAAGGGAGTTGTATTCTTTACAGTTCTCATATACGAAGCTAATCTACCACTATGTAGGATGTACTCCTATAGGGGTGAGTGAGAGAGAATATTGATCCTTTTGGTTGCTCTTAAAACATTTACCATGATACAACAACAAAAATAGAGAGCAGATATAAGTCTGCAAATGATAAAAGCCCTCAGAAATGGAGTGATATGTATATATATATATATATATATATATATATATATATATATATATATATATATATAGAGAGAGAGAGAGAGAGAGAGAGAGAGAGAGAGAGAGAGAGAGAGGTAGATAAACTGATAGAGAGGCTATAGAACTAAATCCCCATGGATTAGTAAAACCTTAGCATTTTTAATATATATATATATATATATATATATATTATCATAAGTATATATTACTTAATTACATAAGTGAAAGTGATAAGTGTATACAAGAAAACAGTGTTGCATAATCTACAAATATATATATATATATATATCCGTCCCTACATCCCTCCGACTATCTACCCGTCCCTCCAACCTTCTCTCCATCCGTCTATCCATCCCCTGGACATTACGTCTCTCTATTCCTTCGACCCTCCGTCTATCCATCCATCCATAAATGCGTCCATGCATGTATCCATCCGTCCGTCTCTGCATCTCTCCCTCCAGCTATCTATCCCTTAATCTGCCCATCACTCTCTTCTTTCAACCATCCGTCCATCAATTCTTTGGTCCATCCGCCCCTCTATCCATTTATTGACCCTTACGTCCATCCATCCACATATACATCCATTCATCTATCCATCAAACCAACCATACGTTCTTTCGTCCATACGAGCTTTCTTCCCTCCCTCACTAATTCCCTACCTTACCTACCACCCTGCCTCCATCCTTCTATACCATCTCTCTATCTATCATCTATCCTAATCCTCTTTCCATCCTCTCCCTCTTCCTTACGTTTCCACCTATCCATCCATCCAACTATCCCAACCCTCCATCCATCATTCATTTGGTCCATTCGTGCCTTCCTCCTTCCTCAATCCATGTATTCCATCCCTCCTCCCATACCTGCATTCCTATCCATCCAACTCTCCCTCCCTACATCTACTTATCCCATCCATACATCTATATAGTATATATATATATATTTAACGTCTGTTCGTATAATGTCTCGTCAAAAAAGTAATTCAATAAATTATAATGAAAATAAAATAAGAATTAAAGCAGAAAAGAAATCTGCTACAATTCCAGTTGCTCTTGGAGTATTGTAAAACCAAAATTGCGATCAACATTCTTCTTATCGATCAACCCCTCGCTGCACGTTAATACTGATCTAGGTGGTGTAATGGAAGAATTATATAAACTATAATTTTTAATAGGTAAACAACAACTCACTTTTATTTAATTTTAACAAGGCTACAAAATTACTAACATATTAGGGAAGAGGTGGTATCTTAATTTTAGCACCCCCATTAGTAATATGCCGCTTATGCTGATGCTTGGCTGTAAAGTCTGAATATGTAGAGCCAACTATGTTCTACAAACTACTGCAACAAATATACTTAGCCCACAATAAATAAGTAAAATACGACACTATCCATGCTTCAACTAACAGTTTAATATCTACATTTTTCCGACTGCGAATTATCCTCTTGTTCGTATATGTAATGAATTTAAATAAATGTTACATGACAATAACAGTTTTAATAATAACATAAAAATAAAGTACTAATTTACATGTAAAGTAAAACAAACAGGGAGAGCGAGGCGAGGCAGGAAAACAATGCCTTCATTATATAAATTTACCGACCAAATCTGTGTAAACGACTCTACTGCAATTTTGTTCTATTGGCTAAACCCTCCCTTAACATTCTACGGCGCGGCGGAGGACGGAGTTTATGTGCTGTTGTTTTTATGTTCATTGGTAACACTTTTCAAATATTTATTTTAATGAAATTCAAACAAATACAAAGTAACTTTCAATAAAAATTCTCCATAGTTTTATTATGATTACACGCATAGACCGGATACACACATTGCCACATCTGTCCTACATTGTCTATATCAAAACTCTTTGCACATTCTCTTAGAAAGTATTTTTTGCAGCTGTTTACTTTTTATCTTTTATGTAGAGGGCCAGGTCCACCCAGAGAAATTTCGGTCCCCTGGACAAACATAATAACGGGTCCCTGGCCAAACATCAGAACGGGTCCCTGGCCAAACATCAGAACGGGCCCCTGGACAAACATCAGTACAGGTCCCATGGGCAAACATCAGTACGTCCTTTGGGTAAACATCAGTGCGGGCCCCTGGGTGAACATCTGTACGGCTTCCTGGGCAAACATAAGTACGGGTCCGTGGCCAAACATCAGAACGTATCCCTGGCCAAACATCAGTACTGTCCATTGTGCAAACATAAGTACTGTTCCATGGGCAAACATTATTACTGCCCCATGGCAAAACATGAGTACGGCCCCCTGGGCAAACATCAGTACGGTCTCATGGGCAAACATCAGTATGGTCTTTGGGTAAACATCATTGCGGGCCCCAGGGTAAACATCTGTACGGCTTCCTGAGCAAACATAAGTACGTGTCCGTGGCCAAACATCAGAACGGGTCCCTGGCCAAACATCAGTTCTGTCCCATAGCAAAACATGTGTACGAGCCCCTGGCTAACATCAGTACGGGCCCCTGGACAAACATGAGTACGGGCCCCTGGACAAACATCAGTACGGGCCCCTGGGCAAACATGAGTACGGGCCCCTAGACAAACATAAGTACTGTCCAATGGGCAAACAACAGTACTGTCTCATGGTAAAACATGAGTACGGGTTCCTGGCAAACATGAGTATCCTTCATTACTTCCAGCATAGAACTATACAACTGTGTATTTTGGATGAGACTATAAATAAATTATAATTTCCGTGTTAAAACCAACTTTGCCTACTGAATCTAATTTTTTTATGTTGAGTCTAGTTGAAATTAACTGCCGTTCGTTTACAGCAACTAAGACACTGTATTTTGTATGAATGGAACATTTCATTTAATTAGTATTACTTTGCCATTAAATTCTGGAGCAATTGTACATTGTACTTTTTATATTTTATTGATATGTTTTAACTCTTTTATGGATTTCGCGACACAAGTAATTATTTTCCGCAGAAAAGCACCAACAGGGCCGTGTCCACAGGGCCCCTCTGGGGGGCCTGTATAGAGCATTAACCTATTCTCCTCATTCTTTACGTAATAGATATTTGTCCATGGGTTTCTGTAAAATGCAGCGCTATCTCCTTCTATTTATAACTCAAGTAAAGCTTCTTCTACAAAAGCTACTAAATCCTGCAGTGAAACTCTTTTATTAATCTTATAAAGGGTCTGCGTAAAAACTCGTATTAAACTGAAACCAATGACAGACTGGAATAAAGATCGCTTATCATTTTCATACTTACACGTATATAAGAATCAAATACAGGAAAACCTCGTGCATTAAGGTGATTAAATTAGACCAAACTTCATTTATAATCAGTTAAATTACACTACTATTACTTTATTTACGTGTTTGGCACTGAATTTTACGATTCGCACTACAATCTGTAGATACATTGCTTTGATTTTTTTTTACTTACTTGAAAGCGGGAGGTTTTACCAAATTTCTGCTTTTAAATGTAGCCTATGTTACGATGTTTTAACAATAAATAATTACAAGAATAACTAGACAAATTATTTCTGTTATTAGGCTAATACAGTGTGAATTTAAAATGTTGCTATTAATATTTTCTAAAATTACTTTATTTCAGGAGTTTAATAATGCAGGAAATAATTAGGTAAATAATACACAAAATCCTCTAACCGCAAATGTTAGTGGTTTATATTGTTATTAAACTATAGTAAATGATGTCAAATAACTAGTGGATTATTAGTGACTAGTGAAATAACCTACAAATATTATTGGTTGGAAATTTTATGTATTATATATTATTATTTGACTGCAGTAAATGATGTCAAATAATTAGTGGATTATTAGTGACTAGTGAAATAACCTACAAATATTATTGGTTGCAGATTTTTATGTATTATATATTATTATTTGACTACAGTGAATTAAGTCAAATAATTAGTGACTTATTAGGTAAGCTTTTATTCCGATGACTTTATGATTATAGCGTCAAGTACTTTTGCTTCCTCCAGATAAAAGTTTTATGGAAGCAAAAATAATTTTAATAAGTGAAAAGCCGCACGGAAACGTCTGAGAGGCAGTATAAACAAGTGAAACAAACACGATAAATCAACCCTAAATCGGTTATAAAACAGCCCAAGAGAGAACATAGGGGTTGATTTAGTGATTACTGATAGCGAGGGATTAAACCTTTATATCTTCAAGTTGCCTCATGCCCCTTTCTTTGTCCACTTTACTGTAAAGACCAGCGCATAAAGTATGAAACCCCTGTCTTTATTGGAAGTCATAGATTTCGCCGCCTAGATGTTACGGCTTTGGAATAATATTAGACAAACTATGAAAGGATAAGAGTAAGTGGTTGGTAGTTTTCCCGAATTAAAATAGAATGCGAAATTTTTTTTAACAATTATTAATTTAATTTATGTGAAGTAAGAAGCAGTAATTGAAGCAAAATTATATTTAATGTGTTTAAGGTCACAGACCAATTCATGCTACTAGAAATACACCCTACTTTTCTATTTTCTCTTCAAAAATGTTTCAAGAACTAAACAATTATCAATGTAATATTAAACTACAATTTACAGCTTTTAACATTCATAAGCAATAATTCTAAGATAATTAAATAGTTTAAATAAATAAAAAACATAACATACATTAAATAATTATTAACAGACATTAAATAAAGTTTAAGTAAAGTTATGTTTATTAAATTCACAAATCACACACGCACGCGTGGACAAACATATATTTTATGGGAAATAAAAAACAGTGCCTTTAAATGCCCCAACAGTTCAAGTATCCCATTTTTAGCTTAATTTACACTCATTATCGCGGTTATTATGATTACTAATTATCAATCCTCAATTAAATGGTTGTTCGTTGAAGCGGCGCTAGTAGCTTGTTACAATGAAAACAGCTGATCTGTTTCGTATCAGAAAAATCTATATATAATAACGTTGAGGGCGACAACTATGATGAAATCTTAAAGATGTAAAACTGTAGTACTTTACCTAAGTTATTATCTGTCAGATACTACATTACTTTTATGTCTACGTGTGTGTGCGCGAGAAAAACGTGAGATTAGGTTATTCTAGTTTACATAATTTTCATTGTAGTTTACTAGTAGCTTCATTTTTCCCCCGAAATAGCTTTTTAATTTGCTTTTAACATAAATTTCATCATATATACAGGGTGTTTCAAGATGAAACAGGCAAACTTAGAGGGATGAACTTATGTTTTTACTTGAAGAAACTATAGCGTGGTTTTTGTGGGGGGGGGGATTACAGAACAGTAATCTTTATAATACTGAAAACAATCACAAAGAAAAAACAGTCTGTCACTAAAATATTCAGAGGTTAGAACTTATAGCTACTTGGCAAGCACTTCCAGAATTCTAAAATCCCTTAATAGCAAACTTATTTTATATACTGAAAAGGTTTTATGCTATATAGAAGAAGCAATAATAAAACGTTGGAAGCTTCAGACGTCCACATCTCAGACGTTTTGGGCAAACATTTTCGAGGAAGCAAACTTTCGATGCGTATTGCTTTTAAAATTTCAAGTACTGAAACAGTCGTCCCTAAGAAACAATACTCGTGCTAGGGAACTTACAACCCATATGTACTGAAGAAGCTATCTGGGCGAAATAATGTCAAAAGTTTGGGAACTTCACATGTTTGCTTCTTTAGGAAAGGAGCGAACCCAATGTAATAATACCCAAAGTGTAGAAACTTTGGTCGTAATATAATCTCCTGCCCGTTTACCTCTTGTATTTTGTCTTTTCTAACCAACGTTGCACGTATAATTCTAAAGTTCTAAGTATAGGTATTAGAAAGGGCATGCAGACATTTTGTCTAACACCATATAAATTTAAAACTTTATCTATAAACAAACCTTTATAAATTTAGTATCATTCTAGTGTGTGTTTTAATAAAACAATTAATTGTAAGCTAGTTTAAATGTAATTTTACACTTATACTGTATTTAATTTTACATGTATCTATTTGCGAGAGAAAATTACACTGCAACAAAATGAAAGGGAACCTGGAGCCGAGCCAGAGAAAAATACACTGGAATTGAACTGCGGCCTGACAATCAGCTTTGACCGTGTAATGGGGTTTTTGTTAAATAGAGCATGTGTCCTCGAACCTGTCACTTACTTTATCGTGGTTTGTTTAACTTCTGCAAATATTTGTTAGTAAAGGTTGGCCTTTTCTGTACAAACGCAATAAAATGCTTCGAGTGAAATAAAATTATATTTACTGATTTATTTTCATTATTTTTTACACTTTTCCAGGTTGGCCATAATTCCAACAGAAAAAGTTTAAAAAAAACAACATCCACAAGTTCCTTATTTCACAGCGAATTTATAATTCTCGAAATTATTAGACTACACCTAATAAGTGCCTGTTACCTTTACTGTACTCACAAAACTCTATTACAACGTTCGTTTAAGTAGAGCTTGATGCATACTCATATATAATTTTAAAGGGTTCAACTCCTTCCATGATCAATAGTTTACAAGTACAAGTGTAGCATAATCACATTGGTCTATTTGTATCTATACTTTTCCTTACTTAGACTCTATTCACGTTTTCCTTTACATACATTGCCCATGACTTTAAGGTAGTATTAAAGACTAAAAGGTACTACAGATAGCATTGATCTTTTAGCGAAAATATTTTGGTTTTCGCTCTAAAAAATCAACTAATTACTATATTATCGTGTTAAAGTTCTTCGAATGAGAAGACATGTTTGGATAATATATTTACAAAATTTTAAAAAAATGATTTCTACAGTAAAACATAATTGAATAAAAAAATGAATTGGTTTGAGTTTAATTATTGAAATGATAGTTCAACTACGAGTATTAAATAATTAGTATTACTTTAATAATACTTTAATACTTAGTATTACTTTAATAGTATACTTTAATACTTAGTATTACTTTAATAGTATACTTTAATACTTAGTATTACTTTAATAGTATACTTTAATACTTAGTATTACTTTAATAGTATACATTAATAGTATACTTTAGTACTTAGTATTATTTTAATAGTATACTTTAATACTTAGTATTACTTTAATAGTATACTTTAATACTTAGTATTACTTTAATAGTATACTTTAATACTTAGTATTACTTTAATAGTATACTTTAATATTTAGTATTACTTTAATAGTATACTTTAATACTTAGTATTACTTTAATAGTATACTTTAATACTTAGTATTACTTTAATAGTATACTTTAATACTTAGTATTACTTTAATAGTATACTTTAATACTTAGTATTACTTTAATAGTATACTTTAATACTTAGTATTACTTTAATAGTATACTTTAATACTTAGTATTACTCTAATAGTATACTCTAATACTTAGTATTACTTTAATAGTATACTTTAATACTTAGTATTACTTTAATAGTATACTTTAATACTTAGTATTACTTTAATAGTATACTTTAATACTTAGTATTACTTTAATAGTATACTTTAATACTTAGTATTACTTTATTAGTATACTTTAATACTTAGTATTACTTTAATAGTATACATTAATACTTAGTATTACTCTAATAGTATACTTTAATACTTAGTATTACTTTAATAGTATACTTTAATACTTAGTATTACTTTAATAGTATACTTTAATACTTAGTATTACTTTAATAGTATACTTTAATACTTAGTATTACTTTAATAGTATACTGTGTGGGTCCAAGCTCCGTGTGGTTGCGGGGTGAGGTGCGGGGGAAGAGGGGCTACGGCCTTGTAACTGTTATGTGCGTGTATTCCTTTTCAAATAACATTCGGCCAGTTAAGCTAGTGGAAGTGTGTGTGTTAATAGAATTGTGCATATTTCTTCTATCGTCTAGCCTGGTGTTTTTGTTTAGTGTTGATAATTATAAAACACTAATTTTAATTTTTAATTAGTGTTGATGTTTTAATTTTTTAATTTAGTGTTGATTATAATTAGTCATGTCTCAAAGTTCGTCAAGTGGAAGTAGCCGTAAAAGAAGTTTTGTTGTACATAGTGAAGCTCGAACATTGATTAGTAAAATAATTGATATATAAAATAATACCAGTTTCTCTGTAGTTTAGGCCATACTGTCGTTAGAACTCCACCTTACATGTGTGACCTAAACCCTATCGAACTAGCCTGGGCTAAAATAAAGAACTTTGTGAGAGAACACAACTCTGACGGCAACTTAAGTTTAATAAGGTTACAGGAATTAACCGAACTGGGAATAGAAGAAGTGACAGAAAATGACTGGATCGGATATTGCAACAAAGTCGAAGACCTTGAGAAATATTACTGGGAAACTGATGGAATAGTATCAGATGTAATAGACGAACTAATAATTAATATTAATGCTCAAGATGACAGCAGTACAGACGATACTACCAGTGACAGCGATTCCAGCATCAGTGACGCAGATAGCACACTTGCTAGGCCACTGTAATACGTAAGTACATGGTATCAGTATTTGAATAGATGTTTTTTTAATGGGTAGTAGCTTTACCCTCACTTAGCCTGTGTTTACGCATTCCTCGAATTCCTAGCAAACACACGGAGGTTGGACCCGCACAGTACTTTAATACTTAGTATTACTTTAATAGTATACTTTAATACTTAGTATTGCTTTAATAGTATACTTTAATACTTAGTATTGCTTTAATAGTATACATTAATACTTAGTATTGCTTTAATAGTATACTTTAATACTTAGTATTACTTTAATAGTATACTTAGTATTACTTTAATAGTATACTTTAATACTTAGTATTACTTTAATAGTATACTTTAATACTTAGTATTACTTTAATAGTATACTTTAATACTTAGTATTACTTTAATAGTATACTTTAATACTTAGTATTACTTTAATAGTATACTTTAATACTTAGTATTACTTTAATAGTATACTTTAATACTTAGTATTACTTTAATAGTATACTTTAATACTTAGTATTAAAGAAATAGAAAACAATATTAAATAATATAAAATTATACATCAAAATTACTTTTTGAGTGGATTTGTTTTCATTATGCCATGTAAATGCTTTGAATGAAAATAAAATTATAATTTTTGTTGGAATTTCTACATACCTAATTATAATTTATAATTTAAATGGTAATTATATTTATTCAAACATCATTAAATTGCTAATTTGCATAACCCTGCCTCTACCACTCCAACACACACATGTAATTATCAATATACTCATCTTCATTTCTGTTAGTAATATTTCCATATGATTAGTGCCAATGCACTTATCTGCCATTCTTAACGTTTTAATATTATCTTTTATTGACACGTTTCGGAGTAACTCCATTTTTAAAACTCAAATCGTACTGTTCGCCCAAACGTTGAGTTCGTCTTTATATACCGTTAGCCACGCCCCCAAGAGGTATGGAAGTGGTGGGGGCGTGGCTAACGGTATATAAAGAAGAAATCAAAGTTTGGGCGAACAGTACGATTTGAGTTTTGAAAATGGAGTTACTTCAAAACGCGCCAATAGATGAGAATATTAAAACGTTAGGAATGGCAGATAACTGTACTCAAACATATACAGACGTGTAAGCTAAGAGGCTGCGTCAATATCAACTTTATTTTCTACTTACTCAAATAATGTACCTAATACAGTTTCCAGAAGACAATGCTAACCAAGTAGAATGCTGTATCTTTAAGTTATAATTACTTAATATAATCTTCTTTTCATAATTTGCATTTGTAATTACATTTGTTTAATGTCATCTATGTATTACTCCAATTTAAAACCCAATGTATGTTTTATTTAAGGGCTTAAGAAAATTGTTACGACGTCTAGTGGTAATCAGTAGCTCATTTATGTAGATCAAAAAATGATTGAGCCTCATAATAATACATACAGTCTATTAGAATCGGAATCCTAAAAATAGTTTGCAAAAGTGATTTCTACTCTATTAAATTAAAATGATTCTTTAGTTAAAACTAGACTGATGTAGAAAAGTCAAAAATAATAAACCTATATCTACATAATTTTAAACAGTTTTAATTTGTTTAGGCTTCTAATGAACAGAACAAACTAACTGACACCTTATATTATTATTACGAATATTATAAATAAACCTATGGGTTTTTATGTATATAAAACGGAATACGAGTATATATAAAGCTCTAGAAATATTCAATTACAACATTAATATTAAGTTAATAAAGAATCAGATACAGATAAAATACAATTTTTATACTATATGCAATTTATACAATCTTGCGGTATCACGTTAATAAATTTGACAATATTGTAATAGATTTGGCAACACTATTGATGAGGCTACTTAATTCATGTATGTATGATATTTTTCATTTTTCCTAATGATGATGGTACTGTTTGCCGACAAAGTGCTTCGAATTGTATAGTAAAATAAGTTATTCTTGTATTAGTATTTTATCATATTTTTCATTGTTTACTCAAGAAAAACGCATTTTAATATATATATGTATATATATATATATATATATATATATATATATATATATATAGGCCTATATATATAATATATATTATATATTATATATATATATATATATATATATATATAAGCATAAAGTTAAAGATAAATTAATTGATGAACAAATTCAAGTGAGATCATGGCACCAAACTATTTATAAGGTCATTGATGTTATAGAAAAAATTACATAAAGTGCCATACTTATAAACATATGGACCTTTGTAGCACATATGATTTAATTTTGTAAAAATATTTTATTTGATAAATATTTTCCTGAAGATGCTGGTATTATTTTATCGGCGAAAAGCTTTGAATAAATATATTCATTAAAAGTATTCTTGTTTTTGAAATATTTTTAATTTATTAACTATATTACAAGAAAACATATCACCATATTTAATATATATATATATATATATATATATATATATATATATATATATATATATATATATTGGTGTGTTTGTGTTTAGATTTGGGTTTGTATTTGTGTGTTCTTTTTTGTTTCATATATCTAATATACCTTCTTCTGTTGTTTGATTCATCAAGTATACCTTCTCGTGTCATTTGAAATATCTTCTAATGGTGTTAATAATTATTTAGTTTTATTTGACATGATTTTTGAAGGAAGTATAACATTGAGGTAGAGCGGTATAAAAATAAATTTGTACAAATCCTGTTATTCTTGGGCAATATATTAAACTTTTATTTCGTTTTTATTACCACTTTACTAATTTTTAGAATTGTTCTTCCAACACAATTCTGCTTTTGCAATCTTCTATTTGTTTGTAAAAGAATATAAGACTATCCTGTATAAACAGGAGCTAAATAAACACAATTTCCCGTGAAGCCAATATGAAACCTTACAAAGAGTCACAGTCAAATTGCACTTTGTTTTTGGTGGTCCGCGTCCAACTCTCGTCTGGGGAAATCAGTTCCACAGAACCTTGGCCCTAAGACAGTCATTGCGAAGGTTTAAACCCTCCCAACACAAACACGCAGGGAATGAATAGAGTTTGTTTATTTTTTTAAAAATAAAAACAATATCTTTTATATTTTAAATTTGACAAAATAATATTGATTAAAAAAAACTAATTTACTGATGCCACAGAAGGGAGAGAGGGGTTTGAGAATTAAACGCCACCCAGAAAGATTATAAAATTTTGTTTATTTCTTTTATCGTCTAAACATTATTTAAAACATTCGAAAAAATTTGTTTTATAACAAATTTCATAAAGAAATACAAATATTATAATTTTAAACTAGTTTAATTTATAAATCGAGTTTTCAATGTTAGAACTGTTAATTAACATCCGTTAAGGATTTCATATTCCGTAACTGCTATTGGTTTTGAATATTTCAGACATAACACTTACAACAAGAGTGTAAAGCTATGTATTGATGTAATGAAGGAAACACTTACAAAAAGCGGGTAAAGCTAAGTAATGATGTAATGAAGAAAACACTTACAACAAGCGGGTAAAGCTATGTATTGATGCAATGAAGGAAACACTTACAACAAGCGGGTAAAGCTATGTATTGATGTAATGAAGGAAACACTTACAACAAGCGGGTAAAGCTATGTATTGATGTAATGAAGGAAACACTTACAACAAGCGGGTAAAGCTATGTATTGATGTAATGAAGGAAACACTTACAACAAGCGGTTAAAGCTATGTATTGATGTAATGAAGGAAACACTTACAACAAGAGTGTAAAGCTATGTATTGATGTAATGAAGGAAACACTTACAACAAGAGTGTAAAGCTATGTATTGATGCAATGAAGGAAACACTTACAACAAGAGTGTAAAGCTATGTATTGATGTAATGAAGGAAACACTTACAACAAGCGGGTAAAGCTATGTATTGATGTAATGAAGGAAACACTTACAACAAGCGGGTAAAGCTATGTATTGATGCAATGAAGGAAACACTTACAACAAGAGTGTAAAGCTATGTATTGATGTAATGAAGGAAACACTTACAACAAGCGGGTAAAGCTATGTATTGATGTAATGAAGGAAACACTTACAACAAGAGTGTAAAGCTATGTATTGATGTAATGAAGGAAACACTTACAACAAGCGGGTAAAGCTATGTATTGATGTAATGAAGGAAACACTTACAACAAGCGGGTAAAGCTATGTATTGATGTAATGAAGGAAACACTTACAACAAGCGGGTAAAGCTATGTATTGATGCAATGAAGGAAACACTTACAACAAGCGGGTAAAGCTATGTATTGATGCAATGAAGGAAACACTTACAACAAGCGGGTAAAGCTATGTATTGATGTAATGAAGGA
The DNA here is from genome assembly GCA_036971475.1 of Prosapia bicincta. Lineage (NCBI taxonomy): Eukaryota > Metazoa > Arthropoda > Insecta > Hemiptera > Cercopidae > Prosapia > Prosapia bicincta. Next base: position 43,995,310 of record JBAIZL010000008.1, read on the forward strand.
AACACTTACAACAAGCGGGTAAAGCTATGTATTGATGTAATGAAGGAAACACTTACAACAAGCGGGTAAAACAACGAGATATGTATTTTCTTTGAGAAAATCGATGTAATGAAGGGAAAAGTTTTTAACGCGTTTCAATGAAGTCTCAGATATGCAATAGATCTTTTTAGGATTGTAATTTATAGAAATGAAATTTAAAGTTTGGTTTTAAAGGCTTGTTCTATTACTCATGTTTGTGCTTATTGATTCAATGCTCATTTAGTATTAACTTTCTAATATATTCAAATAAATGGTGAATTTAGTATAATAATTTGAGCATTATTTCAGACGTTAGCATGGAATATGTAGGCCTATAGAGAATATATGTACCCTCACTGGAAAGGTTTGTGTCCGCACTACTGTACTGCTGTGGAATATTTAGCCCTATAGGGAATATATATGTGCCCTAACTGGAAGGGTTTGTGTCCGCACCACTGTACTGCTGTGGAATATTTAGGCCTATAGAGAATATATGTACCCTCACCGGAAGGGTTTGTGTCCGCACTACTGTACTGCTGTGGAATATGTAGGCCTATAGAGAATATATGTACCCTCCCTGGAAGGGTTTTTGTCCGCACTACTGTACTGCTGTGGAATATGTAGGCCTACAGAGAATATATGTACCCTCACTGGAAGGGTTTGTGTCCGCACTACTGTACTGCTGTGGAATATGTAGGCCTATAGAGAATATATGTACCCTCACTGGAAAGGTTTGTGTCCGCACTACTGTACTGCTGTGGAATATTTAGCCCTATAGGGAATATATATGTGCCCTAACTGGAAGGGTTTGTGTCCGCACCACTGTACTGCTGTGGAATATTTAGGCCTATAGAGAATATATGTAACCTCACCGGAAGGGTTTGTGTCCGCACTACTGTACTGCTGTGGAATATGTAGGCCTATAGAGAATATATGTACCCTCACTGGAAGGGTTTTTGTCCGCACTACTGTACTGCTGTGGAATATGTAGGCCTACAGAGAATATATGTACCCTCACTGGAAGGGTTTGTGTCCGCACTACTGTACTGCTGTGGAATATGTAGGCCTATAGAGAATATATGTACCCTTACTGGAAGGGTTTGTGACCACACTACTGTACTTCTGTGGAATATGTAGGCCTATAGAGAATATATGTACCCTCACTAGAAGGGTTTGTGTCCGCACTACTGTACTGCTGTAAAATATGTAGGCCTATAGAGAATATATGTACCCTCACTGGAAGGGTTTGTGTCCGCACTACTGTACTGCTGTGGAATATGTAGGCCTATAAAGAATATATGTACCCTCACTGGAAGGGTTGGTGTCCGCACTACTGTACTGCTGTGGAAATAAATTTTACAATGTAATGTATTTGTTCATCTTTTTCATTTTAATTTATATATTTTGTTCTACTGAAGGAATTCTTTTGATAAAACGTTACAAAATGATCGTAGCAGAGACACGAAGGGAGCGTTCTACGTATTAAGCAACTGGTAAAATAATTTCTAAAAATCTACTAAAACATCACCAATTATTTTGTAGTAATATTAGACTTTAAATTCTGCTCAGTTTTTTCTACTGTCTATCATTTTCCACGTTTACAAGACAGACACTTGTAAAAAAGTAAATATACTTCTGGCGTAATGAATCTCCTCGAGGTGCACTCAACTGTAGATTTCGTAATTGTGAATCGCCTTCGGTCACTGGTTAATTACACTGTACTGTAATTATACAAATACATTCACTGCGAGATTTTTTCTGCTTCCAGTTTATAACCATTAATTACCAAATATTTTAAAATCTCTGTTTGTGATGTATTTTAAATTAACTGTATATTCCTTTCATGCCTTTTCAAATTTAATATTTTTTTATACAACATTTCATGTTACATACAGCGTTTCTAAAAACGTGTAGTAAATGTTTATTCAAAAAGTATATAAGTATGATGTAAGGTATATATACACGTTTAATTTTACTGTTGCACTGTAAATGTAAATTGTTTCACGGGATGTTTAAATATACCGTGCGTTCATAAAGTTCCTCCGCAATACTCATTGTAGAAGTATAATTGATCCGCTCTTTCCATTGCTTCCCTCTGGGTGGAATCGCCCTTTATAACATATAGTGAATGTGCCGCGCTTTGCGGCAGTCTGCATTACGTGTGTGTCTGTACCTAGGTTTGTCTATAACGGGGGGGGGGGCGAGCCTGGTATTTTAAAGTAACTGTGGAGAGGCTCTTTGAACGCATTTTGCATTTAGTTCTCGTATGAGCGTCTTCACTGGTGTGTTGTAAAGCGAGATATGTTCGTTTAATATTAATATGGCCATCTTGTCTGGTTTATATTGAGGCTTGTCGTTCATCCAATTTGGTATCGCCTAGGTTATACTCGCGAAAACTAGTTATCTTCTACCCTATTGTGTCTCACTGGAGTCTAATGACTGGGTGCATTACGTGACTAAAACTTTTGACTATAACAATAATCGATACTTAAATATTTAACTCGATATTAGAAGTTTTCTGCCAGCAGGAACAATTTCACGTTCGAGGTTCCTTTATAGAATCCACGTTGTTTAAATTAATTAATAGATATACCTTGAAAAATCTTCTGTCTGGGCAGGGTGTTTGTCTTAAAGGAAATCCAATCAGCCTCGTGAAGCTACCGTCTAAGTAACGGGTTTTAAAATTTCTGCTGAAAATTTCCCTGAAACGAAATTAACATTATAGGATGCTTTCCCTGGACCAGTACTATTGGGACAGCCCGGAAGAAGGAATAGAGTGATATGACATCATTATGGAAACTGAAATACAATTAAGATGATTTACGTCAATAGGTTTAACAGACAAGCCCCCCCCCCCCCATTCCGGGCTGAGAGGATTTTCCACTACTTGATAAACAAAGTGCGGGGTAGACTTTTGCCAGGCGAGCTTGCTGAGAGCTGATCGTAAGGGAATTACTTCTAAGTTTGGAGTCAATGGGGTAATCATGAATCCCTTGTGGGGTTGGTTTTGACATTGTTGAGGACTGATTAAATAATTTGTAACACCAAAGGAAAATTTTAAAAGTCAAATGATCCCTTAAGCCATTCTCATACTAGATACAAGTTGGCTAAAATGAGGTAATGCATTAAATTTTCTCCTAATTTTTAAATTTAATTCAATTTCAATTAAACTTATACCAATAGCGAAACGCGAATGCCCCTCGACGCCAAGTCAGTTTCTCTCGCTCGCACGCACGCTCACTCGTACGAGCACAGAGGATGACAGGCCCGAGACCGGGCGATTTCCGCTCCCATTGATCATTTAGTGGTACCTTCGAACCAAACTCTAACTTTTTAAGTTGTAATTTTTCATGATTCATTTTTATTTCATGCTATCACCTCATGAACAGTGACAATAAATTGTGCATTGTTTGGTATCAATTTTCTCGTAATGATGTGCAGGATTAATTTATGCTAAATTTTCTAAGGTGTGTTTTCAAATTTAAAAATAATTAGAGTTTGACCAAAGAAGCACCACTAGGTGACTAATAAATAGAGCGCCGGAAGGAATACGGCCCTTCCTAATCCTCTGCCATTGTGTGAGTGAGACTACCTGTCGTTCAGGGGCACTCGCATTTTGCTATTACTATTTTGTAACTAATATTAGGGGCGGTATTTATTTCCGAAATTAGTTTAGGGGGGATGGAAGAAACAAGGTCTTTAAAACTTTAATGGAAACATTATTATTAATAAATTTACAAAACCCAAAGTTCGAATAGTCATAAACTATTGTTTAAATGATTAATTAAGACTCACTGTACGTAATGGACTACAAAATTCAAGAATTATTATGTTATTTTTATAAACTAAAATTCTTGAAAAGATATAAAGTCTGCCATCGCTTTGCTTGAAATCTCGCTAAGAACTTTGTCCTTAATTAAGGAGATTCCTTCGAGAATATAAGCCGTAGATTATAGGTTCCCAAAATAGGGGGGGGTTGAAGGCAAGTCGAGAGGGGGGCGAAACCAGTAGGAAATTAATAGGATTATATATATTTAATATTATAGAAACAAACTTGATGTTACTAATGAGTTGCGTTGTGCCCTTACTAAAGTACAACTACAAGTAGGCATGGTAGTGTAAGAAATGCAACCTCAAGCATCTCCCTAACAGATTTTTCTCTTAACAGTTAAATACTTCAAGCAAAAACGTGAAATATTATGTCGTGTTTCTTGTGAGAGTATTTATGAATAAATACATTTTTTTCAATATATATAATATTTGATTCTTTTTCATAAGCCTATAGGCCTACCATTTATTTATGGTGTAAAGTGGAGGGGGAAAGTGAAATGGTTTAATCTCAAGAGAAAGGGGCGTAGACCGAAAAAGTTTGTTCATTTGTTTAGATTGTTTATTTAGACCTTTTACAGAAATATTACTTCTAATATATGCGTCAACCACCAATTCACGTTCCCTAATTACGAGTATTGGGAATAATTTACTGTGTGAGTATTATTAAATAATTATCAAAATCGCCTTATCACAAATATATTTATTCTAACCTTTACGAGGTATTACAAATATTTGAGGTTAGACATTTTTAAGTATTATTTGTTACGCACGTCAAGTTAAATTTTTGGATTTTGCATATATTTGTCAAGATATCTTAATTAAGTGTGAACTAGTTTTTTATAATGCAAAATTATAAAATTCGAATCTCCTTATGAGAGTTTAAAATAATATAAAATTTGTAACAAAATGTTCAATTTAAGCATTTTAAAGAATAAAAAGACGCTTTATAACCTTTCTGCGGAGGGCATTAGCCCCAAAACTCCCTGAACGCGCTTTTAGTTGGATACAAAACCTTTTTGTAACAACGGAGCTTCAAGGGTACGTTAAGATTTTTACATACACAGCTAACAAAAAACTCTTCACGCAATCTAAAAGGCGTCACTGAATTAACTGAAGAAACTTGAGTGACAGTTCAGAAAAGAGAAATCAATTGACAGAGTTTCTGTTAGGATTATTTTTTTATACCGATGTGTTGTAACATTTAAGCACGAAATGTATTGTTTATTGTAGGCCTATTTTTTTTGGAAAATTTGCAAGAAATATACTTGCATTAAATCTGAAAATGTCTAGTTTCGTATTATGCAAATAGGTAAAAATGGAATTTATCTCATGTTGTAGGGTAATGGAATTGAAGTATTTTCAATCCCAGCAAACCCCGCGTATTCCACCTTGAAGAAAACTTCCATACCTATATATATAGAACGCCATATCTGTCTGTTACAGATTTTATACGGCAAAACACCTGGGGCAATAAGAATGGAGCCAGGAAGAAAGGAATTTCTTTTCCCTTTTGTTATAATTTTGTAAATGGCAAAAACGTCATAAAAACAAAAGAACATAACCGTGGCGCTGTTTTCCTAAACTGATGCAGTAAAACCGAGCAACTGTTGTGGCCAGAGAGCATGTAGCCCTTTAGTAGCGAAGTTTACTTTGCATACAAGGAGCGTACATTGCATTGTGTTTACGTTGTATTACATTGCAAGATAGCGTTACGTTGTGTTTATATCTAAAGTAAGCTAATGAAATACAACGCAAGGATTACCCTACCATCTTGTTTTACGTAAAAATATGTAGACAAGAAAAACGTTTTAATTACGAAGCATAAATGTTACAGTATATTTTTAAAATGCGAAAATTAGATGTACAGTAATTAATTACACGAGATTTCAGTGCTTTAGTTTACAAAATTTGAAAAAATTTAAATTCTTTACAATTGAATACCATATATTTTATATGTAAAATATATTTCTGCATAAATATTCGGTTTAACAAATGAAGGCCTTTATCATGAATAACGTAAATTTAAATAGTAAGATTCAAATAGTGAGAAATTTTCCCGCTATAGTTGATGAATTACGTTTATCTGTTCAATGAAAGCTGGTTTTCCACGTTAACGAGCAAAATTGAGATGATAAATGAAAAACAAGTTATGGAGAGAAGAACTAGATAAGAGCAGAAGGGCGATATTAAATGGAGTAAAATATGTTGAAAGATAATAAAATACACCTTCGGGGTCGCGAAGCACACTGATGAAATACTCTGTTAGCTAAAACAAGGTTTCAATATTTCTATCAAACTTTTTCTCTTAAAATAACAATAGAGCAGATGTGGCCTGAGCCCTGACTTTACAATTCGCAAAGTTAATTTGTTATTTGGCCGAATGAGGATAATTAATACAAAGAGATTGATCAAAAGCATGTGGTAATGTCATCTTCTCCCTATTCTTCCAAATACCTTTCCCTTAAGCAACGGTCTGATAGATCTAGTTAGTTGTGGTACGCGGATTTATACACAGTCAAGTGAATGTATGTAAGTCCTTCCTGTGGCTAACTTTCCAAGCAGATGGGATGCACGACTTACTGGGAAGATGATTTTCTGCCCGGGAATCAAACCATTCAACACAATAATGCTTTAAAGGTTAAATTGATTGACTATATCTGTGCACACGTTTTTCCGGCACTCAAATCATTCAACTAAATGCTCGAAACAATAAATTGATTGATTTTATCTGTGCACACGTTTTTCCGTCACTCAAATCATTCAACACAACAATGATTGAAAAAATAAATGGATTAACTATATCTGTGCATACGTTTTCCGGCACTCAAACCATTCAACACAATAATGCTTGAAACAATAAATGGATTAACAATATCTATGCACACGTTTTTCCGTCACTAAAATCATTCAACACAATAATGTTTGAAACTATAAATTGGTTGACTATATCTGTGCACACGTTTTTCCTTCACACAAATCATTCAACACAATTATGCTTGAAACAATACATTGATTGACTATATCTATGCACACGTTTTTCCTTCACTCAAATCAATCAACACAATAATGTTTGAAACAATAAATGGATTAACTATATCTATGCACACGTTTTTCCGTCACTAAAATCATTCAACACAATAATGCTTGAAACAATAAATGGATTAACTATATTTATGCACACGTTTTTCCTTCATTTAAATCATTCAACACAATTATGCTTGAAACAATCAATGGATTAACTATATCTATGCACACGTTTTTCCGTCACTCAAATCATTCAACACAATAATGCTTGAAACAATAAATGGATTAACTATATCTATGCACACGTTTTTCCGTCACTCAAATCATTCAACACAATTATGCTTGAAACAATAAATGGATTAACTATATCTATGCACAAGTTTTTCCGTCACTCAAATCATTCAACACAATTATGCTTGAAACAATACATTGATTGACTATGACTATATCTATGCACACGTTTTTCCTTCACTCAAATCATTCAACACAATTATGCTTGAAACAATAAATGGATTAACTATATCTATGCACACGTTTTTCCTTCACACAAATCATTCAACACAATTATGCTTGAAACAATACATTGATTGACTATGACTATATCTATGCACACGTTTTTCCTTCACTCAAATCAATCAACACAATAATGCTTGAAACAATAAATGGATTAACTATATCTATGCACACGTTTTCCGTCACTCAAATCATTCAACACAACAATGATTGAAAAAATAAATGGATTAACTATATCTGTGCATACGTTTTCCGGCACTCAAATCATTCAACACAATAATGCTTGAAACAATAAATGGATTAACAATATCTATGCACACGTTTTTCCGTCACTAAAATCATTCAACACAATAATGCTTGAAACAATAAATGGATTAACTATATCTATGCACACGTTTTTCCGTCACTCAAATCATTCAACACAATTATGCTTGAAACAATAAATGGATTAACTATATCTATGCACACGTTTTTCCGTCACTCAAATCATTCAACACAATTATGCTTGAAACAATAAATGGATTAACTATATCTATGCACACGTTTTTCCGTCACTCAAATCATTCAACACAATTATGCTTGAAACAATAAATGGATTAACTATATCTATGCACACGTTTTTCCTTCACTCAAATCAATCAACACAATAATGCTTGAAACAATACATTGATTGACTATATCTATGCACACGTTTGAACGGCAAAAGACATATATTGACTCTTGATGTCTGAGTGGAGATTTGTAGTGTAGGATGGGAAGTGACATGATTCTGTGAAGTAGAGGGAAATCAGTGCTCAGAAATCACCTTTGCTTTTCTACAGTAATATATACCTAGCTGCACACTGTACACGTCAATACACTCTTTGGAACTAATTCACAGACAAAATGTTCTACATGTCAATGAATCTTAGGCTTATGTTTTTATCTAGATTCTAGAATGTGTAAGTAAGTAACTATTCTTTATGACAAAGTTCTTTTCTGCTGGTTCCCGCCCAGAAATACATGGAATAATAATTTTTGCCCAGCCATCTACTTATTCATAGTTAGTATGGAAGTTAATGATTTCTTTATTTATAAAAAAATATGTTTACATATTGTACAAGTGTTCAGACCATTGAAAAATAGTTTTTAGTTTCTTTAAATGCCGACATTCTTGCTTTTTTTAGAAAATGGTTGTATGATTTCGTCCTGTAATAATAACAAAAATGTATTTATACTTACATGTATAATTCAAGAATATTTGTGCAATTATATATATTCATTTATATTAGTTTCCATGCATTTAGTATAATAGCACAACTATATAGCAATCACTATTAAATGTAAAACATTAAGGGCGCCTAGATCAATTAGATTAATTTATTTCGATTGTCATTTAAATAATTAGCGAGCTACCTTTTCCCTTTAAAAATTTGGTTAAATACCTAAACTACATTATTAACCTATTCCGCTTTTACTATACAATAACGAACTGAGTAATCTATCATGAGTATATACAATAATATCCTTATAATTAAACAAATATAAACCCTGCTTTCAAAGATTTACACAACCTTGGTGTACATTTCGCTAATACAGTTAGCATCATCAGAAGTTTACAAATATAGACTAATCATTACATTTGTAACCTTCTGACGATGCTAACAGTGTTACACAAAGAATGTGTAAATATTTGTAGCAAGGGTTATTGCCTATTAATTATAACTACGCTACTCATTCATGTAAAATACAACTGGTGATCGGAATACTGATGTAGGGTCTCACGAACCTTACCTTTCCACCGCTGCTTTTCCCTCCGACTGGCCTTTTCTCTTACTCTTCACCTATCTTCATTTTACCACACTTTGTCCGTAAGAGAGTAATGGTTTATCCCTTGACTACGAACCTTGGTTCGAGACCTGTATCTCAAGGAATAACCTCTCAGGAGAACCAACTTCTGAATGTTTTATGAAAACCAATTAGCCTCCCATAAGCATCTTTAAGCTCCTTTCGGGGTAGTGGAATCTTTGAGAGACACTTGACTTAAAGACTATACATGGATAACTAGTGAACTTATTTTATTTTAAATGAAAATACAGCTAATTGGAAACTATATTTTTTTTATTATCTGTTTGGATTTAGAATTACTTATTATTATTTGATTTATTTTAATTAACAGGATTTAGCTTTTTTAATTTTACCTAAATTTACTTTTAAATTACCATGATTATCTTGTTTCATGGTATTAGTACAGAATATGTCCCCTTTATTATGTTCACATTATTATTATTTATATTAACACACACACACACACACACACACACACACACACACACACACACACATATATATATATATATATATATATATATATATATATATATATATATATATATATATATATATATATATACATACTATATATCCTTTTCTAATATTATTATCAAAATCCCAAATTGCTTAATATGTCCACTATCATCTATTTAAATTCAATTATTATAATTATTTTGCACATAATTTTGAGTATTCAAGTTAAATTTTACGTATGTTAGAGTCTTGTTTACTTTCAAACATTTTAAGGTAAATTTCTAGTTACTTTAAGCTATGCCTTTTAACAAACAATCCTTTTAATTCACTAATAGACTCTGATTAACATTTACCTATTTATAGGTTAACCTAAATAGTTATTACATGCTATGCATTTAATAAAAACTTCCAGCTGTTACTTATGTCCTAAGTCAAAGTATTTCATACATTTTTCAAGATTAAAACCATATCAGATAAAATTATTTAAATGCAATACGTTTATTTCCACTTCAGGCAAACGTTTGGATGGAAATCAACTTAGAATATTTGTTATTTAATTTAGGTAACCCAAGAGAGTTTTCAGTCCCTTAGGTTATTATTTTTTGTTAATTTTTATTTTAAGTCAATACATTTTGAAATAAAATTTTATCTAAAAGAAAATGAAATTGTTTATATGACCTTATACTGCAAAACGTTAGGTATCTTCTATAGTTGGGTTGTCTTTTGGCTTCGTCCCAGCTTCCATGGGGTTTGGATGTAAGCTTCACTGCATTGCATGGCGTCGGTGAATTTTGATAAGTTCGGCTTCTTTTTTCATGTTATTGGTCGATATGCTGGTAGAAACATATATGAGCCGCAGCTCATATATTTGTACACTCCCCGGGTCACATCGTAGCACTTTATACGGACTTCTTACCACATATTGGGTCGTTAATGGTTCTGCGTGTATCAATACGACCTCACTCGATCACTGTTCAAACTGTTCTTCTCAAGCGTCACCTTTTTGGCTTCGTCGTCGCCAATTTCTTCAAACTTTCGCCTTTTCGATGTCCATCTTACATTTTTAACCAATGAAAAAGCCGTTGCTAAATTTGTTTGTCTTTATTTCTTCTAATTTAATTAAGTTGCTGTTTCTTCTTGTTAGCTCCAACTTCGACGGTAGCGCTGTCGCTGCAGTGTGGCAAGATCGTATAAACCATCTCCCCACCTGGTTTTTTACCGAAACTAATATAGCTCCAATCTTGGACAACCTCAAATTTTTAGGCTATTAAGTTTTAAATTAAAATTTGCTTCTTTTCAGAAATACAACTCTCCCTAGCTAGGCCTAATTTACTTTCCGCACATGTTTATACTTATATTCACTATCCCTGATTATATTTGGTCAACATTAATTTAATATTATACATTTTGTCTGGGTCCCATAGGCCTTTTTACTGTTTCATTTAACTCGGTCTATTAGCCGTTAGAATATTTAATGTTGTGTTGGTTTATAATTTATTCTAACATTCCCAGTTTGTCTATTTAGTTCTAATTACTTTACTTTACATTGATTTTCCCTATATTTAACATTTTTATTATAATACTATGAAATAATTGGAATATTAGTTGATTGATCTATTTAACTATTCTAGGCTTAGTTACATTTATCTGTACTAATACCAGATTTTTTACATCGGTCATTCTGGCCATTGCAAGAGGTATCTGAAAAATAGTTGGCTATCATTCTTTACAGAGAAAACAATATGGGGGGGACTGAGTCACTGAGGGAAGAGAACCAGTTATATCTGGTGAAGACTTCGTCACTTTAGCTTTGCAATAGCCTTACACTCCATCACTATTTGATTTATTCCACATAACTATTATTACCGTAACAGGCCACTAGCGGGATCCGAACCCCTCCATTATCCTCTCTACTGGTCTCTACCACATGTTGTTACAAACGTACCAACTGTAAGAAAGTAGTAACAGAATTTTATATGAGCATTGCTATTTTTGGTTTCCTATAACCAACGGTTACTAAACAAAGTGCCCGTTGTTGCAAACTTCTAAAAAATAAACACACCCGTATAAACAATATTCGAACTGGCTTGTGAGTTACAACTCACAATTATAAAACTTTTATTTCATTTTAATAACTTACGCCATCATCACCAGTGATGCCACCATAAACATATAGCTTTAGTTAAAGAAATGGAACATAACCTATAATATTTTTACAAAAGTTAGAACCAGACAATTAATCAAGAAAACATGATCCGGTTCTAACAGTTGTAAAAAATTATAGGTTTTGTTCCATATCTTTAATTAAAGTTATATGTTTGTGGTAGCATCACTGATGATGATGGCATAAGTCATTGAAACGGGTATCAAATTAAAGTTTTATAATTGTGTTGGGTATATTTCTTGTATTTACACCCGTATAAAGTTAGGCTCAGGCTGCATTTCCCGTAGACCCTCAATTTGATACAGTCAATTCGTTTCCATCCCGTATCAAAGTGCTAACAACTATTTCCGACAAAAGTTTGACTAATTGATATTAATGGTGCAATCGTTGGCACTTAAGCTATTCTTCCAGACACATTGTTTCCTTCCTTTTCTGACGTCATCGCGGTGCATGCTGCACTCTGTCGGCGAACATTCTTAACAACAATGCGGTAGCAGAGAGAAGACAATTGCAAGACTAATCTCATAATTAACTCTTAACGTTCTTAAGATAATTTTTCCTCGGATAGTTTGATCGTTATAACGTCGTACTGGTCGAAGTTATATCGAGATAACACTTGGTACGTGGCACTAGGACGCATGGAACGTTTCAAATGTGAGTGGTCCCTAGGTAAATGGACTCGGCGACCCGTAACAATAGATACTTGGCAGGCAGTCATTCAATATTCTAAAAATTTCTTTTAATTTTTAATTTATATACTCTCTTTAAAAATTTTAAACGCTGTTTTCATAAATTTAATTCGTTTTTAATATTAGAAAGCATTCATACAAAAACGCTTCGACCCATTCTTTTCGAGGACATTTATTTTCTAGCCAACTGTATGACTTATATTTATTGCTTTATCGCCATTTTATTTAATTTTAGTTTTTGAAACGTAATAAAAGTTCAATTTAACTAGTAATTTGGATTCTGTAGACTTTAATCTCTTCATTTTAAATATCTGGGCCGTTAATATTTATTCATTTCTTTGTGGTAAAGGAGCAAAGTTTTATTTCAAGTATACAATTTTATTAAAACCTTTTTTTAGCGGTTTTGTCTTTCCGTGAATCATATAAGCTATCTTTCAAAAGTTTACATAATTATTAATATTCAAAATAAAATATTCTAAATGAAATTAGGTTTCATTCTTACTTTTTGTTTCTTTTTAACATTTCGTCCGCTGGCTGAGGTAACCTTGACTGACAAACCGCTCATACAGTCAACTAATTGCTTTGTTTGTTATTGTTAAAGTGTTTTTATATTTTACGTCTCCATTTACTTATCAAAGATTATATTATATATATTTTTTTACTTATGAACTACGGTAATTTAAAACTACTGTATTAACAGACTATTATCTCAAGGAAAGTATTTATACTGAACCCTTACATACCGTCTCGCCTACAGCGATCTCTCTAGGCTAATTGCACGGTTACGTAGTCCAAACTATACCTTCCTAGAACATGGAACACCGTAAGTACGGCTGCTCTATCTCGTTTTTCCTAAGTAGTCTTAATTGTATGAAAGCAGTTTATTTTTATTATGTCTTTAGAAAATTTACAGGTTAGGTTAGGTTGTTCTACGATACTTTACGTTAGGTTGCATAGATGCAACCTATTATTTTCCATGAAAACTCAATTCTTGACAGGTTTTACTAATTACGCTATTAAAGTTGTAGCGCATTGTAAAATCCAGGTCTGAAAATAATAACTTTCGTAAAGCTACCCACAGATGCATCAATTACACATTAATGTTATAGCTTGTCAACAACATATGTCAAGCACAGTTGTGTACATTTGTCGATAGTAAATGAAATGTGTATCGAAATATTTGCTTTTAAAATGGATTTAAAACTCTTGTCTACTGAATCAGATGTTTGTAGTTATTATAATGTTTATAGAAATATAACAAAATATATAAATGTTGCTTGACATTTATTTATATAAAGAAAAATTATAATTTTGCTTTTAAAATGCTATAAATTTACTTTAATGTTTTTACATTTGATTTTATAAAACTATTTAACAAAAAAATATAAAAGGTTTTAAAAAAGTAGTTCATCCCAAGATTAATCACATTTTTAACGTAATGGAGAGACCTATATTTAAAGCAGAGGAAAATAGTGACGAGTAGGGGATATTTGTTTTCTTGAACAGGGTTATACGGGAATTATTCATATAGTTCAGCCGTGCGAAGGCAATGTACAATAAATGGTCTCTGAACAGAAATAGTAGATTCATAAGACCAATTAGAGGGTCGTTTGATAAGAATCAGAGAGAGAGAGAGAGAGAGAGAGAGAGAGAGAGAGAGAGAGAGAGAGAGAGAGAGAGAGGTCAGAAAGTTAAATTTACTCTGTTATCTAGCTTGGGGGCGATTCACCGTATTCACGCAAGACTGGTTATTCATAGAATGTGGCTTCCTTCCCGTGAGAAACTTCAGTTACATTTTACGAGTTCTATCCTAACCAGATACTGTATACATACATTGTAGCGTACTATTGACTGTAAATGTAGTTACATTTTACGAGTTCTATCCTAACCAGATACTGTATACATACATTGTAGCGTACTATTGATTGTAAATGTAGTTACATTTTACGAAGTCTATCCTAACCAGATACTGTATACATACATTGTAGCGTACTATTGATTGTAAATGTAGTTACATTTTACGAGTTCTATCCTAACCAGATACTGTATATATACATTGTAGCGTACTATTGATTGTAAATGTAGTTACATTTTACGAGGTCTATCCTAACCAGATACTGTATACATACATTGTAGCGTACTATTGATTGTAAATGTAGTTACATTTTACGAGTTCTATCCTAACCAGATACTGTATATATACATTGTACGTACTATTGATTGTAAATGTAGTTACATTTTACTAAAAAATTTTTTTGAAACTGAACTACGTAAATACATCTCCGATCGCCATGAAACTGATATTGTTGATCACATTCCTGGAAAGGTTTTTGGCGACATAAAAATTGTTTACGACCTGTAATTTTTAAGCGCCAAAACAGCATGAAATATTATTTTCTATCTTATCTTAAAACATTTCATTGAATTCACTACAAATTTTGGTTGGTAGGCAACACTCAACAATCTAAAATTATTTTCCAACACATTTCAAACAATATAAAAAATAATGTACATCCGAATGCACTTTAACATTAAATCAAGAACTTTTATGGTCACGCTTTTCTCTATCGACAACTATAAGTTCAGCTTCTATTATGTTAATAAAATACTAAATTAGGTTTAGCTAATCTTAACACGTCATTCATTTACTTTTAGGCGGATCAGCTAGTCTCACAATGCAAAGCGCCATAAAAATTAAAAATGAGCTCTTTCGTGTGAGTAAAATACAAAAAGGTCAATAAACATAAATATTTCAGGAAACTATGAAAAGAACTTTTTTTAAATAGGCTCATTACTTCCTATGTTCTAAGTGAAGAACGAAACAAAGAGGAATAAAAACACGGAAACATAAAGGAGTTGTAGAATATAAAGTCTTGTAGCGCGTTGCTCACAATACTTACATGACGCAGCCAAGTAATTACGCTGCCTCAAATGGCTGGAGGTTGAGTTCCTTTCCTTTTATAATAAACGATTTTACCTCAGTATTCTCAGTAAGTGGACAACTTTCAATAGAAACAAAATACTACTAATTTAAATTTCTTTATTAAAATAAATAAAAACGTCTAATGTTTTTATTTATCTAAAATTTCAAAAAAATGTTCCTTACATTTTCTAATGAACAACATTTGCTAATTTTTAAGTTATATTTATGGTATTTTTAAAACATTTAGTGCATTATTATAAATACTGTTAAAATTTGTTTATACCTCAGATGGGAAATTATATGCTGATATTTATATTGCGATTTTGTTACGTAATTTGGCGATTTTTACGATTTCATGATTATCATCAAAATTATGTTTTATTTAGTTTCTATACTCTAATTACGCCTGTATTGAGTTTTATTGCAAAATTCTTTTCGTCTATTGATTATAAAGCTACAGAAATCGTTCTAGTTAAAATTAAAAATTTCTTCCCCACTATACATAGTAGTGGTGTAGACATTTCTTTAAGGTTTCTTGCAGCACTATTTTCTGTACTCACTATTTCGCCTCCTAATGTCAATACTTGACTTAATATTTTAAATCTTGCCTACATTTAATAAACGAGCCCGTAATTCAAGTCATACTAAATACTCCATCTATTTACTTATAGTAGAACTCTACTCGATGCTTAGGACTTATTTCCACAAGCTAAACCTTGCCGTATTGATGATAAGGCACCAAAAGGCATAAAAAGTATACTTGGAATTTAATAACCCCTATGGGTATATTAATAGGAAGGTTTAAGACACACACACACACACACACACATACACACACACAATATCACACACACACACACACACACACACACACACACACACACACACACACACACACACACACACACACACACACACACACACACACACACACAAACACACACACACACACACACACACACACACACACACAAACACACACATAACACACACAATGTATACTTATAGAAAGATATAACATTTTATCGCTCTGGCATTCAAAAGTACTTATATTATTTCATTGCATAACGTAGAGAGTTGTCTAGTGGTCCAAATATTTTGAATGTCTACGCTACCTCTTTAACCCACTTGGCGTAACAGAGAATATAACGATCCATGTCGGTTCGTTACACTTTATTATGTTGTCGTGTTCAGGGTTTTGTTGACCTAATAAGTTTGAAGGTTCGCCTAGTTCATGTCATTTTTATTTCAGTATAATGAGAGTTTGTTGTCTATCTTGTTTGTGGGTTTTATAGTTAGTAATAGGGTTCTAAGAGACAATAATAGCTGTAAGTAGGTATTTCCTACTACGGCAGGGATTTCCATATTAAGTAATACGCTTTGTTAAGATGATATTTTAAGGGTATTCTAATTATTAGTTTCCATTATAATTCAATAAATACGAACTGATTCAACTGGTCAAATATAACTCTTCTAATTTCGCAGCTGTAAAAGTGTTTTTGTTTATAAATAAAAATCAAAGTATTGGTGGCAGAAAACATAAAGGATAAAAGCATATATTTTGTATATTTAGCGTTAAAAATTAGTAAATTTATAGTTGTACAAAATGTAATAATAAACAATATTGAATAACTACGAAGGAAAACGTGGCAAAATAAAATATTAAAATAAAAACTCATTTACAAAATAGCAGTATCTTTATATTCTATTAGCTTCCCCCTTGCCGATTTTCCTCGCGAACATTTAGGTTGAATATTAAATCTGTGATTTATAGCTTCAATTTATTAAATGTCATGTGTTTGTATTAAACGGTTTTTGTGTATGTATATACAATTGGTGAAATTACTGTAACGCTTGTTAGTGCTGCACTTCATCTATATGTAGGTCCTATAGTTTAATAGAATATTAAGTAAAGTTATTGACAAAATTGTAATTTGTTGTGATATTTTTAAAATTCACCATTTACATAATACCTCGTTTACATAATACTTTTTATTACAAATATTGCTAGGAAGAAGATTTTTTTAAACCAAACTCCACTGAATTTTTGCCAGTATTCATTATCAGCATTATCAAGATCTAGTTAAACTGAGAAAGTGACAACACAAAACTCAACAGATGCATATTTGTATATTATATATATATATATATATATATATATATATATATATATATATATATATATATATATATCAATAACACAAACCACAAAACAAATACAGAAAAACAAATCCTATCTGGAATTTACAAAATTACATGTAACGACTGCAACGTATTTTACATAGGAAAACAACCAGATCATATAATATTAGATTTGAAGAACATTACAGAGGATTCAAAAATAAAAATACAAAAGCATCAAATGTAGCAGCACACCTAATATCACATAAACATGAAATAAATTATGAAAATAACCTAACCACACTTGAAATAAATAATACCCCAATAGAACTAAACTCATATATATATATATATATATATATATATATATATATATATATATATATATATAGGCCTATATATATATATATATAAATTCAAAAATATTTCAAAAACAAGAATAGTTTTAATACATATATTCTTCAAAGCTTTTTGACGATAAAACAGTACCAGCGTATTCGGTCAAAATAATTATGTAACAAAATATTTTTACAGAAATCAAATTATATGTACTACAAACAACCATATGCATATGTTTATAAGTATTGCACTGATAAGTATTCTGAATAACAATAGGGCCTGCTAGCAAGGATCGCGGCTTTTACAATGTTTGTATAGCCAATATGCATTGAGAGCACTGAACCAAATGCACGCTACCGAATCTACGGTTCTCTACGGGTTCCAAGACTGACCGGCGACTTGCGGACGGTGGTAGATCTGAATACTTTAATATTAATGTCACATCGGCTCTATCGAAAGTTCCCTTTGTTTACTCTTCGGTTTGATTTGCATCTGGGTTTTCCCACAAACCATATTCAATTCCCCATGTTTTAGCTATAACCATCTTCAAATCAATATCCTCAATGAACCAAAAACATTATCTGGTTAATTTTATACATTATTTAATTTTTTTTTTTATTGAATTGGAAAAATATTATAAAAACGTTATGGAAATATTTTTTTAAACTAATAATTTTGTTAATTTATGAAAATATATGAATCAGTCTTTAACATCAATGCAACTTTAATGATTTCTTCGTTTTCGTGGAAACACCGTGTTGACTTATAGCTGCACTAGTAAACTGGCCTGACAGATGCTTTACGATAAATACCAATGGCAAAAGTTTGCATATTGCACGAGTCACAGTTTATGTACTGCGTAAATACTTGCAAATCCCTACGGTTCGAATTATTTAGTGTTATTTGAAAACGGAACTTGGTTTTAAATGTATTTTTACTGGACAAAATGTTTGTATTGCTTTTTTTAGAGCACACATAGGCTGAACACATAACCTGAGTGTAGACTTAGGCACGGAAAATTTATATGCGTATATAGCTCTGAACGAGCTACATACATATATATATATATATACATTTTAAAACAACATAGGTTATTTAAGTACAATAATATTTATTAATTTATATTCAAAGCTTTTCGTTGGTAAACAGTACCAACATCATCAGGAATGAAAATTACAATAATGCCATTATTG
>JBAIZL010000008.1:44021910-44054410 GCA_036971475.1 Prosapia bicincta
ATGACTAAGGGTAGATTGATCTAGATCCTCTGATACTGGAAATAAAGAGAAATTACGGCATCTCGTTGGGTGGCCATTTATCTGAGAAAAATCTCCTCTCTACTAAGGTAAAGAAGGGCGTTACCTCAGCTTTATTCAAGTTATTTCTCATGATATTACAGTGTTATGTTTAGGGATCTGAAGTCTATAACCTGCTCTAGAGTAACCTATAGTTCTAATCTTTATTGTAAGAGATTCCAGCAGATATCGTTTACCCCTTTCTCCCACCTTGGTGTTCTATTTAACTGGTACACGGCGCATTACATAGTTTCGCCCAAAAATATATTTGTAGTGTTTGCAGTAGGCCTACAACTGTTACAATAGCGAGGTCTACTTATTCCATTATCTGTGGAAAGTTATTATGCAATAAAATATTGTTTAATGAGTGATACTTTTGTTTAACATTTGAAATCAATACTCTATAATTATCTTAAATTAAGATACTAAAATTTTATGTGATTTTTATTTAAATAATAATATTGATTATTTAACAATTTAAATAACCCTAATTTGGAAGTAAATACTATAAATGTAAAATATACAATAAAATCATTATATAGAAATGTCTTTCGTCTCCTACATCATACTTACTAGTATAGTGTCAGGCCTACTTGCTCCCTTATTCGGGATGAGAGCCTGGTAGCGGGAACCTTATAGCGTCGGTCTGTGAGAAGAATCAGAAACTGCCCTAGAGTCAGTATTACACTTTTCCACCTCACTCCAGCATTATTTGGGTTGTAGACAAGACTGCAAACACAACAAAACCTACTTTAAAAATTGTTTTTGAGGCAGTCACATCTAGTCACTTTATGTAAAAAAAATGTGAGATGTAACGATATGGGAAAGAAAAGTAAATAGTGCAGATACAATTAAATACAAAGTCAATGTGTTTGTAAAAGGTTCAGTGAGAAATAAACCTGTACAGTTTTGCCAAGCTTAGGCAAACCGTGGTGGTGAGAAAAGAATCAATCTGACAGTCGGAAGTGCGAACACACTGTCTGCTGTTATACAACTAAAAACCGCTTTATTAACAGTATGACTTGTCAAATGAAAGCGTAAAAACTGATGTTTTCAAGTGATAGAAATGACCGTCACATTCCATGAAGAGTCTGGTGTATAACAATTAACAAATAGTTATCACATTTGTATGCATTTGGTTTAAGGAATAACTAACTACCTGGTCCCTAAAATGCTGTATGTAGGCCTACGTGTTGAACGCAAAACTATCGATAATCCATTATCCTGGCGAGTCTTATTTGCTTCTGAACTGACTTTTATTTGCTTCTGAACTGACTCTTATTTGATTTTGTACTGACTCCTATTTGCTTCTGAGCTGACTCTTATTTGCTTCTGAGCGGACTCTTATTTGCTTCTGAGCTGACTCTTATTTGCTTCTGAGCTGACTCTTATTTGCTTCTGAGCTGACTCTTATTTGCTTCTGAACTGATTCTTATTTGCTTCTGAGCTGACTCTTATTTGCTTCTGAGCTGACTCTTATTTGCTTCTGAACTGACTCTTATTTGCTTCTGAGCTGACTCTTATTTGCTTCTGAGCTGACTCTTATTTGCTTCTGAGCTGACTCTTATTTGCTTCTGAGCTTACTCTTATTTGCTTCTGAACTGACTCTTATTTGAAACGTTTTATTTATTATACTTTTGAAGAGCTTGTGTATACCAAAGAAACTTTATAAACAAACTATATGATTCTTCAAAATTTATATATATATATATAAACGTCACCCTACACGAGCAAACATGAATATTCGTCTCCTGAACCCTAATTAATTTAATGTGTTTATTCTGATGTTTATTATGTAGGCTTAATTAAAAAAAAACCTCCTGACACTGACCGCATTTTTCTGCTTACACACCATCGATCAGGGAACCAAACACATCGAAATAACACACAATTTAGCAATTACACTTGTTTGTGTTATCTTGGCAAAAAAACACTACTTACTGATTTATTCATGCTGAATTTTAATTTCCATAAAAATCTCAAGATGTACAACATAAAAACGGCAAGTTTTTTACACAATATAGACTCATATATATATTTTTTACATTGTTCTATATATTGTACTATTCACTTTATTTTGCTACGGAAAAAATAAATTTTTTTAACTATAATTATAAAGTATGGACGGAATGTACCGGCAAAAGAAGATTATTAAAGATATATATATCTGGTCACACGTAAGGTGGCGCGCGACCACGAAGGGCGAACACAGGCAGAGGAAAAACTAGACGGAGCAGAAGACCATTCCATGGACTTTATAATATGAGGTATAGTATTTACATTACAATAATGACGATTGTACAAGCACGAAAGGCACGACGATCATTTACATAAAATTTTGAACAAATTTACTTATATCAGTTTTCTAATCCACCGCGACCCCTGCAATTTCTTGACGATGGCCTTTGATGCAACATGCACTACAAAAACCAATGTTTTTGAATAGGGTTAGTTTTATGTTTTCTATCGATCGATCGCGCGCCAGCTTACGATTGACCAGCTGTATGAGTATTTACTTTTTTTGTAGACCTGGATTAAATAAAGCTACAAAGCAAGCTTTTTTATTTGCGAAACAATTGTTCAGAGGAAATAAAACTGCCCGTTGGTGACTTAAAAGTCTTTGGTAGTTTTATTATGTTCTTACACTGTTTCTAAATTTTATAGGTTTACATTCACTCTTTATAAAGTGGTAATTTCATATAATTTGAGATACCATTCATTCTTTGGCATAAGGATTTAGGATTTGTCCAATTTAAGGTTAGCTATTGGTAAGTTAATGATAGTTTTTTAAAGTTTTATTCCTCTTATACTTTAATTTGTGTTCAGACTTGAGAATGACAGCAAATATTTGTCGAGACGTTGTTACAATAAAACTGATTCTTTTGTCGCTAATGAACCTTTTTTTACTTCTAAATATAAATTAAAGTATTAAAGTACAAACAGAACTAAAAATTTAAAATTCACCACTAGTTACTAACTGTTAAGTAAAATCGATCATAAGGTTTTTCATTTTTAAGTCGTTTCAGATGTTTTTTTACATCTATTTTCATAAATCTTCCGTCAGTAATTGTTCGTTAATTAGTTTCATTTATCCAGGCAACATTTTTCTAACTATATATAAAATCAATAAATAAATAAATGGTTAAATCAGATTATCAAGTCTTCGACTATCAGTTTTTATAACTAGAGATTGAACCATTACTCTTTCTATACTACATTTGTGCATTAGCTGTAAAATATGGTGCAATTGTGAAAACAGAATCCCACTTCAGATAGAGTATGAATAAATTGCTGACATTTTCAATAAGAAAAGTATGTCACTTCGCTAATGCATCCAGAGCAATATATCTCCAGTTCAAACATTCCCCGACAGATGGAAGCAGGTGGAGGAATGCCTATTGATACAGTGATGTTTTATTTATAAAGCGATTGAATTAGGCGATTGTTTTACATTTCATTATTTAATGAATTAAAAATTAATAAATTATTTTCCACTCGTTATCTCAATCCCTCTTCTCTAACCAAGCCCATTCTACCTTTTCCCCTCTCTCTACCCTATCCAAACCCACTCTATCTTGTTCCTTTTCTCCCTCCCTCTACTCTGTCTAAGCCCACCCTATATCATTCCTTTTCTTTCTCCCTTCTACGCTACCCAAACCCACTCTATCTCCTTCTTTTTTCTCTCTCTCTACCCTATCCAAACCCACTCTACCTTCTTCCTTTTCTCCCTCCCTCTACTCTGTCTAAGCTCCTCATATATATGATTCCTTTTCTTTCTCCCTTCTACGCTACCCAAATCCACTCTATCCCCTTTTTTCTTCTCTCCCTCTACCCTATCCAAACCCACTAAACCTCCTACCTTTTCTTTCTCTCTTTCTACCCCACCCAAACCCACTTTATCCTTTCTTTTTTCTCTCTCTCTCTACCCTATCCAAACCCACTCTACCTTATTCTTTTTCTCTCTCCCTCTACTCTGTCTAAGCCCACCCTATATCAGTCCTTTTCTTCCTCTCTTCTACTCCACCCGAATCCACTCTATCCTTCCTTTTATCTCTCTGTCTCTACCCTACCCAAATCCACTCTATCTCTTTTTTTTCTTTCTCCCTCTACTCTATCCAAACCCACTATATCCCCTTTCTTTTCTCTCTTCCGCCACTATATCCATGTCCAGTATATCGTTTATCTTTTCTCCCTCAGTCTACTCTTCGCAAGCGTATTCTATATTCGCACTATTGCTTCAAAATACAATAAAACCCAGCTTAACCAGGAGGAGGTTCCGATTTGGTATAATATGCAGATACGTATTTTAGGGTTTAACCTATCAACGAGCTAGAATCGCGATAGCCGTGCATATGCGTGCGTAACCACTAGGATGTCTCGTAGAGCCCCGTAGTTCTAAAAATTCCCCAATATAGTGTATTCTTTATACTTCTTCTAATACACAATTCAAGTTTCCTACATAATAGTCTTGATAAAAGACAACTTTTAAAATGTAACAGTTTTTTTCCTGGGAATAGTCTAAAACAGTATTTATATGAACAGACATTTCAGATTTTATTCCCAGCTAAAAACTAGATATGCCCTCGTTAATGCATATTAATGGCCTAATTGCCACATGTGCATTAAATATACCCTTCTCGTCGTGTATTGAAATGTGTTATTTACCGTTAGCAATTGTCTTTAAATTTAATAATAAGAGGAATAACAATGTTTAATACTTAATCTAGTATTCATTTTTAGACCCTTTTTTAATTAAGTAACAAAATAAGTTACAGAATTTGGAATTTCACAAGTTCTATGACCTTTTGAGTTAAACTTTAAATTAAGTACATTAAGATAGTCGTGTAAGGTAAATTCTGGAATTGATTTAAAATTTTATCAGTCCTTGATAATTATATAAATATTCTATTAATTTTACATCTTAGAATGTTGACTATTATTTGAGTGTCATTTAATTAATACGTTGTAGACTCAATGGGCATCATAAAATGAACTACACAAAACCGCAATTGTAGGGCTGTAAAGTTAATTTGATTTATATTCCAAGTTTATAAAGGTAAAACAACCGTATTGGTGTTTAGGGAGCTGTAAAGAACACTTGCAAAGTTGGTAGCATAACAATCAATTCACTTTAAGTTCCACTGTCTGGTCTCGTCCGAAGATGGGACACTTCTTCTTCTTGTTTAATCTTAGCTGGAAGAGAACAAGTTACAACCCCCTCACATAGTTACTTCGGCTTGCAACCCCTCCATCGTTTAGGTTTTAAATTTAAAAGGTATTTATAACTCGATGAACAAATTGAAAGAAAAACAAGTAGTATAAGGGAAAAAAATTAAAATCTACTAACGTCAAGAAAGAAAAATTTAAGTTAATTGTATTATGCATTTGCAATTAAGGTCTCCAAATGTTCAAGGTACTACAATCCACCCCATTGTGTTCTACAGCATAAATTATTTATACCTAATCCTTACCATTATTAAATTTAGAAATGGACGATGGAGAAATCTATATTAATTAGACACTATATTTTACATTTAACATTTTAACTCAATTGTTTAGTAATAAATTGAACTCAAACTATGATCAATACCGAGTTTGTTATTTTAATATTATACAAGCAACGTTTCGGTTCTACTTTTGGTGGCCCTTTTCAAGCTTTCAAATCTACAAACATAAAATAATAATCGTTATAATTTAACGATTCACAATAAATTGCAAGTTCAATAACTTTAAACACAATTTCAAACAAACAAGCACTGGATAAAAGTTAGTAATTAGTAATATGAGTTTACACTTTCACCTTCATACTAATACTGAGACGAGCAACAGCAAGTTACAATAAATAGACAGTAGTCCAATCAATCACACGAAGCTGCGCTATTCAAAATATCATTTGGCCACTTTGAGAAAATTATTAAATACTCTTTTAAAATTATCAGTGTGTGAAACTCTATAACACTTTTCCACTCAGATATATAAATCATTTCTGACAATAGTCTTTTTTGTTTGTAGCTTTCTTTATCAAAATTTTTGAATACCTAATGTGATTGATTGGTTGAATTACTGTCTATTCATTGTAGCTTGCTGTAGCTCGACTCAAGATCGGTATGAACGTGAGTGTAAGCACGGATTGCTATTGCCTAACTTCTATCCAGTGCTTGTATGTTTCAAATTGTGTTTAACGTTGTGAACTTACAATTATATTGTGAATATAACTTTTAAATTATAGCGTTTATTGTTTTATGTTTGTATATTTGAAAGCTTGAAAAGGGCCAACAAAAATGTAACCGAGACGTTGCTTTTATAATATGAAAATAACAAACTCGGCATTGATAATAGTTTGAGTTCAATTTATTGTTAAAATTTCTGCCGTTAGAACCTAAACCGCTTTAATTTTTTAGTGTTTATTTTAATAATTAATATTTCCAATTAGGTTTTTCAGTATATTTAGTTTTTTTTCAAATAATTGCAAACTGTAATAGACCCCATAAAAAATAGAAGACATATTTATGTGTGTGTTTTGTTTTATTTATTAATGTTTTTGTGTGTTTTATATGTAAATATTGTTGTTCTCTTAGTGTTGTTATTGTTTTAAAATTTTTTAGATCGTTCTATGCCTCTCACTACATTGCTGGGTTTAAGTTTTAGACTAAATTTTATTGAATCTTATAAAGTTAAGCTATTACAATGAGTATACTAGTTGTTTGTATACGTAGTTAAAAGCTATGTAATATCGCTTTAAAGTTTGATAAGGACAACGAAATAGTTGCAGAAATGTTGCACTATTAAAATATATATCCTTGACTCGATAACAACAGTTTCCTCATTTATTTTTACTGAATTCGATTACTTATAAAATCATTGTTGAAAAGATATACAGTATTTTGTTTCCGAATGAAGGTAACTTTTCAACGGAAAAATTCTTAACTTGTCTAAAATCATCGATAAAAATATTAAATAATAGGTACAGTGTATAAAAAATACAACAACTGAGAGGAATAAAATTCTCAAACCTCTTTGATATTCATGAATTTACTAAAGTTTATTTCAACAAGAACTTTAATATCAGTCTTATGTTTAAACAATAACTTTAATCGATACTGGTTTCTTACTGAAGTGCGAAGCTAAGAACTCAAAGTACGGCTCAGCGCTAGAGTTATAAAATAAAATGAACTTTTAAATGAAAGGCAATTAAAGCAGCCAGCAAATTACACAGCCAATGAAGGGGAGCTTTAACGTTATTTAACGAGGTGAAAAAGTGGACAAGTGAGTGATGCAATTAGCCCACAGAGGGAGCCGAGATCCATTGTTGGGTCCGATGTTTTGTCTTTAAAAAGCCATCAAGGCAGATGGTGTAACAAACACCTTGGCCAGAAAAACATCGAAATTAGCTTCAGTGGTCAAGAATTTAAAAAGCGTTGTCAGGAGTTGCAGGCATTTTTGTTTAAACTGAATTTAATCTTAAAATTTTTGAAACAATATCCTTAGAAAAATATAGCGGTAACTGTTGAACTCTTCATTTTTAAAAAATTGTAGAGTCTTTATCTACGATTATTTCACCTCCTAACAAAGTTGTTCCAGAGTAAGCTTTCGCTTTCATAATTGAATTCCGTTTTTGAATTAATTAAATGAAATTTACTTTTTCTTCTTTTAATTTCTTAAACTATTATTACATAGCTACTACGTTACGTCTAAGAGAATCCCTAAAAATAATTATAGTTTTAGTTTTCATTTATATCAATTCTCATACTAATGTTTATATTGTATGAAGCTTGGGTTGTGTCCTTAGCAAAAATAATATGTTTGATTTTGAAAATGTTATTACGGTAGTTGGCGAAACGCTAGGAAAAGTTTGCTTTTTCTAATGAATAAATTCTTGTACTGGTAATCACCTTTTATTAGTAATTATTTTTTAACAAGAAAATATTTAAAAATTTATTCTTATATTTTTTATATTATATATATATATATATATATATATATATATATATATATATATATATATATATAAAATACGTTTTCTTGTTTAATAATTTAAAACAACACAGGTTATTCAAATACAAGAATATTTATTATTTTATATCCAAAGCTTTTCGTTGGCAAACAGTGCCAACATCATCAGGAATCAAGACACAGACACACATTCCTGATGATGTTGGCACTGTTTGCCAACGAAAAGCTTTGGATATAAAATAATAAATATTCTTGTATTTGAATAACCTGTGTTGTTTTAAAATATATATATATATATAATCAATAAATTGAAAATATTTCAAAAACAAGAATACTTTTAATGAATATATTTGTTTAAAACTTTTCGCCGATAAAATATATTCATAATTTATATATTTTGTATAAATATATTCTTTAAAAGTATTCTTGTTTTTGAAATATTTTTAATTTATTAACCATATTACAAGAAAACATATTACCATATTTAATATGTATATATATATATATATATATATATATATATATATATATGTGTGTGTGTGTGTGTGTGTGTGTGTGTTTGTGTGTGAGTGTGTGTGTGTGTGTGTGTGCGTTCGTGCTTGCGTGCGTGGGCGCGCGTGTGGGTATGTGTGAGTGAGTGTGTGTGTGTGTGTGTGTGTGTGTGTGTGTGTGTGTGTGTGTGTGTGTGTGTGTGTGTGTGTGTGTGTGTGTGTGTGTGTGTGTCTGTGTGTCTGTGTCTGTGAGTGTGTGTGTCTTTGTGTGTGTGTGTGTGTGTGTGTGTGTGTGTGTGTGTGTGTGTGTGTGTGTGTGTGTGTGTGTGTGTGTGTGTGTGTGTGTGTGTGTGTGTGTGTGTGTGTGTGTGTGTGTGGGTGTGTGTGTGTTTTAAAATAAAAATATTGGCTAAGCCCACATTACCACAAAAATAATCAAAATTAACTAATATTTCAAGTTACCTTAGATTAAACAGCTATGTTCAATTACAAATAACTTACGTAATCTATGTTTGTATGCTACGTTATTACAAACGTGAAATCTAGAATACTATAATTTATAAACTAGACTGACTTGTTTGACTAAGAACGTCAGTATAGTTGTAAATTATTGTGTGCTACATTGTAGCTTTCTATTAGGACTATCTGATGATGATGTCATTGTCACCGAAATGTACATAAGAGTTTAATTTTTGGTGACTTGTCATATTAGTTATTTTTTATTTAATTTTCTTGTGGTAATGAAGCTATTTGTTATTTTGTTTTATAAATATCACCAAAAAATAAATATAAGATTTTGCAACTCCCGAGACATAGCAAAACACTTGACCTGCTAAGCACAGTGGCTTACTTTACACTTAGAATAGTGCGGTTCCTGCTGTATCAGTGTTGACTGAATCTGTCTGTTAATATCGGTCCGCTACAACCACTGTCTTGATTAACCAATATCTGCCTAGGTACAACAGAGGGGTAGGCAGCCGCTGGTCGTGCTTCGCCGCTAATTGGTTAACTCACCTCCTGCGCGTGAGGTATTAGAAACTCCTCTCCTGCATTTTCTACATTGTTACGTAGCAATACACTATTTTTAGATGTTGCAAGAGAAATTAAATGCAACGGTAGCTGTAACGAATAGATTGTAATAGTTTTATTAGTTACACTTTCAAGAAATTAAGCAGTTCCACCGGCATCTTGTTTTAGTTTCAAACTTGGAACTATCGTTACAGCAATTACATACAAGGTTATATGTAACTAATCATTTTAAAAATTACAATACACGGAATAAAATAATTACATTGGTTGGTAAAACCGTTCCAGGATAGTAATCACTAAACATATAGTCAAAAGGAAATGGCGACTTAAATCCATACTAAAGGAATGTTTCCCATACATTCCCCCCCCCCACTCATCAACCGTTTCCCTCCTATATTAACATTTTTTTACAAAACACAAACAATTATTTCTTGCAACATGTTATACACCATGTAATACATTTTCCTTAATAACTCAAAACTTTTAAATTGGAATGAAGGCAGAACTTAATTGTGAAAGTTGGATTTCATTTAAAACCGATCTATACTATAATTTGTATTTGCTAGAATAGTATTTCCCGCTACAAACTATTCTAATATCCGTTCTGCCTATACTCTTTCCACTCTACCAAACATCAAACAAGCTTCACCTCTTGGCACTATTGTACTAAACAAAAGTACCAACGTTTTCTCTATAAGCAATTTTCAACTTCAAAGTTTAGTAGATAGTAACTACGAATTCTTCAAAGCTATTTTCCTCAAAACTCAATGTAGATTTAATGAATACATTTACTTTTCATTTAATTAATGTGTTTGCATTTAATTTCAAATTTTGTTTCATATTAATAGCGTTGAAAAAAATATTCTCTTGCCTTGAGATGTTAATGTGAACTTCATTTAAGCAGTGTTTGTGAACACCATGCAAGCTCGTTTTAATTGTGTTTCAGATAACAGATTACTGTAACACGGCTAAACATGCATTCAGTAATCTCTGAACACGATACTTGCCTGACGTTCCGCAACAGTCTGCACTGCTGATTCGCTACATCAGCATTAGCGTTGCTACTATGTTTGCACGGTTTTTGTAGGTCTGTTGATTAATACAAATTTAATGGTGACGCAGATGTATTTGCCACATTACAGTAGTGAAACTGTTTTATTTGCTATTGTTATTTCGCTAGTGGGGTTGTGGAAAATGATCAAGGCTATTGCTTCCTGTAATAAGTTGTTCATTAAATATTGAGATTCGTGTTAAAAAAATTATAAAATATAAATTATATCCCAGGGGTGTTTCTTTAGATTAAAGATTATAAAATATGACAAAACAAAATTGAAATAAAGGTTTTGTCCCCTTTGTATATATACCTGTAACACACACACACACACACACACACACACACACACACACACGCACTCGCACAGGGGGGAAAGAGAGGGGAGAGAGGGAGAGGGGGAGAGGGGGAGGGGGAGAGGGGGAGGGAGAGAGAGGGAGTAGGGGAGTAGAGAGAGAGAGATGAGAATTTGTTAATAGGAGTTTACTTTTGGATCAGTCAAAGAGAATACCAGAATATCTATTCTGGTACCAATATACGACTTTCCGGTAGTTCGACTTTACCTTTTTCAACACATTTACTTATTCTTCTTTACTGATAAGGACAGAATATATTTCTTGAAAACAAATTTTCTTCCTAATCGTATATTTACCATTGCTCTTCTTTCTGTTGAGTGGATAATGAAAGTAGATATACAAAAATATAAACATTAAACTACTAATTTATTTTATTTTAAACTTTAAAAAATTTCATTTTTTGAAATTTTACAAGAAATCAATGAATTAAAACACTTCAACTTCCCTCTAAATAATCCCTTAAAGGTTTCGAAAGAAAATTTAGGTTTTGTTCAATTAATTTATTTATAAGTTATAAATATAGTTCGATTACAAAAATTAATAATAAAAAAAATATTAAAAATGTATCCTCTAAGATAGAGTTAATATTAACTAAAACAATAAATAGAAAACTTAAAATTTTCTTATTCACGAGATTTCAGAAGCCTTAAAATTTTGGAAGTAACACCATAAAGACCTTCTGAACTGTAGGCTTTAGGCTGTAGGTGTTAGGCCTGGTTATTGCACAGTTTTTGATGATCTTCCATTTCCCAAACCACTCATGATAGTTTTTCGTTTTTGTCTTGTTCAAGTGAATATTTTCGTATTTTTGTTGAATTTGAGATTTCGTAGCATTGAGAAGACGTGCCTTTCGAGCTAGAATTGGGGATATTTTATGGCACGAAGCGAAACTAATGTAGACCATTCACGGTAGGTTCAAATTATTTATGGCGATTGCGCTCTTCCTATTTAGCTACAATTTTGTACAAATCTTTACACAAATGTTAATAGTAAATATATATTTCCAGTTAGAATGTAACAGCGTTTCTATTACAACTTAATCAATTTCCATAAAATAATTTTAGGTGAATTCTAATGGAATATTCCAATTTATTTTAAAATATGATTCACTTGAATGCTTTTTATTTATGTTTAATCCCATTCCTTCCTGTATACTGTGAATTAATTATTTAAACGTACCAAAACACTAAAATCATAAATAATTTTAAAAAAATATGTAAAGCATGTGAAGAACAGTTTTTGCACCGAGATAATTAATTGTTCGATCTCAGAGATGCCAAATACCTCAAAAATCAATCATGGTCATGGATTTTAAAGCTGCAAAGAATTTTAAAAAAATATATAGGCTATATTCATTAATTATACTTGGTTCTAATTAGAAAGAAATAACTAATATTTTTATAAAGACTGTAAAGTAAAATAAAACTTTCTACTATCAATTCGCAAAACATACACTGCATGGCAGAAGTGATACAGTATTCAGGTCTCACCCCAGCAGTGTAGAGATGTGATCTACGATGTATTAGCTTGTTTCACTGATTACCTAAAACCTTTCGACCGAGTTCAGCATGAAATGTTGATGGAAATCGTGGAGAATATAAAAATCGGAAAGTACCTGCGAGTAGTAGTTGCGCTGTATAGGAACCAAGCAGCAGTGGTTAGAGCGGATGGAAGGAAAACAAAGGAGATTGGGATGTTACGAAGAAGGAGGCATGGTTGTGTATTATCTCAAATGTTACTCGACATACACTCGGAAGCTTTATAGGCACGTGCCTACATAAACTCTTGTAGTTGACAAAGGTTATATAATATACCTTTTGCGGGCGTCAGAGTTATATGCCGATAGCACGGGAGGTCTACAATAGCTGATAGATCGAGTTACAGGGGACTGCCGAAGATACGACATCCACGCCATTCGATAGCACGGGAGGTCTGCAATAGCTGATAGATCGAGTTACAGGGGACTGCCGAAGCTACGACATCCACACCATTGGGAGTAAATCGAAATGTATTACCATATTAAAGGGCAAAACTTACTATCTGCAGTCTCAGTATCAACCACAAACCAGTGGAACGTCTAAAAAAATTGAAACATCTTGCTACTAGAGTCGTTGAACAATGGAACACTCCCAAGAACGGAGTTGAATAGAAAAGGCATCATTGTTGATCGGAATGACATGTTCGTTCAAAAGCACAGATTCAGTTAATAAGCACTACGACTTCTATTTTGCTATTTATTCTCTGTTTTTTACGCGAAAGAGTCGTAACGTAGGCAACGACTAAAAGGTTGCCATTTTTCGTAGCATGACTGTATCACAGAGTGTTGAGAATCGAAGGCACTGAATTTACCACGAATGCTGAAGCACTCAATAATTGAAAAATAGACAGAAGTAAAACAAATTAAGTATAATTAAGTATACGCCTACTATAGTATAGTACTATTGTTGCTTACAACACACGCAGTATAGGCTTACAGTTGAGAGAAAGCAGACCGGAAACTTATTATAAACTATTCAGGCTCAAATCGTCAAAAACCGATCAAAACTCTATTCACAGAATGTTTAGATAAATAGACGAATGAAAAGTAGTTTTGTACGTTCACAATTACGTATGTTTACAATGGCTGAAAGTGTTTTCTCTACAACTCTCCAATAACGACATATAATTTTAAACAAAGCAATGCACGTGTCTACTTGTGAATGGTTGGAGCTAATTTACTCTGGTTATTTAGAAGCTAGTTCATGATTATATCAAGTACTAGATCGAATCAAAACTTCTAAACACTCTCAATGCTAATCCTTAATCTGATTAGGCCTAACAGGTGTGCACAGCTTATTGGAACTGTCCACGTGGATCCTGAATGATATTAGAGCAAATGACCTGAGCCATGTTACTCAATAAATCAATGAGAAAACAAAATAGTAATTACACAAGGCTTTCGGTTATAAATTCTTATTTTATTAACTTTAAATACATCGTACGCGTGTATTTAGTAAAATTTACGTGTGAAAATTCGTGTTTTAAAGATAAGCGGGTTTTAAAGGAAATGAAAGACGAATTGATTTTACTTTAATTGAGACATGTTTCTAATTTTATTTATAACTACGCCCAAAGTGTGAGTTTATGTTTAAATAAATATGTTTGAACTTATATATTAGAGATTGACCTAAATTTAGATTCTGTTGACGTCAAACTAAAAATTTACAACATATTTTAATAATACAACATATTAGAATTATTTATTGTTTGTAATATAATATTTAGGAATATATATAAATGGATCTACATTAGTATCTGTATAACAAAAACAAAACCCAGTTCACTTTGCTTTCAATGGCGGACTGAGAATAAATAAATCAGAATTAAATGCACGTTGTTTGTTGTCATTTTCATGTGTTTTGATACGTTCCTGAATTTGATGTTAAAATAATTTTGTAAATTGTATTTTTTTTAATGGCCAGCAGGTATCTAAACATGGACTTAATATTTATTTTTATTAAAATTATATTAAAACTAAATATTTTTAAAGGCAACTCATTTGTCAACAAAACATTTAGTTTAAGTAAAATCCCTCCTAAATGTAGGCCTACACTTCGGGCTTCACAGTTGTGTCATGAAAGTATTAGACTGTCAACTGTAATAAAATGAAACTCTACATACAATGGTCATAAAGTAGTGAAGATTTCTCCTGAAGTAATCTTTACTAAAGAAATGGATCGTTCAACAAAGCGAGTTTTTTGTAAGAATGATGACAAATATCTCAAAAATTAATCATGGTCATGGATTTTAAAGCCGCAAAGAATTTAAAAAAATGTATTTGCTATATTCATTAATTATACTTGGTTCTAATTAGAAATAAATAACTAATGTTTTTATAAAGACTGTTGTAAAATAAAACTTGCTACTACCAATTCGAAAAACATGCACTGCTAAGATAATAAAATTAGTGTACAAATTTAATCAGTCCTACCAATAGGCTACTAATATTTCGATGGGATGAAAAACTAGAACCGTACAGGAAAGCATTAAAACAATTTCTATGAAGTTACATTTTCAGATATTTAACTAACTGTCATTGCAACATACTTAAAACCAAAGTCTTATAGTCTATATGACGTGGTTCGTTAGATTTAATCTACCGTTATTCTTCTGCAGGATATATCCTGTACACATGAAGTAAATGGGTAGCCTCCGCAGTCTCTTTTCAGATATCTATGTTTTGGACTCTTTCTTGTCTCGTTAGACTAGATTTTCTCTTTATTATCTACAGACTATTCCCATAGATCGCACCACTGATTTATAGTGTAGCTATTATACGTTACCTTTACCTATCCAACTTCTGTTCCGACGTTGTTCTTCTTGACGATTACTATGTAACTGAATAAATTTAAGAATTAATATAATAATAGTAATAAGGATGGAAGATAAAATCGGCCTCATGAGATACCTCTAAAATATCAGCTGATGTTGAAATAACAATTGACTAAGTAAAAAAATATTCATTATTATACTTATTCTCACTTTGTTATAAAAAATGTAAATAGTGTTGGTTTTTTTAATGTTTATGGTGTTATATCTGAATAGTAATGTATTTGTTAATGAATAAAACCTGTTGACTTACCTACAAACAGATATTTAATAATTAAATATTAATTTGTGAAATAGTTATCACTAAAATAGAAATGATATAACCAGAAACTTACAATTTGGGTAAGATCCAGTCAGTTAATTATATAGGTACCAGCCTGTTTAATTAATGTATAATTTAATAATAATAAATTGGTTTTTTATTTAAGTTAAGATATTTAAGTCACGGGGAAACTACTTCCTTATTCTGATTTTGGTTCATTATATTTTGTGTACATTTTATCAAATTTTATTTGGTTAATATTTATTAAAAAAAAGAAAGTTAACAAAAAAAATGGCGCCCTGGTATTCTGAATGTCGTTTATAAATGAAGCAATTATAACTATATGTCGTCTAAGGGAAGCTGCTTCAAAATCATACATGTATAGAAATTCATTATGTATTCATCATACATGTTTTTTTATAAATTCATTACCTTTCTGATTCTTGAATGCAGTTTCAAACATTTTCGGTCACTTTTGTTCTTGACCTATTTTGCCAAGGTTTCCTATTGCGGACGCCTAGTTTGCACTCCACTTAACACGGAAGACTTCAGGAGTTAAAATAATTGGTCGTTTTTGGTTATTTAGAACTTAAACGCTTTACCCACTCAAATCGTAGCTTTCTTAAAAACTCGGCTGATTTACGTCTCTGTTATTATTGGTTGTCCAAGGTAAAGTGGTATTCCAACAAGGCTTCTTTAGAAGGTACTTATGTAATGGAAATATATTCTTCTTTTACTTCATATTTTAATGGTCCTTTTCAATCATGTACAGTTGCGATAGAATCTTGAATTATCGATAAGCTGTTAAATATCATTCCCTCTTAATTTTTGTGTAATTCTATTTTGTTTACGATTCTGATTAAGTTCCAGTTTGTATTTGGAATATACAAAAATTCTCTAATGGTAATGTTTTTCAAAGTCTTCCTCTATGACATATAAACACACACACACATACACACACACACACACACACACACACACACACACACACACACGCACACACGCTCGCACACACACACACACACACACACACACACACAGCGAAGGGTTCACTCGCTCTTCTACTGTTGTTGGGTTCACCTCGTCAATGCTGTATGAGATTCTAGCGAAACGTCGGAACTGCGAATTTATGGACTGCGGAATGAACAGATGTACTCCAGATAGTAACTATTCATCATATTTTTCCATTCGTGAAGGGATACGTATCAGCATATATATATATATATATATATATATATATATATATATATATATATATATATATATATATATAACGATATGTTAACAGGGACTCTAAAGAGAACTATAAATTAAGTTTGTAGAATTAAGACTACAATGTACAAGGCCAAACTGGCAGTATTATTACTTTAGTGTACCATGAATTCCCAAAGAAGGTTGTCAGTTTTAAGACGCAAGGGCATGCAAAAAAACTAAAGAAAAAACTTGGTACCGTTAAGAGAAAGTCAGTTGCAAAAAGACGTTAAACTTTAAAATATACGTTAAAAAGTTGAAATTATGGAATGTGATTGGTCTAAACGAAGAGAGAAGGGATAAGAGGTTTAGAAAGTTAGTTGGGAGAAAAATCGAAACGGGGGGGGGGGTCATCCAGGAACGTTGGATAGGAGTAGACGTCAGTCAAGTTACCTCCAGTTCGTGCAATTACATTTAGTAAATCGCCGAAAGCAGAGAATGTTAAGTAAATCATCGAAAGCAGTGAACATTAAGTAACTCGTCGAAAGCAGTGAATATTAAATAAATCGTCGAAAGTTGATTGTGATTATAGTGCAACAGACGGAACTTCAGGACCACGAGCTACGAACAGGGTAACCTCAAATTTTAATATCAAAATTTTCTCAATAATATTTGAACATTAAACTTTTTCGGTTGATCTGCCAATCACATAAAATTATATTTATTAATCCATAAAAGCAATATTCATTAAATCAGAACTATAAAATAATGTTAAACATAAGTTTCTCCAATTACAACCCGAACCTTATACAGCGACCCTGAGATCAAACAAATGTATATAAATTAAGTTAAGTATAAAAAGGAAAAGAAGGTTTAGAGTCTCTTGTAGATTAATATAACTGAGCAAGCAAAATTTAAATTAAATTAAAACATTCTCATTTAAATAATGTTGTAATGTTGATAAAACTGAATTAAATTAACTTAACCTGTAAATTGTGTGTTATTTCAGTGTAACCCAGAAGTCAATATTATAAATAATAATTTCATTCTTATTAGAGATAATTGGCGCCCAAAACCGAGTTCTATTAATTAAAATAATCTTTGAATAAATAATCTTGTTACATTGGAAGTAACCAAAAGCGTTAGATTATGTCCTAATTGGAGATCATCGCGCGAACGAGCGCTCAGCAATGGTCGGATCCATAGCTTGGTGATCGCGCTATCTAAATGTGTGTCCTCATTCATTTCTCCCATTCGTACGACCAGACATCGTCGTACGTTCACAACACACTATAGCGCGACCACCTCAGTTGTCATTCTCCAAGCTGAAATGACTTCTGGGCTGCGTTTTTGTTGGGAAATGTGTATTTATTGACGACTTTTGAAGAAGAATTTCCTGAGAATAAAAGAAAGCATAATAATGAAGTATATCGAAGCCGATCGAAACTGGGGGAGTTTAATCATCTGTATCACGAGTTGAGAAGTCAAGAAGACATGTTTTATCAATACACAAGAATGTCAGCTACAACATTACGGTTGCTGGGCTTAGAAGTATAACTAGATGAAGAAGATATTTCATCAACGATGAGGTTTTGAATCTTGCTTCTCAGTCTCAGTTTTTGTACTAGGTTCAAACCTTTGAAGTAGGAAGTCAATGATTTAATGAAACATGTGTCTTAATCATCCTCGGTACCACAGTGTTTTTCTTTGAAGGCGATCATTTTCTCTTGTTCAACTTTCAAGCATTCTGTTCTAAAACTCTTTAAGTTCTGGAGGTGTTTTCTTTCTCTTCCTTCTTGCTAATATATTCGATAACGAAGATTGTTCAAAAGTTCTGTCAGAAATACTCGTATCAAGAATCTGTGAATCACGTGGCGGTGAATGGGTAGTGTCATATTCTTGGATGGGAGAAATAGTTACTTCACTTACTTCCTGTACATCATTATCTTCTGGTAATTGTGCCTCATAAGCTGTGTCACCATCTTCGATGTTACCCTGATTAGGTTTCTTTTCATCGGCGTCACAGTTGTGTTGCGTAGCTCGGGGTAGCATCACATCTTCGGTTCATACGCACTTCCTTTATCAAATTCTCCTCAAAATCCATATCAAATTCAAAAATAAGATATTGATAGCGCGATGAAAAACAAACTGGTTTGTTTTCAAGCTATAAAGCGTTCTGTTGCCCGGTTCATCGGTCGTAGACTGCAACCAAATCGGCCACTTCCCTCGCCACATGTTTGGTGTGGACGCGATTGGCCGATGGACGCGACGCGATGTTGAAACAAACAAGTGCGCGCGATCTCCCTCATCTGCGAGCCCATCTGAAGTTCAAAGAGGACAGTTCACTACTTGTTTATTTGTTTGATATTTTTATCATCCGATGTAGCATCCATCGCTGAACGCTAACTCGCGCGATACTCTCCAATTAGGACATTAGAGTTTTGACGCCGTAACGCGTGGCCTAAAAGCGTTATAATATATATATATATATATATATATATATATATATATATATATATATACGTGTGTGTGTGTGTGTGTGTGTGTGTGTATGTGGGTAGTAAAATGTATGTGGGCTTCATACATAGGTACTCGTATAGGCCTACATTTCATCTACAAATTATAGTCATTTTACCCTTTGGCAGTTGAATACTATAGTTTGTGTGTGCCTAAAGTGATTTCAAGGCACGTTTAGGATTGTTTCACATTTCCCAGAAGCAGTTCACTACAATCAAATTTTACACACCAATTACAACAGTAATTCAATTTTTAGGTATCATGCCAGAGTGTGGTTGCACCCAGGCTGTTGTCAGGCTACCTTGTGCGTGTCAAATAATTCAGTATGGAAAACAATTATTCATTTTACAAGGATTGTTGAAAATGTAGGAGTAATACAAGAAGAGTTATCTCAACCACCAAACCTACATCGGTATCTACAGCTACTGTGTTGAACGGGTGTTTCGAGACATTATCATTTGAATATGAGTTTATATGTAAAGGATAGAGTTAAAATTTATTCTTCACAGTGAAACCAATTTTTTTTTTTTTTTTTTTTTGCTTTCTACCACCGATTTTAACAAGTTGTAGTGTTTAAGTATTTGATTCTTTAAATGTCTGCGTAACAATGTCATTTCCTTTAAGACCGTCTCTGCGAGCGTAATGATTACATTCAATTTAAACACTTGAAGCCTTTTACTACATTTTAGGTTAGAAAGTACTTCCGTTTCCTACAGGCAGAATATTAAAAGTATCCCATTGGTGGATAATTAATGGAGAGAGCGGCGTAATAATAACAGATTCGTTCTTTGTCATGTGTTAAGACGATGTAACGATTAATTTTGTAAAGAAGTGCAATATCAAACTGCATTTAAATTAGAATTTATATCTGACACATTTTCCAACACAGAGTTTACTTAATAAATATTTTACACAGCTTTATTATCTCAGCTTTAAGCTTTGTCTAAGAGTAAGAAATATGTGTCTTACTACATATTATATCTTCTGCTATACATTTTTTCTTCGTATCTTACGAAAAAGCTTTACAATAATATACAGTAGAGCCTCGATAATTTCAGGTTAGATGGGACCGAGATTCCCTCGAATTCCCGAAAACTCGTATTAAATGGAAAAACATTTCTGTGCATTAGAAAAAACAGGAGTTCTAATAAACACTAATACTATAACTAATTAATGATGCACAAAGTAGGTTTATAGAACTTTATTGATTACAGTACTTGCATGAATTACTTTGGAGTACATTATTCTTCACGATCTCTACACTTTTTGGATAAAGTTATGTGTCTTTTGCGTTTGGTTATCAGATCGTTTTCGTGTTACGGTGTCGCGTAGACGTATTGATTCAATATAGCGTAGTGCAGTTTCCTCACTATGACTAATTTTCCCTTCTTGTACTGTCTCAGTCATATCTTCAACTTCATCTTTATTCTCGTCCATCACTGCTTTCAGTAGTTTCTTGTACCATTTCAACTATCGTAACATCTGTTATCTCAAATTGTCCACATCGGAATTTTCACAACCTGGAAGTTGGTGATAAGATATGTCAAATCTGTATCTTCTTGTGGATCAATGCCACATTTCTCGCTCATTTCTCGATCCTACCCTGGTTATGCCAGCAGGGATCGTATCAGTTGCCCCGGATACGGTAACTTCATCATCATTATCTATTCTTTGCATTCTGATGATTGGGTATTTAAGCACCTGTCGTTGGAAAAAATCCTGGAGACACTCTCTGTGACAGTGTGACTTTGTCTCTATTAAGGCCGCTCCATTCGGAGAAACAGACGCCTTTGTAGTCGACTCTTACATGAGTACAGACACTACATTTTACGTGTTTGGTCCGCGGGAGGTATTTTATTTCCCTCCTACCCTACATATCTGTAGAACTTTCCCCTATCCGCCACCTGGGAACGCGCCCTCTAGGGGTTACAGGTTCCCCCGAGGGATATGATTCAATATAGCGTAGTGCAGTTTCCAAGGCTGTCGTTACTTCACCGTGACTAATTTTACCTTCTTGTACTGTCTCAGTCAAATCTTCATTCTCGTCATCACTGCTTTCAGTAGTTTCTTGTACCTTTTCAACTATCGTAACATCATGTCAAATCTGTATCTTCTTGTGGATCAATGATACAGTTAACAGTTTTATTATGACTCAGGATTTTATTCCACGTCGTAATTGATGTTTTTTTCTTTTATTCTATTCCATGATTTGTCTATCCAGTACGAAACTCCCTTGACTGTAATTTATTTTTAGAAAGCCTACACTGCTTTATTTCTTTTCAGTCACTTCCAAGAGGGACTGTACAAGGTAACGTCTGTTTTTTATTTTCATACCTAATCCAGAACACACTGGATTTATTTTATAATTCAGAACAAACTGATCCATCGGTTGGATTATGCTCGTAACACTTGCGGGAAGATATAAAGCATGGATATTGTCAGAGTGAAGGTGATCTTCATCGGGTGCGACAGTGCTTTGTCTAACAGTAAAATAACATTCCGAGGCATTCTTTGCTAATAAAACAGCTTCGGGCACAGACTCATTATAAACCACTCTTTGAATACTTCTCAATCCATCAAATCAGCACTTTAGTTCTTATATGAAACTGGCGATGCTGACGGGGGAAATGTTTTTAAACGCCGGCGGATATCTGATTAATCCCGCAGCTAGGCCGACTGGAAACCTGGCCCGAACATAAAGGGAGCTCTAGCTAATCTCTGCAACACTATCAATACAAAAACGTTTTATTATTTGTTGATAAAACTCCACTACTTTTCTGACCTGAAGAAATATGCACCACAGACAAAGTTGTATTGCTAATCTTGCACAATCGGAACAATTATACATAAATTTTGAAGCAACTTAGATTGAGCAGTAGTAATGAATTTTTCCAGTTCCCAAATACAAGAGAAAAGATGACAAGTGATTGATGTTAAATGACAAACTAGTTTGGCGCAATACATTGTTTGCAGTTGACATTTTGCATCTGGAATGTAATTAGGAAGGCTGCAGTTAGAAACACTGCGGCGGAAGCGTGTTTTGGAAGATGTCACTTTAAACTCGCCTGAAAATATTAAGAGGAAATAAAAACTCTACCCTGTAACTTCTAACTGTGCATAGTGTCATGACTTAATAGAATTTATTTCAGAATATCTTCCAGCAGAGAGGCAAATATGTGTCTAAGTAAATGATACCATGTTATTTCAAAGTAAAGCTAGAGGTTGAATTAATTCTGGTAATTAAAACTATTAGCGTGTAAACAGCGTAATTAAAAGCTGTGAGAAATTCCTTGAAAGAGAGACCATTTGTACATTGTTATAAGAGTAAGCACCTTCTTGTTTGTCTTCGTGCAGTCTTATATGTTTGCTTTTACGTTTATGTATTGCCCTTACAACTCCTGTGCCACATACTGTGCTTTAACATTTAGCTAATATGTTGCGAATGTACGTACCTATCTGTCAAGCTAGAACTCTATCCGCAAATGGAAGTATACATACACGCGCGCGCGTGTGAGAGAATTATTTCTAACAAAATAATTAAATTACGTTAATATTGTTAGAAAATCTCTCACTACGAAAACACTCGCCTAACATGCCTTATGTTGTAAGATTTTAGTTTCTGAAATTTTGAACTGTTTTTTTTTCAAATCCGTAGCAAAAAAATATACAAAAGAGTTTCTGAGTAAGAAATGTCAGATTATTTTGAGTGCTAATATTATCTACATGACTTGATTCGGGTAATTTCTGCCAATGAGTTACATTACTGACTGAAATATACGATATTGCTCGTATATTACTGTTCTTATTTATAATATAAAATCAAATACCATATGCTCTATACGACAAGCCATTTAGAATGTCGCGGTGCCAAATAACTATTCGTAGTGAGTGTTCTGAATCATCTCGGATATAAGGGAAAGACATCTAACATCCGATAATGGATAACATCCGGGTAGACGATCGGATAATACTGTCTACACGCATTGCATCCAGCTCAGTGGCAATATTGCAAACCGCCGGTGCGGAAACCCAACTCGGTAAATATTACCCGCGTGATATATTGCAAAGTTGTAAAAACAACCAGTTGTAATTACTGTACATACAGTAGAGTTATTATTTTTATTTGTCAGCCTCGATTTTACTGTATTAATTTTGCAGACAATTTAGAAATTCCGAAGTTAAGAGGTGAAATCATTTGAATAAATACAGTAGCCACAGTGCACATGTGGCATAGTTAACTTAAATGACACTGTTTTCATAGAGACAATTTCTTGTTAACATCTTTATCGAAAAATCACATCTGAGTGATATAACTTATAAATATTGCTGTTGTTATATTATATAACATTTATTATATATTTGTAGTTCATTTTTATCAAATTATATAAGATTTTTTTAAAATTTTGAATTTAATGAACTTAACAGCCTCTTATTGCTCAAATGTTCAACTTATTACAGAGCCCAGTTTAAAAACAGCGGCTCATTAGGTTGTCACCAGTAAGGACATCTGCACAGGTAGTGGAGTCGCAATGCAGTCAGATGATCTACGGGTGTATTTTTTAGGTTTATAATATTTTCACCTATTTCTAAAACCAAGGGCTCAATTTACCTTCTCATTAGGTCTACGAAATTTTTCATACAAACTGAGTGTTACCAGTAGACATCTGTTTATGCTTCGAGAGGAAGTAAGTTAACTTTAGGTTAACCCTGCACAGATGCGTGGATACTCCGTAGCCTCTAATGAGGGGATTGTCCTCTATCTATGTCTACATCTCTTTTCTTTTCAATAACACTCTCACCTGGTGATCGACTTAAGACTATGGAAACATTATAAATACTGAAGATACACTCAAGGGGGAAACACAAGGGGTAAGAATTTCCTTTCTGAAGGGTTGTTGCAATATTCGCATTTGCACATTTTTTTAAAACATATTCCCTACAATAACCCTTCTTGCATTTGGAGCATCTAGGCCTATATCTGTCTATTCTAGTTCCATGATTCCTTACACCAGAACCAAAGGAAAATTTATGTCTGTTTGGTTGAATCCTTTCCTTAACGGGTGATCGTACGATTTGATGAGCTCTATTGCTAGATAGTATATATAATCTAAACTTCTATACTATTATATAAAAATATAATGGTGTCTGTATGTGTGTCTATGTGTGTGTGTGTCGTGTGTGTGTGTGTGTGTGTGTGTGTGTGTGTGTGTGTGTGTGTGTATGTGTGTGTGTGTGTGTGTGTGTGTGTGTGTGTGTGTGTGTGTGTGTGCGTGTGTGTGTGTGTTACTCAATCGCGTAAAAACTACCGGACCTATTGAGCTGAAATTCTACATGGACATTCTTATGGTCCCTGGTTAACACACAGACCTATTTTTATTTAGAAATTCCTTTAGGGCTCTCCCCCCCCCCCACTGGCCTTGAAAGCTCCCTTATCATACTGCTCCCACTTATCTATACTGCTCTATATTTAGTCAGCTGATAATCATCTGTAAAGGTCACTTTTAAACAGCTGATAGCAATAGTTTGTTGTTATTTATCTTACAAAGCTAGTTATACTTTACAAATGTCGTGTTGATTTTTCAAGACAATAATCGGTAAGCTTATAGTTTGATATATTTATTGGGATTTAATTTCAATAAACATTCCCTCAAATACAAATACAAATATACGTCAACCCCGTACGAAGGTTGGGTTCTCTGCTAGTTGTATTATAAAATACATTCGTAATATAGTTATTTAGTAACAACTCATGTAGAGAATCAGTCTCACACAATCCTTGTAAATTAAAATTTAGCGATATCAATTCTATAGTTTTCATAGGAATCATATCAAAAGTTTTAAATGAGAAGAGAGTAAGAAAAGGCGCAGCAATATTTCCGAATCGCGTAAGCTCAATTGTTTAGCAAATATTTAGTGAAAACTCATGCAGAAGGCTGACTGAACATTATTTAATTTAAAATTTAACAATATCACTACTATATCTTTGGATAATATTGTTGTAGGTGAAAAAAGATAGAAATACTTTTAGCAACGGTGGAAGTTTAAATACTTAGGCAACTACGTAACACAAAGTTACGGA
This sequence comes from Prosapia bicincta, assembly GCA_036971475.1. NCBI lineage: Eukaryota > Metazoa > Arthropoda > Insecta > Hemiptera > Cercopidae > Prosapia > Prosapia bicincta. The sequence continues at coordinate 44,047,265 of JBAIZL010000008.1, forward strand.
AATTAAGTCCTCAGTGCAAGCAAAACGACGTGGGAACAGCACTATATAATTGTGAACATATACAATGTGTGTTTCAGTGTGATTGTAATATTTAATAGACACTTAGAGACGGAGATGGCCACCCTTCAGAAGAGCTGTGGAATATCTTGGAATATGGAAGAAGTTCTGAAAAAAGCATACATTATTGAGAGGGAAATGCTAAAGAAAGTCCTATACTCGACCAGAGTAAGGCATAATACGAAAAATTGCATAAACTTAAGTTATATGAATATGTGCAAAAGAAACAATTTGGGGGATTATCGTGGTTATCCAGAATGAATACGTACAAAATATGAAAATGGTACAGAATTAGATAACATACGACCGCTGAAAGTTATTCTCCGGCGTAAAAAGCATATAAACGAATCAACGTTTTCACGAACAAAAAGAACACAAAGTGGAATGAAAAAATAAGACATTCATCGGAATCAGATTAGACTTTAAAAAATAATTGCAGAATGTAGTAAAACAAGTGAAACCAAATGGTAGTACTTGATATAATCCTGAAACAAAATTACAGAATGGCCGTTGATACTAGTTTCATTTGATATTAAATATTTTTAATAAAACTTTTATAAAAATTTTTTTTCTAGTAATATAATTTTATACTATATAAACAGAACGTATGTGCTGTCTGGTTTTAATAAAATCTTCCTTTAGCTGTGTCCCTTATTTTCGCACGACTGGGAAAAACACAGCATTTTATGTTTGTCTGTGTGCGCACGTGAGCGTGTTGGTAATGCGCTAACGTTACTTTTTCAAAATAATTTTGCTTTTATTTTACTGCCTATGTTGTGTTTTCTTTGATCCTTATTTTAAAAATGAAACTGTTCCTAAAATTATATACAAATTTCTGACGGCAAAAATAATTTTAAAACCTTTTAATTCTAATCTGTATTAAAAGGGCTGTTAAAACCTTCTAATCTCGGGTATCATGGAAACTGCCAGATCTGATTTGACGAAAACGATAAAACATTTACTGGAAAATACCTTTCTAATTTTATTTTCACTATGTGAAAGAAGGATAATATTTTTTATTACGTTTGGGAAACATGTAAGAGACTAATTCATAAAATTAATTTATTGAGCTATAAAGGATTACTAAATTGCTAATACGTACTCTTATGAAGAAAATTGCCTTCCAGTATGCTCGTTTGGGTCTTGCAAGTAAGAAACAATCTATAAAACCAAACATACATTGCAACACTAAGTTTGTGTGTGTGTGTGTGTGTGTGTGTTTGCTTGTGTTATGTGTATGATACATTATACAATAATAATAATGTATAATGTCCAAATTATATAATCTATAAATGTTTAGCCTATCATATGTGTAATATATATAGGTTTATTATGTAAAACTACAGGTATTTGTGTTCTGTTTTTAGGTAAGCCTACTTACAGACGTACTGTTACTAATAGAAGGTTGGGGTGCAACAAAGGCCTACCCTTACAATGCTTTACAATGGTAAGTCTTATTACCAGTTTTACCATATAGGAATAACTAACCACAACAGCTGAGGTGTGCAGCTGTAATGTTACAGGATAATGCACGAGTCTCATGAGTTTCTTTAAACAATAAAATTACATTCAACTATTCATTAAACCTTCTAAGCATTTTAACATTGCAATCATTCCTTGGTATGAGCAGGAAACTGATTACAAATATGACATTTTGGAGGTGTTACCTATGAGGGAAGGTCCCACACTAAATAACCGATTCGTTGTCACAGTAACAGTACTGACCTTAGTTACCATAGAGACGAAAGCGTCACATGACAATACCTCCTAATGACTCGGTAGAAACATTCCAGTTTCATCCGTCGCCACATTTCATATCGGCGGTTGTGTATGTAACTAATTTAAGGCGTGAAAGGCTTATAGATGTATTTTTATATTTATATCTTTCTTATGTATCAAGTTTTATTTAGAGTATCATAATTACCTAAAATTCCCTGCATTGTTACACTACTCGTTGACGCGTTTCGGGGTTCTCCATCGGTCAGAACTTTTTTACGAACTCTAGGGTTAATTAAAGGTTAAGATCTGATGAAGGTCCTCCGAAACGCGTCAACGATTAACGTGACAATGCTGGGGATGGCAGGTAATTATGGTACTCTAAATAAGAATATAAATCCTAGCGGAAAAGTAGAAAATTATCAAATATTCGAGTTTTACCTTTATAAATTAAATAATGGTATCGAAGTATTGCTCTGTTTTTTAGAATTTTAAAAGCAAAATAGTTGGGTTTAAAAATTTTTTTAATTATAATTCCTTTTATGAGAATTATTTTCAAACAAATATTTAGCTTGGCTTTTGGCGTTTTGCTTTAATACAATGAGTACCAAATACGAGTTAGATACTTAATACCAAGACCAGTGCCCTCTAGATGGGTAAGTGTGGCTTGGTTGTAAAAACCGGCGTCTTAAGTTCCTAAGGTTGACACAAGTAGGTCACTTGTGGCATAATGTGTCGTAAAACCAAAGTCAGTCTAGAGCTTTAGGATATATATACATGTCAGAGAGCAAACAGTGGTGTACATCAGCAAGGAGGTTTATGGGTATTTTTGTCTGCACATATTAAGTTAACGTATAGCAATACGGCGTCCCATTAAAATAGTCGTTTTTATGTATAAATAAACTGTGGATATGTACACACACACACACACACACACACACACACACACACACACACACACACACACACACACACACACACACACACACACACACACACACACAGTATATATGAGACATGGAATTTATTAAGTCACTCTTTTCGTAAAAACTTTACGTTTGCGACAAAACTCTGTACATTTAAGCGTATCAGCAGCCGTTTCTCCAAATCGTAACTATGAAATATCTGATTCATTTGGTAATTTTACAACCTTATGGATAACAATAATTATAAAAAAACGTAATCAACCCATTTTCATAATTTTTTCCTTTATTCTTAACAAACTTCAGAGCCAAATCATAGCAATACAATTTCCCTAAATGAAAAGAATGTAATAAATAAATGCATTATTCCAACAATAAAAAAATAAATTAAATAAATTCTGGTTTAAAGTACGATTTTGGTTATACAGTTTTTTTTACATTTTTTGTTGTTGTTACGCTATTATTAATACTATAAAGACTTGAACCATATTCATATATAATACTTTACTTTCCACTGAAATCTTCATAAGAGAATAATAAGAAAATGTTCCAGAAATTAATTACACGGGAAATTGTCATCATGAAGAAATAATTGTGTACTTCCCATATTCTTCTTATTGATATATACTAATAAAGTAGTTAAACATAATTACTTGAGCAGTTATAAAATTGTTTTCTCTGTTGGCACTTTTATATTCAAATACACAATACATATAATAGATTCTTATTACAATATACATATGATGTATTCAGACACACAATACACAAACTACATTTATGTTACAATATACACATGATTTATCTACATTATAATATACATGGAATACATAAGGATTGAAACATACATAATACAATACATTCAGATTACAATGTAGATATAATAAATTACAAAACAAATATAAATATTACATTGATTACAATATACATTTAAAAATTAAGAAATAATATTTGATTATACATTGTGATAAAACAATTGACAACCAAGAAACGCTACGTATACTCTACACAACTCGTCAGTTAAGGTTAGGCTTTCCTTAAAACCTGTCAAACAATTGCGTCATGTGTAACAAAGAGGGTCGATGAAAATATATAAACTCGGCAGTCATCATTACCATGAAACAGGGAGAGTACAGCGACAAAAATTCTATGAAAAAAATTAATAATTGTAAAATATGTAGGCGTACAATTTATATGTAGGAAACACAATATTTTTTTAAATTTTTAAAACAAATTTACAACATATAGATATATTGCTATAGAGCTCAGATTTAATAATAACCATCCAGTAGTTCAACCCTGGCGATGTATGTAACTTAGTATTATAAACTAGATAGACGCTACAGCACTCAAACGGTAAAGATACTTAAAGGTAGATTTTTATTGCATAATAAAGCAAGTTTTATGCTCTAAAAACATTCATTAATTTTATATGAGTATTATAAAAGAAAGAAATAATAATGAATGTTACGAAACATTTTATTCCTTTGTTGTTCTTACAAGACTCTAAGAAGGTTGAGGGTTGATAGCAGAGTGACATATTGTTTTACGAATCCAGTCACGCAGACCCAGTGACACGCAATCGGGCAATAAATTGCCGGCATGCCTTTAGGCTGTGATGTTGAACCGTTCTAAACAAGATAAAGCTAAACAAATGCACTCTTTGCACAGCATTGGCGTTTTATAAGTAGCGTGCAATATCTTATCTTTCTTTACAGACCTACGTCAAGACGAGTGGAACAATTGGCACGTGTATATATGAACTATTTAACTCCAGTTATCTGAAGTTTTATAAGTACCGCGCAATATATTATCTTTCTTTATAGGCCTACGTCAAGACGAGTAGAACAATTTGCACGTGTATCTGTGAACCATTTTACTCGTTATCTGAAGTTTTATAAGTACCGCGCAATATCTTATCTTTCTTTATAGGCCTACGTCAAGACGAGTAGAACAATTTGCACGTGTATCTGTGAACCATTTTACTCGTTATCTGAAGTTTTATAAGTAACACGCAATGTCTTATCTTTCTTTATAGGCCTACGTCAAGACGAGTAGAACAATTTGCATGTGTATCTATGAACCATTTAACTCCAGTTATCTGAAGTTTTATAAGTACCGCGCAATATCTTATCTTTCTTTATAGGCCTACGTCAAGACGAGTGGAACAATTTGCACGTGTATCTGTGAACCATTTTACTCCAGTTATCTGAAGTTTTATAAGTACCGCGCAATATCTTATCTTTCTTTATAGGCCTACGTCAAGACGAGTAGAACAATTTGCATGTGTATCTATGAACCATTTAACTCCAGTTATCTGAAGTTTTATAAGTACCGCGCAATATCTTATCTTTCTTTATAGGCCTACGTCAAGACGAGTGGAACAATTTGCACGTGTATCTGTGAACCATTTTACTCCAGTTATCTGAAGTTTTATAAGTACCGCGCAATATCTTATCTTTCTTTACAGGCCTACGTCAAGACGAGTGGAACAATTTGCACGTGTAGCTGTGAACCATTTTACTCCAGTTATCTGAAGTTTTATAAGTACCGCGCAATATCTTATCTTTCTTTATAGGCCTACGTCAAGACGAGTAGAACAATTTGCATGTGTATCTATGAACCATTTAACTCCAGTTATCTGAAGTTTTATAAGTACCGCGCAATATCTTATCTTTCTTTATAGGCCTACGTCAAGACGAGTGGAACAATTTGCACGTGTATCTATGAACCATTTAACTCCAGTTATCTGAAGTTTTATAAGTACCGCGCAATATCTTATCTTTCTTTACAGGCCTACGTCAAGACGAGTGGAACAATTTGCATGTGTATCTGTGAACCATTTTACTCCAGTTATCTGAAGTTTTATAAGTACCGCGCAATATCTTATCTTTCTTTATAGGCCTACGTCAAGACGAGTAGAACAATTTGCACGTGTATCTATGAACCATTTAACTCCAGTTATTTGAAGTTTTATAAGTACCGCGCAATATCTTATCTTTCTTTATAGGCCTACGTCAAGACGAGTGGAACAATTTGCACGTGTATCTATGAACCATTTAACTCCAGTTATCTGAAGTTTTATAAGTACCGCGCAATATCTTATCTTTCTTTATAGGCCTACGTCAAGACGAGTAGAACAATTTGCATGTGTATCTATGAACCATTTAACTCCAGTTATCTGAAGTTTTATAAGTACCGCGCAATATCTTATCTTTCTTTATAGGCCTACGTCAAGACGAGTGGAACAATTTGCACGTGTATCTATGAACCATTTAACTCCAGTTATCTGAAGTTTTATAAGTACCGCGCAATATCTTATCTTTCTTTACAGGCCTACGTCAAGACGAGTGGAACAATTTGCACGTGTATCTGTGAACCATTTTACTCCAGTTATCTGAAGTTTTATAAGTACCGCGCAATATCTTATCTTTCTTTATAGGCCTACGTCAAGACGAGTAGAACAATTTGCATGTGTATCTATGAACCATTTAACTCCAGTTATCTGAAGTTTTATAAGTACCGCGCAATATCTTATCTTTCTTTATAGGCCTACGTCAAGACGAGTGGAACAATTTGCACGTGTATCTGTGAACCATTTTACTCCAGTTATCTGAAGTTTTATAAGTACCGCGCAATATCTTATCTTTCTTTACAGGCCTACGTCAAGACGAGTGGAACAATTTGCACGTGTAGCTGTGAACCATTTTACTCCAGTTATCTGAAGTTTTATAAGTACCGCGCAATATCTTATCTTTCTTTATAAGCCTATGTCAAGACGAGTGGAACAATTTGCACGTGTATCTGAGAACCATTTAACTCCAGTTATCTGAAGTTTTATAAGTAGCGTGCAATATCTTATCTTTCTTTATAGGCCTACGTCAAGACGAGTGGAACAATTTGCATGTGTATCTATGAACCATTTAACTCCAGTTATCTGAAGTTTTATAAGTACCGCGCAATATCTTATCTTTCTTTACAGGCCTACGTCAAGACGAGTGGAACAATTTGCATGTGTATCTGTGAACCATTTTACTCCAGTTATCTGAAGTTTTATAAGTACCGCGCAATATCTTATCTTTCTTTATAGGCCTATGTCAAGACGAGTGGAACAATTTGCACGTGTATCTGAGAACCATTTAACTCCAGTTATCTGAAGTTTTATAAGTAGTGCAATATCTTATCTTTCTTTACAGGCCTACGTCAAGACCAGTGGAACAATTTGCACGTGTATCTGTGAACCATTTATCTCTAGTTATCTGAAGTTTTATAAGTAACACGCAATGTCTTATCTTTCTTTATAGGTCTACGTCAAGACGAGTGGAACAATTTGCACGTGTATCTGTGAACCATTTTACTCCAGTTATCTGAAGTTTTATAAGTAGCGCGCAATATTTTATCTTTTTTTATAGGTCTACGTCCAGACGAGTGGAACAATTTGCACGTGTATCTG
>JBAIZL010000008.1:44056910-44106910 GCA_036971475.1 Prosapia bicincta
ATATATACATACATACATATATATATATATAAATTTTTATATATATAAATATTTTAGAATAAACTGATATCTATTACACTTTATCCATGCTTTGGACTATGTAAACGATAAAAGTAAATATTCGTCACTAAGGCGTGGTTAAAATTATCTTATACGCATTGATAACTGTTTATTATTTTTGCACATTAACAGTTATTTTTTTGAATTTCATTAGCTACAAGTTACTATAGGACTTCAGCTAAAGTTTTAGTTCACCTACGCTACCATTCCCTGCGCAACATCCAGCACCGAACAAAAGAAATATGGAAAATCCAGAGTTCACCCACTTTACGGTATCTTTATATTATATGTAGCTGAATGATATTTACAAGCACTGTGATATTAAACACTGATTTTCAAATTATTGTTTTGTATACTCCCTACATATTGTATTTAAATAATATTTAAGTAAATATTTAATAAAAATTAGGGTAAGAAGTTATAATTTTAAAAAATACATTTTTACTTTGGTTGTTGAAAATGTAAAAACGTTATTATCTATATGCGAGAATTGTGAAAGAGGGTAAAAAAATGTACAAAGGAACAATGAATGCTTTGTAACTGTAGATATAGTAATCATAGATGATAAAGGAATTTGTGTCGAAAAGTTACCCGCTAAGGATTTAACAATGCTCAAAGTACAGTACTTTGTTGTAGTGAATGGACGGTAAATCGGTTGTAAGAAGACTTCTCATTAAATCTTGACAAAGTGTTGCCTCAATCCCTTTTAAAAACCTAACTTGAGCTAAAATGTTCCCTTTTGATCATCCCTAACTACACCTAAGAAAGTTGGAAACTGTGTTATTACCCACTATCGCCATTAAGTGCGCAGTAATAGATTTAGATAGGAAAGTGTCGAAGGAAGCCAAGTATTAGTTCTCTAGTTACTAGAAGTTCTTTAGAAAGTATAAACTAAAGAATCTACGGCAACATCAAGTCTACATTGTAAAGAAATATTTCTGCTGACGATTTTAATTAGGTGTCGTTATAGCTTTGCTGGGCGCTAATGTATTTTATGCAGGTTACATTGACATAAAATGAACTAATTTAATATCTAATTTAATTATTAGCTTTTGATTTTTTTAAAAGCAAGAATTTTTTAAATTAAGTTTTATTAATATTAACTAATTTTTTCTTCCTGTATTCTATCTGTTAATTTGATTTACGTGTAAAATTTAAGAAAACCTACAATAAAGCTAGATTTGTTTATTTAATATTAGGTAAAGCACACACAAAAGTAACAAAATATCAAACAACGAAGTTAACTTACAAAAGTAACTATTTTCCTAATTATTATACAATGCATAAAACTTTATTTAACAAAGATGAACTGGAAAGCTTAACTATATGGTAGTGATCTTAGGCAGTATCTTACGCCAAAACATTTAAATAGGTAAAAAGTCCTAATACTTTTACTACATAAAAGACTTTAATTAGTTGTTGAGAATTAATTGTAATTTAGTTCGATTCAGTACTATAAAACATAGATTACATAGGAAGTTCAAATTGACAAAATCACCTTACAATAAAACAAATTTCCCTAATTTGTCTTTACGTAAAAGACAATCTTATATTTAAAATATAAGAATCTTATACGTAAAGAATCTTATATTCTTTTAAACTAAGATAAAATTAAAACCGTTGTAAAAATACAAGTACTCTCGACTGTACCTCGAGAGGTTTTATGACGTAAGGTACAGTATTTGGGTTTCAATTATCTAAATAATTAATTGAAATGTATTTTTGATTCGACACTTTGAAAAGAAATAACATAGGCAAGTTGCGAGTTAGCGGAATTTATAAGTTTAATACAAGTTCTATTTAATATACATATATTGCGGACTACGTAACCATGCACTTGGCCTTGAGAGATCGCAGTAGGCAAGAAGGAAGGTAGAGGATCAGTTTAAATACTTTCCAAAAACCATGATAAGGACTGCTAAGTGATAAGCACTGACGTACATGAGTCGGTCGATATTATATAAATTAGCTTCGGTATGAAAAAATAAACAATCTTGAAATATGTCTAGACATATTAGATGCAGAAGCTGTTGATGTGTAGAATATTCAGAATATGTAACATGTTTTAAGAAGTTGTAGTACACGAATAATCTCGTGCGATCTCTCAGGGCCAAGTGCACGGTTACGTGGTCTGCACTACACTATACAGACGAAGATTATGCTATAGTATTGAGCCCCTGGATGTTGTTACAGGGGGATGAATGTTCCTCGATGATCCTTCCTCGATGTCACATTCATCAGAATCCCTAACCACACTCTATATGTAGCTTTCTGCTTTATCAGCGTATTCTTCTTCCCTAAGTCAAAATTTTTATTTCAACTGTTGTCTCTCTTATACGAGTAACAGGTTTACATAATCATTTAGAGATAGAAACTCCTTACTTATTACAAAAGAAAATAATTTTTCTTTGTCCGTGTCCGCCTAACCTGATTCTGTTGCTAAAACTATTTTACTCTTAGCGTCAAAAGCCTTCCTCACATCCGATTTTTAAATATTTTTAAAACAAACAAAATATTTTCTACTGCCATAGAACCTGAAAACACATAATTTATTTGGAATCTTAGTAGTTAAAAAGCTTTGTTAAAAATGTTGGTAGTAACATGGTTTCTTGCAAGTAGGCGTTTTGAAAAACAGTCTTAATGTTATACTATTCATTATCAAGTAATGTAATAATAATAATAACTAGCTTTAAATACTATAACTTATAACCTATAATAAACTCTTGGCAGCCTTATACTATAGTTTGTTATGTAAAGGAATATTTTCTAACTAGTTTTTAAACAAACAAAATTGTATTCCGAAAAAATTCCAAATCAAACTTCCTCTGATTTGTACAGATCTTGATAAGTTTAGGTTTGTCCATACTTACGTGTTGCTACCGTTGAAAATTACCTTTAAATGTTTGCTAATGTTACCATAACATTTTTAATATTTTATATCTTCAAATAATAAATATAACAAAAATACAAAATGTTATCGTTTAAGAAGAATACAGGAAAAATATGTAAATTGTTTATGATAACTCTAACAGGTTTGATGCAAACACTTCTTGACGAAGGTGCTATTTGGAGTTGGATCCAGTCAGAATAAATAGTCCATGTTAATAAAAAGGATAAGAAACTCCTACGTCTTTTAGTAGAATAACATGCTAAGGAATAAATACAAAACTGTATAACCTGAAAATTGACGCACTGAGTCAGTCACTATTAGTTATGTTGGGTGAGATAGATGTCGCGACCAGTCATAAGAATAAGACTAATTTAACCAGATCTTACCAACTGTGATTCTAAAACTTTCAGTCAAATGGGAGTTTTCGTGATATAATTAACTAATTTGAACAGCCGTTAGCAGTTGTTTACTACATAGGGAGCCAAATCCTATCTACTTCGTATACAATCTTATTTAGAAAAAACGTTTTCTTGTCTATAGTTTGTATGATGTAACCTGTCTTATGAACCGATTGGCTACCTGAGATGTCTCCTATCACTCACCACCACCCACAGGTGTTTCCTTAAGTTACACACAAATAAATCCACTAATTAAATTAACTTTCTTAACGTAATTATCATTTTTAAATTTCTAAATATTTTAAATAATATTTCGAATATTTTAAAAATTTCTAAAACTTGCGTATAATTGAAAGCATTAGCGTTATGTAAACCATAGACGGTTCATGCATTTTAATAAACCTCATATTTTTAATAGTAAAGTTTGATCTTGAAACGAGTTTATATAGACGTACTAATGGTAAAATTGTTTACGTATTGAATTTAACAAGTTTGCTTGATTTTATTCAGTTTAAAGCGGTTAAAAAATTGTATAGTTTACAGATAAATGTGTTTTTAATTAAAATTATGTTCAATTGTATATTAAAATTATTAGTTTCAGCAACACCGTACTGATTTATATTAAGATAAGTTCCTGTTATAGAACGGCGTTAATGACAACGTGTATGGCTTTATTAGCTCGACAAGTGCAACCGATTGTTAAATTACTTTTAGCACACAATCTCCATCAATCAGACTTTCTGTTGGTAGACCTGCTGTTAGAACGCAAAGCCTTCTTGATTGCAGTTTCTGACGAGCCTTCTTCCCTTTTATAATATGCGGTGACAGGATTGACGGCGAGAAATAGGGGAAAGAAAATCTATCAAGATTATAAAAAGTCAAGGAGGTCTAAACTAAATGCGAAATTTCCAGAGTAACTGGCTAGAAGAATATTTATTTTTTGCCAATCTACTATCGAACCTGTTGGTTCTTTATGTTTCTGGATTAAGGATTTTTACTGGATTTGCGATGATAACAAAGCGTAAATTCCGAAAAAAACAATATTTATTTAAACCCCGAAAAAAACTATTTCTGGACAATATCCCGAAAAGAGTTGAAGGCGATCATTGATACGGCCAAACGCTATCTAGGTTCAAAACGAAATAAATTCCAACAATTATGTTTGGAACAAAACTTCCTAGACGGAATAGGAACTTCCAGGTCTTGTTCGAAAGAGAAGAGTCGGGTTATTGGGCGGAAACTCCTCTTCGCCCTTCGCAGTTTGCTGTGATGCGTTCAGAATTACGTTTTGGTGTATAATATTGGCATACAAGTGTAAAAACAATCAGAAGATTACAAAAATATAACGGAAACAAAGTAAATGAAAACACCGAGACAGAAGTAAAAGTATGAAAGAGAAGTCAGATTTATCACATAACTTGTACAACGACTAACAAGCTGACATCAGTGACTGAATTATACATTGATAGATAATTTCTGAGATACGTATCAAGACCTACAAAGTGAGTTTAATTAAAAATTAAAACGTCATGTAAAATTAATGACAGAAGAATAAAGAAGAGAGAATACTTTGATGCACACAATTGTACGTTTTCAATCATTACTTCACACAAAAGACAGTGGCGTTAATAAAATATTAACAATTCGTTTGAAACGCTCTATTGAAATATATTGGTTTAAACTTCATAATTTATGCACTGCACATAATAAATGAATACGAGATTATTTGATTTCTTTAATGAAAGCCAGGACTCGTTCTGCCGACTCGTTTTTTTAATTGATTTTACATTTTATATTTGCCGAAACTATTTCGTGTAACAAAAACCTTAACGAGTTTCAAGCACACTTTCGGAACGGATTAAACTGTCATTTGATTTCGTTGGCTTTACTTCTTCCTCTACTTACTCCCTCCACACAGTCTCAACTCTGCCGTGGTCAGTGTCTCGTGAGCCTTCTTCTGTTTACATGAGCTTGCTGTTAATATTCACGAATGTTTGCCAATCTACCAAGCAAAAAATTCTTTCCATCGATGATACATATAACTAGAAGACCAAGATGAAAAAAACAGGGGAAAAGGAAACCCTGCTATACATCACGCAAGTACTTGACTTTTGAGGTGCCTTATGCTAGGCTGTAGGGTGGACGTTACTTTACAAAGATAGACTAAAGAAATGGTCTCTTTCTACATTTTCTAGTGTCGAATAACATATAATATACAAAGGTCTTTGCGGTTCATGGAGAACTGAGATGCGGCTTTCAAGTTGTGCCTCTACATCACTTGAAACAGAAAATGTTATTTACACAGAACTCCATAAATTTACATTGTGAAAGGCTTTGTTGTGGGTGTTGACTGTCTCAGGCAGTTCCTTTATTGAAACCTTTTTTTCGTTACCCAGCTGAGTCTGTTGCTTTCTTATCTTTTTATCTGTGTCTTGATGTGATCACCTCTTTCGTTTACAGTGGACACCTAGTTTGTAATTCAATTCTTGTGAAGAGAAACGCTTTGCCGACCTGTTCAGACGACATAAGTTCTTCCTAGAACAACTATTTGAACAGAATTTATTCCGATTTGCTTTGATCTATGAGTGGAGACAACTATTCTTAGTCGCTACTAACATTGAAGAAAGTGTTTATTGAAAATTTTAAGGTTAGTTAAAAGTATTACTAAAATATTTTTCTTACATCAAGAATAATAAGTAAATAATAACTCAATCAATAGCTTATTTTCTTACACGTGTTTCAAGACAAATCAATCAATACATACGTAAATTCTAAAAGGTGACTAAAATGACAGCAAGATTACATCCACACATTGTTAACGTGGACATGGCCACGCCCACCTGTTTACACAACGCTACGTGCTGCTACCAACATAACGACAATGAAAATTAATAAATGTATATTTAGTTTAAAGAGTTTGTTTGGTAAATTTGGTAATTGACAGGTCTTTTTGATTTTACATTGTAAGAGTCCTTTACTGTAGAATTGGCTGAATATTCGTTTACACCAAACGGTTGTTTCTTTATTTGATCGACTTGACAGCCATTGGATTTGCCCTATTTTGTTTCGTTATGTTACTAGATTATATTGGAAAGACGCAACAAGTAAGTGGTTTTAGCGCCACAAATATTTATATTATAACATAATCTCACATTTTGTGCCTACTTTAACATGACTAACGCTTCGCTCATCTACTTGAGTCAGCTATAACGTATCAATGGTTTATTGTGCTACTACAGGGTGTCTACTGACAGGGAAAACCGGGAAAACCTGGAAAAGTCAGGGAATTTTAACATTCTGGAAAATTCAGGGAAAAGTCAGGGAAAATTTTTAAAAATCGGGAAAATATTTATTTTGATTAGAAACAAAACTAGTGGCCATTGCTCTCGAATATTTGGTATTGTAAGCCAGCGGTTTAGGGTCAGGGCAGTCAGGAAATAACACTTCTTTATTTAGATGCCCATTATTTATTTGATAAGCCCATTGCTATGACTTCAGGACTTATGTCAATAAATATTAAACGTGTCGAGTTGGTACAGCTGGGAGGTTTTAGCCTGGACCGTGGCCTTGGGGTGCGCAGTGGTTCTGTTATCATATGGACAGGTGGGGATAACAGATAACTCAGTCTGTTTCTGACCACACAGAACGCTGTGTAAACATTCGTAGCCAGCTATTTGCCTAGACTCGTGATAGTATGTGTTTTATTTGACGGTGATTATTTGTACACTGTTTATTTCAACATGGAAGGTTCCAGTTTTCATTGCAGTAGCGGGCAAGCGCGTCATGCAGATGTCGTCATTACCTCCCCTCCTTCCTTAGAATAAATATAAACTAAAAGATGAAGTGACTGAAGCAGAGATTATATGGTGCGTGAATTTAGTAATGCAACACTTCTTTACGCAATGCAGAAGGTAGTGTGTGCCTCTTTCCAAGGATGTTCCCTGATAGCACCATTGCACAGAACATGAGATTGGGTAAAGATAAAATTTCCTATAGTGTTGTATTCGGTTTATCAAATTATATTAAAGACCTGTTACTGACATCATTAAATTCAAATTCTAACTATGTAATTGGCTTTGATGAAAGTTTAAACAAAATATCACAAAGAGCCCAAATGGATTTGAGTGTTAGGTATTGGGATGCAGAGACGGATGAAGTGAAAGCTCGATATTTTGGTTCTGTGTTCCTTACAGACACAAAAGCAAAAGAGTTACTCAATTCGTTCTTCAAAGTCTGGATTTATCCAAGATCCTTCAGATATCAATGGATGGGCCCAATGTAAACTGGGCTTTCTATAGACATCTAAAAGAGGAAAATTCAGGGAAAACTCAGGGAATTTCTTCAAGCTATTTTACTAGACACCCTGGAAAAGTCAGGGAAAACTCAGGGAATTTCTTCAAGCTATTTTACTAGACACCCTGTACTAAATATATTATAAAACATATTAATTTAAATTTACTTTCATTGTTATCAAATAAATGTATTGTTGGGCGCCAAATCTTTATTTTAAACAGAATATATTTAATGAATGTTTTTCTGGAGTTAACAATCAATGAAACTCACTGTTTACTTATTAAATTGAACTTTAATGCACTTTTACAATTTACTTCTTATATACATTTTTAAATCATAAAAACCCATTATTTTAAAGATAGTTTCTTCGATAAAACAAACAGCAAGAATTATTTACAAATTAACAGTTGTTAGTCCTAAACGTAACATTATCTTACAACTTATGTTGAATGTATTTATCTCTAGGCGTTACTGTGTTATGACTTCTAATTTAATAAATTTAGTTGCCCTGCCCGTTTTCTAAACTTACTTGGCTTTTTATTTATTTCTACAAAAATTAAATGGTTAATAATTAATTAACTGGCTCTTATTTTGAATTGAGTGGCTTGGACGATGCACGGGGTTTCCTTGCTTTGGCTTCGTGATCACCTTTGTGCCCTTGGAGTAGCTTGGACGATGCTCGGGGTTGCCATGCTTTGGCTTCGTGATCCACTTTGTGTCCTTGGAGTAGCTTGGACGATGCTCGGGGTTTCCATCCTTTGGCTTCGTGATCACCTTTGTGCCCTTGGAGTAGCTTGGACGATGCTTCGGGTTGCCATGCTTTGGCTTCGTGATCAACTTTGTGTCCTTGGATGCATTCCTTTCATCCTCCGGTGTTCGGCTCCCGGAAGTGGACTCCTCCAGCTCTTCGAACTGCTCTCCGACTCGCAAAACCTCACTGACCACCTTTCTTCGACTCATTGATCACTAATACTTTTCATCGCTTCACTTTTCCCAAGACATCAGGGATCAATAAACGTTTAACTACTAGTAATATTGCTACTGAAACATTTTTAAACGACGTAAACCTTTGTATTTTAATTTATGATGCTAAACTTCTAAAATGCAAGTTTTTCAAGTGTAATATTTTGACTATTTTAATTGTCTCAAAATAGAATCTTTTTTTTTAAACACAAAAGAGAATTTTAATGTAGCCTGTCTTACATAGAAGGATTAAACAGACAACAGTCTGCCAGAGTTAGTCGTAAGATACAATTGTTAAGGAATACAAAATTGATGTTTTTTAAAATAAATTAAAGCATACACACAACCATTTGCAAACAAACCGGGGGTTAAAAATTAAATTATTAAAAACTAATAAACTAATTAATTTATTTCTGATAAACTTACACCTGATATTTGTAAATGTATCTATACTTTAGAAGTTGGCTAATTATTGTTTCAAGTGATACTTTTGGGCCATTTTATAATTACAAATTAGAAACAATTAGATAATGTTGATGAACATAAAACTTTATTAGTAGCCATTACGGGTCAAATTTTAAAAACATTATTGGGAGTTTAACCCCTTTAATCACTTAACCTTTATCTTTCTTTACAATGTCTAAATCATTCTTGGTTAAAATGTGGTGAGCATATTTTATTTTCTAACTGAAAGTTAAATTGTACTTAACATAATATAAATTCATATTTCAAGTTATTTTGCTAAAACATGTTAGTTCCAATTTTTTTAAAGATGTTGAACATTAAAACGTCTTCTTTATTCCGAAACAAAATATAAATTTATACACAAACGCTATAAATGACAGGCAATAGGTTTCTCGCGTAAGTTGTCTTGTCTTTAGTACTATCATATTTACTTTATAAACTTTTTATTTAAATCCTAATGTGCATTTCGATTGTAAATCAATCATCTTCAGGGGAAATTATTACTAGAATAACAAAGATAGTTATTGTTGTAATAATTTCCTCTGTAGATGATTGTTTTGGAATCGAAATGCACATTGGGATTAAATTAACATTTTTTTCTAGTTTTATTTATTTAATGTTTTTAAAATTACACCCTAGTTGTAAGTTGTTATTTAGCTGTGTTATTAACTATGAAACCAGAATCACATAAAACTATAATGTAATAACAGAATGGAGAAGCTAGACTGGATAAAACCAGAATTTACATTTTGCCTCATCTTTCAATAAATAATAAATGTATGCAAATATATTAGTTACGCAGTACTTACCTTGGCAACTAGTAGTAACAACTTCGGCATAGTTTAACTGAACTTATGCATCTGTGAAAACTGCCACATTCAGCCAGCACAGAGTGTTGTCGAAATTCGAACCCCTTGAGGTTGCCAAATTATTCGATGTCGTCGATATCTGAAGAACTCACCTATTTAGATTTTATTTTCGTTTATTCCTGCTTCTTAATCAATATAACTAAGTTCGTCTTACATTTGTAAATGCAAGATATGGGCACCACAGGCTTTAAGTGTGTATAAAACTATTTGCAAGAGATATATTAAATAGTTATGTTTAGATAGAAAATTCTAGACAAGGCTTCATTTACATCAGATAACACACTGATGCTAGACAAGGTGTAGTCGGTATCGTCAGCTTACTGGAGTCTTGTAACTGCTCCCAGCTAGGTTTTACAACCACAATATAAAATAAGTGTTACGGAAATGTACTTTGCAGTAACACATATCCCTTTTCTAAAGTAATAACGAAAAGAATTTACATGTAGTTTAAAGCATTTCAATTTATAGTACTTTATTAATTCAAAATAGGCCTTTAGTATTTAGTATATATATATATATATATATATATATATATATATATATATATATATATATATATATATATATATATAAGTTACGTGTTATATTAAGCTTGAAAGGTTTTTAAAAATGATTTTATTTTTACAAACCTTTGTTAATTACGAAACATTTAATTTTGATATGGTTACAATAATTTAGCTTAATAAAAACAAATACAATTGATGTACACTCAATCGGAGTGGAAAACGTCTGTGCGATACAGAGGCGACTTACACACTGCCGGGGCTCTGTTCTCACCACCTATATAATACAAAAGCTGTGTAAGCAGGAATTTTCCTAGCACGCATTTAATTATGAAATGTTCACATAAATTGTTCATATAACTTATATATATATATATATATATATATATATATATATATATATAAAACCTTGCTGAACATTTTACATTAGTTTTTATTTAAATTAATTTATTAATTTTCATAACAAATGCCAAAGCATTTGATTGAAAAACTGATTACATTGTTCCAAACATGTGTTTTAATTTCTTTGTAGTGATCTTTACATCAAATGTTCACTGAAATGTTCACTGAAATGTCAAGTATCTTTTAACTAATAATGGCGTTGTACAAGACATTAACTTCAGGTATCTACTCTCCTTTTAAAGATCAAATTTAAAACAAGTAAAATTAACAAAAAAAAGTCAATTCCTACTTGTAACAACAATCATATTATTTTCGTTACTTTTTATTAAATATTTACATTTATTATAAACTAGCTGACCCGGCGAACTTTGTACCGCCTAAAAGTAAACGATGGCGTGTTAACATTATCTCAACTTATTTTAGTATTTCATGAACAAAATAATAGCTGAACTTGTAGTAGTCGATCGAGAAAAGTGTGAAATAAAAGTTCTTGATTGAATGTTATTTATTGACGTGGACTCGGATATAAAATATGTGTGTGTGTGTGTGTGTGTGTGTGTGTGTGTGTGTGTGTGTGTGTGTGTGTGTGTGTGTGTGTGTGTATTGTGTGTGAGTGTGTGGTGTGCGTGTGTGTATGTGTGTGTGTGTGTGTGTGTGTGTGTGTGTGTGTGTGTGTGTGTGTGTGTGTGTGTGTGTGTGTGTGTGTGTGTGTGTGTGAGTGTGTGTGTGTGTGTGTGTGTGTGTGTGTGTGTGTGTGTGAGTGTGTGTGTGTGTGTGTGTGTGAGTGTGTTTGTGTGTGTGTGTGAGTGTGAGTGTGTATTGTGTGTGTATATGTGTGAGTGTGTGGTGTGCGTGTGTGTATATGTGTGAGTGTGTGGTGTACCCACGCGAGCGATCATTTAGTCTCAGCGACAGAACTTATATCCGTACCTTCTTTAGTAGTATGTAGGTTCACAAAACACCTCGAAATGATTTACAATTCCTCGTTAGAGTCAACGAACTAACTGAGGAAATAGATGAGTTTACTGATATTAATAAACAGTCAATTCATAGAATCTTAGGGATATTTTTAAAAATAGTTATTTTCAAAAAATTAATTAAACTGTTTAACTATGTTGATAAACTACGTCTAAAAGTCTTTAATGAGAACAGGTAATATAAACACAAAATGTTCAACTTAATTCCTACTTGAATCATCAAAAAAAACATTTTATTTAAGTTTCTTTTTGTTATATAATTACAATTAATATAAATATGTATGTATTATTTTCATTAATTAACATATATTAACATGGATATATGTATTAACATATAGATAATTATTTTCCTGAAGATGCTGGTACTATTGTATCGGCGAAAAGCTTTGAATTAATATATTCATTAAAAGTATTCTTGTTTTTGAAATATTTTATTTTATTAGCTATATTACAAGAAAATATATCATCATATTTAATATATATAAAATACGTTTTCTTGTTTAATAACTTGTTTGTATTATCTTCATTTAAGCATTTACGAACTTTAACGACGTTATTTAAACCGATACAAAAACAAATATAATCACAGCTTTTTATCTCAAAAGAAATAAATAGAAGAAAAGGTGTGAACTTTCTACAATAGTAATAAGGTTGGGAATATGTTTGTATTCACATTGCAAAGCTCTAAGCGGAATCGTATCCTCCTTCTGTTTTTAGCTGCATACTCTAAACACATCTGTTTATGATATTTGCAGTATTTACAAAAGTTAAAGTTGTGTTTGTTTTCATCGCTGTGTTTGTGCCATTTGCAGCGCTCTGGCTGTTAGCCGTTTTTACGGTTTCAATGATTTCTACAATAAATGTCTGCAGGGCTGCGTGTTTCTTTGTGTATGGTTTTCATAGTGTAAAAAGAAAGAGGTTAGAAATGAATGTAAAAAGAAATAAGCTTATAAACAACAATGAACATAAAGTGTTATTTTAAAAACAGTAAAAGATTACAAGATGAGAAGATATTTTTTAAGCATATTTATATCTAGATAAATGATTGTGCTTTATATAAGCCCTGATGAACCCTGGAGCCCTAGTGTCACCTTTAACAGACCCTACCCAATGTGGGATCAGCCTGCTGATGTTTTGCCAATGAGTCATCTACTGTTTATCCTTCTACGAGAATGTATGTTTTATAAAACATAATGTGATCATTTTCATCGCTTGAAAATTAGTAAAAGGGAAAATGATATCAATATATTGTTTTAAAATTATCTTATAATATCTGCTAATTAAGACATCTGTATTCACTTCATTTGTCTAGATAATTAATTTTAAAAATTTGCTTCTAATTCATTCAATCAAGGAGTAATAAAATTGTTTCTAAAAACTAATATGAAGTAGCGTGTATATATATATACATATATAATGAATAGCTAATATCCGAAGTACATCCGTTCATTTCTGCACTGCATAAAATCGCAGTTCTGATATTTCGCTAGAATCTCATCTAGCATTGTCGAGGTGAACCCAACAACAGTTGAGTTCGATCATGTAAATATTTCCAATGCCATCGTGATTGTAGAAATATTCACAAATATTAAAGCTTTTGCTTCAGTTTTGTGCATTATAAGAATATTTTAAAGATATAAGTCACAGTAAAGATGCTTCATATTTTTAGCTAAAGGTATTAACAAAAGGACATATATTAATATACTTTTTCGTTCGTTAAAATTAGTCTTACTTTAATACAACCATAGTTAGGAAAAAATGAATGAAACAAATAAATAATAATAAGTCAAATTAATTGTAAAATTAAATTTAGCGCACAATTCTCATCAGTCTGAAGAAATTGGTATTCAGCAGAATCCTCTTAGAACTCAAAGCCTTCCTGATTGCGGTCTTTGATGAGCCCTCTTTCCCTTTATGAAAAGGGGCGACGCGATTGGGGAGGGGAAATAAGGGAGACGATTCGATCAAGATCACAAAAGCCCAGAAAGTCTAGTCTAAATGCTAAGTTTCCACAGAAATGTGAAAAAGGCGATTTCATTGTTTGCAGTCCGCAGAAGTATTACTTGAACCCTTTTAATTCACGAATGCTACCCTACTTAGTAATATACAGTAGTATGTATATACATATAACAGTAGTATGTATATACATATAACAGTACTATGTATATACATATAACAGTAGTATGTATATACATATAACAGTAGTATGTATATACATATAACAGTACTATGTATATACATATAACAGTAGTATGTATATACATATAACAGTAGTATGTATATACATATAACAGTAGTATGTATATACATATAACAGTACTATGTATATACATATAACAGTACTATGTATATACATATAACAGTAGTATGTATATACATATAACAGTAGTATGTATATACATATAACAGTACTATGTATATACATATAACAGTAGTATGTATATACATAAACCAGTAGTATGTATATACATATAATAGTAGTATGTATATACATATAACAGTAGTATGTAACATCACAATAGTTATATATTATTTTAAACATATTTTCGCTACTCTGGAATTAAACAATAATATACAATCTACAAGAGAAAGTACTGTAGCAACGATTCGATTAAATAGAAGAAATGTTCTATTTGATGAAAGTGTAACGAAATAAATTAAACAAACAGTTATTATGTATTAATTTTGTATAATTTTACTTAAAACAAACATTTTTTCATACAATTTAATTTCCACAATGGCAATATTACAATTTAAATTAACAATTTACCCAATTGCACAATACAAGATATTAATAAAATAATAAGGTAATCAACAGAGTTACACAGATTAAACCCTAAAGTACATTTCAAAGACCAGGTTATCTACGAGTACAACTACAATCAAGCAAACTTTTTGTAACTTTGTAAATTTATTGCACATATGCCCTCTCATGACTTTTTCATCGAAATGTGCATTAGGTTAAAATCTGAATAAATTGTTAATAAAGTAATCATTTATAAACAATATTCGAGCTGGCTCATGAGTTAAGGTTATAAACAAAAGAATAAATACTCTACGACTCACAAATATAAAAACTTTTATCTCAAACGCGTTTCAATGACATTATGTCATCATCTTTAGTGATGCTATACAACCGTAACTTACTTAAAAATATTGAACATAACCTATAATATTTTTTTTAATAATTTTATATAATATTTACCCTATATTATATTATAGATAATATAATATAAAAAATATGTTTCGGTTTTGTAGCATCACGGAAGATGATAACATAATGCCATTGAAAAGCGTCTGGTAATAAAGTTTTTACAATTGTGAGTCGTAGCCTATTTTTTGTTTTGTTTATAAGTCATCATTTGTTTATATTAATAAACCTCTAGAAATGTAGCATTGCTTACGTTGTATTTGTAGGCCTATTGTTATTTCTCATCTTCAGGTGTAGTGCGTTGTCAATTAACATGTCAAAACTACTAAAATATAATTTATGTATGTATCTAATTGCGTATTTTATAAGGATTTATATTTCTTTTGGGGGATTTCTTCCCTTTCTAGACTGAAGATATTCAACTATTATAAATCGATCCGCATCATCGTTTCGATTGTTTTTATTTGGTCAGCGTGATTTTAACGACAATTGTGTTTTAGCACATATTTACCTTTGTTTCTGTCCGTTATATTACGGATCTTCAATCAAATAAAAAATGTAAGTAATCGATAATTAATTAAAGGGTTGTTTTCGGGTATATGCTCATTAACTATTGGTATTAGGGTTCTAAATAAAATTTCTAAATACGTAATACGTTAGTAATATGTTGTAGTTGCGATTAGGAAACTGTAAATGTTTCCAACATAGACGTAAGCTTTAAATTAAATGAAAACATTATTAATGTGCTGTCGTTTAAAACTAATCAGAATCCTGGATGTTTATGACAAAATACAATACGTCAGACTCATTGTATTGCTTATTTTATACCTGTCACGTTTACTTATCTAGTAAAAAACTGTCGACGAGATTGTATACAATTAATTACAATAATGTAATGAAATAATTATTTAATGGAATTTGTATCTGAGTCGCTTTTAAAATGTCATCATATCTAGTAAAAACTCGTCATAAATTGATTTAGCTTTCATATTGTTCACAGCAGGCGTTTTTTTAAATTGAACTACGCAAAAACTTGGACAAAATGCATTATAGATTTCTAAAGTAATCGACAGAATGATTGGAGATCTAGTTTTGTTTATAACCTAGGCTGTCTATCATCAACTTGATACTATAAACTTTACAAATTTATTAGGAAAGCATTAGTCTTTATTTAAACCTAATACTTCTAAGGTTGGATAATTAATTAAATATCTCTTTGTCATAAGCCATGAGGATTACGAACAATAAACAAACTGACTATAGTTAAAACAGAACTGTTTTAAAGTACAGATTAAAATCTTAATTGAGTACCTGTTCAATGTACCCTATTAATTCCAGTTATTGAGTGTTGGTTCAACTGTCGTTGGATAATTAATTAAATATCTCTTTGGCATCCAGCATGAGGATTATGAACAATAAATAAACTTACTATAGTTAAAACAGAACTGTTTTAAAGTACAGATTAAAATCTTAATTGAGTACCTGTTCAATGTACCCTATTAATTGCAGTTATTGAGTGTTGGTTCGACTGTCGTTGGATAATTAATTAAGTATCTCTTTGGCATCCAGCATGAGGATTATGAACAATAAATAAACTTACTATAGTTAAAACAGAACTGTTTTAAAGTACAGATTAAAAACTTAATTGAGTACCTGTTCAATGTACCCTATTAATTGCAGTTATTGAGTGTTGGTTCGACTGTCGTTGGATAATTAATTAAGTATCTCTTTGGCATCCAGCATGAGGATTATGAACAATAAATAAACTTACTATAGTTAAAACAGAACTGTTTTAAAGTACAGATTAAAAACTTAATTGAGTACCTGTTCAATGTACCCTATTAATTGCAGTTATTGAGTGTTGGTTCGACTCTCGTTGAGCATTAAAGTGGGTTTGTTGACTTATTCGAAATATATTACCTTTAAATTTAAACTTTACAAACGTACAAACACTTAATTTTATTTGAAAGTCAGAACCCGAATAAATGTAAGTCAATTGAAAAGTAGAACATTTTACTTAGACAATCTTCAATGCTAACATAATTCAAGAGTAAATGATATTTTTAATTAATCTAATGTTTTTTTTATTTTTCTATTGTTTGGTTTTTAATTATATTCTTACGTAACGCGCAAGACTGTAATTACTCTGTCAATCATTTTATTTGATGACGTTTTAACTATTCTAGGATAACAGAACATTATGTTTCTTTTCAAAGTAATGGAGTACATTACCACCGACGTACTGTAGTTTGATGCAAACACATGTGTAGTGTGATGCAAACACATGTGTAGTTTGATGCAATCACATAGTGTAGTTTGATGCAGTCACATTGTGAAGTTTGATGCAATCGCATAGTGTATTTTGATGCAATCACAAACTGTAGTTTGGTGCAATCACATTGTGTATTTGTTTGCAATCACATGGTGTAGTTTAATGCAATCTCATAGTGTAGTTTGATGCAATCGCATTGTGTAGTTTGTGCATTCCCATAGTGTAGTCGGATGCAATCACATTTTGTAGTTTGATGCAATCACATAGTGTAGTTTGATGCAATCACATAGTGTAGTTTGATGCAATCACATAGTGTAGTTTGATGCAATCACAAAGTGTAGTTTGATGCAATCTTTTAGTGTAGTTTGATGGAATCTCCTAGTGTAGTTTGATGCAATTCCATAGTGTAGTTTTAGTTGCAAAGACCGAGTTAGAAAAGACTTTTTTCAAGCTGTTGCAACTCTGCAAAATATGCGATAACTTTCTACTAGCGTACACCATAGTTTAGAAAAGTTTGTAAAGTTATCTTGATATGACTAAGGTAATCTTAATATGATTAAAAGTGGCGATAAAAATATTTATTAAGGGTTTCTGGTCTTGTGCATTAGGGTGAATTAGGGTAGAATCTTACCATGAGTGTTACACATGCTGGCCTTCAATATCATCATTATCTTCCCTATGTGCTATGTTCCTTGTGGACATTGTCTATCCTCACGTCGATTTTTCAACTTTGTTTGCTACATTTCTGAATAACTGGGCTGATGAAAATCCAAAGCACCAAGGTCTTCTTCTTCCGCGCCTACACCTGGATCTTTAGTTGTGATGGATGGCATTTATCGGAGCTCATCCGATGACCAAGATAACAACCAGATCTTACTCTTTTTAGTAACTAAATATGCTTCTTGCTTTCCTCATTCGGCGAAGTACTGCCTTGAAGATGATGTGATCAGTATGAGAGACGCTGAGAATAAACGTATAGAGTATTTTAAAAAATATATTTATATATAAATTATAAATAAATACTTTTGATAATCTTCTACTTTTCGGCTAGGATTTATATTATTATTTTAAGTACTATAATTATCTGCCATTTTCACTATATTCGTTGACGCGTTTCGGAGGTTTTATAAAGAATCTGACTGATGAAGGTTCTCCGAAACGCGTCAAGAAATGTAGTGACAATGCTGAGAATGCCAGATAAGTATGATACTTAAAATAATATAAATAAATATATAAATTTTATATTACTAAAGGCAAAACCAATAATAAGGTACCCAAAATACTTGAACCAATACACAAAGTTTCAAGAGAAATATTGAATAGATTGAATAAAATAGGAACCTATCTTCGGCTGCTCTCCAGTATTAAACGTATGCAAATGTATTTGGTTCCGGTATCGAGCTGCAGCAACTTCGGCTTGTTTGGTTGAAGTTATGTGTATCTGCAAACTGCCACAAACTTTCCGTACGCACAAGACGCTTTCCTATTTAGACGCATTGTGGAATGGAAAAATATTCGATGGGATCCATATCTGCAGAAGAAGAGAGTTTGTTTTCATCTTTAAAGTAATCATTCTTGCTTAGCCCAGGAGCTAAGCGAGGGATTATAATTTTCTTTTTAATCTTCCTTTGGAAAAGAATGTTAAATTGACCGTTATTACACTAAATTTTATAATAGTTTTAAACTTCATAAAAAAATTTAAATATAACTTCAAGATGCAATATTTTTTCATATTAAATAAGTTGGAAACTGAGAGCCGTTAATAAATAGGCTATGTATGTAATTTCATTTGGCGATGGACACATATTTGGGATATAAAACTTAGTGGAATCTGGCTCTAGCATAACAATATTATAACAAAGGATTAGTATATAACGAAGATTCAAAGTCTCTGGCTTAATAGTAGGTTATAAAAACGAAACTTTAAAGTTTTTTACCTGATTTCCCAAACAAATATCTACCCGTACATATAGCAAAATTCATTTTCCACTGAATAGTCATTAAATTTTAACGTATTTTAATAAATAACTGTTTACATTCTCTTATTTGTCAACATAATTTTAAGCGTTGGAATTATGGTTATAAACATTTCTTGGAAGTCCAACTCATTTCCTTTGCATACAGTATTGAAATAAACATTTATTGGAAGTCCAACTCATTTCCTTTGCATACCGTATTGATATAAACATTCCTTGAGAGCCAAACTAATTTCCAATGCATACCGTACTGATAAAAACATTTGTTTGGAAACCTAACTCATTTCCTTTGCATGCCGTATTAATAAAAACATTTCTTGGGAACCAGCCAATTTCCTTTGCATACCATATGTCTATAAACATTTCTTGGAAGCACGAATCATTTCCTTTGCATACTGTATTGATATAAATATTTCTTGAAAGCCCGACTCATCATTTTCTTTCAAATAGATAAAATAGATTCGAATTTAACGGAAGCTTGAAATATCGGGACTCGGGTGTTCGAGGCTCTACTGTATATATATATATATATATATATATATATATATATATATATATATATATATATATATATATATTTATTTATTTATATGTAATTTTGTAAATTCCAGATAGGTTATGTTTTCTGTATTTGTTTTGTGGTTTGTGTTATTAAGATATTTTACTATATTGATGTTTGGTTTGTATGTTGGAGTGTAGTGTTCTTTGTTGTATATATTTGTTATTTTTTCTATTTTTTATTGGTGTATTTATATTTTAGGTAGATTTTTTTATTATTATTTTTGTGTTCAGGTTGTAGTATTGTGTTGAGGTTAGGTTTTTTTGTAAATTTATAGTATAATATACTGTAAAACAAATATTGAAATATATATATTTATATTTATAAGATTAAATAATATACACTAATACAGGAATATTTAATTTATTATATAATATACTCAAAGCTTTCAGTATTCTTAGTATTGTAACTCCTGAGGATGTTTGTAATGTAAACAGACGAAAAGCTTTGAGTATATTATACAATAAATTAAATATTCCTGTATTAGTGTATATTATTTAATCTTAAAAATATTCTAACAGGAAAACACATTTGATATTCTATATATATATATATATATATATATATATATATATATATATATATATATATATATATATATACAAATATATATTTATTTGTAATAAATTTAAAATATTTCAAAACAAGAATACTTTTAATGAATATACCACACTAATTTATTATTCTTGTTTTTGAAATATTTTTAATTTATTAACTATATTACAAAAAAACATATCACCATATTTAATAATATATATATATATATATATATATATATATATATATATATATATATATATAATATTTCAACGAATTTTTATAAAATTGTATACTTATTCTTATGCACTATAAACACCATCTTGCCCTGGAAGATATGTCTATATTTTTAGTTAAAAGCGTTAGTTTAGTCTTTTTTACAAAATTTCACTACAAACAAAGCTTCGCCCATACTCCCACAATCTTCACTCTTCATGTCCCTGCGTTGACACTTGTAAATAATAATACTTTGGTTGTGGCGGTTAAAATAATAAACTTTATTATAGGTATTAAATTTATTTAAAACAAACAAACCATTTCATCTACTAGTTATAGGCAATACTGTCCTCTATAATCGATACTAATATCATTCACAATATAATTACCAAAGTTAATTATAGTTCAATCGTTGTACGAGGCCGTAGTAATAAATATTTTAACGCTTTTTTCACATGATGCACATCTGGACGCTGAAACTGCTACTGCCAAGAGGCAGTTTGTAAATTTATTGTTTTCGGAACTAGTATCATATTGTACAAACTCGCTATAAGCAAATTAATTAGCTAAATAGAAAAATGACGTCATTTTGTATTTGTTTAAATTGTTTGCTAATTGTTATGAACGCGAACCGATAATGAATGTTATTTAACAGTAAATTACGGAAAACTTTCAAAGCACAGTATCGATATCACATTATTTGTCTCCACTATCAACACACACATTTTAATGGCTCGAGTTAATATCGTGGCCTCACCTCCCGAAACTATGCCAAAAATCTTCCAAGTAAACATTTTGACGTAATGAGCTTTACAATATACCATACAGGATCAACCCCCATTGAGTTCAAAATGAACGCTTCTGAAACCGTCAACCTAAGGTATCCGACGAATGAATGCCTTCACATTTATACGAAGGGCGCGTACTTCTCTGAAAGATAGGAGCAGGAACGGGGTGGTGGCGTCATATATTTGAAAAAGCATTGAACGTGAGAAGTAATTATACAGTGAGGTATGCTCGGTCTGCCAAGCTTCTGGACAACTGCTGGCCAACAACCTAGACCCAGAGAGGGTTTTGTTCTGATTGAATAACAGGCAGCAATTGTACTTAGCAGCAATTCCTATACTGACTGCTTGAGAAGAATTTAGTCCCGCACTAGACTGGCAGAGCTCATTTCTACCGTATGGATGGTAGCCCTACAATAGGTACCCAGCCAAGAATTCCTGGCAATGAAAGAGCTGACATTAAAGTAAAGCAAGGAGCTCAGTCAGCTCAACCAGAAATTCCTCTCATTCTAAGTAGAGTTAAAATCTCTAAAGTTAAAGTGCAGTCACTAACACTACAGAGAAAGCTCTGAAGATCCTGAGCATAGGCAAAACATGTGAGAGCCTCATTACCGTGGGCCCCACACAAAGATAACCGGAAAGCAGTGAATCTGTGGTGCTCTTCCGCTTTACCACAGAGAACGACTAACTGCGAGTCCATCGCGACGGCCTCCGTGGTGTAGAAACCTACCCATTGTGGAGTCTTACAAGAATGGAGAGTGAACATGCACGGGACTGCCAGGCTCTAACGTAGCGTGATAATACGCTACTGGGAGTCTCGACGTCGGATGGTTGAAGAAGCACGTGCGGGCGTTAAAATAAAATGGACACATCTTTCGTACTTCCATCCACATTCAGACAAAAACTAAATGCTACTATAGGAAAGTGTTTAAATATTAATACTTGTTAAATTGTAAAGGGTATTAGTTTAAGCAGCTCCTTTTACCTTAGGAGTGTTATTCGCATTGACTGCTGCAGATAAAATTGCTACGAGTTAGAACGCCATTAAAGGTAGTCTATTGACGAGTTAACGTTTGTAATAGCCACAGTTTTTACTATAGTTATGGTTTTATATTATCTGGTAAACATTGTTTCACAACATAATACTAAAAGCCATTTAACGAATTTCGCAGAAAATGAGGGATTTTATAATATTTCAGTAAATGTAGGAAGCCTATATGCTTCTCCAGGCACTAGTATGAATAAAATCAAATAGAGAAGATGTAATCAAATAATAAAACTGTAAAAGTGTAGTAAAATATCTACCCTAATAAATGTTTACATTACCAAAGAATTCATTAAAATAAATTTTACAAAGTAATAAAATACTTCACAACAAAATATATTATTAAATTTACGGGAGATCACCGTTGTTCGCTTTCTTCGGCTTGGTCACCTAATTAGGTGTCTTGTACCTTCAGCGCCGCAGGTTTTGGAGTTGTATCTACAATTCAGTTATGGTCTTGTGGACGTCCCACTGTCAGAAAGGTCTCCGAAATATTTATTGATGTTTATCAGTCATGAGGATTTCGGCTATTTAATAAAATAAAAACATTATTTAATTAATCAAATATAAAATAACAATCTTTTGAAAAAGGGACTGTGTTAGAGACAGGGTTTATTAACATACGTGCATGCATATGTTTTATAAATATAAATATATATATATATATATATATATATATATATATATATATAAAATACGTTTTCTTGTTTAATAATTTAAAACAACACAGGTTATTCAAATACAAGAATCTTTATTATTTTATATCCAACTTTTATTATTTTTAAGGATATAAAATAATAAATATTCTTGTATTTGAATAACCTATGTTGTTTTAAAATATATATATATATATATATATATATATATATATATATATATATATATATATATATAATTAAAAGGTCATTGGTAGACAAGACAAGATAAACAGAAGCGACGAGGAGGAGCATCAAGAAGGCGAAGAAGGAGTCAGTCAGGTTTTGGTTACTAAAGTACATTTCGACAGCAAAGCAATCATTCTCAGAGGTAATTATTACATGAGTAATAAAAGAATAAATTGTACACAGTTATACTTGTAGTAACTTCCTCTGAAGATTATTGCTTTACAATTGAAATATACTTTCGAATTTAAACAAAAAGGTTTGTGGTTAAGAGGTTTTTGTTCCCTTAGAACAAAAAAAATAGGGAAATGGTTAGTAATATAGGAACTTTTACACTAATTTTAATTACAAGCTTTTAAATAATTTGATTTCCTAACATGGCAAAGCAGTGGTATGTTGAAGTTGGCTCCAGTACCTTGGGTAACTATCGTCATGTTATAATACAATTTATAATACGGGACTACAGTATTAAATAGAGTGTAGCGAGAAATTTTGGTGCCTTTATTATGAAGGCAATATTTAAGGCACAGCTTGCAGTATTGCATATCCTGTTTTGAATTACTTCTAAATGAATATATCAAGCAAGTATACATCCGTAGCGAAAAAAAAATCAAATCATACTTAAAAAACCAAAATGAAACAAATGTAGAAATGGTTGAAGGGAGAAAATATTGTGTTTTAAATTAAACATTTTCCATAATTTACAAAACTTAGCTTTTGAGAAAACCTAATAAGTAAATAATATTAAACAAAATCAGTAAGTTGTAGTTTAGAGTTTTTGTAGTTGTAATGGTTGAAGATGGTGATTGAGAAAATAAATTCATTGTGAGTAGATTGCCATTAATTTTTAATCATTGTTAGGAATAAATCACAATAACCCATATAGTATTATTAAGTATAGCTTTGTGTAATTCTCTATGAGGTATAAACAATAGTAATGTGGCATTAATGCTCACACAGTTTTATTTAATAAAATTATACATCTTATTGTACTGTTTAGTTATGTTTTCAGTGATAATAAACGCCATAAATACAGTTAATCTTCCCCAGCTCAATGATACACCAGAAATATATCATTGGAATTGTTTTAAACAGCTTCAGTGTAATATTTTAGATATTAGTTTATACTCAACGTAGTTAACGAACAGTAGAAACTGTGCCTATATATCCTTAATACAGCTTTATAGTTTAGTTGCATTTTACTTGGTTACCGGTTAAAGTAACCATATAGTCTCTTCATAAAACAGATGTTTAATAAATCATGACACTTGCAGCGTCCCAGGGACAAATGCTCTATTAAACAAAAACCTCATTACCCGGCGAGTACTGATTGTTGGACCCCCGTTCGGTCCCTGCTTCAGCTTTAATTTTGTTGCAAAATAATATTCTCTTGGCTCTGGTTTGAAAAGAAAATTAAAAACAATTAACCGTTCCACATTTTTCTCATCTGAAGTTAAATTACTTTTTTTGGAAAATTTTAAACATCATATTGTTTGTATCATTTTTGATTGTGTTTTTAAACGTGCATTTTTTCAGGATATGCGTACTGTTATTTTAAAACTAATTGGGAGTGCAAATTCTAGCTAAATTCAGTAAACATCATTCACATCAATATGTGAACATAAATCTGTGAACAACAGACGGAATTTATGTTTCTCTGTTTATATAACCTTTAATTTTTGCTAAATAAGGATCTGTGATGTAGACGCTGCGTATATGGTTGTATAAAGTCATATATAAGTCTTTAAACAAATTGCTAGAAGGAATATGTTTTTGAAACTCTAACGTCAATAAATTAAAATTAGAGGGACAGAATTAATAAAACCGAATACATTTACTGAATGAGGTATTTTACAACATTTAAAATTGAATAGAAAAACAAGTAATATAGAAAATATTTCAAGTCAATTCCTTCTGAGGTAAAAGAAATTATTTTAGTTATTTTTTATCTTAGAATTAGAATTAATATAATACAGAATCCAATGAAAGAGTCTGATATATATATATATATATATATATATATATATATATAAGACTGAATCACAATTTTAAGTGACAAAATAGAAAGTGAATTTCCATGCGCATTTTCCTCACCATACAGTATATAGTGGCTGACTATTATTTTTGTTTGTTACTATTTACAAAATTATAATAGTTTTGTTTTAGTTTCTAATTTATGAAGCTAATTGTGGTATATATTTTCTCATTTTATCCATCTCTTGTATGCTTCATTATTGCAAGTAACGTTTCTTTTATTATATTGTAAACATCTTTAAGCAATCTATTTCTAGCTATGCGAAAACTGTGTCTGTGTGTGAGTATGTATGTGTGTGAGTGTGTGTGTGAGTGTGTGTGTGTGTGTGTGTTGTGTGTGTGTGTGTGTGTGTGTGTGTGTGTATGCGTGTGAATGTGTGTGTGTGTTTGTTGTTTGAGTGTGTGTGTTTGTGTGTGTGTGTGTGTGTGTGTGTATGTTTTGAAAAGTAATATTAAAAAATATATATACCTTGTTGTTAGCATCCGATTTTGCTGCATTGCGTTTTTTATATTGTAACCTATATCAATGTTAAATAACCAGAAACTTTAAAGCCATATTTGAAAAGTATTTTGTGAAAATCAGAATTGTATATTTAACTGCAACACTTCCGCTATAATTTACCTTAGCAGAGACATGTTTGAGTACTAGGCAATTTAAACTGGATTTTATTCGAATAATGTGTACTTAATGTCTTATTAAAGTAATTCTTTTTCCTAAGTTTGCTTATTATACATTTGTGTATGAGAAACGTTGAGCATTGTTATTCCAAGTTTTATGAATGTTGAGCATTGAGGGATTGGAGGGGAGGAGTATGAACCATGTTGCCGAATCTATACAACCAAACTTCATGCAATGAAGCAATAAATTAAACCTATTCCCTAGCTGTCACTAGTAACAACAGTAAATAAACCAAAGATGATATCGCGCTGTGCAAAAGATTTCCATTTGTCTTACAGAGTTTTGTAACATTTTTATGGGCAAGAAGTATTCATTATATTTTATCTCAAATAAAATATTGAAATTGTTTTACAGACGCTTGTAGCACCATGAAAACAATGAACCCTAGTTTATAATTGGAAACGTGTCATATTTATGTCGTATTTGTGTAATTAACTTTAAAATTATCGCTGGTGTGAGAGATAGTAGGTGACATTCCATAAAATGTAACTATATTTATAAATTTAATAAATGTTCGAGAAACTATTTTTATTTTTAACAAAAATCGTTACTGAAGAATTAGGCTTCACCATTTATACGTTTTCTTTCTATGTCTCGTAATAAAACTTAAAGGTTATGTCTTTTCTAACGTCTCAACAAATGCTAGATAATTCTTTCAAAATTTATATGTCAAAATGTTTGTCTTCCTTCTGTAATATGTCAATTAAGGCTAATTTGAATTAATTTTAATCAATTTTATGAGCTCATACATCATAAGCACAAATGTCTAAACAACAGTTTGGCGAAAGTGCTTCTAATGTAACAAACGTAAACCCAACATATGTAACTACGAGTATAACGACTAAATATTATTGCCAGAGTTAAACACAAACTACAGAAGTACTAACCTTAAGGTTTGGATTTCAAAATTCCAAAAATAATTATTAAATTTGTTACAGCAGTTTGAACTGTTTTCCAGTTATTAAATGTTTTAGTGAATTTATTGTTTACTGTTGTTATTGAAGGCGTAAAAACAGAGAAGCATTCCCTTTAACAATACCGCTCTATAGGGATTAATTTTTTAATAATTAATTTACTCAACAAGCAATAGTAATATAATCTTATTTGCTGTAAACCCAACACACAATTTATAATTGCACTTCGATGTATTTTTACCGTGTGAACTAAAGTTTGTGTAGATGGTTCTTTTAAATCTTTGGTTTTTATTATGTTCGAGAGAAGATTATTTGATTTTACATAGAAATTACAAAAAAACCAAAAAGAAAAAAACATTCTTATTTTTATAAGACCGAGATAGTGCTAAATTTGCGAAAAATGTTAAATTCCTTCAGTATTTAATGGCATTGTCAGGAAAATAAAATAAAATAATACCTCAAACATCAAAAATTAATCGTAATCCAGTTATTTAACTTGCATGTCATTTCGTTTTCCCTAAATTCTTACAAACCACTAAGAATCTTCTCGCGCAGATCTAGTGGCTCTATCTAGCGTTAAACTGCGGCCGAAACGCAGTTTACAAATTGATATTTAGAGAGCTTCGCCATGCCACTGACTCGAATGTTTGTCGATCCTCGTTGCTATAGACGTCTCGTTCACGTCTATGCGTTGTTGACAGACAGCTCTTTGCCTACCCCTCCACTAGTAGGCGAATTGCCCTCCTGCGCATGTCTCGCACGTTATACCTTATTACGATTGGGGCACTGAAACAAGAAAACTGTTTGCAAAATACAATGGGTTACTCAAGACGCTATAACTTTGTAGGTTATGAATTTTGGAGCAGTGCCCAAAGGAATATGTAGAATGCGATACAATTAAGAAGAAGGTTTAATAATAAAGGGCAGAAAATAGAGAAGTTAGAAAAGAAAAAGAAACAATGAGCTCCGCAGTTTTAATTAATTTTTTTATACCGTCTATAATTGAATTTGACTCCTTTTGCATTGCTTTAAATTAAAACACCATTTTGTAAAATATTGTCAGATAGCTCTGTCTACTACAGCTCCATTCTTATCTAGAAAGCAATAATTGAAAATAGACCCATTCAAGATAAAAATCCACTTTTTCACATACATTTTATATTGTACTTGTTTTTAATTACTGAAAAACTAGAATAACGTTGCATAATGCGTACATGAATTACAAAAGGGAGTTAAAAGAAAACTTAGTAAAGTCTAAAGGAGTTATGAACGCTTCAAATCGCTAGATATAATATTCACAGACAATAAAAGCTTTTATGTCTAAAAAGTAACAAAGTTAAGGTTTCAACAATGCTCAAAGCACAGTGCGCCGCTCTACTGAATGGACGGCAAGTCAATTGTAAGACTCCTCATTAAAACTTGACAAAGTTTCGTCTCAATCCCTATCAACTTCGGCTACAGTTTTCCCCTCTGAACATCCTCAATTACACCTAAGAAAGTAGGAAACTGTTTACTTACTATCGCCGTTCAGTGCGCTGAAGTAGATTTAGCAAAGCGCCAACAAAACTCCTACTTTACTTCACCAGTTTATTAGAATTACTTTACGAAGTGCAACAATAAATACTTCTTGCAAATTGAAGCGCGTTTCTAATAAAATATTATGTGAAATAACAATTATTATCGAACATTTTTTTCAAAATAAATGTATATATTTGAACCGTATTATTTTCTTTTAACTCCAATTTAAATTAGGTTTTCCTCCTAAGTTAGGAAAGTTTATCCTTGGTGTGGTTATCCCACCACATCCTTTTCCTAAATCCTAGGTGTGGCTTATAGACAAATCTTCAACACCTACAGAGATGAGTACCTGCTTATATAGTAACTTATGAATGTTATCTTAGTGTTTATAAGAATTGGTTATCTCCAATCTCCCAGTACCTAAGAAGATCACGTCTTTCCCTCCCCATTCCTATCCTAAATCCTAGGTGTGGCTTATAGACAAATCTTCAACACCTACAGAGATGAATACCTGCTTATATAGTAACTTATGAATGTTATCTTAGTGTTTATAAGAATTGATTATCTCCAATCTCTCAGTACCTAAGAAGATCACGTCTTTCCCTCCCCATTCCTATCCTAAATCCTAGGTGTGGCTTATAGACAAATCTTCAACACCTACAGAGATGAATACCTGCTTATATAGTAACTTATGAATGTTATCTTAGTGTTTATAAGAATTGATTATCTCCAATCTCCCAGTACCTAAGAAGATCACGTCTTTCCCTCCCCATTCCTATCCTAAATCCTAGGTGTTGCTAATAGAAAAATCTTCAACACCTACAGAGATGAATACCTGCTTATATAGTAACTTATGAATGTTATCTTAGTGTTTATAAGAATTGATTATCTCCAATCTCCCAGTACCTAAGAAGATCACGTCTTTCCCTCCCCATTCCTATCCTAAATCCTAGGTGTTGCTAATAGAAAAATCTACACCATCTACTGTCTTTAGAAACTCAAACCCTGTTTCTGTAGAAATTTTGAATATCCCATTTTTCAATACCTAAGAAGATCATGCCTGTCCTTCTACATCCCTATCCTAAATCCTAGTTGTTGCCAATATACATATCTTCAGCATTTACTAACTGCAGTGTCTGGTTCTTTAGTAACTTAGGAGTTTTATTTGTAGGAATTGATTCTCTCACAGTTGCAATACCTAAGAGCATCATGGCCGTCCCTCCATATCCCTACTTGATCGTGTCGCAGGAAGACAACGCTCCATGACTACATGAGAATAGATGTAACTTATGAATGTTATCCTGTTCGTGTAGGAATTGATTATCTTCCATCTGCTAGTATCTAAGAAGATCATGTCTGTTCCTCCATATCCCTACTTGAACCTTTCGGGGTAAGACTTTGTTCCACGACAACAAAGAGTATATTTCTACCTTAAATTTGTTATCATGTTTATTCAGGAACTTATTTCCCACTAATAACAGTACGAAAGTATTATACTTAGACCTTACACTCCTATATCCAAATCAGGCCAAAATAAACTCTTCCATGTCCATAAAAAAGAAACATACAATTTTATAAAAATACAATAATGCAAATGTAATTTCCTTCTTTGGCAAAGCGAAAATAAAGACGACATTTTGTTCATGTCTTTCTTCTTTGTTAGAAACAAATAGTTTGTTTTCTTTGTGAATCGTTAAACTTTCTGTTCAAATAAATCCTCGTTATAACGCTCCTATTGAACCATACATCGGTTATAACGGGCTGTATTTTGAGGATAGAACAACCTATCCTCCAGCCTCATAAACAGGCGCCGTGATGGCATTTACCTTCTGCCAACTGCAAAAGATGAACTGTAAATGATCAAAAAGAACTATAAATATTCTAAACAAATCAGTAATATCTAAAATACTTATCAATCGTTGACAGATATTTTGTAAACCAGTAAATAGCCTGTCTTATAAGATCATTGGCTTAGAACATGACTTCTGTTTCTTAAAAACCCCTTTGAAACGTGTTTAATATAATTCTGAAAACTTCCTACCATCACGTAAGTAAAAAATTTTTTGTAGCATTCTTATTTCAAGTTACAGTCCACAGTAAATGTGTTGACTGATTTTAATCTCCGTAAATAAAACTTACACATTGTTTCAATCAGTCTATTACATTTTATTAATTCTTTACAGTTTCTGGTTCGCTTTATTCACTTTTTAACCAAATCAGATAATTTTTCTCTTTATAACGAATCTTTTTTCACTGACAACCCTCAGCTTGTATTCTATTCAGTAGTTCACTACTGGTAGTTAGAATGTCCTTAATTTAAACCAGCTCAGTTCTACCAAATTCACCATTATTTACTCTCTCGTAGTAAAAATATTTATTTCGTTTTATAAAACGCAAATTTAAAAACGTATTCAAATTATTTTACATTGAAAACTAATTTTAAAAAAACTCTTGCATTGGAAATCTGTAGTAGCTACAAGAAATTATTTAACTGGTTATTAAGCTGAAAGTATTTGAGAAAATATTTCTATTAACGTCATTAATTATGCATCATGTCTATAACATATTATTTTTAATATAAAACTATTGTAAAAATACTTAATGAAAGTATTTATCTGGTATTTAACGTGTGTGTGCGTGCGTTCGTGCGTGCGTGCGTGTGCAATTAATAATCAGAATTTTGTATTCATAGGGCTTGTCTTAGAATTCCAAGCCTTCCTGATTGCGGTCTTTGATGAGCCCTGTTTCCTTTTATAAAGAGCGACAACGTAATTGGTGAAGGAAAAAAAAGGGAGGAATTCGATCAAGATAAAAAAAAGCCGCCAAAGTATAGTCTAAATGCTAAATTTGCAAGGCAATGTGACAGAGGAATATTTCTTTGTTTTCAAACTGGCTGCAATCTTATTTGTCTTCAACAAGATCGGTTTCCATATTTGTGGTCATAAAAACAGTTATATGTATTTTCTATCGATGTTTTATAATTAGGAAAATACTAACCATACACAATACATAAGGTGAAAACTAGTGGCAAAACAACAATAAAATAGCAGATGTATTTAGGAAACTAGGTCTAATAAAATGCATAAACTTCAAAGCCATATTATGTTTATTGTGTCGCCCACCACTGTCGGAGGATTGAAAAATTACGAGATTATTATTATTAAAGAAGTCGAATTTAGAATATACCTCTCTCTATAATGAATTATGGCAAATAATCCTCCTAGGGCCGTGTGCGGTGCGCGTATATACAATTTAATGTAAATAATTATAAAAGAAATAGATATAAATAGTTTACCTGTTGGGGGTCGTCCTTACGTCTATCAGTTACCTCTGTCTAATTACTGGTCCCCTCGGGAAGACGGCATGCCGCGGAATGTGCTCCCTCAGTCACCAGGAAAACTCTAAAGACCTGATGCCTCTCGCTATCAAAATGCTACTTTTCCTAACTTGGTTGTATTAATTTAGAAAAGGACCGGAAAATACAAGTTTAGCACAATCAGCTGTTTAATATCTGTCTGCTGAAGAGTGATGGTCTCCCGTGACGGAGATCGAGGTTTAGCGGTAATATAAAAAAAACGTTACAATTGTAATAACATAGTTTATTCATTTAAGATCTGTAGCCTTGTGGTACTTATATATATTGAAATAAAGGTAAGTTTCTAATTTTTTTTAACATCTGGACCCTGTTTTTGCAGATGAATTCGAGAGAATTTTCGTTTACAAACCTTGTCATCAGCAGTATTCCTAAAATTGAGTTGTCTCTCTTGATCTGTGTTGACTAACAACTCATAAATGTCACCTCTCTCTTGCTTAATACGTCTTACTCACAAGACTTTTATTTGCTGGGAGATAAAGAACTTCGCTAGTTCAAGTCATAACAATGGTGACAGCAAGTAGATATTGAAAGACGCACGAAACTATGCAAGGTTTCACAAACACAGTAAACATGGTACCGCAACACGTGTCAACGCATACGCGATGCCATTTCCTATTCCAAATGCTGGAGCCTCACTTCTCATTTCCTCTAACCTACCTAATTCCAGGTACTCTTCCTTGTTATTCTTCTTACAAGAGGCGTTAGGAGTAACTCCTTTAGTTTACCCAGCACAAGGATCAGTGCTTATATTCACAAACTTTTACTTTCTTTCATAGTTATTTCGTATAGTAGTTTATATCCTTGAGACTTCAAAATAAACAAAAACTGTAGAACTTAAAGACAACCAAGTAACAAAATAGAAAACTATTTTTCAACTTTATCCTCCTACTATTTTCTATTAATAAAGCGAAGTCTTTTCTGTGTATCAGAATGTTTATACTGTGATACATTTAGAATATTACGAAAACATTAAGGAATTAAAGTAAGTGGATATATCGAGAGGGGACTATAAATGTTTAGTGGCCTACATATCTTAGCATACAAATCTGGGATGATATCTGTTGTTGTGTGAGACGAAGGAGTTAAGAAGCCTGTAGTTTGACTAAGTTTCGAAAATTTTCTCTTGGTTCTAGCGTGTACCCAGTTGTGTTCTAGTTCAATGATTGACAAAAAAAAGGCGCAGTATAGTTGTCAAGCGTTGCTAGAGGAA
Source organism: Prosapia bicincta (assembly GCA_036971475.1). NCBI lineage: Eukaryota > Metazoa > Arthropoda > Insecta > Hemiptera > Cercopidae > Prosapia > Prosapia bicincta. The sequence goes on from JBAIZL010000008.1 coordinate 44,089,884, forward strand.
GAGGAAGGAAAAGAGGAAACTGTGTAACCGTTGGTCCATAGATTGGTATGCTAAGAAGCATTTTTCCTTAAACACTAGTATAGGCAACATTTTATAAGCTACTCTTGGCTCTTAAGTAAAAATCGTGTATTCGTCGTTTATAAAACATCAGCCACTGTCGTTATCCCTCATCGGGACCACGAATCGCGGCCTACCCGTCCCAACGCTTAGACAATCCTATTAGCACGCTTCCGTGAACGCCCTTTTTACATTTGTTCTTGTAGTTTACACTATATTATTAAAAGTGTTACTAAGTAACAAAATAATGAGTCAACTACATGATTTAGTGGAAGTCCAAAGTTTTTGAAAATGACCTGCAAGCACCTCCACCCTCCTGTCGTCCACTGCCTCTCGCCAAGGCCCGCAGCCCCCAAGTGGCAGGTTATAAAATTTGACCTATACCAGAAATACTAGGAACTCTTTGAACTCTAAATCATTCACTTTATTCAGGTCTGAGACAACCAGATCTTATGATATTACATCTGGATCCAGCTCGAGAGGATTCAGTTTCACAATGAAAACATCGTAGGCTGTCGCTTTGTAACCATGATTGCGTTAAAGAATATGATTCGCATGTGATATCCGAAAACTTGAGAAGGGACTGGTAGTTGCCGATAAATGCTATTTATATTTATTAAACGTTATTTAATAATATAAATGAATTTATATTCTTATTTTTATTTCATATTAGTATCGTAATTACCTGGCAATCCTAGCATTGCCCCACTCCCCTCTGAGAAATTATTATGAACTCTTATAATAATAATAATAATAATAATAGGTTCTGACTGATGGAAGTGCTCCGAAACGCGTCAGTGGGGAGAGGGACAACGCTAAGATTGGCAAGTAATTATGATACTCAAAATAAAAATAAGAAAACTTATTTCTTTGAAATCCTAGCGGCCATCGTGTACAACGCGCTAGGCACTGGACTATGACTGAACTAACTGCACGGTAAACTGTATAGTCCACCGATCTGCCGAAAATTGCTTGAAATGTACAGTATCCTCAGACATAACGTCATACGCGAGTACCTCCACACATAAATAGTTGTGTAACCCACTTTAAAAGTAAAAGAACCTAATAAAAACTTTACTCTTAGTATTGAATTGTAAAATACCCATTCATACAATAAAAAGCAAGTTACATTAAGAATGAACGTATAATGAAAAAAAAGTAAAACTTTGCCCATTAAAAAAAGCACGCTTCAGTTTTTACCTCTCTTGGCGAATGCGTATAGCTAATAAAATATTTAAAACCCGTTTCAAACGCTCTATTCAAATAATCCCAATTTAAAGTTGATAATTTATGCATTGGACAGTATAATTGAGTAAAATACGCCTTTGACTTCCTTAATGAGGACCAAGATGGATCGAACAAGCGGCAAAGTTTCAAAGTGCCTGGAACGCCGTCAAAGTGACTTGAAGAAGTGATATCAGATTCCTTGTACATTGTAACTAGCATTCATTTTAAACATTATTTAATGTTTAACACATTTTAAATAATAATTTTACGCACAATTTTAGTCCTATTAAGACAGTTATACAACTTTGCCTTGAAATATTTAAATATCTACTGTAAACTACATAGTTTTATGTAATTAATCAATTTATTCGTGTTCTTTGTATTATATGGAACTTATAAGGTGTAACTAAATAGCTTAGGTATATTTCTATAACCCAGTGGCGCACCAAAGCAAGGGGACAAGAGGGCCCAGGACCATCTTAGTCTAACCAAAAAATTAATATTTATAATTAAATTAAAATATCATTATAAAGAAGAGTAAATTAACCCTACAACTGGCAGTCAAAAATCCTGTAGTGGCGCGGTGTTTTTACCCCACCGTAGAGGCTTTTTTTAAAATACGTCAAAATAAAAGTTAAATAATTATAGTGATGTATAATATATCAAATTAATCACAAAAATGCACAGAATAAAACTATCATAAGGGAATATGTGACTCAACATTTTATTTCCATGGTTACAGCTCCAGAAAAAAAAATTCATATTTTGAAAGCACACATTTTAGTTTTTGACATTTTATCACTAAGAATCACAAAAGAATACTCACAACTTAACATATACAAAATAAAGCTAAATTTATGTAGAAAAAAAAGGTTCCAGTCATATGTACACTTATTTCTAACGGGTAAAAAGTTATATTCACAAACATATATACAAAACAACGCCGAAAAAACGGTCAGTTTAGTCGGATTCAGAGACTTTCCTTTTTTTTACAGACTTAGTAGGCCTGTAAAAGTGCTTCAGTGTTTTGTAACAAATTGGGTGTATGCCTGCATTGCATTCAGGGCACCAGTATACACTTTTGACCCTCTTTACATCTTTTTTATTTACACAAATTGCACAAACACGGTATTTGCGTACGGGTAAGTGCTCCAAGAAATGTTCCCTATTACTAGTATTTTTTGGTTGGCCTACTTACAGACAAATGATAGATGGATTTGTCACTATTGTCTACCCCTCCCATATTGTGATTATATCTGTCAATCATGATGGGTTTCACTGCCTGAAGACCAATGCTTGCTTCTTATCATCTTACCCTCAGCATGACAACCGGCACTAATCAAGTAAACTGGTTTACGGCTTTTCTTCTGTTTATATTTGACCAATAAAACCTTACCTCTGTTAGGCCTATACCGGTAATAAACACTTTTTTCGATTCCTAAATTCATATGCATTCATATGACCAAGAAGAGGCCTAACCTTTTGCCAGGGATCGTAGCCCGGTTGACCCCGACGTCTTCCGGTATTTTTTCTAAGTCTGAAATGTCACTCCAACTATCAGCATCATTACTATCACATTCTAATAGTTCCCTAATGTCACTTGAAGTAAGTTGTCCATGATTATATTACAATAAAACGGATCGACATAACCTTAGTGCACAACAAGCAACAAAGACGGGAGCATATACGTAAACATTACGTCAGCTCACAGCTGTCTGTTTGTCGGGAGATATTTAGCAAGGCCATAGACGTAAAAATATTCTGGGTGAACATAAAATGAAAGTCCACATCCTTCCGAATCTAACTGTGTAATGTACTACGCAGACTGATTATTAGATGCCGAGAAAAACATCGATTCTAAAGCAACCGTTCGGTCGCCGTGTAAGACGGCGATGCCACTCCACGTAAAGCGTCTGTCGCCGTCTCATGCGGCGATTGCCAGTTGTAGGGTTAAAAAAGATTATATGTTTTAAATGCAGTTTAGGTGTAGGGTAATACGGACGACAGTAGAAAATATTTTTTACTTGCAAATTGAATTTATTATAATAAAACGTATTTTGAACTTGTCCTTAATTTACTTACATTCGAATGGTATCAATATTAGAACGATTTTGATAAATTATGTAGTATGTATAAGCCATTGTTGTATACATTAAAAGCATCCAAAAAGTTAGTTAATGTGGTGGTGTGTTGAACTCTTTTGTTGTTTTATGGTTTATGTATGGTTATTTTGTTTGGGTGTTTCCTTTTTTTATGAGTATATATTGTTATTATTTCGGTTTTGTTGCTATTTTTAATTATATATTTAGACATTTGTTAATTCCATCTTCGCGTGAGCTACTAGTAATCAATAAACACTTTTAAATGTTTTAAACTTGCCTATAGTAGGACTTACTTTGCTTGTTGAGGACGACCGTTTCGGGAGATGTGTCCCTTTGTCAACTCAGACCGTAACTGATCTCAAGGTTTACGTAGGTTAGGGTGGGGGTGGGATATTTTGGCGGTCTGGGTGTATTTTGTGTGTATTAGGAGTTATGATGTCAAAAAGTGCGTGTGAGTTGTAATGTAATTGTGTATTGAGTATGTATGTAGGGTGTAGTTTGAAGTGCCTATATATTTCGTATTGTTCGGTTCTGTAGCGTTGGTTATTTCTGTATTGTTTATGAAGAATTTGTAGGTTAGATGTTATGTCTATTTAGTCATGTTTTGTGGAGTTAACGAGATGTCATGTTTTGTAGTACTTGTAACGAGATGTATATAGGTCAAACAAAAAGAAAAATTGTAACCAGATATAAAGAACATCTTGCCCATATTAAATATGAAAGACCTGAAAAATCAAGTGTAGCAAAACATGTCCTTAGTAATCAGCATGATTTAGATAAAAATGTTATTTTAGCTAAATGTATAAACTCAAAAAAGTTACTTAATAGTTATGAAAGTGTTTTTATAGTCAAATCAAATTGTAAATTAATGAATGCAGATAAAGGACCTATTCCTTACTCACCATTATATACTTTACTTAAATAGCTTTCTTCAAATTACGATGTTTTAATCTAATTACTTTTAGTTTATTAATTGTTATTGCTGTAGTTTTTATTACATATGTATTATTATAATGTAATTTTTGACATAACCTATTGGGTTCCTGATGGCCGATCGTTATTTGTCGGTCGAGGGCGGAGAGGGGGCGGGGCTTACCTCACGCCTATATATAGCGACCGCGGAGAACGATTGGTATCATTCTAGTTTGTAACTTCTTGTGTGCTAGATTGTGTTTTGTAACAAGACCCTCTGATGATGATGACATGGTCATCGAAATGTACATAAGGGTTTAATCTTAAGTTTTATTTGTTATTTTTGATTATTTTTGCGTTATTGGGGTTCTTTTCAATATTTTTATTGTTTTAAATTTCTGTTTATGAGTATACTTGTATTTTATAGTGTATTGTAAAATTGCTTTCAGGCTTGCTAAGGGCAACAAATCAGTTGCCGAAACGTTGCAATAAATAAATAAAACCATTTTCTCTTGATATTCAACAGTCTTATCATTTATTAAATTAGTTTTATTATTATCTTATTTACTCTTTTTAGTTAGCACGTAATAAAGTATTTTAGAACTAGTTAAAAGCTACAGTAAATATTGTGTTACATTCTCATTGGCTAAAAATTAAGTTAGGCTTTCATGCAGCAATGTAATTTTAAATTTTAAACATCTCCGACGCTTAATATTAGCAGACATTTAAACCAATCTTCCTCATAAACTTAATTATATAAACAAACTATTAACACTTATATCATATGTTAAAACAAAAACACAATAAAAATAATAATATGTGAATTTATTCTGTAGTTTTACATGTTTTAATAAGTTAACGTCAAATGATAAAATGGTTACCAAAAAATACAGCAAGTCTAGAATTTCTAACAGTAATAATATAGAAAATATAAGAGCTTTAAGATCCTTTCAATCCGTAAGGGATGAGAAATACATAAACATAGTACAAATAAAATCAGAATTCATCTGTCACTATATCTCCAAGTATTAAACACGAATTTATTTATAGAGTTTGGCAACAGGCATCAGCAATGTCATTGTGTAACTAAACTTATGTGTCTATACAAACTTTTAAAAATATATGTCACTCACAAAAAAAAAACTTACCGATTCAAACTCCTTGTAAAATGGTAATTTTTTTCTGATTTTTAATTTTAAATTTTCAAAACATATTATAAGGTTATTTAACTTTTATAAAAGTGTGAAATTTAAATGAAAATCTTAAAAATTTAGCAGATTTAAAATAATTATTTTAGCAGAAAATAAAATAAAAAATTGTATAACCCTTTTAAGGGGGGTAACCTCTAGAATCCCCTCGCTCCTCCCCTATTGTATTAAATTACAAGAAATGCATATGGCTTACAGCATGAATAAATCTTTCAGCATTGTTGAGGGACAATAGTCTACTATCTCTTGCGTTAATTAGCGAAAATAGGTTAAGTATGAAAGGAATATTACAAAAATATTTAATGAGGGACAAACGCGAAGAATATTAGGAAAGGATTTTTACGTCATGCACTGACACGGAAGACTAAATCAGAATATCTTTAAAATAATCTCTTTCTTCGAGTAACATAAAATCCCTGACTGAGCATTAATACGTCGCGTCTAGTCCTCTATCTAACTCGCAAGAGGGCTGTTTAACAAGTACTGCACCGTGAATTAACGCTTTGTACGTCCGTAGATTTTCCTTGGTGGTTTTTTTTTAATATTGCACAAAAGATTTTTTTAAACAAAATGAAGCTGCTTCACATAATTCAGTTAATCTTCTGGTATTTATCTATATTTTAATGAAAGTTTCTCCCAAGTTGAAAAGATGAAGTAAATATATAATTCCATTGAATAAAGGATTTGCTTTTCAGTTGGTTTACCTGAGATTTGAATTTAACGCTACAACGGGCAGAATATTTCTTAAAGAATGTGGAATTAAGATTCTTCCAAAGTTATGTATTAAACTGAATTATTTATGTGTTGTTAACAATTTAACTTTTTAGACAACCTGTACTTCTGATTTATACGTGAAAACTTTTCGAAGGGTGAAAATTACCTGAGATGCTTTTTTAAAACCTTGCTGATTAAGAGGTATGTTGTGCATTTGAATTACATTTATTTCATTTATTGCATAGCTTCTAATATAAAGGAGAAAATAAATATAATGTTAATTTCTTCTGGAAGATATGACATCGATTACTAAACATAAACTTAATATTTATATCACAAACTACCAATAAAATATAAAAACAATTTGCTTGAATTAAACAAAAAAATCTATACTAAAGAGATAAAAACATTAAACACACAAAATACAGGGAATATTAAACCACTCAAACTTTGACTTCTATAATACCTTGAACGTATGGTAAAAAAAAACGTATGAACGCGAAAAATGTTACAAAAGGATTTTTACATCATGCACTGCACAGGGGAGACCAGCCGTGAAATTAATGTCAGCTTAGACTAAATCATAACATCTTAAAAAGTAATATTTTTTTCGAGTAACATAAAATCACTGACAGTACTAAAACCGCCCCGTCTAATCCTCTATCTAACTCGCAGGAGGTGTTTTTAACAAGTTCTGCGCCGTGATTGTAGTTAAGAGTCTTCAAATGCTACGCAGAAACGGTTATGACTTAGTGAACTTATTTAAACGTGTTTAAAGTCCAACCTTTAGGAAGCAGTTAGAAATCCTTTACTTCGGATATATAGAAACGTTCGCATCTTTTATTGATAAAAATTATCTCAGAGGGTTTCTTATCTTGTTGCTGAGAAAGAGGTATATAGTACAATTAAATTTATAGTTTTTTCACTTATTGTAAAACCATAAACTTTGTAACATTATTTTAGTCAGTATAGTAATATTATTATTATTTACCAGCATTCAAAAACAAATCGGAAGAGTTATTTAGAAGTTAAAAAAAAATTGTGAATATGTTCAATAATAATATATGTAAAAAATGGTAAAGATTTCTACAAGTCTGAGATGCGCGCAGATGGATGCCCAGAAGGTTAAGAGTTGCCGTGTAACTATAGTTATTCACTATTTCACCATGATCCGTCCAAACGCGAAGATTAGTTTCAAAAACCCATTAAATTCAAGTGAGAGGGGGTTTTGGAAAATATGGTCCATAGCAGTTTTGAAACAATGTTTAGTTACAAATTTTCTTATATAAAGTGTTTTAAAATGAGGTCATAAAGTATTGTTTTGTTTTTTGCTTTAAATTATCTTATTAATTTCATCTCACGACGCTATGTCCTGCCCTATCTAAACAGGAGCATGGCGAAAGGAACGATAATCCCTTCATAAGGTTTCCAGCGAAGTGATAAACAAATTTGGTATAATCTTTCACTTCAAAATTGAATTTAAATAAATAACGTTTAATGTTATTAAAAGTTTGGGCCGAATAAATAGTGAAAGTTTTAAATTTTGTGTTACTATCCGAATAATATAAACCAGTGATTAAACTACTTGGTGTTACAAATTATATTTTTTTTACCAGTTTTTAGATTCATAATATGTATAATATATTTAATTAATGAAACAACCTTACAAGTAGATATCTCATATCTTTACCACAAATTCATTAACTGTACTATTGGTTAAATTGGTTAACTTCATAAAGACATGTTTTAAAACGAGTGTAATTAGTATATATTTTTCTTTTGTTTAATTTTTGTTTGTATTTCGAACTCATAAATAATAAATTTGTATTTTCCTAAAAAATGACTTTCTTGAAACATAACACTTATTAACCCAATTGGATTGCACACAACTTTGCAGGGCATCTATTGATTATGTAACATATAACTACAATATTCAACATCTATCATCATACAACTTATACTTCACAAAATATTATTTCGATCATTTATACGTCTACATATTAGTAGTAACTTAGTTTGGTACAAACTATACACAAAACAAAATAGCCGTTTTAATAAAATTACCGTTTTAAATTAGGCCTATTTTCCAATTGTTAATGATTCAATTATAAAAGTTTTTTTTAATATATATATATATATATATATATATATATATATACATTAGTTTGAGCAGTGTTATTAGATTTTTCTAATTCATAAACTACATTATCTTTTTCAACTGTTGCATGAGAGACACTTAACGCATTAAATATTTTCAGAATCTATTGTGGTTCCTATTATTTTGAGTATTGCATATGTTGTTTGATCTTGTTGTTCTTAATGTTTTTAAATATCTCCTGAAGAGGGTTATAATTAATATATTTAATGTTGTCTAATGGTATTAAAACATTGCAGGTTGAAATATGTGTCAATAATTGGCGTGATAAATCTTATTAATAATAATTGATAAACTTAAACTATTTGAAAATATTCATTGTGTAATTACTTTATTTATTTACCAAACCGTTGGTATTGCAAACAATAGATTCTATGTAAAAATAATGGCGCAGTAAGTGTAATTATGGCTTTGTCTTTAAAAACCGCTATACTTCGTTGTTTCAGCACAGTTTTAGGAGGCCAAGTTACTTCGCACAATAGATTACAGCTCCCTCTGTGCGCTAATTGCATCACTCACTTACTTGTCCATTTTTTCACCCCGTTAAATAACTCTAAAGGCCCCTCTTTCGATGCCAGAATCTAATTTGTATCCAGTAAAATTTAAATTGTCTCTCATTTGAAATTCAATTTTAGCTCGCAGCTTGGGGCGTCATATTGCGTTTGTAAATAGCATTTATAAGGAGAACGGGCATTTTTAATTTTGTATTTTTGGCTCAAATAAAATTACCCCAAATTATCTTTTTTTTTATGAGAAAGAATATGAAATAAACTTGACAGTATAATTTTAAATAGTAGAGAATGTGGGAATTTCTATCCATTTTTTGTTTAATGGTAGCATAATTTACTATCATTCAATTCTTTTTCTAAATTTCTTTTTCTTCACTAATTTCGACCTATGCTATGTCGACATTATAATTTATAAAACTACACTTGCATCAGGAAATATTGACCATACGAGACTTGTAATATCGTCCTATGCTACGTAGACATTATAATGTATAAAACTACACTTGCATCAGGAAATATTGACCATACGAGACTTGTAATATCGTCCTATGCTACGTAGACATTATAATGTATAAAACTACACTTGCATCAGGAAATATTGACCATACGAGACTTGTAATATCGTCCTATGCTACGTCGACATTATAATGTATAAAACTACACTTGCATCAGGAAATATTGACCATACGAGACTTGTAATTTCGTCCTATGCTATGTCGACATTATAATGTATAAAACTACACTTGCATCAGGAAATATTGGACATATAGAGTTGTTATTTCGTCCTATGCTACGTCGACATTATAATGGATAAAACTACACTGGCATCAGGAAATATTGGACATAGAGAGTTGTTATTTCGTCCTATGCTACGTCGACATTATAATGGATAAAACTACACTTGCATCAGGAAATATTGGGCATAGAGAGTTGTTATTTCGTCCTATGCTACGTCGACATTATAATGGATAAAACTACACTTGCATCAGGAAATATTGGACATAGAGAGTTGTTATTTCGTCCTATGCTACGTCGACATTATAATGGATAAAACTACACTTGCATCAGGAAATATTGGACATAGAGAGTTGTTATTTCGTCCTATGCTACGTCGACATTATAATGGATAAAACTACACTTGCATCAGGAAATATTGGACATATAGAGTTGTTATTTCGTCCTATGCTACGTCGACATTATAATGGATAAAACTACACTGGCATCAGGAAATATTGGACATAGAGAGTTGTTATTTCGTCCTATGCTACGTCGACATTATAATGGATAAAACTACACTTGCATCAGGAAATATTGGACATAGAGAGTTGTTATTTCGTCCTATGCTACGTCGACATTATAATGGATAAAACTACACTTGCATCAGGAAATATTGGACATATAGAGTTGTTATTTCGTCCTATGCTACGTCGACATTATAATCGATAAAACTACACTGGCATCAGGAAATATTGGACATAGAGAGTTGTTATTTCGTCCTATGCTACGTCGACATTATAATGGATAAAACTACACTTACATCAGGAAATATTGGGCATAGAGAGTTGTTATTTCGTCCTATGCTACGTCGACATTATAATGGATAAAACTACACTTGCATCAGGAAATATTGGACATAGAGAGTTGTTATTTCGTCCTATGCTACGTCGACATTATAATGGATAAAACTACACTTGCATCAGGAAATATTGGACATAGAGAGTTGTTATTTCGTCCTATGCTACGTCGACATTATAATGGATAAATCTACGGCAATTACATTTAGCGGTCCTTGTGATTTTTACTTCTCAAATATCGTCAGTCGAGGCTTAACATATGGAATTCTTCTCCGGGCTTTGATAACGCATTAGTTAATAGCATTTATATTATTGTCAACTAAATTTACGCGAAATCTACCTTAAATCTGTAATATTTGATATGACGTACGAGCGTTTAAAATTGTTTCAAGTTTGTAACAAAATTGAGCAATATTATTTTTTTGTTGATAAAATATTAAAAAGACAGTTATAAAGCTGATGTAGGAATTGATCCCCAGAACTCTTCTCGCCGTATCCATGATAGAATGATGTGTGGATCTACTTCCGTCTTACACCATGAATAAACCCTCGGCATTGTGTAAGGGCAATAACATCTCTTGCGTTATACTGAAGTAAAGTTAAGTACGAAAGGATTATCACAACGAGATTTAATGAGGGACAAACGCGAAGAATGTTACAAAAGGATTTATACGTCATGCATTGCACAGGGGAGACCAGCCGCGATATTAATGCTTAGACTAAATCAGAATATCTTAAAAAATATTCTTTTTCTTTGAGTAACATAAAATCACTGACTGAGCATTAATACGTCGCGTCTAATCCTCTATCTAACTCGCAAGAGGGGTGTTTAACAAGTTCTTCACCGTGAATTAACGCTTTGTAAGTCCGTGCATTTCTTTCCGTGGTTTGTTTTTATATTGCACAAAAGATTTCTTTATACAAAGTGAAACGTTTTTACGTAATTTAGGTACTCTTTGCGTATTCATCAAAGTTTTAAGGAAAATAATCCAAGTGAAAAATATTAAGTAAATATATATTTTCATTGAATGAAAAACTTGTTTTTCATCTGAGATTTAAATATAACGTTTCAATGAGCAAAATATTTCTTAGAGACAAAATTCAAGAGACTTCAAATGTTAGTGAGAAATTGTTAAGATATAAACTGACTTATTCATACCTTGTTTAAAATTTAACCGCAAAGGAAGCAGTTAGACAACATCCACTTCAAGTTATTATTGAAAACGCTCAGGTCTATAAAAACCTTATATGAGGATAAATAGCCGGTAAGCTCTCTTAACGTATCTGAACAAGAACTATGTCTTGATTTTATATTAACAGTTGTTTCACATATTGCATAGCGTTCAATGTATAGGGGATGATAGATAGTGGGTATGTTTTCTCTATGACATGGAATCGATTGCTGAACATAAACCCATCATTTTAGAACAAACGTCAACGGAAATATACAGAGTAAACACAAAAATAAATTGATGAAAAAGAAAAATCAAGCTTTAGCCTGAAGACGTGAACACACAATACATAACCAGTCAATAAAGTAATAGCTTCAATCAGTCAAAACAGTCAATAAATTCATAGCTTCAACTAGTAAAACTTGTCAATAAAGTAAAAGCTTCAAACAGTCAAACTAGTCAATAAAGTGATACCTTTAACCAGTCATACCGGTCTATAAAGTGATAGCTCCAACCAGTCAAACCAGTCAATAAAATTATAGCTTCAACCAGTCAAACCAGTCAATAAATTAATAGCTTCAAATGGTCAAACCAGGTAATAAAGTGATAGCTTCAAACAGTCAAACTCGTCAATAAAGTGATAGCTGCAAACAGTCATACCAGTCAATAAAGTGATAGCTTCAAATGGTCAAACCAGGTAATAAAGTGATAGCTGCAAACAGTCATACCAGTCAATAAAGTAATAGCTTCAAATGGTCAAACCAGGTAATAAAGTGATAGCTTCAACCAGTCATTCCAGTCAATAAAGTAATAGCTTCAAATGGTCAAACCAGGTAATAAAGTGATAGCTTCAAACAGTCAAACCCGTCAATAAAGTAATAGCTTCAAACGGTCAAACCAGGTAATAAAGTGATAGCTTCAAACAGTCAAACCCGTTAATAAAGTGATAGCTTCAAACAGTCATACCAGTCAATAAAGTAATAGCTTCAAACGGTCAAACCAGGTAATAAAGTGATAGCTTCAAACAGTCAAACCCGTCAATAAAGTGATAGCTTCAAACAGTCAAACCATTCAATAAAGTGATAGCTTCAACCCGTCAATAAAGAGATAACTTCATCCAGTCAAACCGGTCAATAAAGTGATAGCTTTAACCAATCAAACCGGTCAATAAATTGATAGCTTCAACCAGTGAAACCAGTCAATAACGTGATATCTTCAATCAGTCAAACCAGTCGATAACGTGATAGTTTCAACCAGTCAAACTAGTCAATAAAATGATAGGTTCAAACAGTAAAACCTAGAATACTCTATTAGTAAGAGTGAATGATCGAAACTCGGATTACATATACCTAATATTTACATAGATTGCTTACTTAATGTTCAAGCTTACGTATAATCTGTTTCGACCTTGAGGTTTAAAAAAAAAAAAATCCAAAAAGAAGAAATGGTTAAGAAAGTGCAAATAGATATTATATTTGACGGTTAAAGTGGAAACCTGTAAAATAAGAAACTATTTGTAAGTAGTGACCATGACATATGGTTGTAAAGTGAAGATAAATATAGCGGCGAATAAAAGAGACCTTCATAATGAGAGAAATATTTCCCGCGGAAACCCAACCAGAAAGACAGTGGTGAAGTGGGAAGATAGAGAAACTTTAGTCATTAGGAAGAGGTAAAGCTAAACGATATGGATATTGCTAGATTGATGCGGGAAAATAGAATTAAAGGACAGAAAGAGAGAAGAAAGTAAGGTAAAAATATTGACACAGAACTAGAAGCAGAAACATTATTGGAAAAAAGATCACAATAGAGAGATAAGCATTATAATAGGAGAAAAGAACAAGACGTTTTAAGACAGTGGACTTACATTGGGCAGAACAATTTAAAAGAATCGTTGAAAACATTATCTTTTTTATAAAAATGAATCGATTTAACCTAACTTATAAATTTACAAACTTGTAATATATTAAACCTTTTTTTTAATGTTTAATGGTTTATTTACAAAATTGTTACGGCTCCAAACAATAGAATCCAACCACAAAACTCAAAATAAATCCATTAATTTCTTTGTCTCTAGGCAGCCTCCCTGTATCAGCACAGTTTTAGGAGGCCAAGTTACTTCGCACAACAATAGATCACAGCTCCCTCTGTACGCTAATTGCATCACTCACTTACTTGTCCATTTTTTCACCCCGTTGAATAGGTCTATGGCGCCCCCTTTCGATGGCAGAATCTAATTTGTTTCCAGTAAAATTTAAATTCTAATTTGAAATTCAATTTTAGCTCGTAGCTTGGGGCGTCATATTGCGTTTGTAAATAGCATTTATATAGAGAACGGCCATTTTTTATTTTGCTTTTTTTTTCAACAACGTCATAAAAACTCCATATAATTTACTTCCTTTAACAATCAAAGACTATGGAATAAAGGGGAAAATAAAATTATAAAATTATAGAACATATGAATGTTCTAGACTATTTATTTTCTTTCTGGATTAAGTATACACAAGATTAATACTATAACAAGTAATGTGTTAAAAGTCTGAATATGCTTTTCTTACCTTTCTAATTTTCATATTTTTCTTATTTTGTTTCTTCTCTTGCTAATAAATTTTAGTTTAGTAATATTTCAAAACATTTATTATAAAATTTTCTTCTTCATTGTTATTGTTTAAAGACGTTTAAAATATTTTAACCCTTTCATTTCTATTTTTTTCTGCCTAACAAGTGTGGTGTGTGTTTGTGTTGTGTATATATATTCATAGAAAGGGAGAGGTTTCACTCTGATAGGTTAAATGCGTGTTTAAGTTCACCTTTTTTTCAGATAATACTGAATACAATTAATAATTTAATAGAGAAGAGATAAAAACGTGCATTATAAAATGCCCTATAGCCACATGTTAAGGAGCTCAAACCACTGGAAACTAAAACATAGCTACTGACCTCTCTTTGGTCTGGGAAACGCTTTGTCACGGAAGAAATATTGAGCGGTCAACTTTAACGGTGAATTAACCTTTTGTTCGTTCTCTACCTCTGACAACTCCTCATATAGAAATGTAATGACAACTCATAAATGTTGTGAAATATTTCCCTTCTCTGCTACAGTTTGGTCCGGTTTGTTCGTCTCCAATCATGAGGAACCTAAGCTATGAAATGTTTTAACAACAACTGTTTCTTAGACACTTCCATTCCCTTCGATTGATCGGTCTAATATTTTAAGTATTTGCAATTCTTTTTAATACAACTAATGTTACACTTTCAATCATGTTTTAGTTTATAAATCTCACAATCCCTTCCACACACTAACCGATTATGCGATTAACACCTGTAAGCAATTTTCCGTATATAATTCACAAACATCACAAGCCGTAGTGTCCAGACAACACAACAGGTTTCTCATTTTCTATACTGTGTTACAAAGTTTAAATGAAAATATTTCCTTTAAAAAAAAATGTTTTCGCTTTATAGTTTTTTACTTTTGCATCACAACTTATATCACTATTTTCAGAACAGCCTGACTTTTTGCTCTTTCTTAGCTTTGAATCATTAGTCTTTTCTCTTACTATTTATTAAGAATATACTGTGGTTAAAAAATAATAATAATTACTGGAAAAAATCTAACCACAAATATTTTATTTTAACCTGATGTACATTTCGGTTATTAAGTAAACCATTCTCAGAGAATTAACAAATTAGACTTTATATTTGTGGTTAGACGATATTGATGGTTATAGGTTTTTTAGTATTATTTTTACTCTTGAATTTCGTTGTCCATTACGTTCGATGAATCTTAATTAATCACTTTAACATTAGTTTATGACTATCCGAACTTTAAATTTTTTAAATTTGTGAAAACTTACTGAGACAGAACGTTTTCGATCGCTATGTGGCGATTTTCATCAGTGTCTTCTGCTTGGAGATGTTGGGTCAAGCGGTGACGGTTTTAAAGGTAGGTTTTCGATAGTATCAAAGAGTATGTGTGATTTGTATTGTGTTTGTTCGTTTAATATGTATGTACTTTGTATTTTTGTGTGTCTGTAGATTTCATATTGTTCTAGTGTGTTGAGATGTGGCCCTCTTTTGTTCATGTGTAGGATTTCTAGGTTATGTTGATTGTCTGTGTATTTGTATCCTGTTTCTGTTATGTGATTGTAAAATGCTAAGTATGTGTTCTGTTTGTGTTCCTCGACTCTTTGTTTAAAGCTGCGACCTGATTGTCCAATGTAGAATTTGTTGCATTTGTCGCAGTTTAGTTTTTATACGCTTGGTGCTTGTAGTTTATCTTTGTTGTTGGTGTCGTGTTAAATTTTGTATTGTATTATATTATTTTTAGTCTTTTCTTTAGTTACTTTTGTCCGTAGCGTTTTATGTAAAAAATTCTTGATAATTATATCATATATATTACAAAACCAAGGGCTGGTACAAAAGAGATAAGGGAATAAACCCCTACAAAGTTAGAAGAATTTGTTGAAAATTAGTTATTAAAAAATGTTTCCCCCAAAAAAATGAAATAGCTACAAACTTTACCCATCCAGAAGTAAATGAACATACGCTTCTCTCGACTCTTCCCCTCCAGGAGACATAAAATTTCAATTTTCCCATTTTATACGTTTTACTGCGTGAACGTACTATAAGAAAAATCCCCTTCAAAGGACTCCTGGAAAATATATTCTCCCCCTAATATTTTAGCCTTTATCTGTCTCTGATGTAAACAAGCGTGGCATATAGGCCTACCCTTTATTTGTTTCCTTCCCAGCAGTTACTCACAGCAGTTCAGCGCTAAACCCTCCAAGTAGAGGGCAAATAGGCATGAATAAGGGTGTCACATCTTCTCACATCTTCACATTTCTTGGAATGTCTTTATCGGTTTTAACTCGTTTCATAGAAAAATTAATTTTCTATTTAACAACAATGTTTTTTCTAAACTATCTATCTATTCTTAAAAAAGTCCTTTGTTATTGAAATGAATACTTATAACTATTAACTATTACATTTTAATTATTATCATTAAAAATTATGTACTATAATAATATTTATGTATACCAGTACGTAAAACTAGTTTGTGTATCTGATTATATATATATATATATATATATATATATATATATATATAGTGAATATTAGCTAATTTTAAACACATAAAAATTAAAAGTTCTAATATATTCATCGTCATTTCTGTTATGAATATTTGTATATATTTGAGTGAATTTGTCTCATTTTCCTAAATATTAAAATATTTTCCTCTGTTACAAAAAGTTCTATTAAGAGTTGTGCAAAAGATTGAAAACAGAAGTTTGGCAATGGAAATGAGAAAAGTGTTTGCGAGGAGTACCTGACTTCCGTCTCAACCTTCTCGCCGAAAGGCTCCAGACAGAGGAAAATATTGTAATGTTAGGAAAG
>JBAIZL010000008.1:44111910-44176910 GCA_036971475.1 Prosapia bicincta
CACATACACACACAGATATATATACAAGTACTTTTCTAAGATATACATTACAAGAATATTTTTTTCAAACTTGGTGGAGTATTCAAGAAAGGTAAACAAGTTTGAAGGGTTTTCTGCTACCAGAAATATCATGCTTTATATCTAATGCTTATAAAAACTGAAAGTAAATTAAGCAATGACACATGGATCTATGTAGACAAAACAGAGAACTTATTCTACGATCTCCAAGTACACGAGGCATTTGTTCCAAGCTATTATTTTAAACACAAAGACTTATATAGGACGTTAGGGCTTGTATGAGCTAAACATATGCATTATAACAGTGGGGCGAAGCCGTATGAATGTATCAACTTGAATACACGAGTGTTGTGAACAGCCTTTTTCTGAGTGGAAGAAAAAAGGTCTTATAACTAGTTGAATTGTTATTAAGATTGAAAAGGCCAGTGGTCGTGGTTTTGTTCAGGGACCATGTTAGGGCTACCAATACCAACCATAATAGCCGGAAGAATAGTAACATAATGAAGAGGGGAGTCGCCGTAACGTGAGATACGTGGATGGGTTTCGGATTGAGCTATTGAAGGCGTCAGATGCAGGGTTATACGTGTCAGTATGGATGTTTCAAGTTAGACCATAATCATTTCGTCTGTGGCATATAGGCTAGTAGTTTAGAATGGTGCAAAATGTTGACAGTAGCAGATGTTGATCACAATAGAAAGCCATACCTTACAAATCATTGACAATGTGCTGAAAGTATATGCTAAGTAAAATACAGTAAACGATTAATTTTAGATGAGAAGAGAAGCTTTGATAAGTTTATTATATTGCATTACAAAATGTCCGTAGACAATACTGGCAAGATTCCGTTCATCCTCTTGAGTAGTTCAGACGTCTTACGTAGCTTAGATGAAATCGTTTAGGATATCTTCTAAGAGGGATTTGTACTGCTGAATTCTTAATTAGCACCTCCTTCGAAACTGTTCTACTGACTTTTTGTTAAAAATATATAGGTGATATATATATTAATGTTAATATATGTAAATTACAATGAGGTGTACCAGACTGTCGTTTTTCATGCTTAATTTTTACGTTAAATTGTAGGTTATGTTATCCTGTGTGTGCTTTTCATCTGAAATGAACTCGTAAGCTTGTGACGTTTATTTTTAAATTACCGTCAAACAGCCGATAAATATAAAAGCGGGAAAACCGTTTCCATGGTTCCACGTGAGAGCAGCGCACAGCAGTGCCCCGATTATAAGTACTGATTGCCATAAGCCTGATATTTCCGGTCCCTTTTTAAATTAGCATAGCGAAAGTCGAACAGAAAGTGTCGTGAAGGTGAAAGTACTAGGCAACGAAAGCCAGTGCAAGCTGGTAACTGCGGGGGATCATCATCTGATCGATCGGACGTCTCCCAAGGAAACCAGTAAACACATTTGAGGTAACCTTATTCATTCACTAGACGACGGTAGATTTTTTTATTATTGTAAGTATACACACCATCCAAGGCCCGAGAACAGTTATTTGGGAAAATTCCTTTTCGAGGGTTGACATTCTATTTTAGAAACAATAACTTGGCTATTTAGCCCTCCTGCGACGGTGTGTAGCAAATTTTTATGGCAAACTAATGGAGAAATATCTGACAGTACGTGTGTGCTCAAGTACCCTGCTGCATATAATAAGTTATTTATTAACTATTCACTAAGGAATTTAATAGATAAAGTGTTTACACTAATTATTTAGCAAATTACACTAACCTCAGTATGCGTCCTGAATTTGTCGAGTTGTAAATATTACAGTGATGCAGAGGTTTGGAGATTGAATGATCGTATTGAGATGCTATAGTGCAAATATACTCTATCATTTGGTACATAACGATATTTTTAATGAAATAGCTGTAATGAAGAACAAAGAAACAAGGTGGAAGTGTTTAGAAAAATCAAACTAAATAAGTGTTATTAAAAATGTCTCTGTTTCGTTGTAAACAATCAACACAAATAAAATTTGTAATAAAACAAATTCACAAATTTTAAATCCAAAAAAGGAAATTCTTAAATAATGGGATTTTATGAATGTAAATGTTTAAAAAACCATTTATTTATACTAGCAGACGAATTATTGTTAATTCATTGACATGTAAAGGAGGCCTCGGGCTCATCAGATAGTCTTATACGAGAGTCAGAGACCCGATATTTGATATTTTCTTCTATGAAACTTTGGAAAAAGTTTGTAACTCATATTGAAAAATATTTTTATTATTTAAAATAATATAAATTTACAATAGTAGTAAGGTAATCTTACAATATTATTCTCTTTTAATAAACCATGTTCAAATTTAAAATTATATATTTCATGAATTTTGTCCAACTCATAATTTATCGAAGGCTGGCATGTAATTACAATGTAATGTATTTAAAACACTACAAGAGAAGCTGCATTCATAAATTACAGCCCATAGAGGTCATTCTCATACACTGCAACATTCATATGAATTACATTCCAGAATATTAATTACAAATAGGTTAAACCATTTATAACGGAAGTTGAAAGCTGGTAGTAACACAACGAAAATAATAACTTAAGACGACGCCGCGACGGCTGGAATGTCTTTACTTCTACAGAACACAGACAAACTTCTATCGCAAAGACGTTGGTAAACAAGTCCAGGGAATATTCAAAAGCAAAATACGTTTTTGTCCAATATAATAGGTAATTTTAAACGTATTTATTTACGTATCAAGTTATATACATAATTATATACGTATTTAAGTACGAAATTATATACAAAATTACTATATATATATATAAAGGTGTCTGAAACACAAACATGTAGTAGGGCCGGGCATATTTTTGCATTCGATGAGTTTTTTCATTTTTCAGTGTATTAAAGTTTACAGACGAATGGGTCAATTCCAACACGTTTTATGCTCTTGTACTGCAGGCAAATCATCATAACATAAAGAACATTATGAACAGAAAGTAGGTTAGAGACATGATTGAGTGAAATTAGAGTCTACATTAGATTCCTAAAAACTGTAGCGATGGCAATATTATATAAATAAAACAACGATAAACTCAAAATGCGTTTATTTGAACAGATGCTTCTCATTACCGTCATCACATTGACGTCAGTATACTAAGTCTCCATCTGTTTCCACCAAATAATAACAATACATTTACCAGCTAATATACTTCGATAATGGTTTGCATGCACGATATTATATTCTACACTGATCCTTCGATAGTATCTCTTGTCTTGCACATTCCTTTATATGATGGGCACTATAATTGTTTCCTACTGTATATAAATACAACTTTTATCTTCAATGTTTATCAACCATTTCTGCCCTGAGTGAGTTTATGGAGAAATCTTTAAATCAGGGAGTCCGATCCCTTAACAGGGTCGCTGAAGTGAGAAGTAGAGATAGGGCCATGCGTTCGTTATTGTCTGACAGGGAGGGAAATGCGTAAGTTATTGTCAGGAAAGTAGGGTTATGTGTACGTTATGGTCTGGTAGGTAAGGTTATCTGTACGATATTTTCTGGTAGGCAGGGTTATGTGTACGTTATTGTCTGATAGGGAGAGTTATGCGTACGTTAATGTCTGATAGGGAGGGTTATGAGTACGTTATTGCCTGATAGGGAGGGTTATGCGTACGTTATAGCATGATAGAGAGGGTTATGCGTACGTTATTGTCTGATAGGGAGAGTTATGTGTACGTTATTGCCTTATAGGGAGAGTTATGTGTACGTTATTGCCTGATAGGGAGGGTTATGCGTACGTTATTGCCTTATAGGGAGAGTTATGTGTACGTTATTGTCTGATAGGGAGGGTTATACGTATGTTATTGTCTGATAGGGAGAGTTATGTGTACGTTATTGCCTGATAGGGAGGGTTATGCCTACGTTATTGTCTGATAGAGAGAGTTATGCGTACGTTATTGCCAGATAGGGAGGGTTATGCGTACGTTATTGTCTGATAGGGAGGGTTATGCGTAAGTTATTGTCTGATAGGGAGGGTTATATGTACGTTATTGCCTGATAGGGAGGGTTATGTGTACGTTATTGCCTGATAGAGAGGGTTATGCGTACGTTATTGCATGATAGGGTTATGCGTACGTTATTGCCTGATACGGAAGGATTAGCAAACGTACCAGACGTTTGTAAAAATGTAGTAACGGAAACACAACAGCAGCGTGTGCAGAAGGCATACGATAGAATGAGAAGGACAGGAGAGCTCAGGGCTGAGAAATTAAATAGAAAAACGAAGCAGACGGAATTGAAATGTGGGAACAAGGTACTGGTAACAAGGGTAAATAGATCTAACTTGAGCCGTCAAGAAACCAAGAAGATGCTATTAATATACCAGGGTCCATATGTAGTGGCTAGACGATTGGGAGCAAAAACTTATGAAATAGCAAACTTGGAAACAGGGAATATAAGGGGGATCTATGTCATCAAAGACATAAAGATATTTAAAGAATAAAGGATAATAAGGCAAGGTAAATAAAAAATGATCCATCAGTGACATAGGGAGTAACGGTTAAGTAATAAAAATAAAAATGTAAAATAAATCTAAGTAGTAGATTAAAGCAGTAACATAATCCAAATACATAGGACAAATAATATAAAATCAGTATTAAAAGTAATAGAAAAAACCATATGTTAAATGAACGGGATTCATTGAATTTATTAAAGTAAATGTTGTGTTAAACAACAATGAATGTGTAATATAATAATTACAATATACAATACTGTATAGTTAATATAAACTTGAAATAAGATTAAATAAAAAAGAATGTGACTAAGGACAGGAGTAATAAATGAGAAAATATAATGTGAAGTGACTAATGTGACAATGATATATATATGTGAGTGAAAGGGACAGGAGAGTAAATTGTGAACTGTAGTAAAATTAATTAAGTTATGAAGATGAATAGAAATAGTAGATTAATGAAAGGAATATGAAAATTTTAATATAAACTAGTATAGGTGTTAATGTTACTTTTCACAAATATGTTATTAATTATGTTTATCTGCTTCAAGGGAGAGAAGAACCAAAATTTTCATATTTTAAAAAGGGGGGAATTTTGCAGCGGCCAGAATGTCCGATGCAAAGAATCAGGGTAATTGTACAGAATACCAGAATCAAACCTAACCTGGTTAAATAATTGGCTAAATTTATATGTAAAAATTTTAAAGCATTATAATAATAATATTATTAAAACTAGGGTAAATAATAGTAAAATGAAGAAAATTAGAAATAACTTTAGACTTAAAAAACATAAATTATAATCAATAAGAAAAATTATCACTTCAAAGTGGATAGCCTAAATTATGTATACAAAAAAGACGGTAATTGTGTAGTATAACAAACTCGGCCTAGATGCCGGCTATTAAAATAATTGTAATTAAATATAATCAGGAATAAAGAATGTAAATTTATAAAATGTGAGGAAAGTAAATTAGGCCTAGCTAGGGAAAATAGTATTTATGTAAAAGTAAAGATTAAATGTTAAAATGTAATAGCCTAGAAATTAGGTTATACTAGAAGCAGTCATATTTGATTCCGGAAAAAATCCGCTTAGAGTATTGATTATAAATCTTGTCACTACGAAACGAAAGCGCTACAGTCGAACTTAGGATTAGGAATTTTAAAAAGTAAATTAAATTAAATAAGAAGAAATAAAGTCAAATACGTTATTAAATAAAAGGTAAAAATGGAAAGGACACATCAGAATACAGAAACGCCTTTTACAAAAAGTGAAACTAATCTTAGTTCAGAATTTCCGAACAAACAAAGTCAATTGCCATGGCAACGGCTTTCTGACTGGTCAAAAGTTGAAAAATGGATACTATGAAGTGAGGCCTCAAAAAAGGGACGCTATCCAGAATGAGAATGCATTAGGCTCTCAAGGCGAGCAGACGTGTTTTTGTACCATGCGAAAAGGACAAGAAAAAATGTACTAGAAACAGAGTAAAAAGTGCTACGATGTGATCAGGGGAAGGAAGATATATATGAGCAATAGCTCATATATACCCAGAACAAAATTTCGACCACCAAAATGCAAAATTAAAGAAAATAAGAAGATTAACCGAAATTATGGAGAGACGCCTACCTACCAAGACCCTTGAAGCTGTAATGGGACCGACAGATGACAACATTAATGAAGATAAAAAGATTTCTACAGTACAAGGTTATATAATCAATTTAATTATTTTTTTTAATAACATTTTACTTCAAATTATATTAACTTAAATTCAAAATTAAATAAGATGGGAATAACCTAAGGGACTGATTAGTCAACTCTCTTAGGTTACCCAAATTTAAGTAACAAAGATTCAAAATTGACTTTCCATTCCCATCGCTGTGGGAATGTATGGATTAAGTATAAAGATGTATATCTTATATCGCTTTTTCTAAGTAAATTTCTAATGAATAATTTCTAAAGAAGTTAATTGTTCAAGGCCTAGCCTAAAGGCATTAAATAGTAATATTAAGTGTTTGAAAAAGAATCAGATTTTAAAATATGTTAAATTTAACTGTAACAATCAAAACTATATACAAAATTAATTATGGTAACTTTGATAATTTAAATTATATACAAAATTAATGGTAATAAGAAAATTTAAAAACATAGAATGAGATAATAATGTTTAATTAAATGGCAAATTGTATGAAATTTTGAAAAAGTAATTAGTCAAGAAAATCCTGTTAAATTAAATAAAAACAATAATAATTAATTTGAACCTTGGAACAAATAAATAAAAAGGTATATTTTCCAATTAGCTGTGTTTTCATTCTAAATAAGATAAGTTCACTAGGTATCCAGGTATAGTCTTTAAATCACAAGTGTCTCTCAAAGATTCCACTACCCGAAAAGGAGCTTGAACAGGGCTTATCGGAGGCTAATTGGTTTTATCAAAAATTCAGGGGTTGGTTCCTCTGAGAGGTTTATTCCTTGAGGCACAGGTCTATGAAATTAGGTTCGTAGTCAATGGATAAACCATTACTTTCTTACTGACTTAGCAATTGATGAAAAGAAAGGGCCAAGGTAAGGCAGGAGAATAGGTCGGTAAGAGTACGTTATTATCTGATAGGGAGAGTTATGTGTACGTTTTTGCCTGATAGGGAGGGTTATGCGTACGTTATTCTCTGATAGAGATAGTTATGCGTAAGTTATTGTCTGATAGGGAGGGTTATGCGTACGTTATTGTCTGATAGGGAGGGTTATGCGTACGTTATTGTCTGATAGGGAGGGTTATGCGTACGTTATTGTCTGATAGGGAGGGTTGTGTGTAAGTTATTGTCTGATAGAGAGGGTTATGCGTACGTTATTGCCTGATAGGGAGGGTTATGCGTACGTTATTGTCTGATAGGGAGGGTTAGGCGTAATTTATTGTCTGATAGAGAGAGCTATGCGTACGTTATTGTCTGATAGGGAGGGTTATGCGTACGTTATTGTCTGATAGAGAGAGTTATGCGTACGTTATTGCCTGATAGGGAGGGTTATGCGTACGTTATTGTCTGATAGGGAGGGTTATGCGTAAGTTATTGTCTGATAGGGAGGGTTATGCGTACGTTATTGTCTGATAGAGAGAGTTATGCGTACGTTATTGCCTGATATGGAGGGTTATGCGTACGTTAATGCCTGATATGGAGGGTTGTGTGTACGTTATTATCTGATAGGGAGAGTTATGTGTACGTTTTGGCCTGATAGGGAGGGTTATGCGAACGTTATTGTCTGATAGAGAGAGTTATGCGTACGTTATTGCCTAATAGGGAGGGTTATGCGTACGTTATTGTCTGATAGGGAGGGTTATGCGTACGTTATTGTCTGATAGAGAGAGTTATGCGTACGTTATTGCCTGATAGGAAGGGTTATGCGTACGTTATTGTCTGATGGGGGGGTTATGCGTAAGTTATTGCCTGATAGGGATGGTTATGCGTACGTTATTGCATGATAGAGAGGGTTATGCGTACGTTATTGCCTGATACGGAAGGGTTATGCGTATATTATTGTCTCATAGGGAAGGGTTTTGGTACGTCATTGCCTGGTAGGGAGGGTTATGCGTACGTTATTGCTTGATAGGGAAGGGTTATGCGTACGATATTGCCTGATAGGGAAGGGTTATTCGTAAGTTATTGTCTGATAGGGAAGGGTTTTGTGTACTTTATTGCCTAATAGCGAGGGTTAATTGAGATTTAGAACATGTGTGTCTATGTGTGTTGATCTAGATATCCCCAAGCGACGTTGATTATATAGGGGAAATGGGGAGATCGGGAAGGAGAGCCTCCCCACGTAGTTAAAGTTGCTCTTCTATAGAAGTATTCCGCCTCTTGTTGAAAATAAGAAATGCTGTTTTAATCTTGTTATTTTGTTGAGAACGTATGGATAATTTTTTTAATGACATTATATAAATTGTAACACTCTTAAAAATAAGGTGTTACATATAAATTCATTTATATATTTAATTTTTATTTAATAATTATATCTTCCCAATATAAAAGAAAATTTTTGTTTTATTCGTGCTCACTGTGAAGCTAGCATAGATAGTAGCACCCCTAGCGGGTAAAAATGTAAAATATCGTACGAGTTGGTAGCTTAACTTTAAAAAAAACTGAAATCACCCGATGTGACGAGGCATGGTCTGATATCGCATGATCTGACGGACCAATCAGAATATTCAAAATGATAAGTAAGGGTGGGAAAATTCAGTTGGCGTGTCCTTGCAACGAACCTAGTTCTCCAAAAGTCTTTGAACGAGACGGACGTAATGGAACTTTCGGACGTAACCTAGAAATTTATAAGCTTCCAGTATTCCAAATTTTAAGATGTCAAGGCCGGTACCAAATTTTATTAACGCAACCAAAGAAGAAGTCAGATGCGATTATTTATGTATTTCAAATGAGTAAAAGTTGATATCATTTTTGTTTAAGTGCGCTGATTTGCAAGAGCGATGTGTTAAGTGATTAGTGATTCCAAAAGTCATGGGCAATGTTTAAAATGTGTTAAAGTGTTTTAAAAATAAGTAATGTGCACAAGCAGGTACGTTTTAGATAATAATAAAGAAAATGTATTTTAATGTTAACTAAGTTGAAGAATTTTTAATTGATAAACGGTTAACACATGAACGGTAGAAATTGTCCTTTGAATATTTATTTCTAAAAATTTAATTGGAAATCTTAAGCTACTATCTTCTCGATATATATAAATTTTAAAAGTTAATAAGTAATTAAAATGTATGGAATAACTAGCAGTAATTAAAAGTAAATTACTCGACACATTGCTGTCTTTTGTTCTTTTGTAATTTGTCACTGATTAATAAATTGTATGACTTTGTATTTTAAAAATTTAAATTCTTATTTCACAAGTAAACTAGAACGTTACAAACTTTCAATTTTTATTTCAAGTAACCTAGTTCTATCTTCCGAAGATATCAGAAGATCGTTTACAGAAAGACATAATTATGCCTGGCTGAAAACGGAGAACTAGGAGCCTCTGGTAAGTAAGGTTAATTAATTTGGTAATTAGTAATTAACACACATTTTTAATAAAAGCCCTGATAAATACTTACCCCAGGAAAAAAGGCTCACCCGTTACAAAATAAACCGTGTTATTTCTATTTATAGTTTAATGTTTCATGAATGTAGTTCTAAGCATAGCAACTACAGTGCAAAACCAGGAATTCCCATGTTATAAAGCTAAAACGTTGTGATTCAGCAGTTCATATGTTTGTAAATAACTTTACATTAAAATCCAAACAAGCTCACCACCAATGGCCAAACCGCTTTGTAGCTCGGTTAAAGCAGTGACACCAACATGTGAAGGACAACACAAAGCCGCCAGTATATCAATATCTGGCAGGACTACAAGCCTAATGTACCTGCCGTATATTAGGTCCACCATGACTGGCTCTGTCCCAACCTTGTGTGACTTCGTCCTAGAATAATTAGAATTGTTATGTGATACAAAACAATATTGTCCTTGAGTAATATACAATAAGTATGCAATTATATAAGAAATGTAATATAAAATTCAGGAAATATTTTAGGAAATTTTAATAAAGTAAATAATATATTATTTAAAACAATCGTTGTGTAATAATAAACATTAAACGATTACAAATGGATAATCCAGAGGAAAATTGCACCAGGTCCGAGACAACATTCTGGCAAAATTTACTTTCAAGTTCTGTAATTCTTTAAAAGTTATATTAAACAATATAAACGGAATAGATTTTGTATTATATTTATTTAGAGGTGTAATATAATATTTAATCCTAATTATGTAATCCCCTGAAAACATATCTTTTGTACAATGTTCTTCCATTATTAACTAAGTACATAAAAATTGACTTGATCCACTTTTTTTTAAACCCTTTCTATATTAGTTTTGATTAACAAAAGCTGTTGAATTGTCTGTTTTCAACATACTCATTTTTATTACTGTTCATCTTTTCCTCCTGTTTGTTGTTACGATTTTACGAGTTAATATTAAGACTAATCACTCTTTAGTAGATCGGAATTTCCCAAGTCCTATTTTCAGTATTGCCATGGGATTTTACTACCAATAGTACTAAACAGTTCTGCTTTACTTGTGTTCTTTCAGTATTTTTTTGTAAAAACTTTTCTTAATTAATAATTCTAATTCTTTTTTTTTATTATCTAGTTAACTTTTCTCTTACACTATTTTTTCTTTTTTCTTCTCTGTGAACTTTTGCATAATATTAATAAAATGCCTCTTTTTCTTAGTAGCTTATTATCCTTTGCCATAAAATTTTGTAAAATGGCCATACATTTAATAGAAAGTACTTCTGCTTATAGGGTAGTACTATTTATACTTTTTTTCTTCTTCATTTAATGTGAATTTAAAATATTTTCCCACTATTTTTTATTTCATTAATATCTTTCTTATGTTTCTAATATATTTATGTTATTGTCTATTTTCTTTTTCCTTATTTGATTGTTATAAAACACTTCTCTCAACAAACCTTGGCGTTTTCAGCGATTTGATAGGACACTATCACACATACACACCGCAGCGGAGTGCGCACCGGGCCGCCCGCGGGCCGTCCCGCTCCGCACGGGCCAACGGCGCGGCCGCCTCCACCCTTACCCCACCGCAAGCTCAGAATTCTGACAGGACCTATCCTAGCCAAACTAGGATACTGAGCAATGACCCGCCAAAATCTGCCAGAGAACAGGTCACTGCACTTTATTATAAAAACCCTAACTTGCTGAAATTTAACCCTTTGGATACGTATTTCCCGGGGGAATGAGTTCTTTGAAGGCATCTTTTTGGCTAAATGACCCTTTGGTTTTAGGAGTGTGTAAGAAATCTGTTTTAAATAAAAACACTATTGTTTTGTTGGCAAGTTAGTAAAAATTACATTTTTATTTTACCCTTAAATTTGGAATTACAGCACATTTTGCAATTTTCTTATTTTAACTAGCTCTTTAAAATATTAACAATTCATTTCTGTTTAGTATTACTTTATCTCTTCTTTTCTATTCTAAAATATACACATTACAATGTCAGTGGTAACTCTTTACTCAGTTGACCCTTTCTTTTACCCCTTCTATACAAAATTTAAGTAAACTTCTTACTGAATTTATATTAACACCAAAAGTTATAAGAAGAATAATTTTTAGTTATATTAACTGAAAAGCGTAATTTAATTATGTTTATCTAACCCTTCAATATTCAAAATCAAATTGGTTTCATTTTTTAAATAAAACTGTCTTTATCTTTGACAATATCTTTTTCAATCCCTTTGAAATAAACAATCCTTTTATGTGACTTTGCAAATCTTGAACATTTGATATTAAACTCTTGTACATAAAATTAGACAATGGAACTTTTAAAACTTGACTTCATCAAGAAATAACTTTAACCCTTTTAATTTAAAAACTGTTCCTTTGAATAACATAAGTTATATCAATAAACAATTTTATCCCATTTAAAAAACCATTAAACTTTTTGAAAAACCTAAGTTATATCACTAAACAATCTTATCCCATTTAAAACAATGAATATTTTTTAAAACATGAGTTATCCAATCAACATTTTTTTATACTTCTATAACTAATTAAACAAACATATTACATCTTAACTTGAAATTCATAGCCTAACAATTGATTTACTAGACCCACATAATCTTTGCTGAATATTTACTTTTTATTTTTATCGTCTACTTTAAATCAAAGAAATTGTTTCACATTTTAGTTTTGTCCCCTTTTTTCTATTTCACATCCCTTTTATTTTATTTCCAAATAATTTTGTAAACCCTTAAACCCCTTTATATTTTAATTAAATCTGATTTATAAATGATAATTAATTTTTCATTAATTAATTTTAATTTATTCCCATTAATTAATTTTAACCCTTACTCATTAATTAATTTTAATTGCTTATTATTAATTAATTTTAATTAATTAACTTTAACTCTTTCTCATTTAATAATTTTACTTGATTATCATTTAATAATTTTAAATATTTAACGTTGGTCTAAAATACTAAAAAAAGAAACCTTTTCTGTTGAATCATCTGTCTTATTTGACTTCTTTTATACAAAACTCATAAAAAAATTTCTTAACACCTGTTTACATTTTATTCATTTATCGCTATTTTTTTATATTCAAAAAGCCTTTAATTTCTAACATTTACTTAATTAATTTCTTTCCAAAACATTTTATAACTTTCTCTATTTAAAAACATTTCCAATTTACTAATAATTTAATTCTATTTCATATTTATAAACTTGTTTGGAGGACTCCTGCATTTTGTGGTGGGAATTTCCTCCACTAACCACTACACCCTCTAGTTCATGAATTAAACAAAGCCATTGTTTGAAATTCTTTAACTCCAAAAAGAAATTTTATTTGAAATTGAATTATTTAAAATGTCAACTTTCCCCAAAAATTGTTCCATATAGAATTTTTAATTTAATGAAAACGAGAGAAATTAACCTGACCTTAATCGCAGGGTCACTCCTAAATCCTGGTAGATTTTTCTTTCTTCTCCCTCGAGATAGTTTGTTTCTGGGGTGGCCATCTTGGTAAGCGAGTGTCACCGATCTTGACTGTTGGCGTCCCTGCTGCGAATTCCTTTGTCTACCCTTCCAGTACGTAACTTCTGCGTTGACGTAGTAGAATTTTAATATCCCGATTTTGAAATTTATAAAATTTTGCTCTCCCATTTTCAGTTCTTAAGTTCTTATTGTTTAATTATTAATTTAATTATTTATTTTTCACTGTTCATATATAAAAGGTTGATTTAAAAATTGACATTTAATTAAATTTGGATTTCTTCACTGTTCACTGTTTTATATAAATTTTGAAGCACTGTTCTTTTTAAATTACTTTACTGACTCTAATAATTTTTCATATTATTCACCTCTAACACACACAAACTTCTTAAGAACGCTGCCACATAGATGTTAAACTTTGGAGAGCACTTTTGGAGAACCCTCCTCCAAAAGGGTACCAAACCACACGCGACTACATTTTAACGACGACCAGTCTCGCGCTTAGCACACCATTTGCTTCGTGTTCATTTACAGATCACAAACTGAATTAAAGGCTTGTGACCTGGAGCGACCGGACAGACACGTCATCCACCTTTTAAGTCCGAATAACGCTGTCTATTTTAACCCCGCTGGGCTTTCTCGTTCCCACGGGAACGAAAACCTATTGTACCAGGTTTTGTCAACCAATGGGGTTGCTTCTAAGATCTACGTCACGACATCATGCGACTTTTACCTCCGCTGGGCTTCCGCTTTCGCACACAAAGCAGGCTCACTCCAAAATGATCAAAATGATTGTCTGTTTCTTTAATTTGGGTTTAACTCTTCTATTTGGCGTTTTCGCGAATTTTGGTACAGGGCATCTCCTTTTCCTTTCGACAAGCCCTGTCTCCTCGAATGTCGATGGTGCTTGTGGGAGTATTTTGAGATTTCCTCTCATTTCCATGTAATTTACTTGTTTTTTAAAAATATACAAAACCTTTTATCCCTTCTTAGCTTTCACATTTTTACATTACAAAATTTTAATATTATTGCGAAGGTATTTGCTAGTTCCAATCCTGCCCGTTGCAACACACACACACACACACACACACACACACACACACACACACACACACACACACACACACACACACACACACACAGACACACACACACAGACACACACTATACAGCTTTAAACATTAAAGGTGACTAAAGTTCCACCATCTAATCGTAGTTTCAGAAACTGTGCATTATAGTTGAGATTTTTTTTAAATCTCGAAATATTTCGAATTTTCTAACGGATCAGCTGATTAGAAAACTTGAACAGATGTTGTGGAATATACTGTGAATTTGGAGTAGATCAATGGGTAGATCATTGTGTAAAGTAGAAAGAAAATGACTGTGGGTAAAAGATAAGAATGCTGTTAACGTAAATATTAATTGGTACGAAATGTACCAATATCTGAATCCTTTAATGAAAATGTTGCTTTTATGTGAGTGAGGCTCATATCTGCCTGCCCTTCTTCAATCCAACTGCAACAACGTATCTTTTTTGTGCACCCTGAAAAGACAAAATTTAAAAAAATCATTTTTTTACTAGTTTATTAAAACAAATGTATACAGACTTTATTTGTTTCAACGTGTGTCGTACATTGTAAAAATATTACAAAACGTAAAAACGTTGGCCTATATATATATATATATATATATATATATATATATATATATATATATATATATATATATAAAATTATACTTTTGGATGTGGTTTTTGGTGATTCTAAGCCATAAGGAGCCTCAACATATTCAAGAAATAAAATATTAGAAAATGCGTTTTAAAGAAAAATTTAGTAATAATTGAATATAAGGAAGGTGTACCACCGTTGTTATAACTACATACATAAAGAATAATAAAAAAAAGTGTGCGTTGTATTGCAGAAGTTATTCTAAAGTAAAATTAAAGGATTGAGATATTTGTAACTTTTTTCTAAAGTTTTACTTATGTTCTTCAGATGTTCCCGTTCTTTGTCATTTTCTAAACCAAAGGACAATTTCAGTTCAGTAGAAATTTAGATAATGCCGTTCAAGTTACTTGGGTATGGACGGATTAAATAAACTATAGCACTTATTGTGGGGATAAAATTATCATTGCTCTAATTGTTCTAGTATTGTAGATAGTAATTGTAAAGTTTAATTTGATTATGAATGTATTTTGTCAACATTCATGGCGATGTAAGGCATTTATTTCTTTACTAAACTTTAGCGCTAGTAAGCAAATCTGTCACCGACATAAATTATTCACCCTTGGGATATGCTTGTGACCTACAAACAGAATATGCTTGGAAGGTATGAGGATTTAGAAGGTCATGACAGATGGATATACCAGATAGACGAATGGAATTAAGTGAGGTAAGCTCCGGAGATGGCGAAGGGAAGTACTAGATGTGTCTATAGCCACAGAAGAGAAGTGAGAGATAGAGATTGGTAACACGGTGGAGAATGGAAAATATGGTTGAAGATAAACGGACGCGTAAGCTGTAAGTCTGTTAAGAACTTCAAACATTGAAAACACTTAACGATTACGAGATTAGAAACGATGAAATATTCAAAGGAAAGTCCAAACTACCGTATCTGAAGCAAAAAACCTAGTAAGAAATCGCAAAATGTAAAACATCACCAAAGGTCTACGTCAATAAAGCCTACTTTTATTAAATTACTTGAATAAACTGCTCAGATCAATGCCCCGTAAAGAGCATGTTGACAATTGACAAAATGTGAAATCATATGGGAACGGAGATAAAGCATCTTATTCCATCCCAATGGCCTAGAAAGAAGAGTTAGTCATCCACTGCCGCGTGCCTCATGACCCCCAATATAACCAGTAAGCAGGGGGAGTTTTATCTAGTAAGAAACACTATACTGCTTTCATTCTAGCCATTAGTGTGTGAAATCATTTAGGATCTGGCTGAATGACGTTTGATGCTCTCTATAGACCTAAAGAAAGAAGTCAGCTTAAAAGTTTATAATTAAATAACAAGTTAATGTTTATCAAAATCTAAGTAAACTCCTACTGAGGTTAACAAAGAAAACTTTTATTTTAGTTACCCAAGAGAACTATTTACGATATTGTGTGGTAACCATGGCAACAGTTAAGGCTGTACAATGGAAGTTTTGACGACAACCAGATAGGGGGAAAATATTCATATACTATTTTGAGAAAAATAGCTCTAGATAAAGAACAGTTGTCCCAGTGCCAAGGAGCGCTAGACTTCAAACATAAAGATCCTCCGTTCGAATCCAGGTCGACCCCACACATTTTTTAATTTAATTATTGAATAAATATTTAAAATAACTGTATTAACATCAATTGTCATCCACTCTAAGTTTTAAAAAAATGTATTTGAACTCGATTGGATGAATGAAAACGTATTTTATTAACAATTGAAAATTTTAACAAGATATATCTATTAGGAGATTGTGAGCTAATGTAAGAATTTTAATAAAAATAACTAATCAACAGTAATTATTCAATAAAATCCAGAGGAAACCAATAATTAGAATAACGTGTAACACAAATTTAAAGAAAAGCATCTCTGGTGTTTCAGTAGTGAGTGGAAAACAGTGGTGTAACTACAACACATTCTTTCAGCTCTTTAGTCAATTTTCCATTCATTCTTACTTACGTACGAGAATTTGAAACATCATCTATACTGCTTTAATTTGTGTTGTTATTAGCTTAAATTAATAGTTTGTCTTACTTTCTAGTCTGAAAAGCACGGCGAGTGGAATTTTAACTGAAACAGAGCGATCTATTGGAGGAATAAGTTACTATGTAGGCTAACATCACTAGGGAAATTAACAGTAATAACCTATATTAGCACTAAGGTTGACTTTCTCAAGGCTAAATCGTAACCTGTGAATTTAATACTAAATAAATATAAATTCAATAAATTGAGTTTTTATTTGAAAATGCGCCTACTGAGTAAATATATTTCTCGAATTATTGAAAGTGTTACAGAATAATGTAGAAGGTACAGAATACAACGCCTAGGCCAAAAAGTGAGGGTTTTAAATAAGGGCAACCTTGGAAAAACATAGAAACGATTGTTGCTATGAAGAGACAAGAAGTTGGAAGATGAAAAAACCTAGGAAAAAGAGTTGTATGTAACATAGTTGACTGGAAGGCTGTACTACATTAAAGAATATCATTATTAAAACAAGACATTAAAGTAAAAATGTAATTAGAAATGGAAGAAAAAATTAAAAAGTATATATATGCCAAGTACTATACTAACAAAACTGAACGAAAAAAATGTATTACCAGGATAGATTTTAAGAAATACATTTTTTAAGGTCAATATCCTTCTTCGGGAAATATATTAAATGTCAGTTTATATGTCCTGTTTATTAATTATAACTTGCAACCAAGTTATAGTTTTTGTTAACTAAAGGTTGTTAACGACCTTTAACAACCTTAACAATCTTTAGTTAACAAAAAGTCTGGTTGCAAGTAATAGCAAAATTGTAATAAGTAATTAACAACCAGATCGTCATAACAGCAACAAGATTTCGATATTTATAATTTTAGATTAAAAATCCTGATATTATTTTGAATCAAAAGTATATATTTATATTTTTAATATTTTCTCAACGGAAAATAGTAAAGTTGAAATTTCTGTACACCTGCTCTCTCTCTCTATCTCTCTGTCTCTCTCTCTCTCTCTCTCTCTCTCTCTCTCTCTCTCTCTCTCTCTCTCTCTCTCTCTCTCTCTCGTTAAAAAATACACTACATTTATTATTTTTTAAATTTTTTGTTTAGATTTGGCTGAACAAAGTAAAATGTATTTAATCCTCCAACTTTCGTGTCATACCATGTAAGTCTATAGCGTGAACCGGGCACGCAGTAGCTACAGCGCACTGCATTACGTCTAGATTTGTAATTTTATACAACATTATTATATACCTACATTAAAATATACCTACGAAGTATTAAGTCAGGATAGATTTGGTAATAATTTTATTCAACATTAGTATCTATTTTTTTTAAATATACCTACGAAGTATTGTCAGGATAGATTTGGTTGTAATTTTGGTAAATATTTAAACTTATTACCGATGCAGAAAATTACAACCAAATCTATCCTGTTACTTTAATGTAGGTATATAGTAATGTTGTTTAAAGTTATAACAAAATCTAGACCTTTAATAATAAAATAATAATGACACAAAATAATGTTGGATTCGTGTCTAGGACGTAAATGTACATGAGAAAAGAAAACAAAAAATCACGAAAATATCGGTAGTCGCACTTCAATAAAGATTAGTTTAGGTTATGTTTTTTTAAGTATATTTAAAAAAAAACGGCACCAGCGACAAAAAATAATGTTGGATTCGTGTCTAGGACGTAAAAATACATAAAAAAAGTAAAAGAATTTCACGAAAATAGCGGTAGTCACACGTCAATAACGGTTAGTTTAGGCTATGTATTTTTAAGTATATTTTAAAAAAAAACGGCACCAGCGACAAAAAATAATGTTGAATTCGTCTCTAGGACGTAAAAATACATAAGAAAAGTAAAAACATTTCACGAAAATAGCGGTATTCGCACGTCGAAATAATTACCATCATTAATTACTGCGTTAATTATGTGATAAAATAAATTATACAAAGCCAAGCTCTAGGTTAGTTTTCTGTAAGTCGATTTGATTTACAATCCAAGTTTATAAAGGTAAAACAACGTTATTGGTGTTTAGGGAGCCGTAAAGAAGAAAGGCAAAGTTTGTAGGCCAACAATTAATTATTATCTTTATGTTGCATTGTCTTATCTCGTCCGAAGAGGGGAAGTTTCTTGTGTACACAAATGTTTTGGGGGAGTTCCTGCTCCTTGCTTTATATTTGGCGGTGCGGTGTTGATTGCGTCTTGGTCCGCAACTTATTCGTACAAGAATGGTTTAGCGAGTACAAGAAACGGTTCCACTCTACTTGTAAAATATAACGACAAATACACCATTTTATATACGTTGAAAGTATAAACATCTCGATGTACCGAAAATGCCTAAATACGCCTTATACTATGACGTATAGACGGTTAGGTATTATAATCCTCTGACAATAGTTCTGTATTTACCAACCAATGAACAAGTAGCTATACTTCAAATGGATTTAAGGAAGTTTTCTGAAGAAATAATGCTTTTACTCTAAACTAGGTGATAAGATTTTCATCTGTTTTATTAATTTCTTTTGACATTTTGTTGCGATTAACTATAAAGTAGTTGTTAGTTTTAAGAACGGTTGCAGCGTTATTGTTTTGAAAGTAAAAGTTTTGTTAATAAAGTCGTAGCATTAATTTTACAATTGAATAACACGGAATATTTATTTTTGAGAAGCTATATATGAGCTATATATATATAGAAGAAGAACGCAAAAGGGGATTTTTTCGCCCCGACCCATTTAACCACGGGTCTAAGCCCCCGAAACCCGCCCACCCCGCGTGGCAGACTCCCTTTGACAAATTGCCTTCGACCTCTCATGCGCAGGAGACTATCGCAAGAGAACTGAGGATAGACTATCCCTGTATCAAGGTAATAAGTCCTTTCCATGGAAAATCAAAAGATAGTGAAATGAAACAGTGTGAAAAGTATCGCGAAAGAGCAAGATGAAAAACACCTGGCAAGAAAAAACCCTGCCAGGAAAAACCAGCAACAGATTATGTAGGAATTCTACATGCGCCTTACAGGAACATGCGCATGCTAGTGGGGGAGGAGGCAAGAAAATAATGTTACTTTTGAACGGAATTCATTGACCGAAAGCGTTAATCTTTATTGAATTATTACGTGTATTATTTTGTAACCCCACAATGATTATTTTTATAATTATTTATTTAACATTAGTTGTACAAGCCAATCGTATTAAATTTTATAAAAATATTTTTTAAATTTAAAATACTAGGGATAAAGATGAAAGCGCTTTAGCCAACCTATTTGTTAGTCGTCTTTTCCTTTCCATCTGTCATACAGTATTTTGTATTCAACTTCAAACTTTTTTGTTATTTGTATTGTCTTTCGTGCATTAATAGTCAGTATTTTTCTTCTACAAACTCGCAAAACGAATTTAGGCCTATGAATACGTTGGATTTAGGTTGAAAGTCTGTTAAGTTTAATTGTATTCCATGAAGCTGCCAATTAATTTAAATCATTGGTTACTATAGTTTTAACAAGTAAACAAGTCCATTTGCTTAAATTAAAAAGCCAACACCCACTCTCGGAACAAAGACAAATAATATTTTGTTTGTTGGCAGTTTGCTCTTAAAAACAAACATAAATCCTATGAATGTTAAGTAATGTTTGCGTAAAGCGGTAAGAACAATTACAGGAAAGCTGTTACATCTTTTGAAAAAGATTATTAAATTTAAAGCGGTAACATTAAATCAGAATGTAATTTATTTAATGCTTCGAGCTTCATTTATCTTTGTGATGGTGAAAGGAATCGATTACTTATACGAAACTGTTGTATAATAGTTCAGAATTTCTCTTGACAGATATTTTCAGAATAAATGCATTGAATTTGTAGCTTCATGTTGAATTTTGAATTGAGTTCATAACACAATATTTTACTTTTGATATATAACAAATTACTATATTATTATTTTTGTTTAGATAATTTTTAACGGTTGGGTTTTAGATGAAAATTACATATAGTCTATCATCACTATATGGGTCATCACAGGGATATAAAAAGTGATTATAATTGGAGTGATTAAAGTTTACCTCCTTACA
Source organism: Prosapia bicincta (assembly GCA_036971475.1). Lineage (NCBI taxonomy): Eukaryota > Metazoa > Arthropoda > Insecta > Hemiptera > Cercopidae > Prosapia > Prosapia bicincta. The sequence goes on from JBAIZL010000008.1 coordinate 44,132,696, forward strand.
TATAACTTTTCTCTGTGGCACACAAAATGCGTAGAGCGAAATATGCGTACAAGAGGAAACAATAGCAATTGACGAGGGTAAGCTGTAAATTTGATAAGCGAAAAAAGCGTACAAACTAAATTCCAGTTGTCAATTCAGGTCATCTACCCCTAAATTATTTGCTAATAACCTTCAAGGTTTTGGATTCTCCCAGTCAAAATGGGTCATAAAAGGGTTTCCACTTTGTCAGTGGTCACTTTGTTTTTAACTGTCGAGGTGATAAGCTCGATTTAAACGAAAGAGACGTATCAAAAGAAGCTGAAACCTCGACTCCTATACACGTGAAACTAGAGGAAACAGAGAAAATATATATATATATATATATATATATATATATATATATATATATATATATATTAAGACGGACGAAATTTTTTTTAAAAACTACAAAAATACCTAGAAACTGGAAACTAATGTCTTGTTTAAGATCTCTTTCGTAAATCCAAAAAATGGATTAGATTCGACCCACGAAAGCAGATGGTAAAATCAAATAAATTGGTCAAGCAGTAATATAGATTAAAATTTAAAAAATACTGTAAAATGGAAAAAAAAATAATTCAAAATATAAAACAACAACAAAATTACCTAGGCTAAAAGCTGATTTTAAATACGCCAAAATGAAACTGCAAGATATAACTATCATTTTACCAGTCCGAAGCCTGGAAAAGTGTGATGAAAATCAGGTTTAATAGACAAAGGTTTAAAGGATCTCCAGTCCCGAGAAACTAATTGAGGTCTATCTTTAGCTCAGAGGTAAAATCATTTATGTAGCTCAATTATTTTAAAAGATTCGTGTTCGTCTAAACGTTGTACGCAAATTTCGCCTGTCACAATGTTCTGACGTCATAGTGTACCCTCGTCATCTGACAAAACTTGATGCTGTACGCGTCTTTCGCAATATTCCTGGTGTACGCATATTTCGTTGTACGCATCTTTCGTGTATTCCTTTTCTCCACCGAAGGAGTTAAACAATGTGAAGCCCCTAAAGAGCTGGCTGCTGGCTATTGGCTGTAGTGTTTGTTTCCTACAGCAAGCTAAAATTCTCTTCATTAATAACTTGGAACAAATGTGGTGTAATATTTTATTTTTAATAAATAAAATTTCTTAGCTGCAAAAACCCTTATTTAAATCGTTTTATACATTTCGATTGCAAAGCAATCATCTTTACAGGATTTGATTGCAAGAATAGCTACCTATTATCAAGTACCTATAATAAGGTAGATGCTTGTAGTAATTTTCCCTGAAGATGATTGCTTTGCAGTCGAAATGTCTATAACAGTTTAAATAAACGTTTTGCAGCTAAGAGATTTTATTTATTTAAAATCACTCTATTATTAGTGAATTAAAAATTAAAAATCTACAACCTGCACACAGACAGGAACGCCATGTCATGATATCTTGATTAAAAGGGCATTAGGAATAGGCTGAAGGCAATATGAAAGATAAACTGTTATGGCGGCGTGTATTTAACGAAGATTACCGAATCGATTTATCATGCTGATGAATACTGTATCGACATTATCTGGCTTGTTAACTTGACGGTAATACAATAGAGGGCGATTAACCGACAAACGGTTCAAGTCCCCGTCAATAGCGATGAATTATTTCTACAGTTCTAAACAAATTTTCTATTCCGATTGTTGATAAATTGATGTATCTTAGAAGCAAATGTTGTAAGAGCTCCGGGTTTGTTTTATTTCTTTTATTTGTGGAAATTACTAAAAACGTAAATTTTATTAGAAATATTGGTTTTAATTATTTTTTAAAAACGTATTTTATAATGGTTTTATAACAAAAATATTAAGAATTCACTTTATTGTAGGATTGTCCAAAATTAAAAGAAAACTAACAACTAAAAATATCAATAAAGGCGAATTGAAAATGGTAAAACTGAAATAAAAGAAAAATACGGCAGTTATGAACACGAAGGATTTTGTTTTTTCTCGGAACATACTCCTTGAATAAAGTTCCACAAACAGAAGTTCAATGACAAACTACCTACATTGCTCTGACCACGTTAAACGTGTAGAATTAATTCCCTAGATTACTTATCATTTGTTAACCCGCTTATTTTAGAAACAATAATGTCATACTTATCAACCTGCTTTATTGAGAAACTCTTGATAAAATATTATGTCAACCGGCTTCATTTAAAAACAATGATGCCATACTTGTCAACCGGCTTTATTGAGAAACTCTTGATAAAATATTATGTCAACCAGCTTCATTTAGAAACTTGTCAACCAGCTTTATTGAGAAACTCTTGATAACATATTATGTCAACCAGCTTCATTTAGAAACTTGTCAACCAGCTTTATTGAGAAACTCTTGATAACATATTATGTCAACCAGCTTCATTTAGAAACTTGTCAACCTGCTTTATTGAGAAACTCTTGATAAAATATTATGTCAACCGGCTTCATTTAAAAACAATGACGTCATACTCGTCAACCGGCTTTATTGAGAAACTCGTAGACAACATATTATGTCAACCAGCTTCATTTAAAAACAATGATGCCATACTTGTCAACCAGCTTTATTGAGAGACTCTTGATAACATATTATGTCAACCAGCTTCATTTAGAAACAATAGATAACGTGCAATGACATTACACATAGCGAGGAATGAACAATTATAGATCTACTATAAATAATTATAAAAATATATATTGAGATATACTGTGAAAATCATGCCAATCAGATAATGCAGTTAAAGAATATGATTTTTTAAACTCTGTCTGGCTTAGGTGAAATAAATTTTAATACATATTAAAGACAATATTTTAAGTAACAGTTGCGATATTGTATTATTTGTGCGTGTATATATTAAGCTGTAAATATTTAGGCAAACTGATGCAAAGGTTTTTGTTTTTGTATACTCAAGCATAGTATTAATACTATTTTTCCTTTTAACGTAGGGTTAAAAGTTATCAAAAGCTGGGGGACTCAAAGGATGTATTTCACCATTTTTAACCAATTGCTGACAAACGTTCGCGAAAATAAATGTACAATCGTTAGAAATTAAAATAATAATTGCATCCTTAAGTACCGAAAGACTTGTAACATTTTTTCAGTTAAATGACATCAAGCTTTATATTTAAACTTTAGAACGTAATATTTAACTTTTAAATAATTTTAAATTTATTAAAGGGGAATTTCCAAAGTGAGGTATTAAATTCGTTGGTCCACTTTAAACTTTCGAAAACTCCAGAGGTTGACGCTTTATATGATACTATTAACTTAAGTAAGAGGGGTGATTTCTTTAGGATTTATCTAAAACAAAATGATTTATTTTATTAAACAAAGAACTATATTGTTATAGATGTAGTATTAGTCAAGACCAATGTTCGCGTGATTCCTTGTCCTGGCACAAATATTTTAAATAATAATCCCAAAACTGGAAAGCGTTATGAATACTTTATTACTTTCCAAAGTCCGAAAGCATTGCGACATCACGTGCGAGGCACGAGTCGCCGCTGTGAACAAACCTAGATACGTCAGCGCTATTTCCATATCTTCATTACAGTGAATTTAATGAGGTTTTACTGTCTTCTCCGGGATAATAAAACTGTAACAGAGTTGTGCGGTGAATATTCATTGCCGTAAAAATTACAAGTGGGAAATACATAACTAAGTGGGTCGAGCGGTGCTCTTTTAGCATATCACGTACTTCATTTGCTGTTTGATTTGATTAAATGTTACTTGCTGATTTATAAGTACCATAGAATATACAGAGTCTCAAATAAAACGGCCAGTGTGACTGTTACCCTTGATGGATAGAAAAGCATCGTTAATATGAGCGGCACTATGATAGGAAGATTAGGAAGATGGTAGATTAGGCAGTCAGGGGTGCAGGATAGTGTAGCAGGAGTAGGTCTACGCTCCAATAACACTCTTCAATGCAGCATTATGGTAGTAACATAAAACCTCTGGTAGATTAGGCAGTCAGGGGTGCAGGATAGCGTAGCAGGAGTAGATCTACCCTCCAGTAACACTGTTCAATGCAGCATTATGGTAGGAACATGAAACCTCTGGTAGATTAGGCAGCCAGGGGTGCAGGATAGTGTAGCAGGAGTAGATCTACCCTCCAGTAACACTCTTCAATGCAGCATTATGGTAGGAACATGAAACCTGTGGTATATTATCTCATCAGGAGTGCAGGTTAGAGTAGCTGAAATAGGTCTATCTTAAATTATCACTCTCCAAAGCAACATTATGATAGGAACATGAAACCTTTGATAGATTATGCCACCAGGGGGCAGGATATCTTAGCTGAAGTAAATCTATTTACCAGTCACACCCTCCAAAGCAGCATTATGGTACGATCATGAAACCTCTGGTAGATTATCCTATCAGGGGTGCAGAATAGAGTAGCAGAAGTAGATCTACCCTCCAGTAACACTCTTCAATGCAGCATTATAGTAGGAACATGAAACATCTGGTAGATTATCCTATCAGGGGTGCAGGATAGAGTAGCTGAAGTAGGCTTATCTTCCACTAACACCCTCCAAAGCAACATTATGGTAGGAACATGAAACCTCTGGTAGATTATCTCATCAGGAGTGCAGGATAGAGTAGCTGAAATAGGTCTATCTTCCATTAACACTCTCCAAAGCAACATTATGGTAGGAACATGAAACCTTTGGTAGATTATGCCACCAGGGGGCAGGATATCTTAGCTGAAGTAAATCTATTTACCAGTTACACACCTCTTGTCACAAGAAGGACGAGGTTGGGGAGATGAAATTAGATAGGCCTAAGAATATACTTAATGATGCCCTAATATTGGGAACCGGGGAATAATAAGATGGGATTTACAGATCCGCTTACCTGAGGTAAACTTTCAACCGCTGTCGAATTATAATATAAATAATTAGGTAAACTTATTAAAAATTTTAAAACTCGGTACGATAATATAGAATGGCAATATTTAATAGGTCTATATTTAGACGTTTGATTGTTGCAAGAAATAAAATACACAATGTATTTAGTTCGACTCCAACTGATCTCGTTGGCTTTTTCGTGAGTATGCTAATTCTTCACCTTCGTTGTCAATCCAGCATAAATAAAAGATTATACAAGGCAAGAAAAGAAAAGTCTAGTCTAAGATCAATAAATTAAGTAAAAATACATGAGTATAAATAAAGTCAGATATTTGATATATGTTTTTGAAATGATAGACCGAATTATAGCTGAATATAAATATAAATATATATATATATATATATATATATATATATATGTGTGTGTGTGTGTGTGTGTGTGTTGCAACGTCCCACCCTACTTTTATTTGATATCCCTTCTCGCAGAATACCAAAATTTTGTTGTTTAAAAAACTTATTTATAAACAAACCAAACATCTGCCAATCACCCCGCTTGTTTAAACCGTGCTAAGCTCCCTGAGTTACGTGTATATTTTCCGCTCGTAGGGCCAGGCCCAAAACAAGCCTATTCCCGCTGACCACTATTTAAAATAAGTATAAACTCTCCAAAATTGGTTTATCAATTATGTATGGTCTAGATATAGTCACACATGTCATTTCAATAGTCAGCTGGAAAGAAACACATTTAAAATAATACACAAAATATTCACAGAGTCTTACCACCTGATGATGATCTGCAGAGACAGCAAGGGAACGTGCAAAATATGATCGTGTTTAAATTACCTATTTTAAAAGGCTCCTGTGTCCTTTTAAACACAATCTGCCAGTAGATAAATCTCTGGACTTTTATACAAAAAACCAACTAATCTTTAGGCTAGCTCATGAAGTTAGTTGAGAGAAACTCTTTAAAATCATTAGGCTTTAACTATTATCATTTAATGAAATTTAATTAAACTTGTTTACTGATTTAATAATCATTTTCATATTAGTTGGAAAAAGCTAAACAGTTTTTATTGATTATTCGACACAGGATGAAATGCAAATGCTGTTGATTTTTATAACATATTTAATTCTATTTATTTAAATAAAAAAGAAAATTTATCCTTTCAATTACAACACAATTATATTAACAAAACAATTCTCTAAATAACTTGTTGTTTCTCATATTTTAAAAACTTATAATTTCCATATAGATCAATTACATTTACATAAACATAAAATTATTTCCCAAATTACACATAATAAAAATTTATCTTCTATATTGAATTGGTAAATTCGTGTTTATGACACTTAATTTTTAAATTTATAATATTCGAAAAATTCTTATTTCCTTTAAAATAAATGGCTTATGGCCAAAAACCCTTTGTAAGTTTAATATTTATCATTTGAAATATTCTGATCACATAAATTCATTTTATTTAGCATACAATTTATTAAAATTTTATAAAGAGTGAAGTCATTGTTTAAGCTTGAATACTTGTTTGAATTTAATAAAATTAACTAACTAAATTTGACGTAATTGGTATCGAATAGAGAAAATGACTTGCGAAAGATGTTCCTGCCGGTCCTGGAGTCCCTCGTCTGGATTCCCTGGTCCTTGGACATCGGAAGTCGCCATCCTTGGTTCGTCGGTGGTGGTTTTCCTCTATTCCCGCGTCCTGGAGGCTGAGTCTGGAGCCTTCATCCCTTGGTAGTCCTGGACGTCGAAAGCGTTGAGGTTTGGTCCATCTGGCCTGGTGACGGTCCTACTCGCGGTCCAGCATAGCGTCCCGCGGCACCTCGTATTCAAATTTATTTCAGACTGTCTCTAAAGTCTTAGAGACCTAGTATATATAGCGGTGAATTTAACCTACCTCACCCCGCCTGCAATACTTGCTATCTTTGGATTTATTCCTTGTACAGGCAAGTCGGGCAACGAATCTGTTTTAGCTTGCAGAGTTTGATTATCATTTTTGGAACACTGAAAAATGTCTATTTTATTAAAACTGCTGTAACTTTTTTGTTTTTTAAGTTTTTCAAATTTTGTTTTCACTAATGTTTATTCTGGCTTATTTTGGTTCTTTTAAAATGTCGATGAGAGTTCTACGTGGTTTGGTTCTTAAGATAGCTTTTTTAAGCACTTAGAAAATTTTCGCCTCACTCCCGATGGTCAAATTTAGCTAGTTATTACAAATTTATTCTTTAATATTTTTTAATTTAGCTTAATAATTCTATTTAAGGTTTTATTTAATTTTTCACTCTTTATTATTTGTATAACTCCCAACTTGATTAATTTAAAAATCAACTTTATTACTTAAAAACAGGAAATTATTTATTTCCTATTTGCCACGGTATATCAGACCGTTGCAGTGTGTGTGTATATGTATATACTGTAGATGAATTTTTAAGATAAGCTGAATTACAAATAAAAGGCGTACACAAAACTCACAAAATAATCATTTATTAACTTTATGAGTTTTAAAATGATTAATTTGTGAATTTTGTGTACGGATTTTATTTGTAGCCTATTAACATAACCTCACAAGCTAAGCTCAAAGAATAGTTGTATAGTCTGAATTGTTTTAAATCCTTTCCAATAAATAGCAGCAGAGTCACGTGTCAGCCTTGTAAGAAATGCACATTAAAAAAATTTGCAAGAAGTTGGAAATGGAAAATCGAGTTTAATATAATTCCTTAGATTCGAAATATTTTTTCTAAGGAATAGAGTATGAATTATTAAGAGGTTACAGATGTAAATGAAATAAGAATTATAAATGATCTAAGATAAAAATGGGTGAAAAGGTTTATTTTGAAGTTAAAGATTATCGAGAAAAACGAAAATGAATATCTACAGCTTGAATAACTATATTAAAAAACTTGAATATTTCTGGTGACGAAATGTGTGACCGAGCGACGAACATTAAGTTTAAATAAAGTATTTTTATGTTTACAATAAGAAAACATTTGTTTTCACAAGTCAAGAAAGCTTATTCAATATGAAGACATATTTACAAATACTTGTTTTGTCTTTTTCAAATTAGTTTTAGAAACATCGTCCTGTTAAATAGTCATTCTAACTCACTAAAAACAACAGGTTTTTGTTCTAAACAATTAATACGAGTGGCAAAATGGTAAGTTCTAGAAAGATGTTTTGTAGAAAATAGAGACTATAAGAGTCAAACGACAATGCAATAAACAATTATAGAAGAAACTCTAAGTAAAACTGTTAACATGAGAAAGCGGAGTAATTCCATGTAAAGTAGAGGGAAAGCATATATAGTGCCAAAATTGATAACGGAAGGAATACCTCCGGGGAAGAAAAAAAAGTACGTAGGTAGAGAAAATCATGATGAGAATATATGAGAAGAACCAGAAGAGAGAGGAATAAGAGAAGAGCCTGTTTATATAAAAAAAAGATATACAGAGACCAACATATGGGACGATTAATAACTATTTCCATAACATAAATATTACCATAAAAATATAGTTGTATACTATTGGTACACAACTACAAACTACAACTTGGCAAAGAGCACAACTTACCCCCCCCCCTCCTGGGCTTATGGCGAACAATCGATAAAAACTCAGTGATACGGAACCGTGCGTTCCATCCCATTGCAAAAAATTAATGGGCTTTTATGTGTAAGGCTGCGCTTAATTTCACCATAAAAGATTCGCTTTATCCTTATTTTTTGCAGAGTACGGCCATAGATCATACTCCTTCCGGTTATATGGGGTAGGAAAACTGAGTGGACTGAAATTTATAGTGGGTTTTTGAAAGGGGCCTTAATTGCCTGGCGTAAGTTTTATACGGTTTACACCTGTCTCTCACCGGTGTAATGACATTAAAGGTAGTGCATAATTTATGTGTGTATAAAGGAACAACTGTCGAACCCGTTGCGTGTTCTCAGAGGTAGACCCGGCTACTCTGTTCATTTGGGAGCAGTCAGTTGTTTCACAAGAAACCATAACCTGCTTATTCATAAGTGTGTCTAAAATGTACTTGCTCTACAAAACTACTCATCACAGAAAACTTTGAAATGTGGAACAGAGAAGTTTGTTTTATTTAATATTTCATCGAGTCTTATTTTAACTTGAACCTATCACCTTGTCCTTTATAATACCTACAGCCTGAGAGAGAGTGAAAAAATCCCAAGAAGAAATATAGTACATAATGTAATATAAGGTGTTTAAATTAATTACTTCTAAATTAACACAAATTAATATATTGCATTAGATTATAAAGAATATATATGTAATTTATATGTATTGAAAAACTTTGCACTACCCGTTTAATGTTGTCAGTCATACAGTAATACCCAAAGTTGTCAGTCTCCCAAACCCCCCTTAATGATGCAAGAGAACTGTAAATAGTGTAAACATATCAGTCATATTGATAATAACTTATCAACTGTTGACAAATGTTGTGTAAACAAATATACACTCTACCATAACCAAAAGGTCAGTGACTTGAAGCGGTCTATTTCTGGAAACAACTTCAAAACGCATGAGTCTATTTCTTATTAAATAAACTAAGTAAAACAATTGTTTGGCACTGCCATGGAATTATCTCGTATAGTAGGATCAGGGAATATGCTTACTGATTACTAATAGCTGAGAATAAAACTTACACGTGTTTTGAACAGTCTATTTCTTTTTACTGACTGTATACAGTTCTTTTTACTGACTGTATACAGTTCTTTTTACTGATTGTATACAGTGCTTTTTACTGATTGTATACAGTTCTTTTTACTGACTGTATACAGTTCTTTTTACTGACTGTATACAGTTCTTTTTACTGACTGTATACAGTTCTTTTTACTGACTGTATACAGTTCTTTTTACTGACTGTATACAGTGCTTTTTAGTGACTGTATACAGTTCTTTTTACTGACTGTATACAGTTCTTTTTACTGACTGTATACAGTTCTTTTTACTGACTGTATACAGTGCTTTTTACTGACTGTATACAGTGCTTTTTACTGACTGTATACAGTGCTTTTTACTGATTGTATACAATTCTTTTTACTGACTGTATACAGTTCTTTTTACTGACTGTATACAGTTCTTTTTACTGACTGTATACAGTTCTTTTTACTGACTGTATACAGTTATTTTTACATTTTTTTCCATATTTATATGTATGTTTACTGGTTTAAGGTAAATGTTTGTGTTTACAGCGGACTTTCATTAAAACGGACAATCTTCAGCCTTAATTAGTTTGTTGTAATATAGCTCTACTTAGATATCAAATTATAATTTTAAATTATACAGGCATAAACATTGTATTTATACCTATATTTTAAAACAATGAACATATAACAATGTATTTTATATATTTACACATTTTAAACTCACACTGACCTGATTATCATTTTTTTGTGAATAGGCTAAGAAATTTTTTTATTTTAGATTTATCTACGGAAGTTTCCAAAATCAAGATGAAACACAAAATTGTTACACCTTTCCATTGTCGTGTTTTGAAAATCTTATAGTTTTCAAGATACTATTGTAGCATTCATACAGGAAATACCCATTATGTTAAATTCCAATGCAATGTTTCTTCAACCTCGTCCAGTTTCCTTTCTGGTTTTGGGGCTATAATCAATTTGAAAATTAAGAATTTTGTAAATATGAAGCTTAATATAAAACCTTTCCTTGTTGTGAGACTTGTAGCTTTTCGGCGTTTTAAATGTGGAAAACCTATAGGAAATACGTGACACTTGAAAGCTTCTAGACAGAGTTGGTTACCCTAACGGTAAAAATACCGATTAACATAGATAAAACAATGTATCCCTGAATTCTTTAAAATTATAATTTGATATCCAGGTAGAGCTTCATTCTAACGAACTAATTAAGGCTGAAGATTTTTTGTTATAGTAAAAGTCCGCTGTGAAGCAAAAGCTTATCATAAATCAGTTAACATTCATATAAAAAAAGTAATTTAAATCATATAAAGTGTTATTGAAAAAATAGACTGATTAAAACTCGTGTAAGTTTTATTCACAGCTATTATTAATCAGTTAAATTTTCACTCTCGCTACTATCAGAGTTAATTTAGTGGCAGTGCCAAATTTTTGTTTTTATGGAGACAGGTTTGGACACTCAGAAAGGACCTCTTCTAGTTGTTACAAGTATGCTTACAAGGTGGATGATTGCTTTCTGAGTGATTAATAAATCGGTTCGAGTAATATAAAGGTAGGTTAAAATGCTAAGTATTAATCTCGTATTAATCTCTGTTCCGCATTACGTGTTCACTTACTGTTCACATCTGTATGGATTCACTGATTATTTTCTTCGAACTAAACCAATCTTTCTCTAAAACAGCATAACCTCCTGCGGAAAAAAATATAAAGTGTAAGTTATGTTATTATACAGTTTGTTTCAATGAGGAAACCAACGTGGAAAAAAGACAGGCAGACAATATCAAATTTGATCAAATTAAAATGTAATTCTGATCCCATTGTTGTAAAATATTCTTTAAAAAAATTGTTTATAATACTACTAGCCAAAAATATAAAATATAATATAACGTATTTAATAAATATTACATTATTTATTATAATTAAATTATATAGTGCAGTTGTTGTAGTGCAAAATTCAAGTTTGCGAGGTGCGAAGTACAAAGTTCAGATTCCTCCAAAAGTCCTGATGACAAGATCTGCCAGTTCTGGAGCCCGATGGCCATGAAGCGTTTTAATTGGTGGTGCTTTAATTTGATGGAGGGAACGGACAATGGCTTGGCAATCTAGGGTTAGTTGTGATTGGGGACAGTTCTTGCAATTGGAATAAGATTTTATGTTAGTTAGTGATATCTTCATGCCCTTGAAATGTCCAGTACGTAGCCTAGCTATTGTAGAGGAGAGGTTTCTTGGGCAGTTTAGATCGGGGATGGTTGCCTTGCTAAAATGCTGGTTGGTGTAGATTTTTCGCATTGCAACAGGATTAGCAGGTGCATAAGTGACTGTTAGAGGTTGATCGTCACGTGCTTCCTTTTCAAGGACATCTGCGCACGCATTACCCTCAATTCCGACATGAGCAGGGCTCCACTGGAGAATGCAAGGTATTTTTAATGAATGGAGCAGAAAATAATGCAATAAATGATGTAGCATTAAAAGTTATAAATAACTCTTTCCCGACATTGAAGAGAAATCACCAACAGCCGAACTGAACGGGATTTTTTTAAAAGATCCATTTGACAGACACAGTAGTAGATCTTTTCCAAAAATGTAACACTCAGCAAGCAAATGTTCCAGGTTAGTAGCAGGAGTTATAATAGAATCCTTCCTTTTCACAGGCTAATGTGGAAAGCATTATGAGGGAAACACTTTCTAAAATAAATGTTATCACTCAACATTGTTCGATAAAACAAATTTAAATTGTACATTATTATCATTACAGTTTTGTAAGTTGTTAATGCGAATTTATTATAGGCCTAATACATTTCTGCTAAGTTCACTAAATATTTTTGAGTATGGTATTTTTTTACTATATGTACCATTTTCAAATTCCAAATTCCTAGTGGTTGACACCTTTCGGATGGCCTCCACCAATCAGGATAAGATACATTCTTTTATTAAGCAGTTTGCTTTGTGTTCTGACGGACAAACGTTATCCGAATTGCGTCAGTTACTAAAACTTTCACAATGCTAGATATGGCTAAAAACTATCATACGGCCTACTCTACAGAATTGTTTTTGCTACCTTGAAATAATACTCCAAGTGTTTGATTTATACAATTTATAATTGATTTTTATTTCTAAAATAATTGTTTATTAAGGTTTACTCAAATGCAAAATATGTAAAATAAAATAATATTTCAAATAAAATTCTTACTTAGGTCAACAAAACTTATTAAAAATTTAGTTATTAAATAAGTGGGAGATCTAGCTTCGCTCGTATGAGACAGAACATTTATGTAGGTTTATTAAGTAAAATATAAACATTTATTTATTAAATACACAAAATAAACACATTTTATATATTTTACACAAAATAAACACATTTTAATACACAATATCAATATTAATATTAATAATATTTAATATTATATATAATAATAAATAATTAATAATTAATATTTGAAAAAACAGTACTAACACCAAATATCATCTCCTACAAGTTTAAAGAAAATGTATTTGAACTTCAGTGGATGAATAAAAAGTATTATATTAACAATTAAAAATTTGTACAAGATAGGCTAAGGCCTATAAATAGGGACTCCCTTTTAGGGAGAGTGTAAGCTAATAGAAGGAATTTAAAAATACTAAGAACTGCATAAAAAACAAGAAAACCCAATTAAAGCATGAATTTATATTAAAATCTCGTTAAAAAATAAAAATGAAAAATAATCAATAACTTGCTAACAATTAAAATTCACTTTAAACGAAAGTTTTAAATAACTTCTATTAACGTCGCGTTTTCACGTATGACTGTAAAATGTAAACCTTTTACTCATATAAAACTGCCACTGAGTATGTATGAAAATATTATTTAGTTCATAGCAAAAACGTCGTCCATTACAAAGCGCGTGGGTCTCATGGAAGGGATTTGTATTGCCAAAGGTTTATCCAAACTTTAAATTTTACGTCTCTGCGACCAACGATCGCTACGGAGCTCTAAATCTCTCCCTAAAAAAATAATAAAGATACAACTGCGTGTGTTAATGGGAAAGAAGCTCTTGGCCGCCTTTGTTTTACGTCCCGAGTAAATGTACTCCGAGGAGCGCTCCTTTCTCTCCGCTGATTACGCTATAGCCAATCTGCGCGGACTTTGCCTCCCCTCTGTTTTCCCATAAATAAGGGTTGATCCTCTCCAACGTAACCAGACTGTATTGAGCCGAGTTTTGGACAAGTTTCCGGAACAGCGTCGCGGTATATCGATACAGTCAGGTCGAGAAGTGGAAAACAATTGTTATTACAATAAACTATTAGTATTTTACCAGTTATAATACTTAACGTGTTTAAGGTTAATGACAGATCACAGAAGAATTCATGTTACTACGAGTACACTTTACGTTTCGATTTTATATCCGAGAATTGTTTCAAGAGCTAAAAGTAAGGATTTTCAGATAGAAAATCAAAACTTAGAATGTATTTGTATTAGCATGAATTGATCTGTGATCTGTCATTAACCTTAAAAACATTAAATAGTTAATTACAGACAGTATATAAAGTTTAAATTATATTAATAATATAAGGTTTAATACTCAAAACAAATATATAAATTATTACAATAAATAAACCGTTGTAAACACCTTTTTCATAATACAATTTTTATGGATATTAAATTATTTCCGATAGCCATATTGCTCTTATAAGTGATTAATATATAAAATCGTCATTATATATATATATATATATATATATATATATATATATATATATATAATTTATAAATATTATTAACAACTTCTAAATTTTATATAATGATATAATATACTTTATATTTTAATATTACATTATTATGTATATAATTAAGCCTATATATTATATATAATTATATAACATAACTATGCGTATTATATATATCACAAAGGCCTAATTTACAATTTATTAATAATAGTGATATTATTGTAATGTATTTGAATTACTACGGATAGTTATGTTATATATTTGTATATAATATATATAGGCTGTTATATAAGCCTAATTATATAGTGAAGTAAGGTATACATACTATAACGTATTGGCATTTATATTTATAAAAGATACATAGATTGGCGGTTTTAGTTTTTAATCGCTTTCGTGTCCAGAACATAATGAATAAGAACATGCAGTTTTCAAGTTCAGTTCCCTAGAGTTCCTAATTTGTTGCTACACAGTTGAAAACTATTTAAACCAATTTATGCTACATGTTAAAAAATCCTTTATGTCAATGAAGTTGCTATTCTATGTGAAAAGCAACGGGAACCAACACACGGTAAAGATGAACGTCTTGACAGTGAACTTCACATAGATGTGACAAGTGACGGCAATTATTATACAGTTGGGATTAAGTTTCAGTCTGTGAAGTTCAGATATGAAAAGGTAGGAAATGAAAACCACAAAAAGTAAGGATTAACGCTTTAACAGTGAAGTTAGTGGGGAACAACAATTATCATACAGTAGGTATGAACTTCCTGGCAAAGAGGTTTACGTATGAGGGTCAAGTTAACAGTACCGTCATACAGTAATAATTAACTTTTCGTCAGTGAAGTTCGCTTATGTAGTAGAAAGAAACTGAAACTAGCATACATTAGGATGAACTTCCTGGCAAAGACGTTTACGTATGAGGGTCAAGTTAACAGTACCGTCATACAGTAATAATTAACTTTTCGTCAGTGAAGTTCGCTTATGTAGTAGAAAGAAACGGAAACTAGCATACATTAGGATGAACTTCCTGGCAAAGAAGTTTACGTATGAGGGTCAAGTTAACAGTACCGTCATACAGTAATAATTAACTTTCGTCAGTGAAGTTCGCTTATGTAGTAGAAAGAAACTGAAACTAGCATACATTAGGATGAACTTCCTGGGAAAGACGTTTACGTATGAGGGTCAAGTTAACAGTACCGTCATACAGTAATAATTAACTTTTCGTCAGTGAAGTTCGCTTATGTAGTAGAAAGAAACTGAAACTAGCATACATTAGGATGAACTTCCTGGCAAAGACGTTTACGTATGAGGGTCAAGTTAACAGTACCGTCATACAGTAATAATTAACTTTTCGTCAGTGAAGTTCGCTTATGTAGTAGAAAGAAACAGAAACTAGCATACATTAGGATGAACTTCCTGGCAAAGAAGTTTACGTATGAGGGTCAAGTTAACAATATCGTCATACAGTAATAATTAACTTTTCGTCAGTGAAGTTCGCTTATGTAGTAGAAAGAAACGGAAACTAGCATACATTAAGATGAACTTCCTGGCAAAGAAGTTTACGTATGAGGGTCAAGTTAACAGTACCGTCATACAGTAATAATTAACTTTTCGTCAGTGAAGTTCGCTTATGTAGTAGAAAGAAACGGAAACTAGCATACATTAGGATGAACTTCCTGGCAAAGAAGTTTACGTATGAGGGTCGAGTTAACAGTACCGTCATAAAGTAATAATTAACTTTTCGTCAGTGAAGTTCGCTTATGTAGTAGAAAGAAACGGAAACTAGCATACATTAGGATGAACTTCCTGGCAAAGAAGTTTACGTATGAGGGTCGAGTTAACAGTACCGTCATAAAGTAATAATTAACTTTTCGTCAGTGAAGTTCGCTTATGTAGTAAAAAGAAACTGAAACTAGCATACATTAGGATGAACTTCCTGACAATCAAGTTCGATTGTGATGTAGAATGAAATGGAAGCAATTATATTCGAATACTATAAAATAATAATACAATACTGTGTAATATTTTTTCAAGCCAATACGTCGATAGATATTCAGGGGGGAAATTCAAGATATAAAGGTAAGGTAAAAGAATGATAACCTTAGGTGTGTAGGAATACATGGTAACTACGTAACAGGAAAGGGGTAGCCAAAACTCTAAATATAGATGCATTATAGAATCATATAACATCATCAGTAAGGTCCTAAGTATGAACCATGAGAGCATGTTATACGTTCAGATATGATTTATGAATTGAAAAGATGATTTCTCTCTCTACAAATCTTTACTATTCGAAGATTTTATTTACTTTCGGTAAAAACCCACATCTATGTGTGATAAATGCATCGCAAGTAGGGATGGTCGATCCAGTGATTTTAAAGGATCGGTGATTTTAGTGACAGCGGGTTTGGATCAGTGACTTTTACCGGTGATTTTAGTACCTGTGACAAGGGATACTGAGACTGCTCTGTATGTGCCAATAACAAGCAGACACCTACAAATCGACCGCCCACACACGTCGTAAATCAGTAGAATTAGTAACAGCGAAAAATCAACCTAACACAGCCGTGATGAAATATCAGTTACTTTTCAGTGGCGTCGTTCTGCCCAATCATAACACAGACAACCCCTATAGCCTTCAGTCAACGACACTGCACGATAATCGGCCCCGTGAGCCGAGCGGTGCGAGCAAAACCAGTGACGGCGACAAATCAACCAATGACAGCCGTTTCATCCAATGACTGGCGACTTCTTGCCCTATCACAACAGAGGCAACTTTCGATCGATCCATTGTCACTGGAACTGGCATTTGCCATATTTTTAACTGGTACCACAAGCGACAAACGAATACCAGTGACAAGTCACAGTGACAGAAAATATCCACCATCCCTAATCGTAAGTGGTGCAATACTGTTAATCCTCAACCTTGTAAACGGAAACACGTGGCTGCCGGTAGGAACTAAATATAGATTTTCTGCTAAATGTTGGAATCAGAGTAATAGTGAAATACGAAAACCCTTAAATGTAAACTACATAACCAAAGTTATTAAAACCTTCGTTTTCAAATTATAAATGGAGCAATGGCGTAACAATAAAGGTTTTTACCAAAGGTTCAATAATAGAAAAAGTGTTTCCTACTAAGCCTACTAGTTATCATATTGAAGCTGCTTAGCGATTTGTCATTGAGAGCCGTTATTAACAGACACTCAGCATATTTACAAAACTCAAACATAGCACTACAACGCCATATGACACAATACCTTCCTATGTTAATGTATACCAGTACGAGTGTATGGCAGTGTTCCGAACATTCGGGGAAAATAATGACGCAGAACAAGAGAGATAAGAGTTGGGGAAGCTGCGTGGAAGGCTGCCAAATCGATTTATTGTGTTGATCGATGTTGCGGCGCCGAGTCGATATTACCTTGGGACTTCTTAACATCCGCGAAAAACTTCCATGCAGATCCCCGAGTGTTATTAACAGATAAACGGTCCCAGTCCCAATTGCCGAGTGTATTTATTACTGTTCTTAAAGAAACTTCTACCCTTCGAGGGGTAAGAAAACATTTTTCAGTAAAAAATACTTTAAGATAAAGTTTTCAAAGCAAAAAAAAAATAATAAAAAAAAATTAAATTATGTAAGTTTCAAAAGAAACTTTTGGAAGAAAAAACGACTACGTAGTTAATAGTTGTTTATTTATAATTTTGATACAAAAATCCATCTCTAATAAATAACAATAACCCTTGCTTAAAATATTTAAACAGCCTTGATGTACATTTACCTAACACGGTTAGCATCATCAGAACATGTACAGTATGTGTGCAATCTTCTGATGATGCTTACAGTGTTAGCGAAATGTACATCAATGTTGTTTAAATATTTGTAACAAAGGTTATTGTTGCTTAATAGTTATAAGGTTTATATTTAATTTTTGTGTGAGTGAATTTTTTTGCAACAAGAAATAAGATTTCAAAACCAATCAAATTAAAGTCATTGCTTACTATGAAATGATTCTATTTCCGTAAATATTGAGCGATGTAAATATTTTTATAAACTTGTTCCCGAGACAGTATTTTAATTTTACCAAAACAAATTGAATTTGAAATAATTAAAAAAAATAAAGAGTTAGAACAAAGTAAAAGACATACACAAAACTCACACATTAATCATTGACTCATACGCGTTTCAATGACAAAGTCATCATCATCAGTGAGTGTTACTACTACAAATGCTGATCAGTGCTACTACTTTAAGTAGCAACTCTTACTGATGATGATGACTTTGTCATTGAAACACGTATGAGTCAAAAAACTATTAATTTATGAGTTTTGTATATGTCTTTTATTTTGTTTTAACATAACCTCACAATTATATATAATTACTTATTTTGAAGACAAAATAAGAATTAAATTTATAAACTCAATTTTTTTTTGCTATATATATTATATATATATATATATATATATATATATATATATATATATATATATATATATACGTTTTAAATTAAATTAATTTTTTGTTCAGTACTTTTGAAGATGGTTACCTTATAACTGAAATGTACATCAGGTGGATAAATAAAGTTAATTTGTGGTTATTGGGTTTATTATTTAAAATATTATAACCTCACAAGCTAAGCTCAAAGAATAGTTGTATAGTAAAGAGTTGATTTTATTACGTTTGTTTGATTTGTTTATGTAGGGGAAGAGCTTAAATTGTAAGGCTTTCGTGAATTCATGAGAGCTATGGTCAGCTGACATTACAATTCTATGATGGCATTGTTGATGAGTTTTGTCTAATCGTCGCTGGCTACTGCATAACTAGACGCTTTGTTGTGAGATAAATGAATCTGCGATATTCGTACTTATAACAGCGGGGATCCGTCTTGAACAGGAAAGTAACTTGTATATAAGACTCTACGAATACTTTACAGTGTTATAGTCCTCCAAGGCAAATGATCATGTGCCCATCACGCTCGCGGGACTTGACATAACCTCCAAACTGTGGTAGCCTACGAACCCCTTGAATGCATCCACTTCCATAGCTACTGCCAACAACCTAGTATCTTCCTACATAAAATCATTATATTTTCTTCCTATAATTTAACCAATTCTACCCAATCGCCATAGCTGATTAGAGAGCGCATGCGTTTACTGTATTGTGTGACAGGGAGTAACGGCTTTGTCGCGTGCCCCTAGGCTTGCGTGACTAGGCTCGTATAACAGTACCTCATCCCATCAAAGCGTAACGTTCTTAAAGAACTGTCGAAACATACTAAAACATACAGAGAGGTTTTTTATTTAAATGAAAAAGATTGGCGTCTTTATAATTCTATTGAATTACCCCCGTAGAATATTTTAACGTCTAACGATTATTAGAAATTTCCGAACATCTCATAGACAAGCTTAATTAAACATTCATTTCCCAACGTTTCGACGCCTAAACAATGCCCTCTTTAGGGGAAATTATTTTACAAAAGTTACAATATTAAGAAGGGGCTATAAAAATAAAATATAGAGGCCTATTTACAATATTATAAGGAAATTTACTATAGAGATGATATCATAACTTTATTATTTGGCAAACCTCATTGCTCGTACAAGAACTTCCAGGTAAACTTCTGCTATTCTACTACGTAAATAAACATTACGTATATTTATACTATTCGCATTAATGTGTTTAAATGAAGACAGTGTTTAGAAGTCGAAACGTTGAGCACTGAATTTATAATGTTAAAACTTTTCTATGGTTTAATCAAAAACCTTTCTACCAATACAAAATTTGTTTGAATTGTATTCAAAGGAATAAACAATTCTTTTAAAACTTTCATAATCAATGATAACTTATTCATGGATGTAATTAAATTTTTGCGGTTTCATAACATATTATTTTAGTTGTTTTACTAAATGTAAGTCCACTAGGAGGCTGAATACAAACATTTTTCGTGTGTTTTGAAAATCGTTGATTTTTCTAATGATATATTAGTTTTTTTTAATAATATTCTAATAAAATTAAAATAGAATAAATAAAACCGACCTCTAAAGAATGTTATGATGAAAGATAGTAGATGTAGGATGTTCAAATAGTATTTAGTTGTTCCTAGTATTTTTTAGCCACAATATTGGAAATTAATTATGTCTTAGCCTTAATTGAAATAAAGAGAAACGGCTTCTTTTAGTATATTTTCTAGGGTAGTGAAATGGGAAACTAAAGAGTAAAATAAAAAAGAGAGGGATCACTTAGGGGCTGATTGTAGTCCAATAAAAGCAGAAAGTGCCAAAAGTTAAGAACAAGCCTTGAATACTGCAGGAAGATGAATAGATTACGTTAGGTTTGCTGATACTATGGCAATTAGTATAAAACGAGCGAATGAAAATAAAACTAAAGCTTGAGTAAGCGCTATGGTCAATAAACAGTAAAATCTTGGGTAAGCGCTATGGTCAATAAACAGTAAAATCTTGGGTAAGCGCTATGGTCAATAAACAGTAAAATCTTGGGTAAGCGCTATGGTCAATAAACAGTAAAATCTTGGGTAAGCGCTATGGTCAATAAACACTAAAATTAAGAAAGAAACAAAGGTAATGAAGCTTTTAAACAAGAAGATAGATTTGAATACCTGACATTTGATCCAAGTATCTGTAATCGAGATGCCAAAATTGAAATACCAACGGAAACATTGTCTTTAACAATGAAAAGAAGCGCTTACTTCTAATTTCGTATGTGTTTTGTATTTGAGACATTTACAAAACCATATAGGCCTAAGGCGGACAAGCTAGTGAGGGATTTATTCTGTTTAAGAAAAAGGAAGAATGGCTAAAATGCCTGTTGTTTGGTTCCTAATATTTTATCATAAACCATGTTTAAGATATGGGCCCGATGCATTTGTGTCTCGCTGTATTGAAATATTCGAACTCGTATAGGTTAAGTTAGGTTTGTGGGTTGGGTTAGGTTAGGTTGCAAAGTGTGTGGTAACAGCTTTATGACATGTTTGAATCTTCCAAATGCGTAGCAGAGACCGTTTAAAAAAGTGGACTTTCATGATGTCCCCACCCTAGTATTAAGGTTGCTAGTCTGCACACATTGCACGCCAACCCCACCCATAGCCTCTCTAACACGGTATTTTTTTTAAACTAATACCCATTCTCAACCCAAAGTATAAGTATATCCTAGCCTCCAGAGTTTCTGCAGGATTTATCAATGTGTTTGTCCTGACGTAGCTTATTTCTTGTAAACGTTTTTCGCTCCGCTCTTTGCGTGACAATTACAAAACGTTTTATTATCTCCTGATTTTCCATAGAAAGAGCTTATAACTTAAATACTTTAGTAACTATTTCGGATTCCTTCACTCTAGGGAGGTGTACTTACGCCATGCGCCATGTTAGTCGGAGAAAGAATATAGTTGTGACGAGACGGAGGCGGTTTACAGTAAAACTCAAGGCCAAACCAGGTGACCCAACTGCAATAAACCAAGGGACTCAAAGAGCCAAACCAGGGGATCAAACGAACCAAACTAGGGGATACAAATAGCCAAACCACGGGGCCCAAAGAGTCAAACTAAAGGTCCCAAAGAGCCAATACAGGGGACCCAAAGAGCTAATCCATGGCTCCACCTGTTATAAATCAGGTAGCCCAGAAGGCTAAACCAGAGTATTCAAAACGTCAAACAATGGCACCCAAAGAACCAAACCTGGGATCAAACTAGCCGAACGGGGGCGGTACCAAAGAATCAAACCAGGTAATCCAAGAGACCCAACTAGGAACCCAAAGAGCCAACCCAGGAACCCATAGAACCCAAAGGCACAATGGATCAAACTAGGAGACCCAAAGAGACAACCCAGAGACACAAATAGCCAAACTAGGAGACTCAAAGAGCTAAATCAGTGGACCAAACGAGCCGAACCAGGGTACCCAACGAGCAATACCTGGGGCCCAAATAGAAAAACCAGGATTCCCAAAGGGCCCAAACCAAGAACTTAACGGCCTCAAAAAATCCTGCAGGTACATCGTAGAAGATCTTTGCTTTGTAGATCACTTTATACTTCGAAATATGTCGATTAATTGAGTAACTATTGTTAAAGTGAGTGTAAATTCAGGAGTACAGAGTAAGAACCTAATAGTACGCAGTGTAAATAGTGAGGCGGATCTAAGTCTTGCATAAAAGGGTACTAACAAAGTGTTTTATGTGAGTAGGCTCATGCCATTTCTTCCCTAGCGATACAGGACAGAGCCTGGCAAATTAACCCTACATAGGAAGCTCCCAATACGCTTCATCAAAAAGTTCAGACAAGAAACCTTTTCATGATTTGTTTAAGGTACGTCGGATCTGTGCTTGAAAGGAAGACGAACGGAAGGCGGAAAATATATGAAATAGCAGATGGGAAAATAAATAGGCCGGTGGCATAAAGCGAAAAACCAGAATGAAGTAAAATTTAGAGACGTTACAATTATATAGGAGGATTGATTGGATTGGAAATTATGAATAAATTTACAAGAAGAGAAAGAGCAGAGCCGAATAACGCTATCAAGAATTTAGAATATGAAAAACTCTGTAATTTAAAGAAAATTTTTCATTTGATTAAAACAATTAGGTTATATTCTGTTCTGCGCTACAGTGAAATCACTAATAAAAAATTTCCTCATTTTATTACTGCCCTAGGTTCATCTTCACCGTGCAATTACTAGGAAGTCAAATTGCCTTTTACATTATTTGTGAAGTAAACAATGTATTTTCATCGCGGGCACAAAATTAATTCAAACGTTTTAAAAACCTATATTTACTTTTAAATAACTCCATTACTAATTATATGGCAGACTAATAATCGTGGCTTTGTTGGCTGAACTACTCATCTCCACCCATGGAGACTGATAAGAGTGCTGTGTGCTGGGGACAAACACTGAACTCAAGTATCGATCACTCGTGTTTGCCTTACGATAAGAATATAAGCCAGCTGTTCTTGCATCAGTGGGCGGTTTTAATGAAAAGAACAGTTTGTCAAGCGTCATACCAGGTGTGGCCTAGTTACTGATAAAATCGTTCGTCTTTCAATCCTGTTCGAGGAAATCACGTGACTATATAAACACCGTGGGATCTACTACATACTGAAATAGCGATACAGTACACAGAAATAAACGTCGGAGCAACAGATTAGTCAAATGAAGTAAAATATAGTACTGGTATTTGAAAAGATTTAAAAGAACTAACAAGGAAATAACAGAAATAAAAATGACACCTATAGAATTAAAACAATACAAATACAATCATAAATTTGTATCAGCTACAACGTAGTTATCCTAGGCAACAAAATCGCCTTTCTTTATAGACAAATAACGTTACAGAATTACTCCTGCATACAAAATTCAATATCAACATCAATAGAAAACCGCACACGGCAATTCTCAATGCCTTACCTGCAGTACAAAAACGATATTACCTTAATCAACTACAAACTCTTCATATAAATTCCAAAAATTTAGAGAAAGAATCAGAACCCTTCAAACACAATTCCATAATATTAAAAAGAATACAAACTAGTAAATTTACTAATAATAAAACCGAAATCAACGAAATTCCCAACCCTATACACTCTTCCTTCGACAGTGTATACTATAATATTAATCCATTTAAGACGTACAGTACACCCAAACTGGGTTGTGAAATATACGTGTAATCCAAAGTATAGCTACAGAAAACATTTCACTAAATATGCTACGACTATCTCTTTAGTGTTTACCGTTCTACTTGATTAGGAGAAACTGGTTCAGTCCCAGTGAAAGTCAATGAGTTTATTCTTTTTAAAAACTTAATTCCCTTTGAATGTAACCAGAGTTTGTTCTTAAAAATTTTATTTGGAGCTTTTAGGGGCAAAATCCACTATTCATGATGAAAACAAAATTAAATTTTTGTATGGTAATTTTATTTGTTAATAAAATTTAAATTTAATATAATTCAAGTTTTTCATAACGAAATTTCCTTATAAACTATACTTTTTGTAAATGCATCTTCAATTTGATTTTTTATGTTCATAATAAAACTACACAATAAAATAAATAATGTAAACACAAAAACTATAAAGACTTTTAGCAAAAATCTATATACATATCCTTTAATACTGTTAATATGTTTGTTTGTCTACAAATCTTACTCAGCTCTTTTTTATTGCAATGTATTTCTTATGGAGATTTTTGGTAACTCTAAGTTCCTCAAAACCCTATAAATATTGTAAACTGAGAAAACCCTATATTTTCCCCGCTCCTTCGTGTCAATACCTTTAATTTGAGCCAGTTCTGTACGACATTCCAAGCGTCCACAATCTTTCTCTCAAAAGTCGGCTTACGAAATTATATATTAAGATAAAGTACTTTGTAACATTCTGAAATTTGAATTAGCAGTTAGTTCTCAAGTAGAAATAGTTTACTATAATTTCTCGACTAGCTATAGCGAAGCGAAACTATATGCAAATACTTTCTATAGTCTAAGGATAGAATGTTCAATTAAAAACGACTTGAGAAAGCTCCTTTACGCGACACTTTGAGATAAAGAGATTCTGTGACAGCTCTAAAGTAGTTTCTAACAACTGCCATTATTTATAGGAAGTACAGAGCTAACGCTTGGAAATGTAAATTTTACAAAGAGACAACTGTATTTATTTTACGATTTTCGAAATATGTTCTAAAAGTAGGGCAATATTACAAAAATGTAGATAATAAAGAAAGGTTGCACAATTACTTTATATTATTCTGAATTAACCCCGTTTTGGGGAACATATAATTCGATTCAACATATTTTAAAAAATTTCAGTTTAATTTCGGGAAACATCACGTTTTTAAATACAGATTTTAACACAGTATGTTATAAGAGAATAAGGCTGTATTCATATATTTTCAGAACAAAGTACTCGTTATATTAGAACTATTAGTAAAGTTTTAGGCATTGGCCAGCTGCATTAGTTTATTTTCGAAGGAAAATAGTTTAGTTAAGGTATGAAGTTAGTGTAAGATAAATAAATTTATTACGTCAAGACGTTATGAGAGAAAGTTTTAATTAGGAGCTTATTATGCAGTACTGCTTCAGACAATAAGACATCTTAGGTTCGATAAGGTTAGCTTAGGATGTGCTACAGAGGAAATTTCCTATTTACATGCAAACGACTGCAAGTATGAACGAAATTTGCGTCTTTTGCATAGATTTAACTGTTACAGAGAAAATAACCACTTATTTACTCGAAACAAAATGCCAGCAAAGAAATATTGGAGAAAAACAAGTCGTTGTCGAAATGACGTAACATATTTATTTACAACCAAAAATAAACGTGGGTATAGTAGAAATCGTAATCTCGCTCAGTAAATGTGTAATTTTTTCCAAGAGAAAGTGCTAACAATTAGTAGTAGTAGGTAGTGGTAGTGGTAGTGTAATGGTCAAGATCAAGTCCATTCTTCCAGGTTCCTTCCAGCGCAGTAGTGTTTCTACTTTGTACTCCTAACATCCTTACATAATACTCCAATTGTACGTCATGATCACAAAATTTAATTCAAAAATCGCATAAACTTTAGCGAAAATGACAATTTATTTTCTGCACGTCTCAGTTAGTAAGACATTCATCACATTTTACAAAATATTCATTTAGTACAAAATATAACATATAACAAGTCTCGATATTTTATCTTTGACCCTGTTCAAATAAAAAAATAAATATAGAACGGCTAAATTAAAATATTTGTTACGTCACTAAACTTGGAGAGTTCAACGACCACGTAGAATGCACGGCACTGCGATCACTTATCGAGGCAGAGTAAATGCTCACAGAACCGTTATGCTGTCGCGAGGTTTAGTAACGGAGCAAATTTCGTCTCTGCTATTTGTGAAGAAAAGGCGATTGGAAGAATAATTCATTTGACAAAATGTTTAATTTTTCACAAAGTTTACGATTGAATATTCGTAGCCTACATAACTACAGCATACTCACTACATAATAATATTGTATTAAATAAGGAGATTTTTAGTACTTAGTATGGTATTATCCTTTTACTTATTTCCTAGTTATTATAAGTACAATCACAGTTTTTTCTTATATTTCAATTATTGTAATTTAATGTTCAAACGCAAATATGTTATCGCATTTATAAGTCTGCACAGTAAAAAACTTAGAGTAACCAGCATTTCATTTGCGTTGGTGTATTCGGTAAGCTAGTAAAAAACTTAGAGTAACCAGCATTTCATTTGCGTTGGTGTATTCGGTAAGCTAGTAAAAAACTTAGAGTAACCAGCATTTCATTTGCGTTGGTGTATTCGGTAAGCTAGTAAAAAACTTAGAGTAACCAGCATTTCATTTGCGTTGGTGTATTCGGTAAGCTAGTAAAAAACTTAGAGTAACCAGCATTTCATTTGCGTTGGTGTATTCGGTAAGCTTACATGTTCAACACACACGCAACAATATCAAAACTAGGTAGACAATATATGAGAATGATAAACGAAACCGAAACATGCATGTTGCCATCATATAAGTAGGTTTGCTACAACTATTGCATATCCTCGCATATGTACCAGGGAACTTTGTGCATTACCCTAAAATTCTTCCTGTATTTATCATCATCTCCTTATCTTCCTCAAGGTTGAAATTAGAGTCAGGTCGCAGTAAAATGTCATTTGGTGTATGAAACTACGTTAGTGATCCTTTCTTCAATAGAGACAATCCTTACAGTCCAATTATATATATATATTAAATATGGTGATATGTTTTCTTGTATATATAGTTAATAAATTTAAAATATTTCAAAAACAAGAATACTTTTAATGAATATATTTATTCAAAGCTTTTCGCCGATAAAATAGTATCAGCATCTTCAGGAAAATAATTATCTAATAAAAAAAAATTTTATTATTAGATAATTTTTTCCTGAAGATGCTGATACTATTTTATCGGCGAAAAGCTTTGAATAAATATATTCATTAAAAGTATTCTTGTTTTTGAAATATTTTAAATTTATTAAATATATATATTCCTCTTCTATTCCAGATGAGATTCTAGCTAAACGTCGGAACTGCGGTTTTATGCACTGCAGAATGAACGGATGTACTCCAGACAATAACTATTCATCATCATCATCGTAATATATATATATATATATATATATATATATATATATATATATATATATATATATATATCCTCATTCTAGTAATTATATTTATGGTAAAATTAATGCCAATTATTTAAAAATTATAAAGTTCAACATTTTGAATGATCAAACTGAAAAAAATTTAAATACAAGCCGTAAACAGAAGCGCCTACTTGAGTGAACTTTCCAAAATTATATCACCCCTATAGATAACTTTGGCAAATCGTCACTAAATAAAAACAGAAGTTACTTAATAGTCGTTAAAAAAAAAATTATAAAACAAAAACCCTTTGCAATAAGAGCAATTTGTATGAAGTTCACAAAGTCTCTTCGAAAACTCTGAAACTAAATTATATGCGTTTACATTCATTTTTCAAAAGAGATATGGCAACCGACTATATAAACAGATCCGTAGAGTTCAAGAATGAGTGTTATGAATATATCGATGTGTGACAGTTCAGAACAGACGGAGAAAGCCAATAGTAATGGCGATTGATTGTTACAATAAGTTTGCGCTAAACAAATGTCAGCTGAGAAACATCTGACAGATAAAACTCGCAAATCCTCCTCACTCAGTCACTGTCACGCCGACGTACAGCCGAACGTAAACACGGATTAACTGCTAATTCGACTCACCTATTTTATTAATATTTCTCAACAGGGACTTGTTTATTGCACTTCAATTTAATATAAATTAACGTCGCTATAAATCTAAACACAAAAGTGGACGTTTATCCCACAGGTCACTTAAATAGACGGATGAGATATGGGTAAAGCGTATGTTTGTACAGAACGAGGTAAATTAATTTAACAATATTTTAGGAGATGACTTACAATAACATTGTACAGATAGCATTTTATGGAGACATTTACATAGAAAATGTCGCTTTCGTCTGATCTTAGAAAGTATCACAGGTATTGCAAACATAGTTTATAGGGTACATTTAGGACTGTAACGGTCTAGGTCACCATCTTTCAGTGTTCTGTGGCAAAATTAATAATTTAAGTTTTGCTAGTTTAATTTAACAGTAATTATGTTTTACTGTATCAAAGTATCCATCAAATCATCTACAAACCCTGAAGATAATATGTTAAATTATTCTATTTTTGCTCTTCACAAATTAATATCTATTAACCTATTATAGCTACTTGCTAGACAATATTGTATTATAAAATATAATGCATGCTATATATTAAAGGTGTCGCCAAAAAAGCGACCAGTGAAATAAGCGACCATTACAGATGTCTACCTGCGCCTAGAGTGTTGATCTTTAGTGAAAAGCGACAAGTGAAATAAGCGACCATTACGGGTTTTCTACCTGCGCCTAGAGTGTTGATCTTTAGTGAAATGAGCGACAAGTGAAATAAGCGACCATTACGGGTTTTCTACCTGCGCCTAGAGTGTTGATCTTTAGTGAAATGAGCGACAAGTGAAATAAGCGACCATTACGGGTTTTCTACCTGCGCCTAGAGTGTTAATCTTTAGTGAAATGAGCGACAAGTGAAATAAGCGACCATTACGGGTTTTCTACCTGCGCCTAGAGTGTTGATCTTTAGTGAAATGAGCGACAAGTGAAATAAGCGACCATTACGGGTTTTCTACCTGCGCCTAGAGTGTTGATCTTTAGTGAAATGAGCGACAAGTGAAATAAGCGACCATTACGGGTTTTCTACCTGCGCCTAGAGTGTTAATCTTTAGTGAAATGAGCGACAAGTGAAATAAGCGACCATTACGGGTTTTCTACCTGCGCCTAGAGTGTTGATCTTTAGTGAAATGAGCGACAAGTGAAATAAGCGACCATTACAGTTGTCTACCTGCGCCTAGAGTGTTGATCTTTAGTGAAAAGCGACAAGTGAAATAAGTGACCATTACGGGTTTTCTACCTGCGCCTAGAGTGTTGAACTTTAGTTAAATGAGCGACAAGTGAAATAAGCGACCATTACGAGTTTTCTACCTGCGCCTAGAGTGTTGATCTTTATTGAAATGAGCGACAAGTGAAATAAGCGACCATTAAACCTGCGCCTAGAGTCTCAATCTTCAGTGAAATGAGCGACAAGTGAAATAAGCGATCATTACAGAATTATGCCTGCTCTGGATATTCCACACTCTTCTTAAGAGAGTTTAAACTGTTAGATTTCTTTATATTGTCCTCTAATTTCCATCACACTTCAACCAGTTTCGGATTGGATAGATGATATTAAACCAATCCTATTATTTAGGCGTGTGTAAAATCAGACTTAAGAAAGTTCCGTCACTGATTGTTTTATATTTATGTTTCATAATTGTTTGTAACGTTTTTAGTGTTTTATAATATTTTTTTAATATTTACATAAGTTTATTATTATTTCTATATTTTTAAATGTTTCTTCTTTGAAGGTAGGAGAGAGTGCAGGGCAAGCCTTTATGTCACTATTTTCTCCTAATATCTTCATTGTTTTTTTCAATACTTGTATCTACATTCTTATACTTCAGCATTCTTCGTTTTCCTTCCAGGTTTAACTGTAATGTGTAGTGGAAGTGTAGCTTGGCGCTTACTTCACGCATCCCGGATTTGGTTGAGTAACCTTGGCGGCAGTAGGGGTAGTTTGGTAGCTTATTTTGCACACTCTGGTCGCTTATTTCACTTGTCGTTTGTTTCATACATTCATATTGAAAACCATGCATAACAATAATTCATTTTTGAAGTTTCTAAAACTAATTTAAACCATAAACATTTTTCGGGGATAAATAGAGATTAACATATTCTACAGGTTTTATAAAGTGACATAAAAAACAAATAGTATTTTTTTAGGGATGATAATAGAAATTTGTTTTTCACCATTGCAAAATTATGTTTAAAATTCTAGTAAAAAATCAATATTTTTAGAAGAACTAATAACTTTACTTTTAGGAACACTCTTGTAGTACCTAAACATATTCCTTCACCTCCTCTAGTAACTAAGTGTCACAGAAGAAACCCTGCTGTATTTAAAATATAACTTAGCTAACGGGCAACATTTCATTATAGGAAAAATATCTGAAGTTTACTTAAAGCCATTTCGGGGGGGGGGATTATTCCATTTAAGAAGCAGCAGTAATAGTTCAAAGATTCACACAAAGTTTTTGTAAAAAGTGATGTTTTCAAGTTACACAAACCTCGTCTCAAGGTATATAACTCCATCCTAATCGAGAAAGTGAGCATTATTTACACAAAATTGTTAATGAATTGCCTAATAACGCCTGGTTTAGGAAAAGTTACACAAGTGTAGTGATTGTGTGGTCGGAGCAGGTCTATAGCGTGTAGTTTGACTATCACACGCTAAAGGATCCCAAACATTGTTGAAATAAATCCTAAAAACATGCAATATAAAAAAAATTAAAGTAAATTCCTACTGAGGAAAATTCTTAACAAAGAAAAATTTTATTTTAGAAGCGATATTAATAGTATTGTGGGGTAACCATGGCAACAGTTAAAAATTGTACAATGAAGTTTCGACGACAACCAGATGAGGAAAAAAAATGCATATACGTCTTTAAGAAATATATATATATAGGTATTGGGAAGTTGGCGCAGTGCCACGGCGCGCAAGACGTCGGACATAAAGATTCTCAGTTCGAATCCGGCTGGTCCCCACAAATTTTATAATTTAATTATTGAATAAATCTATGAAAACACTGTATTGACATCAATTGTCATCCACTATAGGTTTTAAAAAAATATATTTTAATTTGAGTGGTTGAATGAAAACGTATTTTAGGCCTATTAACGTTTGAAAATTTGTACAAGATATATATCAGAAGAGTGCGAGCTGATAGAAGGAATTTAATAATAAAGCTTTTAACTTTTCGAATTAGTAAGAACAATCACTCTCCGGTCTCACCAATTACCGTAGAGTAACGTTATAAATTATATTCATCATTTTAACACTAAAAATTTAACAAACTTCTTTGGCCAAAACGCTTTGGATAAAAACATTGATTGAACAATTAACATACATAAACTGCGGATAAATTTGTTAATCAGGAAGGCCGTGTCGTTATTATTCACAATACGTGCTATTAGCACCCTTTAAAGGACATAATTTTACTCAATGGGGGTGTTCTTGTGTAACGGCGCAAGAGCTAAGCATCCCTTACAGGTAAATTACTTTATTATAGCCGAGCTATACGCAGGGACCATAAAACGCGATTTTATCTGACGCCGTTATACATTTGTGTGTTAATGGATTAAGGCGGTTATTTAATACTACACCAAATACAATTTATTAACGACAAAATGTTTTTGATCGTGTTTTGAAATACAAAATTGTTTTTCTAGTAATTGCGTCATTTATTATTATTATTATTATTGTGTGCAAAATCTATAGAGAACACAGTAGCGTAGTTATAGCAATTAAATAAAAATACACCTTGTTACAAGGATAATTGTTGTTTAATTATTCTGTGCATGGGCGGGTGTGTTTTCAAAATTAGCATTTTTGTCATTTATGATCGATCTTTTCAAATAGTTTACGTTGAAAAATTAATTAGATTTATAATAATACTTTTTTTGTAGAAAACGCCTTATTTATTAACAAATTTAACCTGCTAATTTAAAAATTGTTCTATAAGTTGATGAATTTAAATTGAAGATATATAAATTTATTAAATTCCTTCTATTAGGTCACATTCTCCTGTTATATATCTTGTATACATTTTCAATTGTTAATAAAATACATTTTTATTTATCTAATCTAGTTCAAATATATTTTTTTTAAACCTATAGTGGATGACAATTGATGCTAGTAAAGTTGTTTCAAAATTCAATAAGTTGTATTATATAAAAATAATCCCCCATTTGTTGAATTATAAAAATGTGGGAGGTCTAGGTTGGATTCGAACTGAGTATCTTCATGTTCGAAGCCTAGCGCTTTTTGGCTATAAACTTACCATAGCTAGAAATGAATCTCTAAAAATCTATATGAAAAACCTCCATTGTACAATCTCAAATTGTTACCATGATTACCACACAATATCATAAATATTGATATAGGATTAAAAATGGATGAAAAGAATAAAATAAACAAACTGGATTAACTTTATCGAACCTAGCTTCACAAACGGGCAATGGGAAAGGAAAGAGAAAAGAAACTACAACATATTGCAAGCGACGAAAAAATTGAAAGTGAATAAATAGTAACAAATTAATAGTAACAAGTAAAAATAATAGTCCAACACCATGCATAGAACGGAAAATGGAAAATTGCAAGAAAATTCATTTACTACTTTACCACTTAATATTGTTATTCTGACATATGCGTATACATATTTATATTAATTGTAATTATAAAATGAAAAAAGATAAAATAAGTTTTTTTATTTATTGATTTAAGTAGTAATTTACTTTAAAAAATGTGTTTCGGTATTACTTGTTTGAACATTAATGTGCCATAACTTATAACTAGTAAACACGAGGCGTGATAAATGGCAGTTGTAATAAGTTTGCAGAAACATACGGCGCAACGATAAAACTGGCAAATCCCATCCACTCAGTCAACGTCCCGGCGACAGAGCTTTCTTATTTATATCCAACAAAACGTATATGTGCTATTGGAAAATAATACATTAAAATGGTTCCAATTAAACTAAATGTATTTTCACAAAAACCCGCAGCGTAGCTTACAACAGCAGCGCCCACACGCACAATGTGCAGTCAAGTTGGGCCGTAAACATGGCTACACCAGCGTTAGATAAGCTCTGGTTTTATGTGTTTCAGCTAATGTCTGATTGCGATAATAAGGCTAAATATGCATTCAGCAATCTCTAACATTTTGCGCTGCTGATTGCGTCAGCGTTAGCGTAAAACTTTGCTGCTGCAGAAGTATGAAGTGTACATTGTACTGTAGGAAAGAGTGCGCGCTGAATGCTCTACTTGAAGTTTAAACATCGTCTAGCAAATTATACAGCAGTTGCAAACAAAGGTTTTACAGTTTTTAATTCGAGACTTGTTTGACAAGTTGGTAACTATTCTGACAGTTGTAGTTTTATAGAATAGTTTTCTTTATGCTTTATAATTCTTCGGCTTTTCTTTATAACAAACAAACTTCGGAATATTGATATTAAACTTTGAATTTGATAATGAGTCTTTTATTATTTTATAATTGTCTGGCCTTTCTATGAATCAAATTATTCTTATCTTTGGAGAAAATTATTTGCACAATATTGAGAGTTTCTATTTTGCCAATTAATTTGGTGATTCTGTCATATGTATGTACATATTTATATTAATTGGGCACTTATTTATATCAGTATTTAGGTTAAGACAAAGCGAGAAAAGTTAATGGTTGGTTTAATAAGACCAGTTATAATTACAATTATAAAAATAATTTAAAATATAATTATTGTAAATTATAAAATAGAAAGTAACTAGAATAAAATGTTTCTTAGTTGACCTGAATTTATATTCGACCTCTTGGCTTATATTCAATTAAATCATTGTAGAATGTTTATTAAAGTATAAATTAACATATTTATCAGTCGATGAAAAATATTTATTAATAACACATTAACCAAACGATATACAATTATTAAAGTAATATAACTTACGTATTAAAACAGCTGTTCTACGATAAAAACTATAACATAAAATCAGCTGTTGCATGGTATTATGTTACAAAATAGATTAAAAAACTTCATCCGGACGTAAGACTAAAAAACAGAAAATAATAAAATTGAATAATATTTTTTTAACATACCCTGTTTTAAAAAGGTATAAAATAATTTTTCATGGCCATTCTACAATTTTGAGGGAGAATTATTATTGGCTATGGATATATTTGTAATATTTGGAGAAAAAACGTGGAGTGCAGGCGATTCATGATAGTTGGAGGCGTTAATTAATTCAATTACAGTGAATTTCATTTTCAATTCACTGTAATTATTCATATTAATTGCATTTGTGTGATAAAAAGTAGCTAAAATAAATGTTTTTTTGTCGGTTTCAGTAGGAATTGATTTAAAAAATTGTTTCTATATTACAGTACTTGTTAAACTGTTAAACTATACATTCGGCACGACTACACAACTGTCAAAGAAGTAACAACCACAAATAACATATTCTATTAGTCCTGTGTTACTTCACGTAATGATTAAATACTCTCTCTCTCTTTCTCTCTCACTCTCTCAATATCTCTCTCTCTCTCTTTCAATATCTCTCTCTCTCACTCTTTCAATATATCTCTCACTCTCTCTCAATATCTCTCTTTCTTTCTCTCTCTCTCAATATCTCTCTTTCTCAATATCTCTCTCCCTCTCTCTCTCTTTCTCTCTCTCTCTCTCTCTCTCTCTCTCTCTCTCTCTTGAATAAATGAACTACTTAAATATAGGTTTGAAATAATGCAATAAATATTGTGTGGAGGGAGAAATTACGTAAGTGAAACTATTTTGCCAAGGAAATATAATGTAATTACATATTTAGCTAAAATTACGTAGCTAAAATTTTTATTTAATATCTGTTAATAACTATTTATTTTTTTGTATATAGGCTAAAGACAGATCACAGACAATTTTGCTTTTTTGAAAACACTCAACGTTTCAAATTTCTTTCCGAAATTCCTTTTCATGAGCTAAATTTTAATTAAACAATTATACAATAAAAATATTGAAAAGAACCCCAATACCACAAAAATAATCAAAAATAACAAATAAGACAAGTTACTTAAGATAAAACCCTTATGTACATTTCGATGACCATGTCATCATCATCAGAGGGTCTTGCTACAAAACACAATCTAGCACACAAGAAGTTACAAACTAGAATGATACCAATCGTTCTCCG
Source organism: Prosapia bicincta (assembly GCA_036971475.1). Classification (NCBI taxonomy): domain Eukaryota; kingdom Metazoa; phylum Arthropoda; class Insecta; order Hemiptera; family Cercopidae; genus Prosapia; species Prosapia bicincta. The sequence goes on from JBAIZL010000008.1 coordinate 44,167,863, forward strand.
TGGTCGCTATATATAGGCGTGATGTAAGCTCCGCCCCCTCTCCGCCCTCGACCGACAAATAACGATCGGCCATCAGGAACCAAATAGGTTATGTCAAAAATTACATTATAATAATACATATGTAATAAAAACTACAGCAATAACAATTAATAAACTAAAAGTAATTAGATTAAAACATCGTAATTTGAAGAAAGCTATTTAAGTAAAGTATATAATGGTGAGTAAGGAATAGGTCCTTTATCTGCATTCATTAATTTACAATTTGATTTGACTATAAAAACACTTTCATAACTATTAAGTAACTTTTTTGAGTTTATACATTTAGCTAAAATAACATTTTTATCTAAATCATGCTGATTATTAAGGACATGTTCTGCTACACTTGATTTTTCAGGTCTTTCATATTTAATATGGGCAAGATGTTCTTTAAATCTGGTTACAATTTTTCTTTTAGTTTGACCTATATACATCTCGTTACAAGTACTACAAATTATCTTATAAATACCTGATTTTTCCAACATTGGAATTTTATCTTTCGGGTTACACAATAAATGCTTGAGTTTATTTTGAGTTTTATAGGCTATCTTAACATTTACCTTTTTAAAAATAGAGTCTAACCCTTTTGTTAAAATATTATCGAAAGGTAAACTAATAAAAGTACATTTTTTAACTTCTTTTTGAAGAGTGGTATAAACTCAAAAAAGTTACTTAATAGTTATGAAAGTGTTTTTATAGTCAAATCAAATTGTAAATTAATGAATGCAGATAAAGGACCTATTCCTTACTCACCATTATATACTTTACTTAAATAGCTTTCTTCAAATTACGATGTTTTAATCTAATTACTTTTAGTTTATTAATTGTTATTGCTGTAGTTTTTATTACATATGTATTATTATAATGTAATTTTTGACATAACCTATTTGGTTCCTGATGGCCGATCGTTATTTGTCGGTCGAGGGCGGAGAGGGGGCGGAGCTTACATCACGCCTATATATAGCGACCACGGAGAACGATTGGTATCATTCTAGTTTGTAACTTCTTGTGTGCTAGATTGTGTTTTGTAGCAAGACCCTCTGATGATGATGACATGGTCATCGAAATGTACATAAGGGTTTTATCTTAAGTAACTTGTCTTATTTGTTATTTTTGATTATTTTTGTGGTATTGGGGTTCTTTTCAATATTTTTATTGTAATATATTGTACCACTGTGCTCTTGATATTGTGAATTATACAACATGACTTACTATTTATAAAATACATACCATATATTTTATAAATAGTAAGTTATATTGTGTAATTGTTTGATTAAAATTGAGCTTGAAAAGGAATTACGGAAAGAAATTCGAATTGTTGAGTGTTTTTAAAAAGCAAAATTGTCTGTGATCTGTCTTTAGCCTATATGAAAAAAATTAATTACTTGGTGCTATGCGCTTCCAAGCTAAAGTACCTTGTGCGTTTTTATGGAACTTCCTACTTCTTTAATAACTGGACTAGAAATATCTAAGATTATTTTAACTATAACGTGAATTCGTCAAACTTAATAACATAGTACATACGGCTTTGTTTCCTACACTTTCTGGAGGATTTCATGTGAAGATACGTTGAGCACTTCAAAATTTGACCAAGGTTAATACTTAGTATTATTTAATTTTGTCTACCTAATTTATTCAATTTTGTTGCCAATTTCATTTGCTCTTAAGATTACTATGCTTGTGGAAATCAAGGTTAAACCGATCGATTCAAAATTTTCACATGATCGAAAATTCTGAAATTAACCCGCTCGGTATTCCGTGATTTTTTTAACGCCAAGATATAGCAAAAATAATTTTTAGTCTCTTTTTAATTCAAGTGTAAATATATCGCCTCATAATATCGATATATCGGATTTGACAATTTCAGTGAAAAATATCGCCAATACATATCCGACATATGAATATTTCGATACATCGCTTTTTTATATCCCAATCTTGGTCTCGACTCATGACTGATAGTTAAACCCAAAATCCATTTATTTAAATCCATTCATCAGTTTTTAGGAGTGAGATAATACTATTCTGAATATTCAGAATGAATCTAAAATTGCCTTCCATAGATGGAAGGCATGTAAGGATGAGAAATATCTCCTTAATTTAATCCTGCTTTAAATACACCGAATTCCTGTCATATAGATTCCAACACATGTATCACATAAGTGAACCGTTTTGCTAAAAGACCTGTTTAATGTAAATGAAATAAAATTAAATCAATTTGTATTAAATCAATAATGGTTGAAATTACAATAAAAATAAAGCAAATATATGAAACTTTTCGACCGTTTTATTTATTACCAGGTCCAATTTTCAGACCACAAGATTTTCATTTCTATTCCGATTATTTTACATCAATGAAAGTTCCTGCTTTTTTCTTTATCACGAAACGTTTCTAAAATTTTACATAAAATTACCTGTGAAAGAAATATTGAAAGGAATATCAGTAATACTGTTCAAACATTTAAATATAATACAATAATAATTTTGATTGTATTGAAAATTACTTTTGGGCATAAAAATATTATTGCTTTCTATAAATAGCTTGTATAGGTGTTTAGACATGTTAATTCTATAGGAAAAAAATACTTTAAATACGGTACATACAGGAATGATATGGAATTAAGAAAGGAGAAGAAAGGGTTCCAAGAATAATAATTTCCGTTTTGTCAGCAAAAAACGAAAATTAGTTTCTGAAATAACATCCTGAGAGGACTGTACATTTTAGAAACAACGTCCGGATTGTGTGCACATACAGCTCATCATCATTTTCTAAAAATAAATACTTTTATTTTTAACATTCTTTAATATACGTGTTTTTTTTAAATATAATTATTGGAAAAACAAACTACAGTTTTTATACCTATAATATTATAATGTAGGTCTACATGTACTAATCTATTACCCAAAAAGATAGATAAAAGATTTTGTAAATTAGTACTAGCAACAATTGAATAATTATTATTTTTTAAATTAAAATTACATAAATAATTTTAAATGCGAATGGGTATTTCCGACGTTTTTACAGAAAGTTATCCAATCAGGAAATCAATATTTATACAATAAACCCGTGGTAACCATGCCCCAACAGGGATACATTCAATACAGACTCAAAGACACCACATGGCGCTGTTTAGGTAATTTAACGTCAGCGGCAATCGTAGAGCCGTGAAGAGGTAACGCGTAATGAAAGTTTAGTAAGTAAAAATTAAAATTAGATATTTGCCTGTTTTCCTCGCAGCCCTAGCCATCAATATTCAGGCTTTGCCTCTTTAAATAGCCGAAATGATAAAATCAAAAGTGGTACCAAGCAGAAAATATATGAGGATATAGAAGAAATGCTACGGATACAAAAGCATGCGTGCGCAGTATTTCTTAATACAAGAGTAAAATATATTAAAATTTTGTTTGAAGGAAGTACTAGGGTATTTTCATATTTACTCGTCCATGTTGTAATAAATGAATATTTAAATCTAATTAAAATAAATTTACTTTATGATTTCGAAAGAGCATATTGTAATTAAAAAATTACTTCAAAGTTTATTAGATAACCATTTTCTATTGTAACTGGAAGCAAATATGATTAAACCAATGAAGAGGAAAATAAACGTTATTTAACGAGGAGAAAAGTGGACAAGTGATGCAATTAGCGCGCAGAGGGCGTTGCGAACCGTTGTTGCAGCTGACGTTGTGTCTTTAAAATGCAATTATGAGCAGCTGATTATATTTGTATCACCGCGTTACGAAGTGTGTTTGATGTAATGTAGCTTTAATATGGCAGGAGCTCTTTACGAGTTAATGTGCCCAGTCGTGTGAAGAGAGCATGATTACATGAAATGTTAATTGTTAACGTTTATGATACAGTCATGAGGCTTATTGGGGGAAATGCAGATCATGTTCAGTAATCGTTAATGAAAGCCCCGGTTACTGAATCTGTTTTTTTCCAGTAACGACAATTAAAAGTACATTATTTAATATATCTGAAGTATGCTTATTCTTTAAAGCATGAGCTCCCAAATTGGGGGGGGCACGCCCCCTTGGGGGCGTAAAGACAAGTAAAACAGGGCGTGAGACCAGTGGGAAAAAATTATGAACATATGTTAAATATATATTATGTTAAAGGAACAAACTTGATGTTGCTCATGACTTGGGTTGTGCCCTTACTAAAATACAACCTCAAGTAGGGATACTAGTGTAAGAAAGTAAGCTGAAGCTTCTCACTAACAGATTTTTCTCTTATCAGTTAAACTTTACCTTGCAAAAACTTGAAATGTTATATCATGTTCCTTGTGAAAGTATTTATAAATAAATAAATTGTTTTCAAAATACACACACACACACAAACACACACACACACACACACACACACACACACACACACACACACACACACATACATACATATATATATATATATATATATATATATATATATATATATATATAATGGTTGATACTTTTTCACACTTTTATACCAGTTATTAATAGTGTAGAGGGGGCGTGGGAGGCTTTCATGTCAATATGAGGTGGAGGGGGCCTGGTACCAAAACCTTTGATAACCATTGCTATAGAGTAACATTTCCGTTTCGAAATGTTACGCCGCCCATGAAATGCACGAAAACGATTCCACAAAACCGCTCGGATTGACTTGTCAAGAACGACAGAGCTGCTCCGGTATAGCTCTATTTTATCGGATACGGCTAAACGGGTTACAACAAAATTAAATATGCATTCGATCGTCTCTCGATCCGTTTCTACTGTATCAATAGTGGAATAGTTTCCACTGCTGGTTCGCGCATATTCAGCATTAAAACTGTGAACATTTGCAGTTTCTCTTTATTTGCTATTGCTGATTCCATTGATACAAATCGACAACTAATATTTTATTCCATTTCCTAATAAAAACACCTCTGATGTCGGTTTATATCCTAAGCTAATCCGATCCAACACCGCTTTACAAAATGTCAATAAAATAGACGTTATGTCACTTAATAATTTATGTAATGTAAACCATAATATGTATAAGCTATTAAATATTAAGCATTCTTATGTCTTGGTATGTTCTTATTTTGAAGGCTTGGCCTTCACAATCTACTGATTGCAGTACTTTGGCTTATTTGTATCAGTTTTGTTATATATATATATATATATATATATATATATATATATATATATATATATATAGGCCTATATATATATATATATATATATATATATATATATATGCCTATATATATATATATATATATATATATATATATATATTTTAAAACAACACAGGTTATTCAAATACAAGAATATTTATTATTTTATATCCAAAGCTTTTCGTTGGCAAACAGTACCAACATCATCAGGAATGAAAATTACAATAATGTAAGCTATAGGCCTAAAACATATGTTTATTTAGAAATAGAATTGTTGTTTTATTTATACAAATTGCTAAATTTATTTTGTTGCTGTAACATTATAGACATTGAATATAGTATCAAATTTAGAATGTATTTGTATTTGTTCTTTTATTAATTTGTTATTATTATTGTGTTTATATATTTCGAATGCTTCATATATATTCATTCTTAATCCCTTATTAATTTCTTTTATAAGTCTCATATTTTCTATATTTGGAAATTGGTGCTTATTATTAATACAATGATTTGCGAAATTTGATTTATATATTTCTGGATTAATGTAGGCATTTAAATGTTCTTTATATCTTTCTTTTAATTTTTTCTTTGTTTGACCTATATAAGCTTTATTACAATCTTTGCATTCTAATTTATAAACACCTCCTTTTTCATGCATATTAATTGTTTTATTATTGTTATTTATTATGTTTATTATTTTGTTATTAGTTTTGTATGCAATTTTGATATTTGTATTTTTAAATAATTTGGTGATATTTTTTATTTCATGGCCTATAAATAAAAATGAAGTCCATATTGTATTATTATTATTATTATTGCAAATTAAATTATTATTTTGTTTATTAAAAATATTATAATTAAGTTTGTCAACAGTTTTCTTTTTATAACCGTTTTCTAATGCAATTTGATAAATTATGTTTTTTTCTTTTATTTTATTTTCTTCATTCATGGGTATTTTATGCATTCTATATAATAAGTTATATAAAGCAGCCATTTTTTGATTATATGGATGATTAGATTTATTTGGTATAATTTGGTTTGTCAAAGTTGGTTTACGGTATATCATATATTCAAATTTTTCATTTTTTCTTATTATTGTTAAATCTAGAAAATTTATTTTGTTATTTGTTTCAATTTCATAAGTAAATTTGATTTTATTATTAATTTTATTTATTTTATCCAAAATATTTGTTAAATTTATATTATTATTGTTTGATATATACATTCCATCATCTACATAGCGAAGCCAATAACCAGTTTTATCATATATTTTTATAATTTCATTTATTTTATTATCTAATTGTTGTAAAAATATTTCAGATAATATATTTGATAATGGCGAGCCCATAGCAAGACCATCCTCTTGTTTATAAATTTTGTCATTATATGAAAAATAATTTTGATTTAATATTATTTTGAGTGTATTTAAAATTTCTAATGTTAATTTTTTATCTTTCTCATGTTCCAACTTTGACAAACCAAATTATACCAAATAAATCTAATCATCCATATAATCAAAAAATGGCTGCTTTATATAACTTATTATATAGAATGCATAAAATACCCATGAATGAAGAAAATAAAATAAAAGAAAAAAACATAATTTATCAAATTGCATTAGAAAACGGTTATAAAAAGAAAACTGTTGACAAACTTAATTATAATATTTTTAATAAACAAAATAATAATTTAATTTGCAATAATAATAATAATAATACAATATGGACTTCATTTTTATTTATAGGCCATGAAATAAAAAATATCACCAAATTATTTAAAAATACAAATATCAAAATTGCATACAAAACTAATAACAAAATAATAAACATAATAAATAACAATAATAAAACAATTAATATGCATGAAAAAGGAGGTGTTTATAAATTAGAATGCAAAGATTGTAATAAAGCTTATATAGGTCAAACAAAGAAAAAATTAAAAGAAAGATATAAAGAACATTTAAATGCCTACATTAATCCAGAAATATATAAATCAAATTTCGCAAATCATTGTATTAATAATAAGCACCAATTTCCAAATATAGAAAATATGAGACTTATAAAAGAAATTAATAAGGGATTAAGAATGAATATATATGAAGCATTCGAAATATATAAACACAATAATAATAACAAATTAATAAAAGAACAAATACAAATACATTCTAAATTTGATACTATATTCAATGTCTATAATGTTACAGCAACAAAATAAATTTAGCAATTTGTATAAATTTAACAACAATTCTATTTCTAAATAAACATATGTTTTAGGCCTATAGCTTACATTATTGTAATTTTCATTCCTGATGATGTTGGTACTGTTTGCCAACGAAAAGCTTTGGATATAAAATAATAAATATTCTTGTATTTGAATAACCTGTGTTGTTTTAAATTATTAAACAAGAAAACGTATTTTATATTTATATATATATATATATATATATATGTATTCTATTATATAAAAATCTAATGGTGTGAATGTGTGTGTGTGTGTGTGTGTGTGTGTGTGTGTGTGTGTGTGTGTGTGTGTGTGTGTGTGTGTGTGTGTGTGTGTGTGTGTGTGTGTGTGTGTGTGTGTGTGTGTGTGTGTGTGTGTGTGTGTGTGTGTGTGGTGTATGTGTGTTTGTGGTGTGTGTGTGTGTGTGTGTGTGTGTGTGTGTGTGTGTGTATGTGTGTTTGTGGTGTGTGTGTGTGTGTGTGCGTGTGTGTGTGTGCGTGCGTGTTACTCAATCACGTATAACTACTGGACCCATTAAACTGAAATTTTACATGGACATTCTTAGGATCCCTGGTTAACACATAGCCCTATTTTTATTTTGAAATTCCGTCAGATGGCCGCTCTACTGGCCTAGAAAACACCCTTAATACTCAATTATCCATATTCCATTATATACTTGACTTGGCTTAATCAGCTGATAATCACCTGAAAAGTCACTTTTAAACACCATTTAACAGCTGATGAGTAATTGATTGTTGTTATTCATCTTTCTAGGCTAGGTATACTTTACTTGGTTTGAAAAAAAACAATAAACCGTTAATTTATAATTTGATATATTTATTTGGATTTAAGCTATGCTATTGTATAAAAATCTATTGGTGTCTGTCTGTTTGTGTGTGTGTGTGTGTGTGTGTGTGTTTGTTATTCAATCACGTAAATACTACTGGACCCATTGAGCTGAAATTTTACACGGAGATTCTTATGGTCCCTGTTTAACACATAGGCTTTTTTTATTTAGAAATTCCATCAGGGCACCGTCAAATTAGCTTTGAAAACTCCATTAACACTCAATTATCTATACTCCATTACATACTTGGCTTAATCAGCTGATAGTAAATGTGTTTGTAATCACCTGTAACAGCTACTTTTAAACACCTTTAAGCAGATGATAGTAAATGTTTATTGTTATTCATCTTTCAAGGTTAGTTATACTTAACAAATGTCAGGTTACAAGCAGAAGCTTTTCCTTCTCAATACAATAATCGGTAAGTTTATAGTTTGGATATATTTATTGGGATTTAATTTCCGTAAATTAAATTCAACCCAAGTACAAATACAAATTAAATCAATACAAATAGTCTATACGTCAACCACGTACGAAGGACGGGTACTCGCTAGTATTACATAGCTTTGTACGAATTGGTACGTACAAAGAGCAATAGAGACCATATTAGCGTAATTATAATTTTTAAAAAAACATTATAAGCCCTTGCTACAAATATTTACACTGACTTTATTTACGTTTCCCTAACACAGTTATCATCATCAGAAGGTTGATTTTTTTTAATCCTTTGATGATGCTAACCGTGTCAGTGAAACGTAAATAAAGGTTGTGTAAATTTTGTAGCTAGGTTTTTAATTTGTTTGTTACCAT